>CM062806.1:23384126-23984126 GCA_031772625.1 Pinus tabuliformis
TAGGATTTATTGTTTATCTTTTTCCAACCCTCCACACTACAACGACGAAACTTACTGAAAAATTCTACCTACTTTGCCTATGCTTCCTTGGACATTTTCACCAGTGATTGGTTTTTAATCATAAAACTCAGTTTGACTCCATATCCAATGGATTCTCCTCCTATTCTCAACCAAAATTCTGTTCAAAACCATTTTTACTGATGATCTAGCCATTGTGCTTCACAAATAACTAGCATTTGTTGAGTTATCCATGAGAGAGCCCTCTCTGAATTGGTAGGGCTAGCTACTAGTTCTAAAGTAGGTTTGAAATAGTTACCTTAGGGTTTTAGTTGTTGCAACCCCAACTTAAAATCTTGAGTGCTAACAGTTAGATTCATTGATTTGATTTATTTCTAGGGTTTTCTATTTGAAGGAACTCATCATTGAAATAATATTGAAACCCTAGATATAATGATTTTGATAGAGGTATGAACCGGAGAAATAAGTTGAAGTATTGAAGTATAGTCTCTTGTTTATTATGTTTGTAAAGTCTAAATGATTATGTTATTATAAGATTTTGATATGGCTAACTTCATGCTTCTATAATTTTGGTTGTACTTGCTATCTAAGTTGTGCAGGTGCATCATCTTCAAGTTGATGAAGATGATCATACGTAAATTTGATGTGATAAGAATGATATATGAATCAATATGATAAGAAGGATGGAAGCCATGAAAGATTCTCCAATATCATAAAGAAGAAGTAGAAATCCATAAATTAAGAGGGAGTCTGGATGAAATCTCCCTAGGATCAGAGGGAGCTTGAATGAAAGGAATCTCCCTAGGGTAAGGGGATGGTTAAGAATATTCCTTGTACAGGAATAATTAGATCCTCTTTATTTAAGAGGGAGTGACAGATATTATTCTCTACTTCATGTGTCATGCAGTTTACCAAGACTAACAACCGTAAGTTTTAGTGAGGGCCGTGAGAGAGAGAATTGGAGAATGCATTTTGAGGTGTCGCTGAAAGAAGGAAAGTAGGATCCAATTGAATAATATGTTTTTGCATATGAAGTAGGAAAGGAAAGTGTATGATTGATGATTCTTCTGTAAAATATTCGAATGATAGTCATAATGTGTTGAGAAGCAACATTTGTTATCTGAAAGACCCCAAAGGTTTGTGTTTGTTTATGAATATGTGAAAATATATTATTGATTGTGGTCGTGTTTGTACAGGTAAATCTCTTGAAAGTTTTGATAACATGTTGGTTACCGATCAATTTGATCGGAAGAGATTTTTTGTCCTTGATCTTCCGGATCAAGGGGTGTTGAGGCTTTGTGAGTGAAGCATTGTCTGGGAGGACATCTGGATACTTTGTGTTGATATCTAGGTCCCGAAGTTGGAAAGTTGGTCTTAGTAATTGAGCTTTGACTTGCACCTTGATATGTGGGTTGATGGTTATAAAGTAAGCTTGATGGTAGATAGAGAGGTTGAAAGCTTGAGTCCATCTTAGTTGCAACCAGATAGATTTCCTTGGTTAGGAATCTAGTCTGTGGCAATGTAGTGCCTAAATTGATGAGAGGCCAATGGACAGATTTCCCTGGTCATGAATCTAGTCCATGGCATTGCGGTGCCTAAAGTTCTCCATTGTTCATATATTTTTAGATCTTTCATTGTATTTGTATATTATCAATACCTCCCTAGTTAAGAGGGAGCGTTGGAAAATGTAACTAGGTTCGGTCTTCACTAATGTATTTTAGTCATCATAAAATGTACTTGTCAAAAGAATATAAGAAAATAATTTTTATTATTGTATCAATGATTTATTAAAGAATGGGTTTCATGCTTGGGTCATCATTATATTAGTCAAATTCCCCATTGTTGACTTTAGGATTAATATTGAGTTTATAGAGTCATTGTACCTTCAAAGAGACCCTTCTTTGGCTTTTGAATCATGTAAAAAGGTTTACTATTGATTCCAATATAATTTATGTAACCTCCACTCCAAGATGGCCTAGAAGAGATTAAGTCAGCCTAAGGACACCACTTAGACCTCACTTGGAGCCTATAAATAGAAGGAAGTTGAATTCATTTGGAGCATCTCATCTCAAGCTAGTTCGATATCCCTATGGAACCTGGAGAAGTGTGAAGTGGGTCTAAGGAAGAAAAATGAAGTGCGAGTTGAGTCAAGTCTAAGGAGAAGAAGAAAATCGAAATTTTGGAGCCTCTCTCTCTTTGTTTCATGCCCTAGTTTGGGAGATCGAAGCCTTCCAAGTTTTGCTTCTACCTAATGTTTGAAGCTACTGCCTAGTCAAATTTGTTGGGAAGGAAGTCTTGTTGGAAAGAGGTCAAAGATCTGGGAGGCTAACTTGGTGTGGTGGGAAGGTTTGGTCTTTGTCTAGGGTGAAGAGTCTCAAAGAATACTATTGAAATGACGAGAATTTTTTACTGGGTTTTCCCGTTGAGGGGGTTTTTTTCCCTGCCAGAGTGCCTACATCTTGTGTCTCTTGTTTTGTGATCTTCATGCACACATAATATGGTAATTGCTTGATGAAAGATAAAATAATAAATAATTAAAAGAAGGAAACATAACTCACAAGTAATTATCAAGTGAGTGAATCAAACCCTAATCTATTTGCATTGATTTCCCAACAAATGTCTTTATTTCACAATGAAGGTTGATTGTCAAATCAACCAAGGTAAAAGTAAGCAAGTGCAAAGAGGGCTTGATTTTGGTAATGATGGCTAATTTTTAAATGGGGAGAAAGGACTACTTCAGTAGGTTAAGTAACATCCCAATTTGAGAATTGAGTTTGATAATTGGTCTTAAACAAGTTTTTGGTATGACCATGTCAAATTCTAAAGGAAGGAAGGTAACATTCAAAGAAAAGGATTATAAGAAATTGAACAATGGTTGGGAAATGGAAGAGTTCAAAGAGATTGAAAGGATATATCAATTTCAAAATTGGGTCCTATCTCAAAGTTAAGACATGTCCACCAAAAAATTGGGGGAGGAAGGGCCACATCAAGATGATTAAATATCTGAGTTGAAATTTTAGAGTTTGAAAGGAGCATAGTTCAAAATTTGAATAATGATTCAAAGTTTTAACAAAGGATTCAAAATATTCAAGAATTTTGAACAAAATTCTAAGAAACATTTCATAGGAAATAGGTAAGGTCATTAGAGGGCCCAATTTCCAATATTTAGTAAGTGATAAAGTAATGGAAGGGAAAAAGGGGGTTGATTTGGAGATTAGGAGGGGCGAAATTGGAAAGTGGAGAAAACCTTGAAAGATAAGTAAAGAAGGGGCCCAATTTGAAAATTGGAGGCCAAAGAGATGAAACAAAGAAAAGAAAGAAACCAAAACTCAATGAGAATAAAGCTCAAGGAAAAAATGAAAAAAGATGAAAATAAAGAAAAGGATGAAAGTTCATCTAACCTAACTATCTAAAAAGAATGAATAATGTAAGTCAATATATGTTCAAAATGACGAGAGTGCAATATTTTTTAAGGATTCAAATATTATGCTTTATGTATATTATTTTAGGAGACTATTCTAGTTTGAAAAATCATACATTATATAACATAGGAAAATATTAAAAAAAACTACCTAATTTACTATTAAAATTGGTAATTTTTTTTGAGAATATTACTAATTTAATTATTTCTATATAAAAAAATAAGTAAATTTTTAACTAAATAGATGAATATTTTTACAAAAAGCAAATACAACAAATAGCCCATTGAACAAATTTCATCCCTCAAAATTTTAATAAAAGAAAGCATATTCAAGCGCGGTAAAAGCAAAAATGTCTCCACTTGGGTTCCTAATGGCTTTATGGCTTCTTTTCTTTGAAAAAAGGGTTTCCAAGTTGGTTCCTCTTAGTAATGGCATTATGGCTTGTTTTCTTTAATGTCTAGTGTTGATAGCTTATTTTTAGTGCTATTCCTTTAATGTTTAGTCTTAAATCTACTATAGGATCAACTAACTCAACATTGGCTCAAACAAGATCAAAATCAGAAGAATCAATTGTTGCATGAAAAAATAGAATTGCTATTAGAAGGCTCAAGCGATATGGAAAAAAATATCGCATGTATAAGGTTAATATAACAAATTTTATAAAACTATGTCACTAGTAAATAGAAGCTACATGTATTAAGCAACAATAGATAAGTAGAAGCAACAACTCAAAAAAATACTCATATGGTAGTCCTCCTCATTTATCATACTTTAAACCCCGTTCAAACCTATTCAATTCTTAAAAAACATATCTATCACCCACAACGCTCCATTGCAAATTTAAACATTTTAAAAAAAAATCTAAAACCTTTTAACATCACTTACATTACATTTCAACTTTTATTAAATCATCAATTATTAATATATTTAACTATAATATTATTCATTACGTTTATCCCAAATAAAACAAACAAACAAATCTTCTCCTACATTTTACATATAACCCCCTTTCCAAATTCTAGAAAATATCTTCAACCTCATTATTTATGTGAAATATTTTACACCGTGAGATAACAAGGTTGCACTCTACCAAAATTGGATAACATTTAATCACTACATACCTAACACTAACTATTCGAGGTACAACACCTCAGACACTAACTAATTGTTTATTCTTTGCCAATAGGATATTCTGGAAAATATCCTCAAACCTATATTTCATTACTATTTAAAGAAAATAAATATAAAATATGACATATCCTCGCCTTAAAATTGGATAACATTTAGTTCGAACTATCTGGCACTAACTATTTGAGGTGAACATTAAATATATTTAATAATATACACAGAATCTGATTCATAGAGATCTTCAATAAGTATATAATACGTGGAGCATCTCTCCTTCTTTATCGAGACTATGAAAACTATTTATGAAGCCTGCCACTCATCGTATCTTGAATATGATTCAAGAACATCACCATTACTAAAATAAAAATTTAACTTAGTAACTATATCTTAACAATAAAGGTAACAATTTAATTTTAAAATGGTAAGTTAGAGATTACCAATTTGATTTTATGACCTCCCAAAACAAATAAAACATTGAATAAAACATTGAATGCAAACATAGGATGTAATTAAACTTGTATTCATTCAATGTAAAAATCAAGCTTATACAATGATAGGAAACATGATTGCTAGTGTGGCAAGGATTCTACAAACTTGAAATTAGGTTTGTTGCTCTTGTAACAACTACTATTCAGTATGGAGGAACATAAAAGTATGAGAGAGAGCGAAAATAGTGTAGATGGTGCAACTGATCAATGTGCTGAGCATGGGGCACTGAATAACCCAGAGTTTGCTGGATTTGTTTTTGGTGAACCTTCTGAGTATGATTACATTCCCATGTCAGTTCGATCAGCCATGTCTTCCCTGGACGAGAAAGAATTCGAATTTGATATATCAGGTATGTCGACTGTAGAGTCCTCGCAAGAGCTCGAGGCAATAGCTTCTCCAACAGAAAAGCTCTTATACAAATGGCGGACGCAGCCTTTTCATCACACTATTTCTACTCAGGTGGTGGAGAAATCATCATTCTCTCAAACCAAACCATTCGGAGCACAGGCGACGACTGAAACAAAAAATATGGGAAGTAGGAAGAAAATTTCTAGAAATTGTTCTCTGGAAAAGGAGGAATTAAGGTCCTCTGCTTCTCACAAATCTTGCGATGATCCTTCTTATAAAGTTGACAAGGACAGCAAAGATATTCACAGCAAGGTCTCTGCACCATACCGGTCCAAGAAACAAATGGATTCTGCTCAGTCACGTCAAACAGCAATGTGCCACAATTTCAGAGCCTCGTTCAATTGTCTTTTCTCAAAGTCTTCAAAGTCTAGAGGACCCAATGTCCAACACTTGCAGAATAGCATTCAAAAAGGGAGCAATCATCATGACGATGCAGCTGCAACGGGCAATAGAAGCAGTAACAAAGAAAACTCTCATGCAACTCCTCGTAAACCCTTCTCGTTTATTAAGGGTTTTCCATTGATACCTAAACCTAATCCAAAACCCCTCAGTTCTTCAAACAGCATATCTTCTTCCATTCACAGCATTAATTCATTGCAGAAAAGAGACCTGAGCTCTGTGAATTCGTCCACGGAGAATGACATTCAAGAAGCGATTAGCCACTGCAAACAATCTCATTCTACCGATCCAAAGAATGCTCGACACTTCCAAACGTGTGTAGCCAAACGTTTAAAATCCAGAAGGACATACTGATGGTAACGCTCATGGTCGATCTTGGTCAGTTTCCGGAATCACAGATTGTGATTGACCTGAGAAACCTGATTTGGTACAGAGAAGCTGCCATGTTGCATGAGGTAAAATAGTTCTTATTCATTTTCCTCAATAGAAAAAGCAGATCACATCTCCGTTAAAATTGAAACCATCATAGCTTGATGGGGTTTTTCATGTTATTCTGTTCGAATTTGGTCAGTTTCCATGATCGCAGGTTGTGATTGACAAAAGAAACCTAGTTTAGGTAAAATTGAAATCATCATACCATGATGAAATTTTTCTTGTTGTTCTGTTCGATCTTTGTCAGTTTCCGCTATCGCAGGTTGTGATTGACCAGAGAAACCTGGGTTAGGTACAGAGTAACCATATTCCTTATCTTGATTTTGGGCAGCTTTAACTAGATTGTGAATTTCTGGAATATTTTAGAATTTAATGGACAGCAAAATATTGTAGAATTTAATAGACAGGAGCCAGAAACAATTGATCTCACTTCTGTTCATCAAAAATTAGAATATTGTCTGAATCTACAATCGCAGAAGTTGGAATATGGTCTGATTCTACAATTGGATGAGTTCAAGAATTCGTTATAATATTCTCTGAATCACAATTGAATGAGTTCAGGGGTTGGTTTTACAGACAATTGAATCTACAATTGGATGACTTCAAGAGTTGGTTATAATATTCTCTGAATCACAATTGAATGAGTTCAGGGGTTGGTTTTACAGACAACTGAATCTACAATTGGATGAGTTCAAGAGTTGGTTATAATATCCTCTGAATCACAATTGAATGAGTTCAGGGGTTGGTTTTGCAGATTACAGGTATGAACAAAGGGAGCAAAGTCAACAATTGATCTAGTTGGGATCAAATTAGTTAATAATAATAGATTTTCACTTCTATCTCAATAAAATCAACTATTGATTATATTGATTTTACTTATATATAAAATCAACTATTGATTCTGTTAGCTTAGTATCTATCAAATTTGCAATTTTCAATCAAAATAAATTCAGAGATTATGTGATGTAAAACATTCATTCATTTTCAATGAAGTGATGTAAAAACTTGATTCATTTTTTTAAATAAATAAAAATCACATTTCGATTGAAAGTGAAAACATTTAAATTGAAATCGAAATCATCCTAACATGATGGAATTTTGCACGTTAATGTCATAAGGATTTTACGTTATTATTTATACGCAAAAAAGGTGAGAGCTCTTGTTATACCTTGCAAGCCTCTGATATATGATACTCTGGTGGAGGCTAACTTTCACTAACATAATGTGAACCAAAGATTAAAAACAACAGAGTATAGTGCAAATCGTCTGGTGGTATCAATCGTCATTTAAATATCGCTGCTATATGAAGATAGTTTTTGTGTTATTTTATAAAATCATGGTAAAATTAATAATTCAGGGTTTTGGAAAATTAATAAAATATACCACTGAAATTTGGCAACCAGAGGTTTTTTTTTAATTAATACTATACAAATCGACAATTATGTTTCTCAAATGCTGTCCTGTGAAGAATAATCTGTAAACTTGGTAGACAACATTAACCTGATTGCTGCATGTCAAAGGAAACATCCATCCACGTTGTCTAGAAGTTTTTACTCATTGGGAATTCTAAACACTAAATTGAGTAACAATCGAACATCTAGGAAGCCATTTTTTTAGTTTTGAGTATTTTTCAAAAATATTTAAAACCTAAACTTCAATGTACTATCCTCTTTTTACCAAAATCCGTTACAGTCCATCTTGGTTCATGACTGACTGTTAGACACCTAATCCTTGGGTTATAGTTTGGGTTAGTGTGTGATGGTGATTAGTTATCAGAGTCTTTAGTAAACTGAATCAACAGTTTACCTATGGTATTAATAAGAATACTATGTACATTATTTGACACCGTTATTAATAGTATAGTTGAGTTGGTTTCCAATTTTGTTGTCTAACAGTTGTATAAAAGCAGAGGTTTATTTGTTTTGTTGATAGAATTGAGCCACTAATTTTGTGGCCTTCATGAGCACTCTTCCTTTCTCGAATATTGGAGATTTTTGAGTAGTACATCCAGGGTGTCCAAAATTGGTGTTTGGTGCAGTTGTGAAAGAACTATGAAATTCTCCAAGAGAGTGCAATGCATATGAAGGATGTGAGTATGATAGAAATTGTAACTCCCATAAATTGTCGGAAGAGGAACAAATATTGGACTAGTTGAAGAAGAACGACAAGTCCAACACTTCTTGGTATGCCATTTGTTGATTGCATTCAAGTTCAAGGACACAACCACGATTGTACTATGTTGATGTAGAGTTTTTGAAAGTTGTGGGAGCATACGCTTGAGATTTGTTTTGACATCCGGACTATAAGCGATATTTCTTCTCAAGAGTTTTTCTTTTTCAATCAGCTTTCAACATATTGAAAACCTCATTTGAATTGGGTATTACTGACCTAATATGGATTCATAGAGTGGTTTTCTCATATGTGAAATCGTATACTGTTTGACCTAGGCTAGTCATAAGGGTTTCTCCATATTCAAGTGTTGCAAGTAAAATTTGACCTATAAGGTTTGTCAAAGCCAAAGATAAGGTATTGATAAAGTTATATGGAAAATTGTGCTTAAACTCTGTTGCAGTCAATAAAGGGTTCTCTGCTTTGAAAATTTATCTTTAATTGACCTTATTTGGATGTTCTATACATCTCTATTCATCATATTAATGCAAGCAGGACTTAGGGGTTTTTAGCAGATAGCTTTCCCCTGGAAAAATATTGTGCATGTGTGTTGTTTCTTATTGCATGTCTGAAATTATTGTTCTAAATTGTGAATTCAATTACACAGAGCAGTAAAGTAGGATTATGTCTCGTGATTTAGATTAAAATTTCATGAGCAGTTAAAATTCTACACCATAATTCCTACATGGTGTCACATTACAACAAAAATTTCGAAGTTGTTTCTCACAAGGATCGAATTTGCATTTCAGTGTAGCATAATCTCTATAGAGTTGGGAAGATGACCTTCAACGGGCTAAGGCTAGAGTATGCCTTGGAAGGTAGCTCTAATTTCATCGCATGGAGGTGGTATTGGATGACAATGGATTGCTACAATATCTCATGACAAACATTGCAAAACCATACGTATCTGATGACTAGAACCTTGCTCAGTGGAAGAAATATGTATCTAAGGTAAGGAGAATAATCTTGGAGGGATTGCAAGACCACATCGTCTCAAATATCCATGGGAAAGAAACTCCTTTTAGAATGTGGAAAGCACTGAAAGAATGTTCGAGAATAGCAATGATCACAGGAAACTGGCATGTTGGCATTATGATACATGTGTTGTCCTTGATGGAAACTCACATAGATGAAAGTTCACAGTGCAACAAGTTAACAACAAAGGATTACATATCAGACTCTAGAGATTGAGGAAAGAGAGGTATACACTGGTTCACTTTGTCCAAGTAGCATATACATGCGGGTCCATAGAACAAAAAGAGCGTATATGTATACACGCACTCTCACAAGAGGAAAAATGCATACAGGTTGGAAAAACAAGGAAATTCAAGAGCAAAGAATACCAGGGATCAATACCATGGTATTAGCCCACAATATTGAGTGGAGTAACGATTATTTGATTCCGCTCAAGAATACAACGGGTCTTAAGTGGTTTTGGTCTGAGGTATTGAAAAAGGCCTAAAACTATATAAGGAGGACAAGATCATTAGGCCAAGGTGTGCAAGTAATGAATATTTGATGAAGAGTAAGATCAAAAGTAAATATGCATGTTATGGGCTTCTGGTGCTTTGCTTGATCTGAACTAAGGATGAACCTTAGTGGTTGATGAGGGATGAGATCTAATGATGGATCAAGATCATAAGAACTGAAATGAATTATCATTATGTGGTCTGATCATGAATAGTCTAGATTTGAATGCTAACGCATGCTTTATTCTATAAATGTTCTGATTTGGGTATTACAGAATTCTGGAATAGCTGTGAAGTTTTAAGTTAGTATTTTCAGATATATATGCTGGTTCGCTTTAGTAAAAACATGCATAGTACACGCTGGTTCAGCACATCAAATTAGTGTATAGAATATGAAGTATGATGTTTTAAGTTGCATTTGGTTCTAATTGTTGATGCAAATGGTGAGCTCCAGTATTGTAGCAATAATGCTACAACTCCTGGGGCTTCCTGTCTCTTAAGTTTATCAACCTGGTAGTTCGTACAAACTTGGAAGCGACGGTGCTGTATGCACAAGTACTAGCTCTTGTCGCAGCTGTCACTTGGTCAGCTGGCACAAGTCCGCTAGGGCTCAAGCCAACTTCTATAGGCTCACAGAAGAAGATTTATCAATGATGGACGAAAGCTAGCTCAAAGAAGACTAATCTACTTGGCAAAAATGAACTGAAAGCAAATCAAAACATGGAAACCCTAGGAAACCCTAATTTAACTAGTCTAACCTCTATGATGCAAAGAATGTGAAGGAAACTTCTACCAATGATGCCATTACTTCTAATAAGTGAAAATGCATGAATCTAATCTACTTGCAGCTTAAAAGACATATTTTTGTATTGTTTCTTTAAGTGGATGGAGTGATTGTGATTTTGTGCTTATCAGGGTTTGGTTGTGCAGATGTGATGCGGAAGGAAGGAAAGCTTGGGAAAGGTTGGGGAGGCTAGGAGAGGTCCCCAGAGATCCTCAGCATCAGTCCATAGAGGTTCCTCACGTTCAGAGGCTCAGCAACCGAGTGAGTGGCCTCCTACAGGAT
The DNA here is from genome assembly GCA_031772625.1 of Pinus tabuliformis. NCBI lineage: Eukaryota > Viridiplantae > Streptophyta > Pinopsida > Pinales > Pinaceae > Pinus > Pinus tabuliformis. The sequence continues at coordinate 23,395,127 of CM062806.1, forward strand.
GTCTGCAGGGGATTCTACAGGAAACGCAGGGGTTTCTACAGGAAGTCTACAAATTGCTACAGGATGACCTACCGTGGGTGTTTGAAGTGATGGCGGAGTGATGGAATGGTAGGGGGAGATGTGTAAGGTAGGAATAAGGCTGGTGATGGCTCAGGAGTGGAGAAGTAGGATGGAGAACGAGTGTATGAAGTGGGTTGATGGATGGAAGGTTATAACAACGAAATGTCTAAAGGATGAAGTTACGTGAGGAGTGGAGGATTTTGGGAGATAACAGAGCGGAGCAGAGGTCAAGGATGTGGTTGTATGCATGATCAAGACGAAGAAGGAGGTAATAGAATGATGAAAAGCAGTGTAAATGAAACAAATGGCTTATGACTGTCACCAAGATGAAAATTCAATAACCTAAGCTACCTGAACTCAATGAACAGCAAGATAAAGCGTGTAGAGGAATGTGCATGAAGCGGTGATGAAGGTGTATGGTGCAAGAGTGAAGTGCATGGAAAGATCTATCATAAACAAGACTATGTTGCAGCATGTATAAAGTGAAGAACTGCGTATTTTTGTGGCTGGTATAGGCTACACTCCAATCTCCAAACAGAGATGGCAGTGGAGACTTTCTCAACCTTTTTTGCTGGAGCTCCAAGAGATTATATCTATCCTCCTATCAAACTAAAGCAACTGAAAGCAAATCAGCATAAACTAGTCCTATCTATGCTCATGAAAACGACTAAATTACCAAACTGTGAATTTGAATTGCATGTGAAAATAAACAAACTCAAAGTGCTGGAACGAAATGCAAACACATCACAACACTGAGGAGATCTATTGCTCTCAGGTTGGGCCCTAACTTGAGAGCTATAGCTCCTTGAGAAAACTCAGAACTAGATCAAAATCTGCCTTCTTTATTCATAATCTGATGTCATGCCAAACTTGGCTTACAAAAAGAACTACACCGAGCTGTGCTAAAAAATTACAATAGTAATGCGAAAGTTTCAACAACCTATCAAAGGCTACGGCCTCCATACTTATGCAAAAACGATCATCCAACAAGTGTCCTTGATTTTAGGAGCTCGGCTGTCCAACTGAAGTTTAAACTGCTGATCCTGTAGGACAATCATAATTGTTGTTCCTGTAGAACAGTTATAACTGTTGTTCCTGTAGAACGGCTGGCTGCTTCTAAGCTCAGTGGGGAGATGGATTGGAGCTCGGAGCTATGGTGGGAATCACGAGGAGGGTCCCAATACTGTGGACATCCTCTCCTAAAAACCAGCAGTGCCACCTCATTGTCTCCTTGTCTCCTTTTCACGTGGTCTTTTCTCCCTTTTAATGCAAAAACCTGAAATCATAATGCATTAGTCACGTAGATAAAATGTCTACCCTTCTTCCTACAAACAACACGAATAAACTAAGAAATGCATGCATAAGCAGTAAAAAGTGAATGGTTTGAGCAAAGCAAGTAGGCCAAATGAGCCCAAATTATACCAAAAATTGGGGCTCATCAGCAAAGTTTTGGGTTCTGCTCTTTGTTTTTGTGACATTGTGTTCAAGTGACAGTGTATTGATTAATTTTGATTTGCTTCAGTGATGATGGGTTTTTAGTGATTGGTTGTATTGCAGTGTTGATTAATTTTGAGCTTCGATGTTGCTGATGGGTCCAGTATGAAAATTGGATGAAATGAGGCCTTCAGATTGTGTTGTTGTGTTCCAGGAGTATCCAATTTGAAAATTTATGAAACATGGTCCCTCGAGGAAGAGAGAAGCCGTAGCCTTCTGTAGCTCAGCACATACATACTGGTAAACATATTGGCCAATACAACATCTAGGGGGTTGGAGCTCCCTTCCAGTAGCAGCTGGAAAACGAGTGAAGGTTGGAGCCTTTTGTAGGTCGGCGCCTATGTACTAGTAAATGAATTGGCTAGTACAAGAGCTAGGGGCTTGGAGATGCCTTCGAGTAGAAGCTGGAGAACGAGAGAAGGTTGTAGCCTTCTGCAAGTGGGCTCTTGCGTACTGGTACGAGTCTGCACCAGTACGATATTGTAAACAAGTTTTTCTTATATTAAAAGAAGATAGAGATGACATCAGCAGGTGGTTTTTTTCCCACATTGGGTTTCCACCTTAAATCTTGGTGTTCATACGTGTTGCTTATGTGTGATGGTTTATTATGTTATTACTGCACATGGTTATTATTTATATGGTTAATAAAGTATTTATGCACTGGTGAAAGATTAACATATGATGAATTAACTGAATCATAAGCTCAATGGATATAAGTTGGTTGTCTTAAAGATAGTTGCATGTACACGAGAGTTACATTCATTGAAGTAGCTTATAAATTTTAGTATGAAAAGAAAAAGTTATTGATTTGATAAATACTGACTCACCCCCCCAGTATTATTCCTGACAATTGGTATCAGAGCAGGCCCTTAGGCAGAAGCTTGATTGCTTGAAGGAGATTGGTAGAAACAATGGCAAATAAGCTAAAGGAGAAAGCACCTAAGAAGAAGAAGACATCTCAAAGGAACAGTGACAACATGAGAGGCAATTAGCCATCAGGTGGAAGCAAGTATTCAAATTTAGAATCACCTCAGATTGAAGATGAACAAGCAAAAGAAGTATCAGGTATAAATTTTTGGTCTTCTGGTGATACTTTTCTCTTTTCATGCAATTTTGAAGATATTGAAAGTGATAGTGAAAGAAATATAGACGAAGAAGTTAAAAGACTCATAGATAAAATTAGAGATCAACAAGATCAATTTAACAAAAGGGAGTGTACCTTCAAAGAAGAAATTACCAGATTAAAAGCTTAGTTGGAGGAAGGAAACAAAGTAAGGAAGAAATACAAGGAAAAGGAAGATCAATGTCAAAAGCTACAGGATAAAGTGACATCATTAAGAAATGAAGTAAATGAAAAGAGTACAACAATCAACAGACTTAAAGCTAGATCCAGTTACTATGAAATTCTTGAAGCTAAGATCCTCTCTCTAAAAGAAGATCTTGAAAATCTGAATAAGCAGAATGAAGAACTACCTCAATCAGGTGAAGAACAAGAAAAAGAGATTCTCAAATTAAGGAAACAAGTGGAAGAAGGAGGAAAGGCTAAAGAAATCATGAAGAAGCAATATCTGGAAAAGGAAGAGCAATATCATGTTGAGGTAAATATCTTTAAAGGTAAATTAGAAGAAAAGGATAAACTGTTACGATTTCAAGATAGTACTAAGACTTTGGATAATATTCTTAGTAGTCAAAGGTCTCCTACCATCAAAATTGGTCTTTGTTTTCATGAAACTATTGAAGGTGAATCTAGCTCACAAGATGAGGCAAGGAACTCTAATGCAAAGTTTAAAATGCTAAAAAAGGAGATAAGAGGTCAACACCATCAATGACCAAGGAAATAAAGTCTTCAAAGAAAATTCTTTACTCCTAACTATGGAAGTGATAGTCAGTTATTTCTTCTGATGAATAATGTTGAATGTTTTGTATGTCATAATTTTGGACATGTTGCAGCCAGATGTAGAAGTAGAATGGTTTAAGATAATAACCATCACACAGAAAGATCATCAACTTCCATGTACTTTAAGGGATATTGTTTTTCTTGTAATATGTTTGGTCACAAAGCCATTGACTGTTGTAGAGGGAATATGAAACATATAAGATGTTATGCTTGTAACAAGTTTTGGCATATAGCAAAAGAATGCAGGAGCAAATTTCGGCCATCATACCAAAAGAAGAAAACATCATCACACTCCAAGGTATGGAAGGAGAAGGGAGTACATTCATAAAGATGTGGCATAACAAAGTATACAGACATAACAAACTTAGGGGGAGATGAAAGTGTAAAACTTCAAAATTACAATTCTCATACGCAGTTATCATGAAGACAAGTTGCATATATACGTGAGTTAGAAGCTGCACAGTCACGTATATGGTGTTTTTGAGAAAAAACAGTGGGAGAGACTCATAAAAGTGATCTAATATGGTTCAATCAATTATCAATTATCTTTTTTGTTCTGATTGATGATGATTACAGAAGTTCTTTTGTCCCTCATAATTTTTTAATAACTTGACGAATAACTAGTTGATGATGATGCCTTGATGACTCTTACTGACAAATGCAATGATCAGATCTGACAGTGAACATATGGCATGGGTTCAAGGGGTGCATATGCATCTAATAATGAATTGTTTGCATTATGCATGATGGTACTTATACTGCTTGATTCACGTAGTTGCTTTGATTCAAATGAATCTTTTGATGATGGACATATATAGGTAGTTGATCTTGATGTTGCTGGCATATGCTTATGGTGTATGATAGTTGTTGATGACTATCATGGTATCATTTAGATCGTTGTTCCTTGTTACAAATGTCATGTATATAATTTGATGTAAATGTCATGTAAATACCTAATTTGTAACCCCACTATACATGGGAAGGATGATGTAATAATTGCTATTTCAGTCATGTATAAACATTTGGTATATCCCCACTTTGTTGGGTGATTGAGTCAAATTTGGTGTATCCCCACTTGCTCGAGTGATTGATGAATGTATGAGTCATTGGTCTTAGGGAGGTCATACTCACTTAGTTGAGTTATAGAATCATGTTATTCTTTTGAATCATATATGTAGAGTCTGCATGTACTCAGGGGGGCATGGACAACATAATGTATGTCAAAGGGGGAGAATATCTTGGTCCGCCCTTTTCCCTTGATGTCAAAGTGGGAGAGTATCTTTGTGTTGTGGTTGCCATCAAGTCCAAAGGGGGATATTGTTTGCATTATGATTCAGGTGTTGTCCTTGATGGCAACTCACATAGATGACAGTTCACAGTGCAACAGGTTAACAACAAAGGATTACAGATCAGACTCCAGAGATTGAAGAAAGAGAGGTATATGCTGGTTCATTTTGTCCAAGTAGCGTATACACACGGTCCACAAAACAAAAAGAGAGTATACATATACACGCACTCTCACAAGAGGAAAAGCGTGTACAAGTTGGAAAAACAAGGAAATTCAAGAGAAAAGAATACCAGGGGTCAATACCATGGTATTAGCCCACAATATTGAGCAGAGTAATGACTATTTGATCCCACCCAAGAATACCACGGGTCCTAAGTGGTTTTGGTTCGAGGTATTGAGAAATGCCTAAAACTATATAAGGAGGAGAAGATCATTATGCCAAGGTGTGTAAGTAATGAATATCTTATGAAGAGTGAGATCAAAAGAAAATATGCATGTTATGGGCTTCTGGGGCTTTGCTTGATTTGAACTAAGGATGAACCTTATTGGTTGATGAGGGATGAGATCTAATAATGGATCAGGATCATAAGACCTGAAATGAATTATCATTGTGTGGTATGATCATGGATAGTCTAGATCTGAATGCTAACACATGTTTTATTCTGTAAATGTTCTGATCTGGATATGACTGAAGTCTAGAATAGCTGTGGGGGGGCTTATGGTCGAGCAACTAAAGTTTCAATTTACTTATTGGGTGGCCCCTCTCAAATAAGTAAAAAAAAAGGGCGATGGCGGCCTTTTAGTTGAGCGTTCGTTACCTCACCCTGTCGGACCTCTCCTTATCAGTCGAGCCCCGTTGTCGGTCCTCTCCTTAACAGTCGAGCCTGCCTCCACATCCTCTCCCTCTCCCTCTCCTCTCCTTAACAGTCGAGCACCTAAAGGTCCTTAACAGTCGAGCCCCTGACGAACCTTATGGCAAGTTTTAAGTTAGTATTTGTAGATTTATACACTAGTTCGCTTTGGTAAAATCCATATACATGCTGGTTCGGAACATCAAAGTAGCATATACAATATGAAGTATGATGTTTCATGTTGCAGTTGCTCTAGTTGTTGATGTAGAGTTCTGGGTTCTGCTCTGTGTTCTGGTGACTGTGTTCAAGTGACAATGTTCTAAATGTTTAGATTCATTGATTATGATTTGCTTAAGTGATGATGGGTTTTCAGTGATTGGTTGTATTGCACTGGTGAATAATTTTGAACTTCAATGTTGCAGATGGGTCCAGTATGAAAATTTGATGAAATGAGGCCTTCAGATTGTGGTGTTGTGTTCTAGGAGTATCCAATCTGAAAATTTATGAAGCGTGGTCCCTAGAGGAAGAGAAAAGGTCATAGCCTTTTGTAGGTCGGCGCCTATGTACTGGTAAAAATATCGATCAATACAAGAGCCAGGGTGTTGGAGCTCCCTTCTAATAGCAGTTGGAAATTGACTGAAGATTGGAGCCTTCTGTAGGTCGGTGCCTACGCACTAGTAAATGGATAGGTTAGTACAAGACCTAGGGGGTTGGAGCTCCCTTCCAGTAGAAGTTGGAGAACGAGAGAAGGTTGTAGCCTTCTGTAGGTGGGTGCCTATGTACCGATATGATTCTACACCAGTACAAGATTGTAAACATATTTTTCATATATTAAAAGAAGATAGCAATGATAGCAACATGTGGCTTTTGTCCTGCTTGGGTTTCCACCTTAAATCTTGGGGTTCATGTGTGTTGCTTATGTGTGATGGTTTATTTTATTATTACTACACATGGTTATTGTTTATATGTTTAATAAAGTATTGATGCATTGATGAAATATTAACATATGTTGAATTAATTGAATCATAAGCTCCCTGGATATACGTTGGTTGCCTTAAAGAAAGTTGTGTCTACACACGAGTTACATTCATTGAAGTAGTGTATATAAATTTGAGTATGAAAAGAAAATTTTATTGATTTGATAAATACTAATTCAACCTCCCCTTCTCAGTATTATTCTCGACATGGAATTCAAGGATAAATTTTGAAATATCAAGATGCAAAAGAAGGAATTTATTCTGCAGTATCTGAGAAAGTTCACACAAGTTCGTGATGAACTTGGTGGGGCTTTAATGTTGTAGAAGATGACTTGGTAATCCTAGCTCTTCTAGGTCCTCTGAAGAGCTGGCATAGCTACCAAGATTTAGTGAATGAGAGGGAGAAAGTACCAAAATTGGAATGCTTATGGTATGATTTGGTAGAGGAAGAAATAAGGTGGAATACTAAAGATGGGACTTCATCCAAGGGTGAGGATGAAGAAAACTTTTCATTGGATGGAAAGGGAATGAAGGGAAAAGGGAAGAAATCTCAAACCAAACCAGGTTGTAGCCAAATGGGAAAGAAGACATATTTGTCCAAAATTAAATGCTTCAATTGTCATGAATTCAGGCACTATGCCATGAAGTGTCCACACAAAAATTCAAGCAAGAAGAACTCATGAGGAGTAGCAGGTGAAGCCTTGGATTCACAATTTGATCTTCACTGCACCCTTATCACATGCATGGCTAGCATAGTGATGGGGAGTATGTGGTACTTGGACTCATGTGCATCATTCCACATGACAAGGTGTAGAGGGTTTTTTAGTGACTTGGAGGAGAAATATCTCCATATGCACATTGAGCTGGGGGGCGACGGAAGATACAACGGGACCGAGACTGGTATAGTCATATTTCAGATGGAGTCGAGATCCCCTCTTCAACTCAAGGATGTCATGTTCATTCTCGACCTAAAGAAAAATCTCATCTATGTAGTAGTTTTGGAAGTTCATGGTTATGATGTCATTTTCAGCAAAGGGAAAGAATTCATGAGACACATAGCCATGGGACAAGTGAATAAGATCAGGGTTCGTGTGAAGAACTTATATAAGCTAGATGTGGAAGATTGTGCTGCATTAAGCAGCAGTCAGACGAAGAAAGTGCATAACCATGATGTCGGTGAACTTTGGCACAAAATACAGTCATTTGCATCACGGAGCTTTAAAAATTATGCAAAAAATAACCAGTGGCCTCCCTAAAGAAGAACTTGAGCAGCAGGATGTCTGTAAAGGTTGTACCTTAGGGAAGTATGCAAAATCCACATTCCATGATCAAGACAAAAAAGCACATGTAGTCTTAAAAAGAGTCCACTCTGATGTTTATGAACCTTTCTCGATGACCTCCACTACCAAGCATAAATATTTTGTTATTTTTATTGATGACTTCTCAAAGAAGTGTTGGATCTTCTTCATACAGAACAAGGATGATATATTCTCCAAGTTTGTAGAATTCAAGGCACTAGTTGAGAAAGAAACTAGCAAGAAGGTGAAGGATATTAGGAGAGATAATAGAGGTGATTATGTTTTGAATGAATTCAAGAATTTTTGTGCAAAAGAAGGCGTTCAAAGAGAAATAATACGATCCCATAACCCACAACAGAATGGGGTAGTTGAGAGAAAGAACCAGAGCATTGATGGAGATGCGAGAGCTATGCTACCAAGGCCTACCATTGCATTTTTGGGCAAAGGCATGTAACACAACAGTATAATTATAGAACTAGATTCCTCATCGGATTCTTTGTATGATTACATTTGATTCATCTTTCTCAGGGAGAAAGTTGGATGTGTCGGGATTTTTGGAGCCTATGTTTATTTCCATGTCTCCAAAGCTTCTAGGAAGAAACCTAAGCCAACAACAAAGTTGAGAGTTTTTGTGGGTTAGACCAAAACTCCACATAATTATTGTGTGTAATTGCCTTCCCTCATAATGAAAATTGTGCTAAGGGATGTAAAGTTTGATGAGGATAAAACAATGTGGTTCTCTCTTGAGAGGGAGCTTCATATCCCACTAGAAGAGAACATTTTAACTCTAAAGGAGGAACCTCAGGAAGTTGTGGAGAAGCCACAAATAGAGGAGAAGAGAGTGGAGACATCCACTCAAGCATAAGCATCCAAAGAAGGGAAAAAAAAGCCAAGGAAGTTGATAGACTTGTGCAATTGTTAGGTGTGGAGCCTGATTATCTTCTGTATTCAAAGGTTTCAACCAGATGTATACCCAAAGAATATTGTACACCCCTCCACATAGGGGGGATTTGTCCCCCTCGCGGGGGTTTGGGGGCTAGTGGTCCCCTGGTGAGGGTTCGGGGGTAGTGCCCCCGAAGCTAAAAACAGATGTAAAATTGCCTTGTAAAAGTATAGTAATTTCTAGTCAATCTGGGTTGTTCATTAGGTGGATGATCTGACGGTAGAAGTTATGTTTAATTTAGGGTTTTTTGCCCTAGAAGGCAACCCCTCACTATATATGAGGGAATTGTATTACGTCTATACAAATCTGTATTCTAAGTGAGGAAGAGAGAGGAGATTGAGAGAGAAGAGGGAGTTACAGCGATTTGCTGTAGGTTGTATCTCTTCAGTTTGCTGGATAATATAATAAAAGAAGGACTGACTATTTCTCTATGGATGTAGCCCAAACTGGGTGAACCACGTATGTCTGTGTCTCTCTTGTTTTATTTGTTTTCTGTGTTTATATTTCTACAATATTTTATATGTTCCATTGCTCTGTAATATATAATTTTCTAACAGCAATATGTGAGGTAGAATGTGGGAGCTTCTTAAAATTTGTGCAGGCAAAGGAGGTCACATAAGAGGTATATTGGCTACATAGCTCTAATGACTAATCTTGTAGAGACTAAGCCATTCTCTTTTGAGGAAGAAGTATAGAAACCTATTTGTGTTGATGCAATGGTGGAGGAATATGAATCCATTGTAAACAACAGTGGTTGGGAAGTGGTCCCAAGACTAGCAGATAAATCAGTTGTGGGTTCGAGATGGATCTTTAAGTTTAAGCCTACAACAAAAAGAAGCATGGAGAAGTATAAGGCTAGATTTTTGGCCAAAGGATTCTCTCAAATTGACGAAATTGACTATGAGGAATCATTTTCTCCTGTAGCAAGGTATTCATCCATTAGAGCAATTCTCGCACTAGTTGCATAGATGGGGTGGAAGATCCACTAGATGGATGTAAAAACAACATTTCTTAATGGAGTTATTGAGGAGGTGTCCATCGAGAAACCAGAAAGTTTTGAGACATTTCATCGAGAGTCTCATGTGTATAGATTCAAGCAAGTGTTGTATGGTCTTAAATAAGCACCTTGTGTTTAGCACACCAGGATCGACAACTATCTCACTGGTTTGGGCTTCACCAAAAGTGAAGTGGATGCAAACCTCTATCACATCATAGTAGAAGGTAAATTGCTTATTATTTTCTTATATGTTGATTATTTGATTTTAATTAGTAATGAGAAATTAATCAGATCTTGGAAGGATGACTTTGTAAGGGAATTTGAAATGAAGGACACGGGTCTCATGCACTACTTCCTTAGGTTGGAAGTATGGTAAGGTGATGGAGAATTGTTTGTGTCTCAAGGAAATTATGAAAATGAGATACTACAAAGATTTTGCATGGAGAGTTTTAAACCCATGGAGACACCTCTTGAAGCCAACTCGAGGAAGGAGGATGCCACTTTAGGTGAGGAAATGGATGCTACCATTTACCAACAACTAGTAGTTTCAAGGATGTATCTTATGAACACACAACTAGATATATGCTATGTAGTCAACCAGCTGAGAAAAGTTATGGTTCGACCAACCAAATTATATTGGAAGGCAACTAATCATGTTTTACGATACCTTAGAGGAACTACCTAATTTGGAATATGGTACAGATAGACATAGGGAGTGAAGTTATGTGGATTCATAGATGCACATTGGGTGGAGAGTCCATCAGACTGGAAGAGTACATCAAGTGAAATTTTTAGTGTTGGGTTTGCAGTAGTTTCATGGTACAACAGGAAGAGAAGATTTTTGGCGCTCAACTCGGCAAAAGAAGAATACATGGCTGCAAGTCAAGCAACATGTGAGGTGATTTGGATGAGAAAGATACTTGTGGGACTATTTGGTTAGATGATGGATCCAACTATGATCTATTTTTATAATCAGAGTTGCATCAAGCTATTTGAGAAGACTATATTTCATGATCGATCCAAGCATATAGATATATGGTGTCACCATTTGTGGGACTGTGTGCAGAGGCAGATAATGTTTCTACAGTACATTCCAATAGAGGAACAAGATGTTGACATTTTTACAAAGGCTTGGTCAAGAGGGAAGTAGGAGTTCCACAGGTTCAGGATAGGGGTGGTTGATAACCCCTTTCTTGATGAGTGGGAGTTTTGAAAAATGCAGCAAGTCTCAATTTTATTTTTCCTTGGTAAAATTGAGAAAATTCGAATTTCCACATCAGCAGACAACCTGGGTGTAGTTAACTTGTGTGACATGGCTCTTGTCACTTAGTTAGCTTAGTAAAAAGGAGTTGGAGTTCAGTTAAGCATGTGTGATTTCTAATTTGTAGTAATCAAGGTTAGTTATTTAAAGTTGTTTTCAGTTAAACTAGTTCTAACTATTGGAGGAACTAGTGGAAGGCTAGTTTTATAGTGGGACAACAATCTAACTCAGTGATCATCTAGTTAATTGATCAATTAGCCCAAAATAGCTAGTGCATGCAGAGAATTCGAGTTCCCCAGTTGTGGTAGAGATTCTAAGGAAGTGTAAAATTAGTTGTAGACTAGTGTTGAATGTTCAAGTGTTGCATGTAGTCAGATGATCAGCATTTTGGAGAAAATTCCTAAATAATAGGGGCCTAATTCCTAAGGAATTGTGCAAGGAAATAGGAGCTCAAGCGTAGGCAGAAATTGACTAATTTTAGGTCAGAGATTCTTAGTGAGCAGAGAGATAGGTTATTCACTTATAAGTTGAGCTCAGATTGAGCAAGCAATTGTAATACATCTCTATTCATCAGATTAATGCAAGCATGCTTAAGGTGTTTTTAGCAGATTACTTTCCCCTGGAAAAATAATGTGCATGTGTGTTGCTTCTTATTGCATGTCTAAGATTAATTTTCTAAATTGTGAATTTAATTCCACATAGTAGTAAAGGAGGATTGTGTCTTGTGATTTAGATTATTTTTCATGAGAAATTACAATTCTATACCATAATTTCTACTGTTGCAGTATTATCCAGGTCGTGGGAAGTCTTGTTTCTAGTTCAAGAGCTAATTGGAACCTAGTCAAAGTTATATCTAACACCTGGAACAATATCTAATACTATTGATTGATGGGATTTAATCAATGTCTCATTCATCACTGCTTGTTGGTGGCATGGAATTATTTTTGTACCTGGCTGGTAATGAAACAAAACCACAGCTTCATCGATGATTAGAGGAACACATTAGTGATGTGGAACATGAATTTTCAGTATTTGTTGATGTTGTAGTTGATATTGGAGTTGATTTCTTGGTGATGCATAAATGACAACTACCTTCTTCAATTTACACTGATTATATTTGCATGTGGCTGAAAAATTAAAGAAGCAATAGGGAAACTTTTAGGGGCGAAATTTCGCAAATGGGCTAGTTTTTCGACATTTTCTGTAAAACAATTATTCACCAATTTGGTTAAAAAAAGTCTTCCTTTTTACATATATATCATTAAATGGATGATATTCACCAAAAATTTACCGATTTAAATAGTAAATTACATATTTTTTTATTGAATATTCGTCTACATTCTATATGCATGAATTTTCAAACCAAAATAGTTGCCCACAATAATATATATAGGAAAATATTTAAATCCTTTAAAAATGCTATGGGAAGCAGGATAAAGAAGCAACATTGTCAACCACAAAAGTTGAGAATGCTAATCTTTTTGGAAAAGTTTCCTTCTATTTTAATTTCCAAAATTATGATTTGAATTAGAAATACTGCTGAAGCTATTTCTTGGAGATTTTACTCAATTCTGAACTTTAAAGGTTTAGCCAAATTCCAGCTTAAAATTTTTTGTAGCAATTTTTGTGAAATTTGAAAGTATTTCTCTAGGAAGGTCATTTTGCAGAAAGCTAACAAGGAAATAAAAGCACAGGAGTAATTCTAGGGGTCATCGGTACATAGATAACATTGAGTATTAGTAATAGTATTGATAATTGTTTTTTGAGAAGAAAATTATTTTATTTTGGTGGTAGATTTTATATTTGGTTACATATTCAAATGGGCCAATTAGTTGATGAGAGTGAAAGCAATGAAAACCCAATTTTTAACTTTGTATAAGGGTGTTTATTCTCACTTTGAAGGAAACATTATGAATATTGTACTAGTTGTTATTCATCTTTTACTTGATTTTGCACTGTAAGTGGGGGGCGACACTCTTTTCAAGGTTTATTGTAAGTTTTTTTTGTGAGGGAGTTGGATAAAATGACAAGACTCAATGATTTGTTAGGGTTATTAAACATTATGATGTCGTCTACTTTTCACAATAGCAAGGACACAATTTCTAACATTAAAACCTGTTTGCAAAATACACAAGAGATGGTTGAATTTCTCCAAATAGACTCGCAGTTACAAAAGGATGAACTATGAGAACTAAATATGAATTGCAATTCTAAACATGTTTTCGTTTAGAACAACCTATTTGAGCATGACTCATAGATTAATCAACAGCTGGAAAATGATTATGGAACAGTTCAGTGCACCAACAAAGAAAGTGTATGCAAGGGTCATTTGCATAAAAATATGAAACCTATTATAAGACCTTGGGAAGAAATTATGCATAACAAAAAAAAATTGGTGTAAGATATAATAAGAATGCTTCTTTTCGTGTTATTGATTTTTCCAAGCCTATACAGTTTCGTAGTGTTGGATTTTTGGGTGATGTTGCCCCACAACAACTTGTTAGTTGTCAATATTGTGACAGAGTCGGACATGAGAAAAATCATTGTTATGATCTTAATCCTTGTGAACATTGTGGAAATAAGAATCACCATTCAAAAAGATGTTTTGAGCATAAGACTACTATAAGAGAGAATTAATTTTGGATGGATTGCTTCTTGGGATTGGTCTGAAATTGCTAAGATGATTTACGAGTCATACCATAGGAAATGTCCGAGAGTATTGTCCAGTCTTGCAGTGAAGATTACTTCATGTTCTCACCATGTACTTGATAAGGGGGGAATTGATGGAATTAATGGTTTGTTACAAGTTTGAAGATTTTTTAAGTGAGCCTAAGTCAGGGATAATCAAATTTTCCTGCTACAAACTAAAGTCCAAGTTCAAAAATAAGATTCAAAGTTGTAGACTTAAATGTTTTGATTTATGCTCTTTGAGAATGAGCATGATTGCATGTTTTTGGCATGTTGAGATTTGTGAAGGAGCACTTCCACTAGCAGAAGATGTCAGATTAGGAATTTTTCCAGACTTGATTTGTTTGAGGAACTACTATGATAGTTCTAGAGTTGATGGTCATCCTTAAATCATCACTAGTTCAGACCTTGATTTCTCCCACATTTTTGTAATGTTTGTGGTTTTCTCTTAAAGCCCACCATCCTTGTTTTGTGGTCATCCTTGAAAACCATCTATGAGAGACATTCAACTCTTGGTTGAGATGCATTTTTGCATTTTTAGCTCTCATTCTTGGATGATTAGTGTGTGATGGTGACTAGTTATTAGAGTCCAAGAAAATTAGGAAATTGGACCGATGGTTTGCCTATTGTATTAATATGTACACTATATACATCATTCTTTGACACCATCATTAATAATATAGTTGAATTGGTTTCCATTTTGTGTATCTAACAACAATTTTGTGTAAATTAAATAAATTTATAATATTTATGAACTAGTTTAAATAGAACATAATTTTTTTTTAATTTTAAGTTTTAGATGTTATTTTTTTTTTCCTTTTCCAGACAAATAATTAATAATTTAGGGATTTATACTTAAGCAATATGAGAAAAATTAACGTCGTTAAATTAAATTTAATGGTTAAATTTCCAAAAGAGTCATCGTTTATTATTTAATTTTCCTTTAGTAAATATTATCTATATTGTAAACAAGTTAGTTTATTAAATATATTTGAATTTATATTAAATAAATATATAAAAATTATATGGAAACCATAATTCCTATACAAGATATTATAGCGTAGGGTCTGATATAAATAATTCTGCACAAAATTTTGATGCGAGGGGATGTGGCCATGCACAATGACCACAATATCCCAAGAATCGCAATAATTTTGGATTCCCACAATGCTAATGGAAGTAGTAATATAAGAAATTGCTTAGGTAATGATCCAAGTGGATGTTGGTGGCCACCCACCTATCCCACTTGGACCCCCACAACTGTCTCTTTCAATTTTTTAGTTTCCTTAATTGTAGCAAAATTTACTATTTTTAGCAGTTTTTTCGGGTCCTAAACTTTCGAAGTTGTTTTGAGGCCCTAAATGACATTTTTTGGGAAATATGGGAGCAATATGGGTCCATGAACCAATGTTTCTCTTCCCAAAGTTGCATTCCTCAGATAGATCTTTCTAACGAGCTATTGTGCACGTCAAATGGAGATCATATACCAAAGTTACGACCCTGAGAAGTGATGTACCAATTTATCCAAACGGGGCCTGCAATTTGGCATTTCATCTTTGAGGGTCAGGTTTTTTGATGTTTAGGGTTTTCCATTGTTTCTCAACAATAAATAGGCCTTCGAGCCTCATTGTAACACATTTCAGAGTCATGTAGCTGCCACATCTCTTCTCAGAGATAAGCTCCCATCGCCCTAGCTAGTTTATTTCCATTTCTATTTGTAAGCTTATTTCAGTGCTTTATATTAATGAAATGAAGCATATTTCTGATGGATCTTTGTATTGATGATTATATCTATAATTTGTTGCATTCCTATTTAAATCCATATCAGGTAATATAATATGGTCTATCGATAGTGGCACATAATTGTGATGTAAACCTTTACCAATAGACCATACTGAAAGACCTTTCCAACTCACATATCCACAATAAACATATTACTGGTCATAACTATGATATGGAAAACCTAATACCTATTCAAGATAATATAACCAAACAAAATACAATCCAAAGTGAAAACAATGATCAAAATGAAATTTCTGAATGCCACTCACAACTTAATAATAAGAAGGTTGTGAACCTTTCTAACTTGGTATTAAATAGTGTTGAGCAAAAAATGTTAGCAAAAGGATTGAATTTCACCATTTTTCTTAAATCATTTCCTATATATGATATCATTTTTAGTGTAGAAGACAATAAAGAATCCTTAACTAGTGAAGCAACAAATTTCAATAAACACGATTACTAGGTTATTTTAAGGAAAGTCAAGCCCCCTCTAAGAAACATTAGTAGAGAAGAACATCTTTCTCTTAAGAATCTTAGAGATAACAAAGACATTGTTTTCTTGAAAGTTGATAATGGTGGGGTAACTATGGTAATGAATTGTTGATGTGGGCTTTATGCACCCTAGTCAATAATGGAGAAGCAACCCAAACCAAATCTCTTTCAATAGCCCTAGTTTTTTGGTGTGGTCATCCTCGATGGTTTTTAAGACCCGGTTAGCCTTTGTATTCCTCCTCTTGCGAAGAAGAATCTAGGAGAGAATTAATCCTAACTAATTATGGTTAATCTAAAAATAATCTAAGACTAATATATACTAACTACCAATAATGTTCCTAAGTCTATAAGTTAATAATTAATTAAATATAATACATCAAATATTAAATTAATAACACAAATGAAATAGAAAAAAACTATCAAGACATAAAATAATTATTGAAAGAACAAGTTTGTAAATTTCCTTGCACTTCTAACTCTTATTTATATATATTATTCATACATTAAAGTCAATGTTACTATACAACAATATGCTACGGAAATATATGTTATGGAATGATGTAACATAAACTAAAGTAAAATCTCATAGTACAATTATGCAATAATATGATACAAAAGATGAATACCAAAACAAACTGCAACTCGTATGAAATAATGAAATATAATTATATGTAGAAATGAAAAGAAATATAATTCCTAATTTTAATTTATATGTGAAATTATAAATTAAATTAAAATGAATGAAAAGGGTAAAAAGATAAAGGATATTAAATAAAATAAAAAAATTAATTCAAGAGATACATAAACAACAAAAACATAGACATGGTGGAAAAGGCTTATAGCCTCAATGTATATTGTCTATACAAAAATGAGAAAGGTACAATATAAATACATCAATATTATGTCTCAAGATAGTTCATCTATCTTGGACACACAACCACTTTGGTTGAGTGAATATCTCAACCATACACCAATATAGGAGCCTAAGTAGCTGGAGAGAATCTCTCAACTAACTAGATCTAAACAAACTCCCAAGTTTGAGGAACAAATTCATTCTGGAATAGATAAGTAGGAATTATTCCAAATTTAATAATTTATTATTTTGGACTTATTGATTCTTTTATGAGAGTATGAGGCTAAAATTCCCCCCACCTCGCCCCCCACACCCCCCCCCCCACCTCAATCATAAGTCCAAAGTAAGAACCCGGTACCATGTCCAAGTCTTCATGCTGAAACTATTGAGTTGATCCTCAATAAAGAACTACCTGCAAAAACTACCAAACTGGATGTCAAAAACTCCAATCTAAAGAGAGCATGCCAAGAGAAGTGAATTAGTTGCAAGTCTGATACAAATCTGAAAATCCTTGACAACTCAATATAATGCCAAGTTGTAATTCAAAAGGATCCATCTATCCTTTGCTTGGTCCAATGACCATCCAAGTGAACAAAAGAATTTCCACAAATTGTCTCAATCAGCATCCCAATCACTTTCCCACTAGAAAATTTTGATGCCCACTAGAAAAGATTGTTGAAATTTTCAGTATGACAACCATCAATTCCCCCTTTTGTCAGTTAAAATGAGATACCATAACCATATGCATTTGTTTTTAAACACCCCCCCATATGTAGGAGAGTTTCACTGTTGTACTCCCCCTTTCAAACACATGATAGTACCATCTTCATTTGTCTATTGGCTACAATATCTGAGATTGAATTTTATGGTAAAACCTATACAATCATTTGACTATTGATGACAACTCCCAAAGATCAATTCATTCATAATTGATCTTCAATCTAGCTGGTTGGTTTTGTTTGGAACATCTTTTTGATGAGTGATTTTTCTTGCCACAATGGCAACAAGGATGGAGATCAAAACAATGATCTTCCATATGATACATTCTTCAAAAATGGTTGCATTTTGGTTTTTCTTCAACTTTCCCATTGCTTTATGATGCTACTTAATCAAGAAATCCTCCAATGCTAAACTTAATTGGTTTTGAATAACCTGGGATATGTAAGTTGTTGTCATCTTTGTCATATCCTAAACCACATTGATTTTTGTTACATTGAATTTCCTCCCATGCTTTGATTATTGGCTTGGAACAAGAAAGTTGAAGTTAACTGTGTACAACTTCTACACTTGAAATTGTATCATTAAGTGGCTTGGAATCAATATGCGAAGTTGTATTGTTGAATGACACAAAAAAATGACTCCTCTACTGCAGCTCATCACATTGTAGTTGTGATTCAAGTTGGAGAAATTCAACGGTCTCATGTGCATAATGTAGATGCCTTTTGATATCAACAAGAGTCACTTTTCTTATTTTCACCTTGTCTTCAGCAGTGGGTAGTATCAAAATTTTTAGATACCCTAACAATTGAATGCTTTGCCCCATTTGAACTTGCTCACTTGAACTCACGCTCACTTTCTTTTAACACTTTCTTTATTTTTTGAACTCGCTCACCTGAACTTGTTTTCTTAAACTTGATTTCTTGAATTTCACGCTTGCTTGATCTTAGAGTTGTGTTTTTTTTCTCAATTTCACTCTCTCTTGATTTTGTTTTAACAAGATTAGGGTGTTAGTTTATGAAAATTTGGATTCCCAAATTTCTACTACAACAATTGATTAAGTTTCTCCTACTTGTTAATTCCTGAATCAAGTTACCTATTGTTTCCTACAGTAAATATTGAAACTAATATACTGTAGTCTAGGTAATTTAAATTATAAGAGGAAACAAGAAAATGAAAATGAAAGAGATACAACACATCTGTGAAGTCATTTGTGGACAAATGTCCTCACAAAAACTTAATGTAAGAAAACTAGTGCAGCAACTAAGGGTTTATTATTAAGCAATAGTAATTTCTGAATATAATCTCTAGATGACTTCCTGTTACGAAACCAGCTCAAGAAAAGAAGCACAAAACAATGCTTCCACATCCTCATCCTTGACGAGTCTTCCCATTCAGTAAGGTCGCCATTTTTTAAGTGAATGTAGTATTGCCAACATTTCCTCCTCATAAATAGCTTTCTTGAGATGTAGCAGTAAAAATACCCAATCACCTACATCAAAACATTTTTCACTATGATGTTGATCTACCTGTTGTTTCGTTTGATTTTGCACCAAAGTGGCGTTATCCTTTAAAAGTTGCAGAACTCGATGTGATATTTCACTGCTTGAACCTTTTTCTTATTGATATGTCCTTCTATCTCTAGAGTTTGAGGAGTGGTAATTTCTTCCAATCCTTTATAAGATATGGTCGGATTCATTTCTTGATGCTTGATGTGATCTTTCACTTCTTGAACATTTTTCTTCTTGATACGTCCTTCTATCTTGATAGTTTGAGGAGTGGTAATTTCGAACAATGAATTACAAGATATGGTTGGATTCATTTCTTCTTTCTCTCTCGGGATCGGATTGAAATTTCGTAAGAAGGTACAGAAAGAGGACGGACTGTAGTTTCTCGTATGCATGTTTCAGATCCAAAGGTTCAACGCAATTTCTTCTCAAATGGGTTTTTTTTTTTTTTGCGACTTCTGAAATGTTACAAAAAAAAAAGTTATAGCGAAAATTCCATGATGACCTGTTTGGAGCAGCGAAACCCTAGAATCCAAAGCTCTGATACCAAATGTTATGAAACCAGCTCAAGAAAAGATAGAAAAACTAGATCAAAGCCTTAGAATTCAGCCTCTTTGAAGGGGCAACCTCCTTTACATTACATAAATGAACAATTCTTGGATGATACAAATGAAAAGACCTCCTTTCTATATATAGGAGTCTAAGGGGTCATAACATAATCAGAGCCGACATAACAATAATAATGTAAGGGCACAATAATAACAATAGTGGGATTCTATGGTGCACAATAGCAACAATATGGGCAGTACATGGGTACATCAATATAATAAGTGGGTTATACTAATAACAATAAAGGGGTTACACTAGTATTATAGGGGCCTAACACTTCCCGACAATCCCATTACACAGAATATCACTGACAGAGATACTTGTGAGATTACCTCACACTATCAATGGAAGCCTTCGTTGATCCAGCCCTTGAGTGAGTAGCCCCTGGATGCCTTTGCGTAGTGTCTTCATTAACCCAGTGTCACACATTCTAGGGACTGTGTGACTCCTCCCAGCTAATCGATTTGCCTTTGATATTCAAACTTCTGCTCTCTCGGTCTCACACCCTGGCTTCCAACTATAGAAATTGAACCCTCCAACGAATTTCAAACTCCCTCAAGGCTTTTGCACTTCCTTTTCATGGCTCTGCATCAACCTCTCTGGCTCTACTGGATCTCTCTCTCTCTTCTCTACTGAATATTCTCCAACTAGGAAAGATGATCCTTCAGATATTATCCCTGCACCTCTCCGCAAAAGATCACTATTGAAAATCTCTTTGATAGTTACTCTGATTCAGAAAATAAAAATTCTAATCTTCTCTTTGTGTTTTATCCAAGTGCCCCTCAAGCATATTCTTATATCTTTCTGTTGGATAACCAACAACCCAGATTAACTTCTAATCAATGGCTTAGATCATTTTGACTTGATCCTCATCTTCTTCTAAAAGTGACACCCACAATTTAGATTAATACTCGTTAATTACTTTAATTTCCTAAGTGGCTTAGATCATTTTGGCTTGATCCTCATCTTCTTCTAGAAGTTACACCCACAGTTTAGATTAATACCCATTAATTATTTTAATTTCCTAAGTTTAGACTTAGGGCCCCATTAAAAATAATTAATTATTTTAATAAAACTCCCTCTAGGTGGAATTTGCCAAAACGATTTCTAGGTATTGGAGAATACATGTGTCTAAGCCTCCCTACAAATTTTGAGACTTAGAGCACATCCAATACTACCACAAATCAACACTCACTCTTAGCGAGGAATGTGCTCTAGAAATGCACCTTGTTGAAGCATCAACCTGTTCTGTAACACCTCCCTTTGCGATGTTGATGTCTGACATCACTGTTAAGGGATAAATCCCCCTAGGGTCTTGGGTTGATACCCTAGCAGATCAGAGGTTATCTATATAGAGAAACACACATTCCATATAGCCATGACGCAAATATAAACAAACTCTACGATGAGAGGCGTACCTGGGGGTCCTTCATTTGAGAAGATCCTACCAAGGTCCAAACCCTCTTGGAGTTCCATTTGATCCTTCAACCTGCAAAACAATCAATTCAAGAAAGTACAATAGTATATGGACTAAAGATCATAAAGAAATCATCTTCATAGTATATTGAAAGATAGTTAGTTATGCAATTAGAACAACCATTCATATATGAATCTTAACATGGATATCATAAACATGAAGAAGATTTATATCAGGAACAAAGACAAGTGTTTCTTTTATTATAGACAACTAAAGTATAGAAAGGAATAATTTCACCTGATTCGTCCTTTTGTAGGCTCCAAGCGGAACTGTCCTCCAGATTCATCCAATCTCAAGCCTTTAACAAACTCCTTCCATGACTTACTCCATGATATCTCAAGTAGTAGAAAGACATCATCACACAAGGAAACAAGGGTTTCCTGTAAATGGGGGAAGTGTAGGAGGCACTAGGATCTTTAGACCTGGTCAGGGAAGTCTCAGCTTAGTAATCTTTCTCTCTCTTCTCTCCTCCTTAGGCCTTCGCATTGAAGCCTTTTTATACTTCTCCCAAAGTAGTTTTTTAGTTGGGAATTCGTTGGGAACAGTTGGGCCATGGGCACTAACAGGTAATAAACAGGTGAAACCCATGATCTTCACCTGAAATTAAGGAGATTTAATTTTTTTAAGTGTTTTAAGACATATACGCGGGTTGGGTATACATAGACCCATGTACACATGCGTTTAGCTCAGGGCAATGTCGCGTATAAGGAATAAAACACTGTTTTTAAATTTTGGACTAGGTCTGGAAGGAGGGGTTTCCCTAGGCCATAAGTGCAGCATCACAAACCTCAAGAGTGAGATTTGGAGCTATAATAGATGCCCCCTAATATATGAGGTCAAAAGGGGTACATGATGGCTGAAATGTATTAAGCAAGTACATGGAAAGGAAATTTGTCAAAAACTGAGAAGGACTTCACCAAAGTTCAACCTGCCAAGCCCCAAAAGGATATTAGAAAGAAACATTGTTTGAGGCAGGCATACCCATGCTTAGGGAAAGTACAGCATGTCCGCATATCAAGTACAAGCGGATCCACTAAGTATACAAGTATAAAAGACTGGAAAAGACATAATCGATCATCTGATCACAATCGAACAAGTACATGTTTGAATGTCACATATAAGAATGTCAATGATGCTGAAGGATGAAGCGCATCACTGAAATCAAAGACTGATCCCGAAAAGTACCAAATGAACATGATGGAGTAAGATGGTACTACACTGCAAACTCAGGTGCCAACATATAAAATTTCGCCATGAATGACTGCAACATATAAGGTGGAGTGGTATCAACTAGCAGCAACAGGAGCAACTGTCAAGTGAACCAATGAATGCTGATACAACTTGAGGTCTTCACCGACCACCATGGTACATTTCTACAACATGGGAATAAATCATCTGAAGTCGGCCATGTGAGAAATCGTTTGATTACCGGTCATTGATGTATACCATTAACAAATGCGAGACTACTCACCGATAATGATAATGAGCGTCAAGGTACCGAGTACAATATAACAAGTGCGAAATAGATGAGCTAAATTCAAACACCTGTAAGACTCTATCGATCAGGAGACAGTGATGGTTTCCCACTTTCGATAGTGAAGGATCTACCACTAATGATTGCAAACTCCAAGGTACTGCAAAATGGACTCTAGATCTTTGCCCTAGAGCAATGAGTCGAAGTCGATATGGAACGATCCGCTAGAAGGAAGGCATTAAAGCATCCTTCATCAATTTAGTGTGAGTGTAACCCGTAGGCCAATAATGTGGAAGGAATTGGACAAAAAATATGTAGTAACCCGGCCGAAGTACGTTTCCGGCGTACACAAGATGTGGCTAGTGTTAACACCCAAGTTATTCCCTATGACTCCCAAGGGAATACGGCCGGGGTAACCACTAACCAATCTTTGGATCACAGTTTCTAGCCAAACTGTAATCAGAGAGGGCTCTCTCTTTATGATTTGTCTCTGTTATGATGGTGTTTTAGGCTAGGTATTATGCTCAGGTTTTGGTTTTATGTTTTGGTTGAAGGATTTCTTTCAGGGCTTAAGATGTAGTGTTTAGAGAGTAATATATCATTGGGCAATGGAGTCTGGAGTTGTGAAATGCTTTGAAATGCAGGATTGGTGGTGTTCAAACTGCAGGGCCAATTGTGTATTTCAGACAAACAAATTTAACTTGAATGGTGAGGCATGTCAGCCAACATAAAGCAATTAAGAATTCTCTATTAAGCTGGTGATGTGAAAGTGAAACACGTTGCACAGGAGCAAACTTGAATTCCTGTGACAAAGCTCACTGTGAAAGATGTATTCTGAAAGTGCAACAATTAAGAATTACACTTATCAAGATTACAGTTGAAGAAAACATTCATTAAAAACACAGATTGAACTCAGGGTATTCATTGAATAAATCCTGAAAGTTATTCTTTTTCCTTGTTGCTAAATATTCAAAGTTAGAAAACATATATGGATTTTAACAAATCAAAAATACATAACAGAGAGAGTTATAGAGACTTATTGTATTGTGTAATACACAGGAATCCAACAGTTTTCAACAGACACCAGAACGCATTCAACACTTCAGAAATCTGAGAAATTCCATCACTTTCTTTATTAAACTTCTGAAAGGATTACAACATAAGAACTTCTTCAGGAGAAATCAACAACAACACTTGCAAACTCATGCGAAGGGGACTTTATAGAAGTGTTTATACAAAATATCTCAGGCATTGAGTCATCTGAGAGAGAAAATATCTTCATTGTTTCGTACAGAAAAGTAGAAAAGAAGTTATTATAGCTTTGAATGCAGCATAACTGCTCTTTAAGTCTGTCAGAGGATAATTTGACCTTTGGAGGTCCTTGAGTCGGTTGAACCGCTTTGCTTTAATGCTGGGAATGCGTCTTTACTTTTTTTCTGCGCTATATCTTCTCGGCTCTGCCAGCTGGGGCTTCCTACTCTTGCTTTGTTGGCCAAAATTTTTGCTGAGTTGGCTCAGCTTTAATCTTTAATGCATGCTGATTTTGTTAAACTGTGCTTTGCATAACAATTCATATTTTAAAAACAAAATTTGGTGAATGGATCACTGCTTATAAAATTTTCTGTATTGTATTTGCCCACCAGTCTTGTGTAGGGAGTTGATGCCTGAGAATTGCATCCATAGTCTCCTCTGCTTCTGTATACTTGTAAAAATTGGGTGCCACATCAAACAGGTGATTGATCTCATTCATTATAAAAAATAGACTTTCTACCTTGTTGTAGATAGTCTGTCTTGTAGCTAGCCCTGTTTCTTCTGAGCTGCTGGGCTTCTCATGGATTTCGTTTGTGGCAAATGCATTCACTCTTTTGGCATACTGCTCATGAATGAGCAGTCTCCCTGCGCTGTTCAATAAGCTAGGGAATCCTCTGTTTTGCAGCACCAGGAATTAATCCATGAACCTTTTCACCTCGGTCTGCATGTCCTGGGTTCTTCTCTCCAATGTCTGCACCAAATTTCTCAATGTGAGAACCCTTTTGATCAACTGAATGGCCTCAGTTCTATTGGGATTTCCCATGTTTGCCAGCTGAGTACTTGTTCTATTATTCAGCACATTTATCATCCTGGTGGCAACTTCAGGCATGTTGCCTAGAGCAGCCCTTGACTTGTGAATTTCAGCTTGTGCTTTTGGGATGAGCTCTAGCTGCTCATGGATTGTCTCTATATATTACCATTGGTCAGTAATAGACTGGCCAATGTTGGCCCATAGCATTGCCTTAAGCCTAGCTATAACTTTATCTAATTTGAGCTCATTTTCTAGCTCTTTTAACCTGTCTTTGAGGGCTTTCACCTCCCTGCCCTTCTCTGCCACCGCTTGCTTGGATTTGTCATATCTGTCATTCACCTTGGCCAATTTATCCCTGGTCTCATTTAGCTCTGCCATTTGAGCTTCCAGGGCTTGAATTTCATTTTTTAGCTTTTGCATGTCCAAGCTAGGGGCCTATTCTATTGGTGGAGGTGCTGAAGTAGGTGGTGCAGCTTGATCATTTTGTTGGGGGGGAGGAACAGTAGTTGGGGCAGCTTCCTCAAGGTTTATGATTTGAGGAGGAGCCTGAGAGGTCTACCCTTCTTCTCTTTGTTTTAAGGATGCCTGTAGTGTTGTTTTTGCAGCCTCCGATTCTCCCAGCTTTTCCTGAGTTTGGATTAGCTGCTTATACAGAGATATCAACAAGGTTGTGGCCTGTTGATCATGTCTTTGCTGGGCAACATCATCTGTTTGAGGGTGAAATTTGGCTGGGAGTTTGATCTTTCTCCTCAAGGCTGCCATGTCTGCATCCCTCAATTTCAATATCTCTTGTATGCCTTTGATATCTTTGGGATCATGCCCCATCTCTATGATGATGTCCTCTAAGGACCTTATTCTGTTTTCCTTTGCCTGGGATGATGCTCTTTCCAACTCTAACTGAGAGGTTGTATTTCTAAGGCTATTTTGTAGCCTGTAGTTGTCCAATGTTTGGTCTGCCAAGGAAGCATAGACCATCTCACCCGTTTGCTTATGCAGTTCTATCTTATCCATTGGGTGGATATCCTTGGCAAGGACTTCCAGGCTAGTCCTCAAGTAATCAGAGGCAGATTGGGGCTGCACTGCTGTTGGCATAAAATGACTCATGATCATTTTGCCCTCATGCACATCATATGCAGACATGAGTCTTTGTTGATAGGTGGGAGCCATGTTCAACAAATGGTTATATAGCTGTATCTTGATGGGCTCATTTCTCCTCTTAATGTCGATGAACTGCTGCTTAATGCTGGGTCCACCTTCCCTTTGCTGATTTGAGGAACTCACCTCTCCTCCCATTTCTCTATCCTGCTCCTATTGAAAGGAGCTTGCTGATGCTTCCCTGCTGGGTATACCAAAGGACTGTCCTATTGGCATTTATTCCTCTGAGAAGGGATTAATTCTCTGTCTTTTCTCCCCATGAGATGCTGATGTTGTAATGGGAGTCTCTCTGTCCCTTTTCCTGCTTGTATCCTCCTTTTGTGGAGTTTGGAGGATTGATGCCTCAGCTGAAGTTTCTTGCCTTGGAGGCACAATTCGTTCAATGGATTTAGGGGCTTCCATTGTTTGCTCTTGCTGGGCAGGCTGTTCCTGCCTTTGTTCTTCCCGTTGTTGCTATTCTTCTTGCTGCTGCCCTTCTCCTTGCTGCTCCATTTCTTCTTGTTGCTGCACTAGTGTTTCCATTTGTTCTTCGGTCATAGGAGGTGGCTGTTCCACCTGCTTTTCTTTGCCTTTGCTGGTTGTCTGTGGAGTATTCATGGCAGCTTGCTGATGTGTTGTTGGAGCTGAAGAAGCTGCTCCAAGTTGTCTTTTGTATTGGAGGGGGACCTGTCCACAAGTTTCTAAGTCAGTTTCCTTTTGAATATTTCTGGCCTCTCTTTCTAGCAGCTCTTCACTAGTGATTTCCTCTTCTAGGGTGCCCTCTTCCCAGCTTAATGCATTGGCATACTGCTCAATCTCAGGCTGCATTATATGGGAATAGGTACCCAATTTGTATCTTATCCTCCTGAGGGAAACAAAATGATTGGGGTCATAGGGTATCCACTCAAAGCTAGTTTGCAGTTTGAGGGCCTCTAGGATACTGTTTGCCTCTTTCCATCCCTCCTCTTTTCTGTTATATAGGAAAGGGCCCAGCTGGCTCCTTACCTTCAACTGTGCCTTCTTGTTCTTAATTTGGAAGTGGAGGTAGTCGGCATTCCCAAATTGCCTGAAGTATTCAAGGGCAAAAAGCCTCATGGGGACATACCGTGGCAGCCTAAAAGCCTTCAACTCACAACCATATACTCTGATGACTGTGTGGTTTTGGTAAAGGTACCGATTACCAATGCTGTAGGTTTTGTTCAGATGGAGAATTCTCCTCATGTCATCAGTTAATCTTGGAGGAGGAACACCATACAATAATGTCATAGCTGGATGTATGAATAAGTCTATGAACTCACAGTATGTGTATGGTGATACAGAGGTGCAATGAAAAACAGAGGTCCAAAACACAACTGACCTTGGATCCCCCTGGGCATTATCTTGTTTCAGGGGAATGAGGAAGCTGCCTGGTTGATTAAACAAGAATAGATGATAAATGTAGGAAGTATATCTGAACAGTCTTTCCCTTTGCAGATTCATCAGCTGGTCATGGATCCTATCTGCAATATATGTGGCATAATCATAATGTACAACTGGAGGCTTTCCAGGAGAGAATATAGACAGCATTGCCATTATGATTTCATCCACATCCTCCATTCCCTTGAACCCTAGGACATAGCTGATCAAATCTACTAACATTCTGCCCAATTCATTTAAGTATACATATCCAATAGGAGGAGTTCTGATGGTTTCAGAGCCTGGTTGTACAAACAGCTGGTTGATTTTGATGATCTGGTCATTTGACAACTTATTCCGCTTCTTTATCAAGTTTTGCATGTAGAGGGGGGTCAATGGTTTTGCATTGTGGAAATGCAGCATCTCATTTATGCTCTCTGGGGTGATATGGAACAGAATTGAGTCTGTAGGGCTGATGACAGCTCTTTGGCATGGATCATAGCACTCCTGGCATCTGTGGATCAACTCTGGCATAGGGTTTACCTGGGGGAGGTTGTAGATGGGCAAGTTTGAGTCCCAAATCCCTAGGATATCTGCTCCACTAAGGTGCTGGGCTTTCAACTCATTTAGCATCTGAATAATGTATTTGGAGCCTAATGGAAACCAGTCTAACATTTGATAATCCATATCTCCCAGAGCTTTCCATTCCAACTCCCTATGAGGGGCATTGAGAGGCTTGATGTTCAGTGCAATTGGAGTCTCCATGGTCTATTAAGTTTCTGTCTTGCAGGTGAACTGTTTGAAGTAGGCAGAACAACACAGAAGTAATTACTTGAAAAAAGTGTGAATTTCACGGACCAGAGGGTGAAGTGGGTACACAGCTCTTTGAAATACTGTCTGAATTATGAATAAGACCAATGTCTGGTCTCACTTTGTCTTCTGTGGCAAGTTTTTAATGGATTGGCCAACTGTCTCACGATTGCGCGAGAAGTTTACAGTTTTTATAAGAACTCAGGAAATCAAGGCTCAGCTGGTGGTTTTCGAACTTGCAGTGGTAAATGGGGGCTAGGCATCAAGATTCACCGGTGAATTTTGAGAGTTTTACGTCGCTTAAGCTCTTTCGAGGGAAATCACAAACATAGTAGGTATATGAAGGTTTTTAATGGAGAATACCTAGTAAAGAGCGAGCAATGGTCATGGATGACTGTGGAAATGGTGCGCTGGACGTCTCCAAGTTGGCTTCAACAAAGGTGGTGTAACTTGGACGTAACAATCATGCAGAGAAAGCAACAGTTCTGGTAGAAAAAGTACGAAAAAACGCAAAAATTGGCCTAAATATGGACTTTTGGTATTTTGGCGCGTTTTCTCAGATGACGTCAGCATGACGTCATAGGGTGGGGTCAAGCTCAGATGACGTCACCATGACGTCATCGGGTGAGGTGGCGAGCTACTATTGGTCCATGGGGATGATGCGGTGGCAGACACGCTGGCACAAGGGCGGACAAGAGTACTGATGCGATGGCAGGGTGGCGATGACGTGGGTCTGATGCAGGACCAGCGAACCGGGCGGTGAGTGACACAGCGGTTACGGTTAAGTGCCATAGCGGTTACGGTCTCCCGGAGCGGTTACGATACGGCCCTGGTTTTGTCAGAGGCCGCTCCGAGAGACCCGAGAGGGTGACGCGTGGCCGCGCCATGACGTATCCCTTCGTCATTTTCTCGGGCGCTAATTATCTGTCGTGGGGGCCGCTCCGATATCAATGAGGGCCGTCGGATCCCATGGGTCCGATCCGACGATGGACGGGAGGACGATGTGATCGGTGGATACGGATGCGGGCGGGTATAATTTAATATTTGTTTTTGAAAGCAGCGCCCAGCGGAAAACCTTAGGGTATGGGTTTTTTTTGAGGTTTTTCAATGTATTTGGAAAATCACATATATGCGCCAACTTTGGTTAAGCGGCGAAAGTGGGTTTTTTGGGTTTTTTCATAATTCCAAAGGGTTTTAGGGGTAGGAAGGGGTTTTTATAGGGTTTTTCTTTGCAAATGGTGGTTTGATGAGTGGAATGACTTGAAACAAGGGGGTGAGAGGAGGTATAGGTTCATCAAAGTGACCAGATGTCATTTTGATTCCTTTTTTAGAGAACATATGGCTATAATGCCAAGGGGAGGGATATTTATACAAAATTTGGGGTTTATACACCATGGTGTTACTACTAGTAGGGGAAAGGTGATATAGGGGATTTACATAGTAAAGTTAGAGTTAATATGGATGAAAGAAGTGGATTAGGGGAGACAAAGCTAAGTTTATTTGAGAAACACTTAGCTTAGGGAGTAGATCAAAATGAAAAGATTTTTACACAAGAAATGTGGCTTTTGAAGGAACAAGAACCACCAAGAAACCATAATCTCTTCCATGAATCTCAGCTGATGAGGGAGTGTTAGTAATGAAATGGATAGGGGAAGAAGGGAGTTTAGACATGCTTCCTGCTTGCTGCAACTTGATGAAGAATGACACCTTCTCAATTCATTGATTTTGCTTTGGTAAACGAAGTGAGCACACATGCAACTGATAAAAAATGGCCCTTCTGCAACCCCAACTGCCTACCCATCTATATGCCTAGCATTTTTTATTTCTTCTTGGAGGGTGCACTTGGACTTGCAGACCCTTACTTGCCTTTTCTTTTCTTTGGCTTTTCTTTTGTTTTTCTATCTATTTCTACCCTTATTTCTTCCAAGGTCCCAGATTAAGCTGTTGGGAGCCTTTTTTCTCTACCTAAACTACTTGTCTGCCAAGATTAAACAGTTTGGACAGACTTCTTTCTCTATTCTACAACTGCAAATTTAAACCATGGAATGATCCAGATTAGACTGTTGGACCATCCATCAAAATTTAAGTCCATACCAAGCTATAAGCACAGATTGGATTCTCTTGGAAATATGTGATCTTTGAATCATCAAAGCAGAGCATATTTGGACCTTTCATAGCCAATCATGAAATATGAAACCTATTGGTATAGGTAGCTAACAGTGGCTCCACATGGGGATGGTGTTTCATTTGAAAGACCAAGAACAGCAGGTCAGATTGCCTTGCTCCTTTATTTCTCTTCCCAATCTTGAAGTTTGCTGCTTTGAAGTGCCAAAATTGTGTGCTTCTCTTCTTGGTAGACCTCTGATTCTATTTACCTTTTGCTGGCAGTCAATAAACTTGAAAAAACTACATTTTTACAATCTAAATAGAAAATAATATATACATCTGCATATATACAAGGGAACCTTAGGCTGTACTCATGGGTAATAGTCAAAATAATGCTTCAGCATCCTGCCATTCACAGGACCTTCATCCAAGTCAGTTTCATTGAGACTTTTTAGGAAGTAAGTGTTGTTACCTTGCACTGCTTGGACAACAAATGGTCCTCTCCATAAGGAATCAAATTTTCCATGCTTTCCTTTGTCTTCTCTTCTTGCATCCCACTTGAGGACTTTGTCACCAATGTTAAAATCTTCTGCCTTAGTTCTTCTATCAAAGGCCTTCTTTAATTTTTCTTGTAGAACTTGAACTCTGCTGAAAACTTGGTCTCTAGTTTGCTGCAGACATATGATTTGATTGATTCTTCTTTGCATATCATTTGGTTCAGCTTGGCTTTCTTGAAGAAGCTTCATAACAGGCACTCCTAATGATGAGGGGAACTTGGCCTCTAATCCATAAACCAACTCATATGGGCTGGTCCCAATTGATCTTTTGGTTGTTAGTCTATCTGCCCATAGGGCATTCACAAGCTTCTTATGCCAATTCTTTTTGTTCTCTTCTAGCACTTTCTTTATGATGTTTACCAGACTTTTATTTGATGACTCAGCAAGGCCATTTCCTTGGGGATAGTAGGCAGTGGAATGGCCCAGAGTGATGTGAAATTTATGGCAGAAGTTCACCATTTTCTTGGATCTGAAAGCAGCAGCATTGTCTGTTATTATTTTGTCAGGACAGCCAAATCTAGCCAATATGTTGTTCTCCAAGAACTGAATAATTATTGAATCATTTGCTTGTCTGCATGGGGCAGCTTCAATCCACTTAGTGAAGTAGTCTGTTGCTGTTAAAATCCATCTGTGTTGGCCTGAAGATGAGGGATGAATTTCCCCAATGAAGTCCAATCCCCATTGTTGAAAAGGTCTCTCTGTTGCAATAGGCCTTAAAGGAAGTGGCAGCAACTGTCTCTTTCCCTCAAACACTTGACATTTATGACATGAGGTGATGAATTTCTTGACATCAGAGAACATGGTGGGCCAGTAGTATCCAGCCCTTAGTATCTTGTCCACAGTGGACTTCCAGTACAAGTGCCCACCACAGTCACCTGCATGAAATTCTTTTATGACATTGTCAGTTTCATTTTCAATTAAACAATGCAGCAATATACCTTCATGGTTTTTCCAAAGCAGATTGCCATCCATCACAAAAAATCTTGAGGTTTTCATTTTTAAGAATCTACACTTAGTTCTGGACAATCCTGGGGGAGCATACAAGTTTTGTAACACATAACAGATATCAGAATACCAGAGGGATTGTTCAAAGGCTACATTGATCTTTGGAGTCGCCAGCTCCGGTTCACTGTCCAGCTGGTTAATGTCTAAGGCTTGAAAATTTGTTTCTGTCATTAATTTGGCCAAGCCTTGCCCTTTTATTAGTTTTGTAGGTTTTATCTCAATGTCAAATTCCAAGATGTTGGCAATCCATTTTCCTCTTCTGCCCTCTAAATTTTCTTGGGTGAGAATGTCTTTGACAATAGGACTTGGCACATATGCTATTACATGGGAATAAAGGATATAAATCCTAAAGTCTTTAATGGCTTTGACTAAAGCATAAGCTTGCTTTTCCATGATTTGATACTTTAAAGGTGCATCTCTAAGAGCTTTGCTAAAGAAAGCAATTGGCTTCTCATTTCCTTGGTCATCTTTTTGCAATAAAACAACAACAATTGTATGCTGGGAGGCAAAAGAGAAAATGATAAATTCTCTGTCAAACTGAGGATTGGTCAACACTGGGGTTTGGGTAAGGGCCAATTTTATACCTTCAAAGGCTTGATTGGCTTCAATGGTCCATTTGACTTTTGAATCCTTTTTTAGCATGTTATTTAATAATCTGATTAGTTCTGCTAAGTTTGGGATAAAACTTCTTAAGAAATTGATTTTTCCCAAGAATCCTTGCAATTCTTTGACATTTCTTGGGTGGGGCATTTGCAGGATAGCCTGTATCCTATCTGGGTCAATTCTAATGCCATCTTTAGAAATGATGTGGCCCAATAGCTTACCTTCCTCTAAACCAAATAGGGATTTCTTGGGATTCAAGGAAATTCCATATTTTCTGCATTTTAGGAAGATCTGTCTCAAATGTTTTATATGTTCTTGGTCTGATTTTGAGAAAGGTGTAAGGTCATCTAGGTAAATGACTAAAAAGTCATGAATCTCTTTGGAAAAAGCAATATCCATTGCTCTTTGAAAAGTTGCCCCTGCATTTTTCAATCCAAAAGGCATCTTTACATATTTGAAAGTTCCCCATGGGGTTGTAAATGTTGTTTTGTCCTGATCATCAGGGTGAACTAAGATCTGGTTGAAACCTGAGAATCCATCAAGTAGAGAAATTCTGGAAGCCCCCACTACTCTCTGCAAAATGTGATCCATCTTGGGTAAGGGGTAATTGTCTTTGAGGGATACTTGGTTCAGATTCCTCAAATCCACACACAGCCTAATTTCACCAGTCTTCTTTCTTGTAGGGACTAGGTTGGAGATCCATTCAGAGAATCTGATTGGTGCTATGATGCCTGCCTTGAACATTTTCTGTACTTCTTGTTCCATTGCTGGGAGAAGCATAGGATTGATTCTCCTCAATTTTTGTTTAAAGGGCTTTTGGTCAGGTTTGAGAGGGATTGTATGCTGGATAACAGAGGTGTCATAGGATTTTAGGTCCTCATAACTCCATGCAAAGACATCCTGGAACTCTTTAAAGAGGTCAATGTAATTAGGCTTTTGGTCAGGAGGTAAGGAAGCAGACAATTTAATTATTTTGGGTTTGCCAATTGTACCTATGTTGCATTCTTCAATGGCTGCATTTAAGGGCTGCATTTTTGGTTTTCTGGGAATATCATTTGAGTCAAAGATGTCTTCTAGTGGGGTTAGGCCTGTTGGTAGAAAATTGTCTTTCAGCTCGATGATTTCAGTTTCAGCATTGGCCACCTCCTCGCCATTGATTGATTGAATTTGCTGAATGTTGTCTATGTTGAAAATAGTTGGATTTAGTATTTGTTTTGTTGTTCTGGGTGATATTGGGTGAGCAATCTGTTGAAACTGTATTTGTGATGGACTTGCTCCATCAAATATTTGTGATTGAATTGCTGTCTCAAGTATTTGTGATTGACTTGCTGTATCAGTGTCAATATTTAGTCCTGCAAATTCTTGCTGCAGAGTTAAAAAATGGTTTATTTGCTTGTCATCCTCAAATACTTGCCAATCATTGACATTGTTTGGAATGGAGGGTCTGTGTTTTACCTCAGCTGTAAAACAATGATGGGGCTCAAAGGGAAACTTGCAGGTACTTGCAAAGGTGGCTAAACTATGAGCATGTAGATTGTGGGTTCTGGGATTTTAGTAATTTGGAATTCAGAGAAAAAGTTTAGTACCTCAGCAACAGCAGACCTATAAGTCCTTAGTCTTTTGTCATTGGTGACAAAGTTTCCCTTCACTTGTTGGATAACTAAATCTGAATCACCCATGATTGAAACCCTGGCAGCTTGTAAGAACTTTACTAACTTGAGGCCTAGTAAAAGAGCTTCATATTCTGCCATGTTGTTAGTACATCTGAAATTCAATCTATAGGCTCTGCCTTCTGCATGACTATTTTCGTTATTGTGTACCCAAACTCCAGCTCCAGCCCCTAATTTGTTGACTGAGCCATCAAATTCAAGGAACCATAGAATATCCTGTTGGGAAGGAGATTTGATGATCTGTTCATGGGCTGGCAATGTGAGTAGAAGTTGTGGTTTTTCATCTAGCTTGTCTTCTAGGACAGTTTCATCATTTGATTGGGTATGCTTGAGATTTAGAACAGCAGCAGTATCTAGTGTTTGATTGACTGTTGTTTCATGGGTGGTGATACTTTCATTTGAGTCTTTCTCTTGTATGAATATCTTGGTTTCAATCTCACCTTTTGAGGGCGTTGTGGTGTCATTGAAGAGAATGTATGAGTCTGTGTCTGAATGGACAGCATATATAGGAAAGTTTTGAGGCTTTTCTTCACTGCTGACCATGTATTTCTTTAGTGTTTCTCTGTACAGTCTTTTTGGTTGCCCAAAAACAGAGATAGTGGCATATGACATGTCTAATTGTAGTGAACCTTGGAGTTTAGCTCCCCATGATCTTGATAACAGCATCCCATACTTAGGTGGAATATCAACAACTACCACATCCATTAGGATTGTCTTGTTTGGGTAGTGGACTAGAGATACACATAAATCTTTTATGAGACCTAGACACTTGACTTGGCTGGAGTCAAAGGAAAATAGGTCCTTGTATGGTCTTGTTATGTCTAGATTCAATCTTTCCATGACTGCTTTTGGCATGAGGTTGTGAGAGGCACCTGAGTCAAACATTGCATTATGTAATATTTTATCATGAATATGTAAGCTGAAATAGAAAGGTAATACCCCTGTGACTACCGTTTTTCCATCCACTTCTGGGCCAAACAGGAGTTCTGGGGTATCATCCAGCACATTGACATCATCTTTGTTGCTATTGAGTTGAAGGGACTTTTTGATCTGTAATTTATAGATATCATGTTTGGCTAGTTCTGAGAGAGGAATTGCTATCTTTAATTTGCCAATTTCTGTTTCTAGATCAAAAGGTTTTTCAGGTTGGGTCTTGGGGTTATAGGTGACAGTCTTCTCCTTGTTCATTGAATTTTCTTCTTGATTTTTATCTTGACTTTGGGACTTGCCTCTTTTACTCATCTCTTGAGGAGTAATAGTTGAAATGGGTTGAGAAGGTTCAGTGGCCATAGGCTGCTGTTTTAAGGACAGTGGTTCAGTGATCTCCTCCACAATCACTTCTTCTGTATGTGAATTCATTTTTTCATTAGGTTCTGTGACTATAACTCTTTCAGGCTGCTGATTATCCTTTTTCTTTTCAGGCTGGTTAACATTCACAGTTCTGCTCCTCATCTTGTATTGTTTATGGACTTCATAAACAACGGTGTCATAGCCTTGTTTGAAGTCAAAGGATTCACCTGATTTAGTTTGGAACAGTTTGATTTCATCATCCTCATGATCTTCTTGTGTTAAGAAAACTTGACTTTCACCATCTAGACCCAATAAATTAATCTCAGGATCTTCATTGGGCTCTGTTGATGTGGAAGTTTCTGCATAATTTTCTTGGAAAGGGGGTCTTATGTCTTGGTCAGCACCGGTCTTGCTGACATTTGGGTTTTGAGTTCTCCTAAAATTTGGATTCCTAGGAGGGTTATTTTGTGGTGGTTCCCATGATGATTTTCTTTCAACTGATTCCACTCTATCCCCCAATCTTTTCATTCCATTGAGTATTGCATCCAGCTTCTGATCAAAGGCAGAGGGTTCCTCTTTGAAAGCAGTCCTTTTTTCCAACCTTGCCCTGTTCCTTTTGGCAATAAGGTTGGCTTCCACTGTGACAGCAACCCTTTGGGCCGCTGCAAGGGATTGAGGATCTCTTTCCTTCAATTGATAGGCCATGTCAGGGTCAAAACCATCAGGGAATTTGTATAAGGCTAAATCAGGAGGAGGTCTTAAATTTTGTGGAATTGCATTATATACATTGTTAAATCTTGCACAATACTCCAAAACAGTCTCTTGGGGACCTCTTTTGATAGTGTCATATTCCCCAAGTATGTGCAGAGGATCTTTCTTCTTCTCCCATCTACTAGTAAAGGCTTGATACAGTTCATCAGGAGTTGTGATGGAGTTTGCATTCAGGGATCTAAACCAAGTTCTAACATCCCCTGTTAGGCTTTGAACAAACATCCTCATTCTCACACTGTCATCATCTGTTTCATAGGTCTCAAAATGGTCTTGCATCCTCTTAGCATGCTGAACAACTGTTAGAGGGCCATTGGAGTAAAAATATGAGATTTTGGTTTGGTAATCTTGGGGTAGAGCTGCAGCATTAGCTGGTATCTGCAAAGGTGCATATCTGTTAGCCATATTTATAGGGTTTAGAGGCTTAACAGGGGCAGGTGGGATAATAGGAACAATGGGTACCACAGGGGTGACAAGTAGGGGTGAACCTAGAGTGTTGGTCAAGGGGATATGTGCAGTGGATGAAGATGTGAGAGGAGGACTTTGAGATGTGGATGGTGAACTAGGGGAATTAGGGGTAGACCGGAAAAGGACCTTGCATGGGGTAGAGATAAGGCTAGGATGATCTGAATCTGAGGTTAAAACAGCAGGCTGCTCCTGCTTTTGCTGCCTCCTAATGTTTCTTGGGATGGTATTCGGATTATCAACAATGATGGGTGGATTAGGGTCAGGATTTGCCCCAGTGTGCCGTGGATTTTTCTTAGGAGCCAGTTTCTAACTGCTTTTCAGAATTTTATAGGAAGTTTTTATATCTGCAAGGAATGGATGAAGATTTTGGAATGGCTATATATATTTCAAAACTAAGATGAAGATTCCCTAAAAAAGCTCCTCCCTAAAGCTGTTAATGTGATACAGAAACAGATTAAAGGCCTCTTGACTAATTTCAGGCTTGATAGTAGCTATGGAAGATATATAGTAATTGAAAAATCTCAAGCACTTCCTAGTGGAGTCGCCAATTATGTTAACACCCAGGTTGTTCCCTATGACTCCCAAGGGAATACGGCCGGGGTAACCACTAACCAATCTTTGGATCACAGTTTCTAGCCAAACTGTAATCAGAGAGGGCTCTCTCTTTATGATTTGTCTCTGTTATGATGGTGTTTTAGGCTAGGTATTATGCTCAGGTTTTGGTTTTATGTTTTGGTTGAAGGATTTCTTTCAGGGCTTAAGATGTAGTGTTTAGAGAGTAATATATCATTGGGCAATGGAGTCTGGAGTTGTGAAATGCTTTGAAATGCAGGATTGGTGGTGTTCAAACTGCAGGGCCAATTGTGTATTTCAGACAAACAAATTTAACTTGAATGGTGAGGCATGTCAGCCAACAGAAAGCAATTAAGAATTCTCTATTAAGCTGGTGATGTGAAAGTGAAACACATTGCACAGGAGAAAACTTGAATTCCTGTGACAAAGGTCACTGTGAATTCTGAAAGTGCAGCAATTAAGAATTACACTTATCAAGATTACAGCTGAAGAAAACATTCATTAACAACACAGATTGAACTCAGGGTATTCATTGAATAAATCCTGAAAGTTATTCTTTTTCCTTGTTGCTAAATATTCAAAGTTAGAAAACATATATGGATTTTAACAAATCAAAAATACATAATAGAGAGAGTTACAGAGACTTATTGTATTGTGTAATACACAGGAATCCAGCAGTTTTCAACAGACACCAGAACGCATTCAACACTTCATAAATCCGAGAAATTCCATCACTTTCTTTATTAAACTTATGAAAGGATTACAGCATAAGAACTTCTTCAGGAGAAATCAACAACAACACTTGCAAACTCATGTGAAGGGGACTTTATAGAAGTGTTTATACAAAATATCTCAGGCATTGAGTCATCTGAGAGAGAAAATATCTTCATTGTTTCGTACAGAAAAGTAGAAAAGAAGTTATTACAGCTTTGAATGCAGCATAACTGCTCTTTAAGTATGTCAGAGGATAATTTGACCTTTGGAGGTCCTTGAGCTGGTTGAACCGCTTTGCTTTAATGCTGGGAACACATCTTTACTTTTTTGCTGCGCTGTATCTTCTCGGCTCTGCCAGCTGGGGCTTCCTACTCTTGCTTTGTTGGCCAAAATTTTTGCTGAGTTGGCTCAGCTTTAATCTTTAATGCATGCTGATTTTGTTAAACTGTGCTTTGCATAACAATTCATATTTTAAAAACAAAATTTGGTGAATGGCTCACTACTTATAAAATTTTCTGTATTGTATTTGCCCACTAGTCTTGTGTAGGGAGTTGATGCCTGAGAATTGCATCCATAGTCTCCTCTGCTTCTGTATACTTGTAAAAATTGGGTGCCACATCAAACAGGTGATTGATCTCATTCATTATAAAAAATAGACTTTCTACCTTGTTGTAGATAGTCTGTCCTGTAGCTGGCCCTGTTTCTTCTGAGCTGTTGGGCTTCTCATGGATTTCGTTTGTGGCAAATTCATTCACTCTTTTGGCATACTGCTCATGAATGAGCATTCTCCCTGCGCTGTTCAGTAAGCTAGGGAGTCCTCTGTTTTGCAGCACCAGGAATTTATCCATGAACCTTTTCACCTTGGTCTGCATGTCCTGGGTTCTTTTCTCCAGTGTCTGCACCAAATTTCTCAATGTGAGAACCCTTTTGATCAACTGAATGGCCTCAGTTCTATTGGGAATTCCCATGTTTTCCAGCTGAGTACTTGTTCTATTATTCAGCACATTTATCATCCTGGTGGCAACTTCAGGCATGTTGCCTAGAGCAGCCCTTGACTTGTGAATTTCAGCTTGTGCTTTTGGGATGAGCTCTAGCTGCTCATGGATTGTCTCTATATACTGCCATTGGTCAGTAATAGACTGGCCAATGTTGGCCCATAGCATTGCCTTAAGCCCAGCTATAACTTTATCTAATTTGAGCTAATTTTCTAGCTCTTTTATCCTGTCTTTGAGGGCTTTCACCTCCCTGCCCTTCTTTGCCACCGTTTGCTTGGATTTGTCATATCTGTCATTCACCTTGGCCAATTTATCCCTGGTCTCATTTAGCTCTGCCATTTGAGCTTCCAGGGCTTGAATTTCATTTTTTAGCTTTTGCATGTCCAAGCTAGGGGCCTGTTCTGTTGGTGGAGGTGCTGAAGTAGGTGGTGCAGCTTGATCAGTTTGTTGGGGGGGAGGAACAGTAGTTGGGGCAGCTTCCTCAAGGTTTATGATTTGAGGAGGAGCCTGAGAGGTCTGCCCTTCTTCTCTTTGTTTTAAGGCTGCCTGTAGTGCTGTTTTTGCAGCCTCCGATTCTCCCAGCTTTTCCTGAGTTTGGATTAGCTGCTTATACAGAGATATCAACAAGGTTGTGGCCTGTTGATCATGTCTTTGCTGGGCAACATCATCTGTTTGAGGGTGAATTGTGGCTGGGAGTTTGATCTTTCTCCTCAAGGCTGCCATGTCTGCATCCCTCAATTTCAATATCTCTTGTATGCATTTGATATCTTTGGGATCATGCCCCATCTCTATGATGATGATCTCTAAGGACCTTATTCTGTTATCCTTTGCCTGGGATGATGCTCTTTCCAACTCTAACTGAGAGGTTGTATTGCTAAGGCTATTTTGTAGCCTGTAGTTGTCCAATGTTTGGTCTGCCAAGGAAGCATAGACCATCTCACCCGTTTGCTTATGCAGTTCTATCTTATCCATTGGGTGGATATCCTTGGCAAGGACTTCCAGGTTAGTCCTCAAGTAGTCCGAGGCAGATTGGGGCTGCACTGCTGTTGGCATAAAATGACTCATGACCATTTTGCCCTCCTGCACATCATATGCAGACATGAGTCTTTGTTGATTGGTGGGAGCCATGTTCAACAGATGGTTATATAGCTGTATCTTGATGGGCTCATTTCTCCTCTTAATGTCGATGAACTGCTGCTTAATGCTGGGTCCACCTTCCCTTTGCTGATTTGAGGAACTCACCTCTCCTCCCATTGCTCTATCCTGCTCCTGTTGAAAGGAGCTTGCTGATGCTTCCCTGCTGGGTATACCAAAGGACTGTCCTATTGGCATTTCTTCCTCTGAGAAGGGATTAATTCTCTGTCTTTTCTCCCCATGAGATGCTGATGTTGTAATGGGAGTCTCTCTGTCCCTTTTCCTGCTTGTATCCTCCTTTTGTGGAGTTTGGAGGATTGATGCCTCAGCTGAAGTTTCTTGCCTTGGAGGCACAGTTCGTTCAGTGGATTTAGGGGCTTCCATTGTTTTCTCTTGCTGGGCAGGTTGTTCCTGCCTTTGTTCTTCCCGTTGTTGCTGTTCTTCTTGCTGCTGCCCTTCTCCTTGCTGCTCCATTTCTTCTTGTTGCTGCACTAGTGTTTCCATTTGTTCTTCGGTCATAGGAGGTGGCTGTTCCACCTGCTTTTCTTTGCCTTTGCTGGTTGTCTGTGGAGTATTCATGGCAGCTTGCTGATG
This sequence comes from Pinus tabuliformis, assembly GCA_031772625.1. NCBI lineage: Eukaryota > Viridiplantae > Streptophyta > Pinopsida > Pinales > Pinaceae > Pinus > Pinus tabuliformis. The sequence goes on from CM062806.1 coordinate 23,435,671, forward strand.
TGTTGTTGAAGCTGAAGAAGCTGCTCCAAGTTGTCTTTTGTATGAGAGGGGGACCTGTCCACAAGTTTCTAAGTCAGTTTCCTTTTGAATATTTCTGGCCTCTCTTTCTAGCAGCTCTTCACTAGTGATTTCCTCTTCTAGGGTGCCCTCTTCCCAGCTTAATGCATTGGCATACTGCTCAATCTCAGGCTGCCTTATATGTGAATAGGTACCCAATTTGTATCTTATCCTCCTAAGGGAAACAAAATGATTGGCGTCATAGGGTATCCACTCAAAGCTAGTTTGCAGTTTGAGGGCCTCTAGGATACTGTTTGCCTCTTTCCATCCCTCCTCTTTTCTGTTATATAGGAAAGGGCCCAGCTGGCTCCTTACCTTCAACCATGCCTTCTTGTTCTTACTTTGGAAGTGGAGGTAGTTGGCATTCCCAAATTGCCTGAAGTATTCAAGGGCAAAAAGCCTCATGGGGACATACCGTGGCAGCCTAAAAGGCTTCAACTCACAGCCATATACTCTGATGACTGTGTGGTTTTGGTAAAGGTACCAATTACCAATGCTGTAGGTTTTGTTCAGATGGAGAATTCTCCTCATGTCATCAGTTAATCTTGGAGGAGGAACACCATACAATAATGTCATAGCTGGATGTATGAATAAGTCTATGAACTCACAGTATGTGTATGGTGACACAGAGGTGCAATGAAAAACAGAGGTCCAAAACACAACTGACCTTGGATTCCCCTGGGCATTAACTTGTTTCAGGGGAATGAGGAAGCTGCCTGGTTGATTAAACAAGAATAGATGATAAATGTAGGAGGTATATCTGAACAGTCTTTCCCTTTGCAGATTCATCAGCTGGTCATGGATCCTATCTGCAATATATGTGGCATAATCATAATGTACAGCTGGAGGCTTTGCAGGAGAGAATATAGACAGCATTGCCATTATGATTTCATCCACATCCTCCATTCCCTTGAACCCTAGGACATAGCTGATCAAATCTACTAACATTCTACCCAATTCATTTAAGTATACATATCCAATAGGAGGAGTTCTGATGGTTTCAGAGCTTGGTTGTACAAACAGCTGGTTGATTTTGATGATCTGGTCATTTGAAAACTTATTCCCCTTCTTTATCAAGTTCTGCATGTAGAGGGGGGTCAATGGTTTTGCATTGTGGAAGCATCTCATTTATGCTCTCTGGGGTGATATGGAACAGAATTGAGCCTGTAGGGCTGAGGACAGCTCTTTGGCATGGATCATAGCACTCCTGGCATCTGTGGATCAACTCTGGCATAGGGTTTACCTGGGGGAGGTTGTAGATGGGCAAGTTTGAGTCCCAAATCCCTAGGATATCTGCCCCACTAAGGTGTTGGGCTTTCAACTCATTTAGCATCTGAATATTGTATTTGGAGCCTAATGGAAACCAATCTAACATTTGATAATCCATATCTCCCAGAGCTTTCCATTCCAACTCCCTATGAGGGGCATTGAGAGGCTTGATGTTCAGTGCAATTGGAGTCTCCATGGTCTATTAAGTTTCTGTCTTGCAGGTGAACTATTTGAAGTAGGCAGAACAACACAGAAGTAATTACTTGAAAAAAGTGTGAATTTTAGGGACCAGAGGGTGAAGTGGGTACACAGCTCTTTGAAATACTGTCTGAATTATGAATAAGACCAATGTCTGGTCTCACTTTTTCTTCTGTGGCAGGTTTCTAATAGATTGGCCAACTGTCTCACGATTGCGCGAGCAGTTTATAGTTTTTATAAGAACTCAGGAAATCAAGGCTCAGCTGGTGGTTTTCGAACTTGCAGTGGTAAATGGGGGCTAGGCATCAATATTCACCGGTGAATTTTGAGAGTTTTACGTCGCTTATGCTCTTTCGAGGGAAATCACAAACAGAGTAGGTATATGAAGGTTTTTAATGGAGAATACCTAGTAAAGAGCGAGAAATGGTCACGGATGACTGTGGAAATGGTGCGCTGGACGTCTCCAAGTTGGCTTCAACAAAGGTGGTGTAACTTGGACGTAACAATCATGCAGAGAAAGCAACAGTTCTGGTAGCATAAGTACGAAAAAACGCAAAAATTGGCCTAAATATGGACTTTTGGTATTTTGGCGCGTTTTCTCGAATGACGTCAGCATGACGTCATAGGGTGGGGTCAAGCTCAGATGACGTCATCGGGTGAGGTGGCAAGCTACTATTGGTCCATGGGGATGATACGGTGGCAGACAGGCTGGAACAGGGGCGGACAAGAGTACTGATGCGATGGCAGGGTGGCGATGACGTGGGTCTGACGCAGGACCAGCGAACCGGGCGGTGAGTGACACAGCGGTTACGGTTAAGTGCCATACCGGTTACGGTCTCCCGGAGCGGTTATGATACGGCCCTGGTTTTGTCAGAGGCCGCTCCGAGAGACCCGAGAGGGTGACGCGTGGCCGCGCCATGACGTATCCCTTCGTCATTTTCTCGGGCGCTAATTATCTGTCGTGGGGGCCGCTCCGATATCAATGAGGGCCGTCGGATCCCATGTGTCCGATCCGACGATGGACGGTAGGACGATGTGATCGGTGGATACGGATGCGGGCGGGTATAATTTAATATTTGTTTTTGAAAGCAGCGCCCGGCGGAAAACCTTAGGGTATGGGTTTTTTGTGAGGTTTTTCAATGTATTTGGAAAATCACATATATGCGCCAACTTTGGTTAAGCGGCGAAAGTGGGTTTTTTCATAACTCCAAAGGGTTTTAGGGGTAGGAAGGGGTTTTTATTGGGTTTTTCTTTACAAATGGTGGTTTGATGAGTGGAATGACTTGAAACAAGGGGGTGAGAGGAGGTATAGGTTCATCAAAGTGACCAGATGTCATTTTGATTCCTTTTTTAGAGAACATATGGCTATAATGCCAAGGGGAGGGATATTTATACAAAATTTGGGGTTTATACACCATGGTGTTACTACTAGTAGGGGAAAGGTGATATAGGGGATTTACATAGTAAAGTTAGAGTTAATATGGATGAAAGAAGTGGATTAGGGGAGACAAAGCTAAGTTTATTTGAGAAACACTTAGCTTAGGGAGTAGATCAAAATGAAAAGATTTTTACACAAGAAATGTGGCTTTTGAAGGAACAAGAACCACCAAGAAACCATAATCTCTCCCATGAATCTCAGCTGATGAGGGAGTGTTAGTAATGAAAAGGATAGGGGAAGAAGGGAGTTTAGACATGCTTCCTGCTTGCTGCAACTTGATGAAGAATGACACCTTTTCAATTCATTTATTTTGCTTTGGTAAACAAAGTGAGCACACATGCAACTGATAAAAAATGGCCCTTCTGCAACCCCAACTGCCTACCCATCTATATGCCTAGCATTTTTTATTTCTTCTTGGAGGGTGCACTTGGACTTGCAGACCCTTACTTGCCTTTTCTTTTCTTTGGCTTTTATTTTGTTTTTCTATCTATTTCTACCCTTATTTCTTCCAAGGTCCCAGATTAAGCTGTTGGGAGCCTTTTTTCTCTACCTAAACTACTTGTCTGCCAAGATTAAACAGTTTGGACAGACTTCTTTCTCTATTCTACAACTGCAAATTTAAACCATGGAATGATCCAGATTAGACTGTTGGACCATCCATCAAAATTTAAGTCCATACCAAGCTATAAGCACAAATTGGATTCTCTTGGAAATATGTGATCTTTGAATCATCAAAGCAGAGCATATTTGGACCTTTCATAGCCAATCATGAAATATGAAACCTATTGGTATAGGTAGCTAACAGCTAGCACACGACAGAAACCCTCTGAACCAACCAATAATGAAAGCTGACACAGAGGCGAGGTATCCACCAATAGGGTCAAATGGAAACCAAGGTACCACACGAATCCCAATGTGTGATAATGTAAGCTGATGTTGAACACAAGGGAAACCACTCAGTCAAAGACCCATGATACTAATCGATGTTGAGCACAAGGTGAACTATCAATAATGAAAATAGGGCCAGGGTGTAGCTCTAGGCCTGTTCTCAGAGCAAGATGTCATTGTTGATAAGGACAAGACCCGCCAGCAAGAAGTCAATGGAGACCTTCTCAAACCGCATGAGTAAAGGACCAATATAACTGATGTGATGATAGACATGATACTGACAACCACGGATGGCCAACTAAAAAAATGAGTCAAGAGACACCGCAGAGAGGCCGACTCAGGCTAACTTCCCTTGAACAAAAGCATGACTCAATGTGACTATGTGGTAGCATATGATTACTCTGTATAAGCTTGTTGTGCAGGAGGCATGAACGAACCCTCCATATGATTGGAAGAGATAACCAATTGGGGGAGAACTGACTCAATAACAAGGTTAAGGCGTACCTAAGTCAAACTAAATCCCGCCCAAATGGAGGAGACTTTGTTTTTGAGTGCTTTGTTTAAGGGTGACACGACTGACTTTAGCTACGAATAATAAGTGGAAATATTGTTCCGTTCCCACTCTTTTTTGGAATATATATTTTTTTTGTCTTTTTATTTTAAGCTGGAAAAAGAATAAAAGAATGCTATAGTACAGTGGAAAGAACGAGTGTCGGTGAAACAGGTGATCTAGTTCCTGGGATTGGAACATTCCTATGCTCAATGCAGGGAGGTGAAAACTAGTCAAATACACTCAAATGTGTCTTCCTTCCACGGGTCAAGGTGTGTCAACTTGCAGAAGTCAAAGGTATGCAAGTTTGATTTTGCAGTTTTCATGGTAAAAAATTGGCTTAAACACGAGTCCAAGTGAAGCCGACTCAAGGCCAAAAGGTGCAAATGGTCAAAATGCAATGCAGTAGTACAACTCAACACAAAGTAGCCTCTATGGTATAAGGCCAGAATGAAGCGAAGAAGCAAAGAGGAATGAGTCTTCATCGCATAAGTCATGGCGGAACTATAGAGGACCCCCGATCCTACTCATATCAGAGCAACATGGGCAACAAAATGTCAGTGAGGTGCTAACTACGATGCCCATGTAAAGGATGGCTTCTACCATCGTGTCATGATTTAAAGAATCAGCGAGTGAAAGTGGTTTACGCACCATAACATGATGGGATCGACCCTATGGCAAATGTATTGATGAATGGAGGCTAGTATGCATAATGCAACAGAAAAAGGGCTTCCCTAACCTATATGCCAGTCAGAAAATGGCCTACCATGATGGGTCAACAGTCATGGAATCATCTCAAAACTATCGAAAAATGTCCAAAATGTCCTGAAAGTCAAACCATTCTCGACATTCCAAGCTCCCAAGTTAAAAGTTACATCAGACCAAACAAAATCAAGTTTTGAAATTTTTTTGCATTTTCAAAGCCTACAAAAGAGTTTTTGGACTCACCATTTTCACCATTTGAATTTGAGAGCAGAGAAGTGGAGCAAAAGGAGAAAGCTTTCCCATACACCAAATTCAACTGTTTATATTCTTCCAAAATCCCCAGGTAACTCTTATACTTGTCTTGCAATCAATTGTGACTAGTTTTAGAATTTTTAATTTATGTTTTACCATTGAATTTTTTGTCAAAAATTTCACCGTGGCGTATACGCAGGTTGAATATACGAAACTCGCATACACGCGGGCCCTACACGCGACTGTGTGTAAATGGATCCGCGTATATGCCGCGAACATTTCAAACAAAAAAAACTAACGGTCTAAATTCATTTTCTCTTTAGAATGCCAGTCACTTGGCGAGAAAGAGAGCATACCGCAGTGGATGATGAGGTCATGAACGATCCCAATGCTTTGGATGCCTTACGGGGATGTGGTTTGCTAAAATTATTCAAAATGCCAAATATGAAAGCAAACACACGTCTGCTTGAGATTCTCATTGATTACTAGAGTATCGAGGATGATGCATTTATGGTTGACCAGATGCCACTCAGGATAGAAGTGGAAGATATTTATTTCATCACAGGCCTTTCCCGAAGGGCAGAGGTAGTACACTCCTGGGGCAGGATATGAAGCAGTCTCTCGATCAAGGACTATGTACATATATATTTCTCGAGACATCCAAAAAATGTTGGAAGTCAAATTACAATCACACATGTGGAGAGTTTATCGTTGAGGATAATCTTGTTCACTATAGCTAGAGTAAACAGATCAGCTTCTCTGCACCAAGCATCACAGCTAGCCATGAGCATGGCGGTCGACTGTCTCACCACCATATTTGACTAGTGTACTCTGTTGGCATTATGTTTTCTGGTATGTTACAGATGTTGTACTTGATGGCAACTCCAGTGGTAAGGCTCTCAGTTTGATGAAAATTGAGAAGGATGCAGGCAATCGGTTCAGAAAGTGCGCCCCCGCTGGTATACCATGCAGAAACCGCGTCCAGGGATGCCGGCCGGCCGTTCAGGGGGTGCGTCCACCCAGTGCACACTTTTCAAGGCAGAGAAAAGCACGTGGGGGTTTCTTGTGTGGTATCTAGCCGACGGTTTTGTGTTTCTATGGTGTCGGCTCGTGGTATTGTTCCATGTTTTGGGGAGGAGCTTGCCTATATAAAGCAAAGGAGTTCATTTGGATTAATCATCATCTTGGGTTGAATATCTTTTGGTGAGATCTAGTCCAGATCTATGAGGGCGAATCTTCTAATGGACTGTGATCTCTATGGCGCATGATCAGATCTGCAGATCTGACTGTTTGGGCTAGTGCTGTAGTCTTCATATCTTTTATATCTGAAGGGACGCAGGTTCAGTGAAGGGAAAGTGCGCCGAGACGCAGTACAGTAAGGGCTCAGGTGCGTCTCTGAAGCGAAAGAAGCGGCGCGATAGTATTATTGGATGCGTCTCTGAAGCAAAAGACGCGGCGCGATAGTATTGTTGGGTGCACCGGTACGCAGAGCAGTTTAAAGGAACAGTGCGTCGGTACGCCGAGCAGCAGAAGGTAAACTGCGTCCAGTCGCAGGCCACAGAAAGAAAAATTGCGTCCCTGTCTTAAGATGATCTGTTGACTGTATTTTTCTGTTCTGGGTTAGTTCTGTGATTACTGATCTGATAACTGTGTTGGACAGTAACTGTTGTATACTTGTTGATCATTTGATGCTTCATGAAAAGAAGTAGGGGGTTGTAGCTCCCTTCCAGGAGAGACTGGAAAACGAGAGAGAGTTGTAGCTCTCTGCAGGTTGCAGCCTGCGTACTGGTAAAGGACTGCACCAGTACAAAATCATTGTAAAAGAATTTCTAAATTGAAAGAAGATAGAGACATATTGCAGCAGGTGGTTTTCTCCCACATTGGGTTTCCACCTTACATCTTGTGTTCTTTGGTGTGACTGTCTATTTTCTTTGTTCATGCTCATTATTTTATGGTACTGATATGCAAGAATAATTCAAAAGATCAAATAAGGAAGATTTGTTAAAATTGCTAGATAATACTGATTCACCCCCCTCTCAGTATTATTTCCAACAATTGGTATCAGAGCAGGTCCTTCAGAATAGCTTGATCGCTTGAAGGTAGATCGTTCATCATGAGCAACTACGAGAGAGAAGCATCAATCAGGCCACCGGTTTTTGATGGGACAAACTTCAATTATTGGAAGGTAAGAGTTACTGCATATCTTCAATCTCTTGGTACAGAAGTTTGGGACATTGTAGAAACAGGCTATGCTTTTCCTTCAGCTACTCCTACAGATCCAGCTGAGAAAAAGAAGTATGAAACAAATGCAAAAGCAGTTAGTACTCTATTAGGAAGTATATCCCAAACAGAATTCATGAAGGTAATGCACTTCAAATCAGCAAAAGAAATATGGGACAAAATGATCACGAGCTATGAAGGAGATGAACAGGTAAAACAAGCTAAACTTCAAACTCTCAGGATTCAATATGAGACTCTCAAGATGTATAATGATGAAAGTGTGGCTAATTATTTTCTTCGAGTAGATGAGATTGTTAATTGTATGAAAAATTTGGGTGAAGAAATAAAAGAGTCTATAGTAGTTCAAAAGATTCTAAGATCATTATCCCCCAAGTTTGAATCTAAAGTATCTGCAATAGAAGAAAAAGAAAATCTCCGTGTTCTCACTATGTCTCAGCTACATGGAATTCTAACTGCTTATGAAATGAGAAAGGGAGGTCCATCAGACAGAAGGGAGGCTGCTTTTAAGGCATCAGGCAAAGAAGATCACTATGAAGCAAGCCATGTTCCAGAAGAAGAGGAAGAAGAATCAAATTTTGTCAGAAATCTTCAAAGGGGTTCTGGAAGGTTCAGAGGTAAGCTACCTTTCAAATGCTTTGCTTGTGGAAGAGTAGGTCATTATGCTGCGAAATGTCCTTATAAGGATAAAGGAAAGGAACCAGCTAGATGGAACAAGAAACAAAGTGCAAATAAGAAAAGCTACTACACCCATGAAGATAGTGATGGCTTATCAAACAGTGATGAAGATGAACAAGGTAATAAATATAGGTTGTTAATGGCATTTGAAGATGATGATTATGAGGATGCTGTAGATGTGGATAACCTTTATGATGAAATTACTAGACTCAAGAGATGTATAGAAGAAAAGAACATGATCATTGATACTCTACAATTTCAAATTGATGAAAAGGAAAAACATTTTTGTTGACACCTAATCCGAAACGGATGAGGTGAAGTCGGACAGTCATCTAGAAGATGAACTGATCCGTTTCTGTACATGTATAAATAACAATAGTTGAATGAATAATATCATCAAGTTGATTTGCGCTCATTAATTTCTGAGCTAACCTGGCCTGACATGGTATCAGAGCACAGGTCCCAGGCTTCAGAAATAGCATAACTCCTCTGCTGCCATTGCTCCCTGGCGCACCAGCGCTGCATACGCCCTCTACTATTCTGACATCGCTGCATACGAAGTTTTCTATCAACAGAAGCCTTTTTGGCAGAGATAATTTTTTTTACAGAATGCATTCAATCATTTCTATGGTCGGAATAGTTCTCATTGGCAAGGAGAACTATTCTGAATGGTCTCGGATGGTAAAACACACCCTCATCTACAATGAGCTGTGGAAAGGTGTGTGTGTCGGAGAAGAAGACAGAGACCCTGTGCAGCCCACATCAGACAAAGAACTTGCCATTTGGGAAAACAAGAACAGCAAAGCCTTTGCATTGATCGCAGCATCTGTCAATGAGGAAGTAAGTCTTCATATTTCCTGCTATTCCACTGCTTTTGAAGCTATACAAAAGCTGAAAGAACTCTATGATACACATTCTGCACTTGAAGTTGTGCAGCTCATGATTAAACTCTTCACTCTTGAACTGGAAAATAATGATCCTCTTGCTCTTGCATCTGAAATAAAGTCTATAATGCATGATATAAAATCCACTAAGGTTGAGCTGGATATCTCTCTTATTGCCTTTCTCAAAGCACTCTATCCTACCTACTCCAATTATCTTGAGTCTTTACAAGCAAATGGAAACCTTAAAGATATAACCTTTGACTCTCTTGTGAAAAAGTTTGCTGAAAGAGAAAAAGCCTTTGGAAAGAAAACAGTCCCTGAATCTTCTGAAGAGACTGTTTGCCTTGCTCACAAAGAAAAGCATCCTTCTCAAGATTCTGCAAGAGGAAGAGGTGGACGAAGAGGAAGAGGAAGATACTCCAGAGGCAGGGGGGGCAGACATTCTCAAACAGAAAAGGCAGATCTGCATTGCATTCGCTGCAAACGAAATGGATCACATGATGCCTCTACATGCAAGCTACCATGGGACAAAGTTGAGCAGAGAAGAAATCAGCAGAAAGGTAAAACTGATGACTCAGACAAAGGTAAAGCACCCGAATCTGCACACTATATTGAGGCACAATGTAATATTGGAGTAAATGAAGATTTGTTTAATGCTTCACTTGCTTCTTCGAAAAATGACTGGTTGCTTGATTCAGGAGCAACCTGTCATATGACTCATAGGAGAGATTTCTTTGAAGATTTCACTAACAATGTTGATGGAGCAGTATACTTTGCAGATCAGTCAAAAATCAAGCCATCAGGGCTTGGGACAATCAGGCTTAAACTGCCTGGTCTTCCAGACTTTCTTCTGGATCATGTTCTATATCTCCCACAGCTGAAGAGAAACTTGTTGTCCCTGGCCTGACATCCGCCAGCAAGGTCACTCCATTCACATGTTTGATGGCAAGCTTGAGGTAAGAAAGGCATCTGACCACTCACTTGTCATGAGGGGTATAGAAGAAGAAAGACTCCTTAAACTGCAAGGAACCTCTGCTCATGCACATCATTTCTCATATATTTCTCATCATGAAGAATGTACACTTCCATCAAGTTTATTATGGCATGCTAGATTTGGGCATTTAAACTATGATAGTCTCCGCTTGTTGAAGAAAAATGGTGTTGCTGGTTTGCCTACAATTCCTAGAAAACATAAACAATGTGATGCTTGCATTCTAGGAAAGCATAGCAAACAGTCTTTTCATGATTCACATTCAAGAGCACATAGGAAGCTTGAAATTATTCATTCAGATTTATGTGGTCCAATGCCTGTTCCTTCTGCAAATGGAAATAAATATATCATGACATTTATTGATGATTACACCAGAATGTGTTGGGTTTACTTATTGAAGAACAAATCTGATGCTTTTCAAACATTTAAGAATTTTCATAAGTGGATTGAAAATGATGCACAATCTCATATTGGGTCTATTCGCACTGATAATGGAAAAGAATATACATCAAATGAATTTGAACACTATCTTCGCCAACATGGGATTAAACATCAAACAACTGTGCCTTATAATCCTCAACAGAATGGTGTAGCTGAAAGAATGAACAGAACAATTTTGAATATGGTACGATCTATGCTTTTCTTCAAAAATGTAAAGACAATGTTTTGGGCTGATGCTGTTCTATGTGCTGCATATATAAAGAATAGATGTCCATCTAGTGCTATAAGAAACAAGACTCCTTATGAATTGTGGTATGGACATGTTCCTTCGGTCAAACATCTCAGGATATTTGGTTCCACCTGTTATGCTTTAATACCAAAGGTACATAGAAACAAACTTGGTGCAAGAAGTCGTCAGTGTATCTTCCTGGGGTATTCAAACACATCTAAAGCATACCGCCTTTATGATGAAGTAAATAAAAAGTTTGTTTTATCTAGAGATGTCATTTTTCTTGAATCATCCAAATCTGACAATGTTGTTGAGCGGCAACTTGATCGCTTGGATAGATTCACAAAACAGAAATCATTTCAAGAGTTTGATAATCAGATTCCACATCTTGAAGGGGGGATTCCTATACTAGATCAACATGTGGAATCTTCTTCTGAAGAACAATCTCCCCTGCATGACACTCCAACAACGGATGATGCTTTAAGTGATGTAATTGATAGAATTGGGAGACTCAATCTTGATTCAGACCCAACTCAATCAACAGAACAGCCCGGACCATCTCAGAAAGGTCCCCCAAAGTGGCTGACAAAGACACTTGAAAGTGTTCATCCGGATGAAATTGGAAAAACAGGAACCCGAAATTCAAACCGACAAGATGGAGGTGATGTAGATAACTCTAATTCACATGTTGATATGGATGTTACTTATGATTGTGAATTAAACTTGTCTACAGATTTTGAACCAACTTCCTTCAAAGAAGCTGCTTCTCATGATGAATGGAAAGAAGCAATGAGAAAGGAGTATGATGCCCTCATAAAGAATGGCACTTGGAAGCTGGTTGATCCTCCATTTGGAACCAAACCAATTGGCTGCAAGTGGGTCTACAAGAACAAGTACAAAGCTGATGGCTCACTTGACAAGCACAAAGCTAGGCTTGTCGCAAAAGGTTTTGCACAGAAGGAAGGGGTCGATTATGAGGAAACTTTTGCTCCCACAGCAAAATGGGCCACCATCCGGACACTCTTTGCACTAGCTGCTCAGAACGGTTGGAAAGTCCATCAAATGGATGTAAAAACTGCATTCTTGAATGGAGATCTAAAAGAAAATGTTTTTATGTCCCAGCCTGAAGGATTTGCTGTGAAAGGACATGAACACAAAGTATGCAAACTTGTGAAGTCCTTGTATGGCCTCAAACAAGCACCACGAGCCTGGTATGAAAAACTAACTGAGCATCTTCTGAAACTCAACTTCAAACATTTTGATCTTGATGATGCAACTTTATTTGTCAAGAAAGTTGGCAAAACAGTTGTATATCTTGTGGTATATGTAGATGATCTTTTAATGACAGGGAACAATGAAAGCTATATTGCATCCATAAAGAAAGAATTAGGAAAATTTTTTGAAATGACTGATTTGGGCTATGTTCATTACTATCTTGGCATTGAAGTAACCCAACATCCAAAGTCCATATTTCTCTCTCAAAAGAAATACATTGGAGATTTGTTATACAGATTTGGCATGACAGAGTGCAATCCCCTTTCTACTCCAATGGAACAAAACTTGAAGCTCACATCTACTGAAGGAAAGGAATTTGAGGATGCAACAAGGTATAGACAGCTTGTAGGAAGTCTCATCTACCTCACTACTACCAGACCAGACATTTCATTTGCTGTTGGAATCCTCTCCAGGTTTATGGAAAGGCCTTGTGAGGGACATTGGTCTGCTGCAAAAAGAGTTCTAAGGTACTTGAAGGGAACTCAAGACCTTGGAATCAAGTATACACAGGTGGACGACTTCAACTTGATTGGATACTCTGATTCAGACTTCGATGGAGACAAAGAAACTGGGGTATCTACTTCAGGATATGCTATGAGTCTTGGATCAAGAGCTGTCTCCTGGAGATCATGCAAACAATCAGTACCAGCAGATTCCACAACAGAAGCAGAATACGTGGCAGCAGCTGAAGCAACGAAAGAAATTGTGTGGCTCAGGAAAATTCTTGAAGATTTGCAAGTAAAACAAATACAATCTACTCCACTCATGATTGATAACACATTTGCAATAAAGTTGGCCAAGAATCCAAAGTTCCATGATCGTACTAAGCACATCAATACTAAATATCATCTGATCCGACATCATGTTGAGGCCAAAACAATCCATCTCCGTCATTGTTCCACGAACGAGCAAATTGCAGACATCTTCACCAAAGCGCTTGGAAGAGAAAAGCTTGAAAGATTCAGAACGATGCTTGGACTCACCAACATCCCTTCAGATTAAGGGGGGGAATGTTAACACCTAATCCGAAACGGATGAGGTGAAGTCGGACAGTCATCTAGAAGATGAACTGATCCGTTTCTGTACATGTATAAATAACAATAGTTGAATGAATAATATCATCAAGTTGATTTGCGCTCATTAATTTCTGAGCTAACCTGGCCTGACAATCTTGAAAAATTAGAAGGTGAAATTGTTGGTCTTAGAAAAGAAATAGAGAAAACAAAAGCTATTAATCTCAAGTTTGTCAAAGGATCTGAAACTTTGGATGAGATTATCAGTTTGCAGCGGTCTCCACTAAATAAGACAGGTCTGGGCTATAATGGAGAAACTTCTCAAGCATCCACTTCAAAAAGTTATCTTGATGCAGCAAGAAGAAATGAGAAAAAGCACAATGAAGGTCATCAGATAAAGCAGGGACAAACTTCAAACAGAAACTATCAGGGGCAATCCAGCTTAAGGGTGAACAAAAGCCACAACCAGCCACAGGTAAAATCTTCCCAGTTTGGTTCAAGAATAGATGAAAATAGAAATTACAATCAGTTGGCTAGTAGATTCAATAACCGCAGAAGCTTCTTCAATGGACAATGCTTTTCTTGCCATAACTTTGGTCACAAAGCAGCTCAATGTGTTGCGTATAAAACAATCATGACTAGGGAAGCTCAAAAACAAAGAAGTATGACAGGGATTACAAAAAGGACATATAACAACTTTTCGGCTCTTGAAAATGAAGTTGAATGTTCTATTTGCAATAATTTTGGTCATGAAGACTTTGAATGCAGAAGCAGGGAACAAGAGCGGAAAAAGGAACAAGCCTTAGGCACCAAAACATGGAGAATAAAGGAACCTCAAACAGAAAGATGTGGGATAGCATTTTATGCAGAAGGACAGGAAAATCTATGGTACATTGACAGTGGATGTTCGAAGCATATGACAGGTGATAAAGAAAAACTTGAGTCTTATTCTATTTTAGAAAAGGGAAAGAAAGTCTCTTTTGGAAATGATACTCCTGCAACTATAAAAGGAAAAGGTATTGCTCCTTTAAAAGAAGATGTTAAGGCTGGAAATGTTTTGTATGTTGATGGATTGAAGCATAATCTACTAAGTGTCAGCCAGATGTGTGATCAAAGAACCGAGGTTATATTCAGATCAAATGGATGTCTTGTTCGTGATCTTGATACAGGTAAAACAGTTCTCAAAGGGAAAAGAACTCCAAATAATCTATACATATTTGAAGAAGGACAACAACAATGCTATCTAAGCAAGGATGAAGAGCACTGGTTATGGCATCGAAGGTTGGGACATCTAAGCTTCTCACAAATAAGGAAAGCATGCAAATATCAGGCAGTTCGCGATCTTCCAGATATCAAAATTCCTGACAACACCATATGTAGATCATGTCAGTTTGGAAAACAAACCAGGACTAACTTTCCAGAGAAAGAAGGATCAGCTAGCATGCCTCTTGAGCTAGTACATACAGATGTATGTGGACCATTCAGGAAAAGAACACCTAGAGGAGAGGAATACTTGATATTATTTATTGACGATTTCTCCAGGTTTGTTTGGTTAGGACTTATGAAGCACAAAGATGAAGCATTCGAAAAATTCAAATCCTTCAAAGCCTTGGTTGAAAATGAATCAGGTCACAAAATTAAGTGCCTCAGATCCGACAGAGGTGGGGAATTTACTTCAAATGAATTTTTCGATTTCTGTGATGAACATGGGATAAGGAGAGAATTCTCTACAGCTAGAACTCCTCAGCAAAATGGAGTTGTTGAAAGAATGAACAGAACAATCCAACAAATGGCTCGTGCTATGCTTGATGAATCAGGAACTCCCGCAACTTTCTGGGGTGAAGCTGCACATACTGCGGTTATTATTCTCAACAAGACAAATGTCCGGGTGAACAACACTCAAACTCCTCATGAGCTCTGGAGTGGTAAAACTCCTTCGGTAAAGCACTTCAAAATCTTTGGGAGCAAATGCTATATCAAGAATACTGAGGAGCAGCTTGGCAAACTTGATCCTAGAGCAGATGAAGGCATTCTTCTTGGCTATTCTCCACATAGCAAAGCATACAAATGCTACAATAAAAGACTTGGCAGAATTTTTGACAGCATTGATGTAGTGGTTGATGAGAAGGGATACATTCCTAGGCAAATACATCGTGAAGACATCGAAGAAGATGAAAGCTACCCTCAAAGACAGAATGATGAAGAAGAAGAACCTCAAGAAGAATCTCAAGAAGAACCTCACAAAGACGCAGAAGAACAAACAAGAATAGAAGAAAAGACTCCATCCAGATATGTTCAGAAAAACCATCCAGAATCTCAGATCATGGGACAGAAAGAAGCAGGTATACAAAATAGAAGAACAGTTGCAGAAGCTTCAAGCTATTTGGCATTACTCTCCTCTACTGAACCACAAAATGTGAAAGAGGCATGCAAAGATGAATGTTGGGTGAAAGCAATGGATGAAGAACTTGAGCAAATCGAAAAGAACAACACTTGGGAGCTGGTTCCTAGACCAAAGGATAAGAATGTTATTGGAACAAAATGGGTCTTCAAAAATAAATTGAATGAAAATGGAGAAGTAATTAGAAACAAAGCCAGACTTGTTTGTAAAGGGTATGCGCAGCAAGAAGGAATAGACTTTGAAGAAACTTTTGCTCCTGTTGCAAGACTTGAGGCCATCCGAATGTTCCTTGCTCTCTCAAGTTTTCAGAACTTCAAAGTATTTCAAATGGATGTGAAATCAGCCTTTCTGAATGGAGACTTGGAGGAAGAAGTATACATTGAACAGCCAGATGGGTTCATTCTTGGAAATGATCCAAATCTTGTATGCCGATTAAAAAAGGCTCTCTATGGTCTCAAACAAGCTCCAAGGGCTTGGTACTACCGGTTGGACAAATATCTTCATCAACAAGGTTTTTCAAAAGGTTCAGCAGATAGCAATCTGTATATAAAAGTTGAAAATGACAAATTGCTAATACTTGTTGTGTATGTAGATGACATTATTTTTGGCAGCAATGAAGAAGCTATGAGTCAAAGCTTTGCCTCGGTCATGCAGAAAGAATTTGAAATGTCCTTACTAGGAGAACTGACATACTTCCTTGGTTTGCAAATCCAACAAAAGGAAGGAGGAATCATTTTATCTCAAACCAAGTATCTCAAGCAGATTTTGAAGAAATATGGCATGGAAGATGCAAAACCAGTATGTACACCCATGGTCACAGGATGTAGTCTCAGTGCAAATGATGAATCTGCAGCAGTACATCAACCAACCTACAAATCTATGATTGGAAGTTTACTATATTTGACAGGTACCCGACCAGACATCATGCATGCAGTTGGAATAGTTGGAAGATTTCAGGCAAATCCGAAGGAGACTCATCTTCAGGCAGTGAAGAGAATTTTCAAATATCTTCAAGGGACTCAAAATTATGGCTTATGGTATCCTAGAGATACAGATCTCACTCTTCATGCTTATACAGATGCAGATTGGGCCGGAAGCGTGGATGACAGGAAAAGCACAAGTGGTGGTGCGTTCTTTATGGGTTCTAGACTGGTATCTTGGTTCAGCAAGAAACAGAGTTCAATTGCCTTGTCTACAGCTGAAGCGGAATATGTTGCTGCTGCATCTTGTTGCACCCAACTCCTTTGGATGATGCAGACTTTGCAGGATTATCAAATCACTTGTACACCTCCAATCCCTATCTTATGTGACAACACAAGTGCAATCCGCATCTCAAAGAATCCGGTTATGCATTCAAAAACCAAGCACATACCAATCAAGTACCATTTTCTCTGGGAACAAGTACTTGAACAGAAGGTCAAGTTGGAGTATGTTCCTTCTAAGGAACAAGTTGCTGATATTTTCACCAAACCGTTGCCCAGGGACACTTTTGAATACCTCAGGCAAAAGCTGGGGGTTGTTGATGCATCATCTTGTTGAATCTCTTCTTATTGGTGGTACAGGCTCAGGGGGAGCACATAATGCATTGTTGGCATTATGGAGAAGGAGATCTTGGAAATAGCTGCAATATGTCTCTATCTCTTTCATGGTGGTGCGTTGCTACAGATCCGGTTCATATTCAGGGGGAGCATGTGCTTAGGGGGAGCATACCCTTTGCTCTTGATGTCAAAGGGGGAGAATGAAGCTGAAGTTTGTGAGGTTGCCATCAAGTCCAAAGGGGGAGATTGTTGGCATTATGTTTTCTGGTATGTTACAGATGTTGTACTTGATGGCAACTCCAGTGGTAAGGCTCTCAGTTTGATGAAAATTAAGAAGGACGCAGGCAATCGGTTCAGAAAGTGCGCCCCCGCTGGTATACCATTCAGAAACCGCGTCCAGGGACGCCGGCCGGCCGTTCAGGGGGTACGTCCACCCAGTGCACACTTTTCAAGGCAGAGAAAAGCACGTGGGGGTTTCTTGTGTGGTATCTAGCCGACGGTTTTGTGTTTCTATGGTGTCGGCTCGTGGTATTGTTCCATGTTTTGGGGAGGAGCTTGCCTATATAAAGCAAAGGAGTTCATTTGGATTAATCATCATCTTGGGTTGAATATCTTTTGGTGAGATCTAGTCCAGATCTATGAGGGCGAATCTTCTAATGGACTGTGATCTCTTTGGCGCATGATCAGATCTGCAGATCTGACTGTTTGGGCTAGTGCTGAAGTCTTCATATCTTTTATATCTGAAGGGACGCAGGTTCAGTGAAGGGAAAGTGCGCCGAGACGCAGTACAGTAAGGGCTCAGGTGCGTCTCTGAAGCGAAAGACGCGGCGCGATAGTATTATTGGATGCGTCTCTGAAGCAAAAGACGCGGCGCGATAGTATTGTTGGGTGCGCCGGTATGCAGAGCAGTTTAAAGGAACAGTGCGTCGGTACGCCGAGCAGCAGAAGGTAAACTGCGTCCAGTCGCAGGCCACAGAAAGAAAAATTGCGTCCCTGTCTTAAGATGATCTGTTGACTATATTTTTCTGTTCATAAGGTGTTCTGGGTTAGTTCTGTGATTACTGATCTGATAACTGTGTTGGACAGTAACTGTTGTATACTTGTTGATCATTTGATGCTTCATGAAAAGAAGTAGGGGGTTGTAGCTCCCTTCCAGGAGAGACTGGAAAACGAGAGAGAGTTGTAGCTCTCTGCAGGTTGCAGCCTGCGTACTGGTAAAGGACTGCACCAGTACAAAATCATTGTAAAAGAATTTCTAAATTGAAAGAAGATAGAGACATATTGCAGCAGGTGGTTTTCTCCCACATTGGGTTTCCACCTTACATCTTGTGTTCTTTGGTGTGACTGTCTATTTTCTTTGTTCATGCTCATTATTTTATGGTACTGATATGCAAGAATAATTCAAAAGATCAAATAAGGAAGATTTGTTAAAATTGCTAGATAATACTGATTCACCCCCCTCTCAGTATTATTTCCAACATACTCCTCTTCTGGCTAGCCTGAAAAGCCAGCTCACTTCCATCAAGTGAGGGCATACCAAAAACTTCGAATATGGGACTATTTTGTGTTCTTTCTTTTTTGAGAGGGTCTTGTTGGTGCCTCGAAAATCGCTGCACAACATTGGGGATAACCACCCAGTCCGGACCTTAGTACAACTCCTTTTCCGTTTGGAATAGTGGCTCCGACTGGGGATAATGGGACTAGTTTCCCAAAAGTGGATAAACGGGATGAATGGGTGATGTATAAACTGAACTAGCAATGAGCGAATAACTAACTCTATTGACAAGAATACAAAAACTATGAACTATCCCGGGAATCTATTGAGCTTTAAAGTGTAGCGTTTGATGGTCTGTGTCTAAAGACAGGCTTATAGATGACTCCATCTAACAGACATAGATATTAATTCATTCAAGATTACTGTGCCTAAATAGTTAAGCAAAGTGATTAAAACGATATTACCACACTCATCATTTATATTGTCGACATATACATGGTTAAAAGGAAAGCATATCATAAAACATCCTATAGTGGAAAGAATGTAGAATTGTTGTTATAGCGCATGCATATAATCAACAATAGCAAGGATAATCAAATAACAATTCACATAACAGGAATGAATTCAGACATAGATAGAAATACCATATGAGTTGCTTTGACACTCCCGATATCAATCGCTACTTGTAATTCTTCCTTCAACGCAGAAACATTCTCGACAAAGATAATAGTGCACAATTGGATAAAAAGCCTCCTTGTTGAATTAAGAACAACTGGTCCAGTTTCATAAAAGAATATTGACTGAAGCACAATAGTGCAAACTTCAGTCTTTAAGTCTGGTACAAAACTTTATGACCCTTTCCAAAATAATGAAAGGGTCTATAAATACTAAATTAATCTAAATATCTAATAAAACAGAAATCCTATTTAATTGGCATCAATGAATCTTGATCCTATTTTTCTCAGTGATCTGGCAGTCGGCGATATGATTCATCAGGTAGGCTGCTTGCCTTTATATCTGAGCTGACTTATCACAAGCATTGGCTCTACTTCAGGAGGTTTGTTGAGGCACGAACTGAGCTGGGCAGCATAGGTGGCATCCTGAATATCGGGAATCATATACCAGATCGCATCTGTTAGGCACTTAAGGGCGGCTCTCTGTGTATGCGGCTTTACCAGGAAGAGCCAATATCCTTCCATAGTTAAACTGTTAATCCCAGCAATTAATCTCCCCTTTTCCTCTAAATCAGGATAACATGATTGCTCCAATGTGTTTGTTGTTGTCAACCTTCCTGGTGTACATTGGGAAATCATATTTGACAAGTAGAGAGTGTTGTTAACTAGTTCAACCAGGTTGCTGGAAGTTGATTTACATCTCGAAGCTGCCCTCTCTGCTTTCATCATCTGAGATTTCCATTCTGTGAAGAGTATATCTTTATGTGTTTCTAAGATTCTGGGAAAATTTGCTGCTCTCCCTTGTTCAAAATCTTGCCAGTCAAGAAATGCAGCTATGATTTCTTCGGCTTGATCTAATTCATTCCTGGCCTTCTCTACATGCTGATTTATGGATGTCGTTAATTCAAAGAGTGGCTCTGCCTGAGCGATTTGTTGACACATAAGCCTAATTTGAGATATTAATGCAATGTTTATTTGTAATGCTTCTGCTCTGAATTCAGCCACTTGTGGAGCGCCCTTTATTATTTCGAGTTGCGATGACAATTGAGCGATTTGCTCATCCTTTGTTTTCATCATTTGCTCGTTTGCTGCCTTCAGTTGTGCCAGTGACTCTGATAATTCCTTCTGTTTCTGGATCGCGTTTTGGTCGATCCTTTGCTTTTCTTCCTGCAACTGCTGAGTTAGTTGACTGTTCATTTGCTGTTGTGTCAACAATTGCTGCTCTGCCTTCTGCTTTGTCTCAGCTAACTCTGCCTGTAATGCAAAAATTTCTTGATCCTTGGTTTTCAGTAGAAGACTTACCTCTGATGCCTTATCGATTGTCGCTGCCGAATAGGCTCCCGCATACTGCGACAGTTTTGTTAGGTCATCAGAGGGGTCAAATTCCTCCTTCCAAACCACGCTGCCCGTAACAGTTTGCTCTGGGAAAAGGGGAGGTTGATCAATCTTCCTTCTTTTCCTTTGTCGTTTTACCTCTGCTTTATGCCTTGGGCTGTAGAAGACATCCAGGGGAGGAATATCTTCTACCTGGAGAATGATTTGGTCGGAGGGGTCTTTTGGTATTACCTCAACATCCTTAGAAATGGGTGGGCCGCTGGTTCCACTTAGAACCTGAGGTGAAGTGATGTCCTGTGTATCGTTTGCCTTGGAAGTGTCTGTATCCTTGGAACATTCCAACCCACTGATGATAGAGTCAAATTGTTTCCATTCCTGGAGCAATTTAGGCTCAATATGAGTATCTATATTGACATCAATGGTGGTTTGTTATTGCTTTTCGGCTTGGGACTCCTTCCGCACTTCTTCCTGCTCTTTCTTCTGTTGCTCCTCTTGTTCCTTCTTTTGTCTTTCCTCTTGCTCTTTCATTTGTTGTTCCTCTTTCTCTTTCCTTTGTTTCTCCTCCTGTGCTCTCTTCTGCCTTTCTTCTTTTTCTTTTCTCTACCTTTCCTCCTGCTCCTTCTTATGATCCTTTGTTATAACCGGAGGATCCTTGGACTCTTGCCGACCAGGCTTGCTTGATGATGTCGCCGGGGTTGTTGCTAGTAAATCTAGAGGCAGAGTTTGCAACCTCTGTTCTCTAAGTTTATTAAACTCAGTCAACCCTTCATCATTATATTTCATTCTAGCGAATTCTCTAGCCTGACCTATTGATTCGGCTGAAATGAACAGGTCGTCAAACATATCTTCCTTATGCTCAAATTTTGTCAATTTGGCCTGTTCTAGTGCATTATAGGCAACTTTCCTTGGATCAAATGGCCTATTTGGGATAGTCGCCAGAGTTAAAGATTGAATCTTTGTGGCTTCCTTTTCTGCATGTTTGAGATCATGCAGAGTATAGACACCACATCTCAGGGGAAAAGAGGGCCAGCCCCTCTTCTTTTCTTTCTTGAGAGTCTGTGTAACACTCTCAGCCGTAATCTGATAAGCGATTTCTCTTGCTAGCAGTTTATCTGGTATGTACAAAGGGAGAACATGTGGCTTGGCTTGGCTTCCAAAAACTCTTATGTAGGTAAATCTATCCTCTCCAAACCAACTCCCTACCGCTGTTAAATCAAACGAAGCTTGATAGGAAATCTTGGGAATGGGTTTATCAAAAATAGAATAATAAATAGGCACCATAAAGCCATTGCAGATTTGGTACAGATGGTGCTTGTAAGAGTACTTCCATAATTTCTGATGGTATATGTGGATAGCCGTGGGGTCTTGTGGCGTCCACCTCCAGCCGAGCATGGGAAATTCAGAATTGAAACATAATGTATCTAAAATATATGCACTGTAATAGAATGGGGGAATTTTCCTTTCAGAGACGATAGTCTGATTTCTAAAATCAAGAACAGCTATGGCTAGTTTATCTGAGAGAATAGTGGCCCAATCCATTATTTGACTGTTCACTGCAGCTTCCATTAAAGGAACCATCTCTATGGCGAAATTAGAGGAGTCATGCAATCCCCACAATCTACACATCATTATTCCAGCATAGCAATAAGGAGAAGCCAGGGAATCAACTGAGTACTTACCGGAAGATTCATGTTTGTGCTTGGCTGGATTTTGTCTCCAATCCCGAATGGGTTCAGATTCAACTTCATTTTCACTTGCGAATTTCTCCAGGAATGCCTTATTGTATATCTTCTCTGGCTTAGGCAAATGGTACATTTTCCTTAAGTCCCCAGCTTTGAACGACCCGAAAGTCCTTCCGTCTCTGGTGCTGAAGGTTCTATCCAAGATTGGGATTTCTTCAATCGCCCACCACACTACGTCTATGTATGGCAGAATTTGCTCCCTGGCTGCTATCCTGTGAAGGAAGGAGTCAGCTAAATCCTTAAGAGTGCACTCAGATTTCCGAGTGGAATCAGCAGTGGCTTCTACTGTTGTCACAGTAGGTTCTTCAATTTCGATCAAGTTGTAGGTACCCTGCCAGGTAGTTCTGCCGAGACCTGAACATGTTGTATCCGAAATTAATCCTTTCTTCTTGTCAGTGAGAACCTGTCTTGCAGCTGGCGTAGTGGAAGCGCCTGTGGTCTTCTTGGATTTCTTCCCCATTTTGCTTGAGCTTTCTCCTTTGGATGAATTCTGCACAGAGGCGGAAATATACGTAATACAGAGAAATAGCAATGAAAACTTGCAAGTGATGAGAAATATTGATAGATGCGTAATAAGGGATTAGCTTTTAAAATGGGCACAGACACAATCCATGGGAGGATCTTACAATTACATTAAATGGCCGTTTAAGACCTGCCACCCCTTAAATGCTCATTATACCATTATTCGGCCGAATGGCTCGTTTAAGCGTGTTGTGGATGTTTTGGCGGTTGAGCGCGGGTGAATGATTGTTTAAAAGATCAAGCTTTAAATATTAATGAATCATAATATCCCTCCATTTAACGGATTTTTGAAAACCGCGCTATATCGTAATCGGGCGTCGGGAACACTTAAATCCTTACGTTGACAATTTTGAAATCCCGATCGCCGATAGCGAAATCGCATCGCATCGGGGTGAATGGGCATCATAATGTGCATAAATAGTGTATCTCTGATTGTCGATTGCGATATCGCATCGCATCGGGGGTATGACCTGGGCGCCTTATTATTGTGCATGGGATACTGCCGATTGCCGATTGCGATATTCTATCGCATCAGGGTGAAAGGGTTGGGGTGTTTTAAGACCGTGTAAAGATTACCGCCGATAGCCGATCGCCGATTGCGCATCGCATCGGGGCTAATGGCATGGGGAGCTTTAAAATGTGCATGGAGTATTGCCGATAGCCGATAGCGATATCGCATCGGCGGAGACCAATGTGCCACTTATTTGTGTTTTCTATGCCATTGCGATATGCGATCTTGCGATCGCTTTATCGCAATGATAAAAGATTGTTTTATTTTTAAAAATGGGTTATTTAAAAGGTTTTATATAATGTCTTCTTTTGGTTTGCGGACCTTTTTCAAATAATGAAGTATTGATACCAACTAACTTCTAAAGGGACCCATTTCATATGATGATTTAGTAAATAAATATGATATGAAATGGGGGGTTGTTGTAGGGCACAACAATTGGCGATTCGTTGGAAGAACCAGTTATCTCTGGAAAGCATAGAAATACTTAAAACTTTTTTCACAATAGAGTTCTAATCAAAGGGGAAAATTCTAATATAACTAGGTATATATGCATTCCGAGTAAAATGAAACTATTTTGCTAACTTCCTTTCTTTTTTAAGAAAATAAATACATTCTAAGTTTTAAATAGGCCTTTATTGGTTTATAATGATAAAACAGAAAACCTTTCCAAATCACTTTTTAAAGTGAACTCCTCCGTCATAGGTAGAGCCTCTGCTGCCAGCAAATGTTCATAGTTTCGACAGGGATACCTTTTAACCATGCTATTGTCCATTGTTCCATCCAATTAAGAGTGTGATTAACAGAATGAATTCAAAACATGTTTTCATATTTTGTATTTCATTTCCTTTTTCTGTTATTGATAAGATAAAAAGCCATTGTCCTGGTTTGGTGGCCAGCTATTGACAATGCCATTCACTGGTAGTAATCTAACCGAACAAGCCGGCTCGTGATGAGACCCCTTGTCTTATAATTCTAAGCCATTACCCTGTTATGGTATGCAGTATTGGTAATGTCGGTTAAACTATTTCCCTATGAACATGGTAAGTAGGCTTGTAATAAGACCTCTTATCTTTTCTATCAAATATTTTAGAATTACACTCTGAGTAATCATAAACTTTAGTGAATGGGATGAACAATTTTCTCCTTAAGAGTAAATGGATGACAGGGTAAGAGTTGAAGATGCTGAAATTGGATTAGCTTCTATCTTGATATTGATAACCTTTTGAGACCAATTTGAAAACAGAAAATGATTTACAATACTTCTATACTTTGAGAGGAGTTCACAAAACTTGAAGTATGCTTTCAGAATACAATGATACCTAATTTCCTAGAAATTATCCCTTTTGGTTAAGAGTTCTATTATTTAAAAGCAAATATCCATACTACTTCTATGGGACAACTTTTCAAACACAGCAAAAGGTCAATGGAAGTTACCTTACAACTTTATTTCCTAAAAATTCTACAAACTACAAAATCCTATTAAAATAAAAGGAGAAGGGGTTACCTCCTCAATTGAAGAATTTTTTCAAGATCGGGCCATTAACAGGGAGAGAATCTCTCGAACCTGATAAATCTTGCAATATAAAGGTCGAATGGCCTATCTTTTCACAGATCTGAAATGGTCCAAGCCACATCTTCTGGAACTTGGTGTGTTTACCCTTGTCCTCATGGGCTTTGTCCCATTTCAGAACTAAATCACCGACTTGGAATTGTTTTGAACCGGATGAGACTGAATCAAAAGCTGCCTTGATGACTTGCTGATGTTTGGCATGAATAACCCTGGCTTTTTCTCTTTCCTCTTCTAATTTTAGGATTTGGTCATGTCTAAGCTGAATAGAAGAGGAAGGACTTTCCTCAATGAACTGCACTAGGGCTAAAGAAGGAAGAACAAGATTTGTGGGTAGTACTGCTTCTTTTCCATACACAAGATTGAACGGAGAAGATCCTATAGAAGCTTTCTGTGTTATCCTATCAGCCCATAATGCAAACATTAAGGATTTGTGCCAGTTTTTATGATTCTGTTCGATAGTTCGCTTAATGATTTTGATCAGATTTTTATTAGTAGATTCTGCTAAACCATTACCCTGGGGATAGTAATTAGCAGAATATTTTAATTTAAATCCTCTTTTAATAGCGAAATCAAACATAGCATTGCCTGAGAAATAAGATGCATTATCAAAAACAAGAGCATTTGGGACACCAAACCTGGTAATGATGAATTGATCTATGAATTCAATGATTGCTTCAGAATTTGTTGTCTTCAAAGGGATTGCCTCAACCCACTTAGTAAAATAATCGGTAGCGGTAAGGATATACTTATGCTGTTTGGAAGATGGTGGAGTAATCTCCCCAATGATGTCCAATCCCCATTGCTCAAATGGTTGTTCAATGTTGACTGGTTGCAGAGGGAAAGCTGATTTACGTTGTCTTCCACTAGAAGTTTGACAATTGAGGCATTTCCTTACATACTCGTGGGCATCTTTAAACAGAGTAGGCCAATAATATCCAGCATGAATAATTTTGTGAGCTGTTGTGTCAGCTCCAAAATGTCCTCCTGCTGGTCCATCATGTAACTCCTGCAAAACCTTTTGTGCTTCAGTTTTCTCAAGGCATCTCAATAAGATGGAATCATAATTCTGCTTAAAAAGCACATCATCAATAATTGTAAAATTCTTTGCTTTCAACCTAATGGCCCTTTTGTTCTTGTAAGATAGGTTTGGAGGTGCATAACCATTCTTTAAATAAAAGATTAAATCTGCATATTGAGATTCAGAATCAGTAACACTTATCTGATTGATTTCTTCAGTTTGATCTGTATCGCTTGATTCTGGAATGTTGGATGCTCCTGCCAATATCCTGCAAAAACCTTGACCTCTAACAATCTTTGCTGGTTTAATTTCTAAGTCATATTCTTGAAGCGCTGTGACCCAATTTGCCCTTTTCTCACCTAGTTCTTTTTGGATTAATAGTTGCCTAACTGCTGGGAAAGGAACTATAACTTTTGTGTGAGTTTTCAAAAGGAAGGGTCTATAATGTTTGACTGCTTTAAATACAACAAAGGCTTGTTTTTCTACTCGGAGTAATTCAATTCAGCACCCTGAAGATTTGAACTAAAGAATGAAATGGGTGCTTCCAAATTGTGATCATTTAGTTGCGTGAGTACTGCAGCATACGACGAGTTGGATGCGATGGTATACAATGTAAAATGATTAGAAAAATTTGGAGTATTTAAGGCTGGGGCATTGATTATTGATTGCTTGATTAGATCAAAAGCTTCTTTTTCTGCTGATCCCCACTTAAAAACTGAATTTTTCTTAATCATTGTTTGAAGTGGCAAAATAATTTGAGAAAAATCTGGAACAAATCTTTTAACAAAATTGATCTGGCCTAAAAATGACTGCATCGATTTTTTATTGTGTGGGAAAGGGATTTCAGAGATTTCTTTGATCCGATCAGGATCAATATAAATGCCATCTTTGGACACAATAAAACCCAAGAGCTTCCCTTGATCAAGAGCAAAGAAAGACTTTTTAGGGTTAAGAGAAATACCATATCTTTTGCAACGTTGAAATATTTGATTTAGATCATGCAAATGATTATACCTCTTCTTAGAGAATACAGTAATATCGTCTAGATAGACGACTACTGTTCTATTAATCAACCCTCTAAAAGCTATATCCATAGCTCTTTGGAATGTCGCTCCTGCATTTATAAGTCCAAAAGGCATTTTCTGATATGCATATGTTCCCCATTTTGTTCTGAATGTGGTTTTAAGCTGGTCATCAGGATGAACCAAAACTTGGTTATATCCTGAGAAACCATCAAGAAAGGACATCAATTCAGAGCCTGCTACTGATTGGAGTATTTGCTCCATAGTAGGTAATGGGAAATTGTCTTTCAAGCTTGCTTTGTTCAAATTTCTGAAATCAATACAAATTCGAATGTCGCCATTTTTCTTTCTGACTGGCACCATGTTAGAGACCCAGTTTGAGTGTCGGACAAGAAAAATAATCTTGGCTTTCAAGAGTTTGTTAAGTTCTGATTTTATCTGGCTCTCTAAGTTTGGATGTATTTTTCTTAACTTCTGCTGAATTGGTTTCTGATCGGGGAGCATAGGAATGGTATGCTGGATAATGGATGTATCATAAGTCTTCAAATCATCATATTTCCAAGCAAAAACCTGTTTATTTTTCCTTAACAGTTTAATGAATGCCTCCTTCTCTTCCAAGGAAAGTCCTAATCCTAAATTAATATTTTGAGGAGCATGCTCAGTACCTAGATTTATCAATTCAAACCTAAGGGTAGAACTTTGGAGCTTTGCATTAGTTACAGGTTTAAACCTGTCTTTGATATCATAAAGATCTTCGAGCTTTACCACTGGCTTAGGAATTGAATTTTCCTGAGGTGTTTCTTTCATTTGTAGATCATGGTCATTTTCCTCAATAATTTGATCGTCATAGGACTTTTCAGAAGTTAGAAATTGTAAAATATCCTCATCATGGTTGAATACTCTCCAATTAGTGACATTGTCAGGAATTGAAGGCCTAAAAAGCAATTCTACGGAAAATCTATCTAGGCTGTAGTCTTCAGAAGGTAGAAGCTTGGAAGCTACATTGGCTAAGAGATCGGCTGCCGAGTTTTGAGACCTGGGGATGGAGGAAATGTTGAATGCGGAAAAGTGCGAAGTAAGTTCTTGTACTAGCGATTGATAATGCTTGAGGTGATTTGAAAGACAATGGATTGCATTCCTCACCTGTTTAACAATAATTTCAGAATCGCCGAATACTTTCAAATATTGCACTTTAAGACCGATCGCTTTATACAGTCCCTGGACTAAGGCTTCATATTCGGCTGTATTGTTAGTGCATTCAAATTCCAGCCTACAAGACAACATTGTCTTTTCTCCTTGTGGGCTAACCAAAATACATCCTGCTCCTGAGCCCTCGCTAGACTTGGAGCCATCAAAATATAAAGACCAAAATAAAGAAGTATTAACAATTGTATTTACAGTTTTCTCAGTATCATTGAAACATCTAGACCTATCTGTTTGTGAAAAATTCTCAATCTGAGATGTAAAATGATTGACTGAGAAAGGGGATGACTGGGCAGTAAAGTTGCCAAAGAATGACTCTGATGAATAATTCCCCAAAATGTTGTTGTTGAATGCTACTGGCTGGTTTTCTTGCTCAAATTCAGTAACTGTATGGGCCATATGTTTTTCCCGATCGATCCTTATTTGATTTGGCTTACCCTTATAGGGAAGCCACATATGTGACCAATCAGTGGAAATATACCCATGCAATTTTTTGGACCAATCCCTACTCAAAATTAGACCGTAAAATTCAGGTATATCGGCTATTAGGATGTCAATCCTTTGTACTACTCTGGGATCAGCAGACAACCTGATAGTTACGGAATTAATTTCTCCCACAACCTGCACTTTGGTCCTGTCCAACTGTACAATATGGATAGCAGACTTCTGGGGTTCAATGTTCAGTTTAGAACAAACTGAAGCTGGCATTATGTTAGATGATGCCCCTGAGTCAATTAAACAGTTGTGCAAGTTTCTGTTGTAAATCTCATAGGTTAAAGGAAGGGTGGAGTATGAGAATTTGATCTATCTCCAATCAGAACTGAATCGGTAGCTTCAACCATACCTGGAGGAGGTTGGCCTGAATCATTAGCAGCTTTTGCACTGGGAAGTGGTGTAGAGGGAACAACATTCAATTCTTTAAGAAGTAATTTCTGCTGATGCTTTAATTTACTAAGTTCAAACATGGTAATGTTTGCTTTAGTTTTCTTCATGTCATCAACAATGTTATACTCCATTGAATCGGATACCACTAATGTTTTGGATGTTGAAGGAGTACTAGAAGTTGAAGGCTGGTTTTGGGGAACTGCTACAGGTGATTTCTTTGCAGGTGTTTTTTCTTTGGTTGTAGCAGCACCAGCACTCCTTTTCTTTGATGTTACCTGAACAGGTTCAGAAGTACTTTTGCTCCTAGTAGTGACCGGGAACGCTTCTTCTTCATTATCAGTATCGGAGTTGGGGAGTATAAAATCCCACATTCCATGACATTCTACTACTTCTTCTTCATCATCAGTCGGTGCGATTGTTTCCTCTTCCTCTTCTTCTTCTTGTTCTGAGTCTGCATTAGATATGACATTTGGGGGTTTTGATTCATTTTTCTTATAAGTCCTAAAGGGTCTTTTGGTTGAGGTTTCGGCCACCTGTTTCTTTATTTCAACCATTTCATTTGATAAGGTTTTTAGGACTTTTTGTAAACCCTCCATGTCGTATGGGTCTTTTGGGGTTTTCTTTCTTGAGTCATCTTTAAAGAGACTTTTTTGGCTTTTCTGTCTTCCAGAGCAGCTTTCTTCTCTAGAGCATTTATGCGCTTTTCCACAGCAAGTGCTTCTCTCATGTTTTCGGCTAAGGTAGGTTTCCCAGCCCTGTCTACAAAAATGGCTATATTGGCAGGTAGGGCGGTGATATACCATTCGCTTCGAATTTGTTCACTTGGTTTGGAAGCTGTAGGGATTTTGTTCAGGAGTTTATTGAAGCGAGCATTAAATTCCTTGATTGGTTCCCTATGCTCTATTCTCAGATTGGAGAGATCGTTTATTAAAGTAGCCAAAGACCTATCATCTCCATATTTGGTAAGAAACTGCTCTTGGCAAGTGTTCCAACTGGTAATGGAACCAGAGGGTAAAGAGAAATACCAGGATCCTGCTGATCCTTGCAAGGTGTAAGGGAAAAGTCTAACAACAACATCTTGTTCTGTTACTCCTTTCAAGTTGACTGCTAACATGAAATTATTGATGTGTTCCTCAGCCTGGGTTCCATCATCTGGATTAAACTTGGGTAGCCATTTTTCAGGATAATCTGGTAATGGATGCAATGGCGCAGGCATATTGACTGCACCAGGTCTGGTCCATGGATCTGCCATTGTAATAGCAACAGTGGTTGATACTACTGTTGGAATTCCAGATGTATGGGAAGGAAATAATGCTGAGGAGTGAGCAGGTTGGGATGTTGAAGCTTCTA
This sequence comes from Pinus tabuliformis, assembly GCA_031772625.1. Lineage (NCBI taxonomy): Eukaryota > Viridiplantae > Streptophyta > Pinopsida > Pinales > Pinaceae > Pinus > Pinus tabuliformis. Next base: position 23,466,043 of record CM062806.1, read on the forward strand.
ATCCCTGGTGAACAACAATATGTAATGGGGGAGTGGATGGTTGACTTTGCAGAGGGGAAGATGCAATGGAGGATATGGATGAAAGCTCTTCACTGTCAGATCCTTCAGTATTTTTCTTCGCCTTTTTCCTTTTGGGTAAAGGGAACTCAGTGGGTTCAATACCGAGCTTTTCGCTCTGAAGTCTGGTGAGAGGGTGAGGTAAATTGAACTGCGAAGTCGCACTGCTTTGTGATACCTCAGATTTCTGTGGTGAAATCGAGAAGCTCTGAAGTTTGTGGATAAGAGACTGGACTTCAGGTGATTCAAGACTTAATTGTTCTGGAGTATGATGGGTTTGAGCAGTGGTAGTTGATTCCTCTTCTTCTTGTTTGGATACTGGAGAACCAGCATGCGAATGAGAAGTTCGAGGGGATTCGGAGGGAGAATTACTCTTAGAATGGCTTGCAGATTTGGGTTTGTTTGCCATTCACAGTCAGGCCCTCCTTCTAGCGCCAAAAATGTTGATGCCTCGAAAATCGCTGCACAACATTGGGGATAACCACCCGGTCCGGACCTTAGTACAACTCCTTTTCCGTTTGGAATAGTGGCTCCGACTGGGGATAATGGGACCAGTTTCCCAAAAGTGGATAAACGGGATGAATGGATGATTTATAAACTGAACTAGCAATGAGCGAATAACTAACTCTATTGACAAGAATACAAAAACTATGAACTATCCCGGGAATCTATTGAGCTTTAAAGTGTAGCGTTTGATGGTCTGTGTCTAAAGACAGGCATATAGATGACTCCATCTAACAGACATAGATATTAATTCATTCAAGATTACTGTGCCTAAATAGTTAAGCAAAGCGATTAAAGCGATATTACCACACTCATCATTTATATTATCGACATATACATGATTAAAAGGAAAGCATATCATAAAACATCCAATAGTGGAAAGAATGTAGAATTGCTGTTAAAGCGCATGCATATAATCAACAATAGCAAGGATAATCAAATAACAATTCACATAACAGGAATGAATTCAGACATAGATAGAAATACCATATGAGCTGCTTTGACACTCCCGATATCAATCGCTACTTGTAATTCTTCCTTCAACGCAGAAACATTCTCAACAAAGACAATAGTGCACAATTGCATAAAAAGCCTCCTTGTTGAATTAAGAACAACTGGTCCAGTTTCATAAAAGAATATTGACTGAAGCACAATAGTGCAAACTTCAGTCTTTAAGTCTGGTACAAAACTTTACGACCCTTTCCAAAACAATGAAAGGGTCTATAAATACTAAATTAATCTAAATATCTAATAAAACTGAAATCCTACTTAAATTGGTATCAATAAATCTTGATCCTATTTTTCTCAGCGATCTGGCAATCGGCGGCATGATTCATCAGGTAGGCTGCTTGCCTTTAAATCTGAGCTGACTTATCGCAAGCATTGGCTCTACTTCAGGAGGTTTGTTGAGGCGCGAACTGAGCTGGGCGGCATAGGTGGCATCCTGAATATCGGGAATTATATACCCGATCGCATCTGTTAGGCACTTAAGGGCGGCTCTCTGTGTATGCGGCTTTACCAGGAAGAGCCAATATGCTTCCATAGTTAAACTGTTAATCCCAGCGATTAATCTCCCCTTTTCCTCTAAATCAGGATAACATGATTGCTCCAATGTGTTTGTTGTTGTCAACCTTCCTGGTGTACATTGGGAAATCATATTTGACAAGTAGAGAGTGTTGTTAACTAGTTCAACCAGGTTGCTGGAAGTTGATTTACATCTCGAAGCTGCCCTCTCTGCTTTCATCATCTGAGATTGCCATTCTGTGAAGAGTATATCTTTATGTGTTTCTAAGATTCTGGGCAAATTTGCTGCTCTCCCTTGTTCAGAATCTTGCCAGTCAAGAAATGCAGCTATGATTTCTTCGGCTTGATCTAATTCATTCCTGGCCTTCTCTACCTGCTGATTTATGGATGTCGTTAATTCACAGAGTGGCTCTGCCTGAGCGATTTGTTGACACAGAAGCCTAATTTGAGATATTAATGCAGTGTTTATTTGTAATGCTTCTGCTCTGAATTCAGCCACTTGTGGAGCGCCCTTTATTATTTCGAGCTGCGATGACAATTGAGCGATTTGCTCATCCTTTGTTTTCATCATTTGCTCGTTTGCTGCCTTCAGTTGTGCCAATGCCTCTGATAATTCCTTCTGTTTCTGGATCGCGTTTTGGTCGATCCTTTGCTTTTCTTCCTGCAATTGCTGAGTTAGTTGACTGTTCATTTGCTGTTGTGTCAACAATTGCTGCTCTGCCTTCTGCTTTGTCTCAGCCAACTCTGCCTGTAATGCAAAAATTTCTTGATCCTTGGTTTTCAGTAGAAGACTTACCTCTGATGCCTTATCGATTGTCGCTGCCGAATAGGCTCCCGCATACTGCGACAGTTTTGTTAGGTCATCGGAGGGGTCAAATTCCTCCTTCCAAACCACGCTGCCCGTAACAGTTTGCTCTGGGAAAAGGGGAGGTTGATCAATCTTCCTTCTTTTCCTTTGTCGTTTTACCACTGCTTTATGCCTTGGGCTGTAGAAGACATCCAGGGGAGGAATATCTTCTACCTGGAGAATGATTTGGTCGGAGGGGTCTTTTGGTATTACCTCAACATCCTTAGAAATGGGTGGGCCGCTGGTTCCACTTAGAACCTGAGGTGAAGTGATGTCCTGTGTATCGTTTGTCTTGGAAGTGTCTGTATCCTTGGAACATTCCAACCCACTGATGATAGAGTCAAATTGCTTCCATTCCTGGAGCAATTTAGGGTCAATATGAGTATCTATATTGACATCAATGGTGGTTTGTTTTTGCTTTTCGGCTTGGGACTCCTTCCGCACTTCTTCCTGCTCTTTCTTCTGTTGCTCCTCTTGTTCCTTCTTTTGTCTTTCCTCTTGCTCTTTCATTTGTTGTTCCTCTTTCTCTTTCCTCTGTTTCTCCTCCTGTGCTCTCTTCTGCCTTTCTTCTTTTTCTTTTCTCTGCCTTTCCTCCTGTTCCTTCTTATGATCCTTTGTTATAACCGGAGGTTCCTTTGACTGTTGCCGACCAGGCTCGCTTGATGATGTCGCCGGGGTTGTTGCTAGTAAATCTAGAGGCAGAGTTTGCAACCTCTGTTCTCTAAGTTTATTAAACTCAGTCAACCCTTCATCATTATATTTCATTCTAGCGAATTCTCTAGCCTGACCTATTGATTCGGCTGAAATGAACAGGTCGTCAAACATATCTTCCTTATGCTCAAATTTTGTCAATTTGGCCTGTTCTAGTGCATTATAGGCAACTTTCCTTGGATCAAATGGCCTATTTGGGATAGTCGCCAGAGTTAAAGATTGAATCTTTGTGGCTTCCTTTTCTGCATGTTTGAGATCATGCAGAGTATAGACACCACATCTCAGGGGAAAAGAGGGCCAACCCCTCTTCTTTTCTTTCTTGAGAGTCTGTGTAACACTCTCAGCCGTAATCTGATAAGCGATTTCTCTTGCTAGCAGTTTATCTGGTATGTACAAAGGGAGAACATGTGGCTTGGCTTGGCTGCCGAAAACTCTTATGTAGGTAAATCTCTCCTCTCCAAACCAACTCCCTACCACTGTTAAATCAAACGAAGCTTGATAGGAAATCTTGGGAATGGGTTTATCAAAAATAGAATAATAAATAGGCACCATAAAGCCATTGCAGATTTGGTACAGATGGTGCTTGTAAGAGGACTTCCATAATTTCTGATGGTATATGTGGATAGCCGTGGGGTCTTGTGGCATCCACCTCCAGCCGAGCACGGGAAATTCAGAATTGAAACATAATGTATCTAAAATATATGCACTGTAATAGAATGGGGGAATTTTCCTTTCAGAGACGACAGTCTGATTTCTAAAATCAAGAACAACTATGGCTAGTTTATCTGAGAGAATAGTGGCCCAATCCATTATTTGACTGTTCACTGCAGCTTCCATTAAAGGAACCATCTCTATGGTGAAATTAGAGGAGTCATGCAATCCCCACAATCTACACATCATTATTCCAGCGTAGCAATAAGGAGAAGCCAGGGAATCAACTGAGTACTTACCGGAAGATTCGTGTTTGTGCTTGGCCGGATTTTGTCTCCAATCCCGGATGGGTTCGGATTCAACTTCATTTTCACTTGCGAATTTCTCCAGGAATGCCTTATTGTATATCTTCTCTGGCTTAGGCAAATGGTACATTTGCCTTAAGTCCTCAGCTTTGAACGACCCGAAAATCCTTCCGTCTCTGGTGCTGAAGGTTCTATCCAAGATTGGGATTTCTTCAATCGCCCACCGCACTACGTCTGTGTATGGGAGAATTTTCTCCTTGGCTGCTATCCTGTGAAGGAAGGAGTCAGCTAAATCCTAAAGAGTGCACTCAGATTTTCGAGTGGAATCAGTAGTGGCTTCTACTGTTGTCACAGTAGGTTCTTCAATTTCGATCAAGTTGTAGGTACCCTGCCAGGTAGTTCTGCCGAGACCTGAACATGTTGTATCCGAAATTAATCCTTTCTTCTTGTCAGTGAGAACCTGTCCTGCAGCTGGCGTAGTGGAAGCGCCTGTGGTCTTCTTGGATTTCTTCCCCATTTTGCTTGAGCTTTCTCCTTTGGATGAATTCTGCACAGAGGCACAAATATACGTAATACAGAGAAATAGCAATGAAAACTTGCAAGTGATGAGAAATATTGATAGATGCGTAATAAGGGATTAGCTTTTAAAATGGGCGCAGACACAATCCATGGGAGGATCTTACAATTACATTAAATGGTCGTTTAAGACCTGCCACCCCTTAAATTCTCATTATACCATTATTCGGTCGAATGGCCCGTTTAAGCGTGCTGTGGATGTTTTGGCGGTTGAGCACGGGTGAATGATTGCTTAAAACATCAAGCTTTAAATATGAATGAATCATAATATCCCTCCATTTAACGGATTTTTGAAAACCGCGCTATATCGTAATCGGGCGTCGGGAACACTTAAATCCTTACGTTGACAATTTTGAAATCCCGATCGCCGATAGCGAAATCGCATCGCATCGGGGTGAATGGGCATCATAATGTGCATAAATAGTGTATCGCCGATTGCCGATTGCGATATCGCATCGCATCGGGGGTATGACCTGGGCACCTTATTATTGTGCATGGGATACTGCTGATTGTCGATTGCGATATTCCATCGCAACGGGGTGAAATGGTTGGGGTGTTTTAAGACCGTGTAAAGATTACCGCTGATAGCCGATCGCCGATTGCGCATCGCATCGGGGCTAATGGCATGGGGCGCTTTAAAATGTGCATGGAGTATTGCCGATAGCCGATAGCGATATCGCATCGGAGGAGACCAATGTGCCACTTATTTGTGTTTTCTATGCCATTGCGATATGCGATCTTGCGATCGCTTTATCGCAATGATAAAAGATTGTTTTATTTTTAAAAATGGGTTTTTTAAAAGGTTTTATATAATGTCTTCTTTTGGTTTGCGGACCTTTTTCAAATAATGAAGTATTGATACCAACTAACTTCTAAAGGGACCCATTTCATATGATGATTTAGTAAATAAATATGATATAAAATGGGAGGTTGTTGTAGGGCACAACAATTGGCGATTCGCTGGAAGAGCCAGTTATCTTTTGAAAACATAGAAATACTTAAACTTTTTTCACAATAGAGTTCTAATCAAAGGGGAAAATTCTAATATAACTAGGTATATATGCATTCCGAGTAAAATGAAACTATTTTGCTAACTTCCTTTCTTTTTTAAGAAAATAAATACATTCTAAGTTTTAAATAGGCCTTTATTGGTTTATAATGATAAAACAGAAAACCTTTCCAAATCCGCTTTTTAAAGTGAACTCCTCCGTCATAGGTAGAGCCTCTGCTGCCAGCAAACGTTCATAGTTTCGACAGGGATACCTTTTAACCATGCTATTGTCCATTGTTCCATCCAATTAAGAGTGTGATTAACAGAATGAATTCAAAACATGTTTTCATATTTTGTATTTCATTTCCTTTTTCTGTTATTGATAAGATAAAAAGCCATTGTCCTGGTTTGGTGGCCAGCTATTGACAATGCCATTCACTGGTAGTAATCTAACCGAACAAGCTGACTCGTGATGAGACCCCTTTTCTTATAATTCTAAGCCATTACCCTGTTATGGTATGCAGTATTGGTAATGTCGGTTAAAATATTTCCCTATGAACATGGTAAGTAGGCTTGTAATAAGACCTCTTATCTTTTCTATCAAATATTTTAGAATTACACTCTGAGTAATCATAAACTTTAGTGAATGGGATGAACAATTTTCTCCTTAAGAGTAAATGGATGACAGGGTAAGAGTTGAAGATGCTGAAATTGGATTAGCTTCTATCTTGATATTGATAACCTTTTGAGACCAATTTGAAAAAAGAAAATGATTTACAATACTTCTATACTTTGAGAGGAGTTCACAAAACTTGAAGTATGCTTTCAGAATACAATGATACCTAATTTCCTAGAATTATCCCTTTTGGTTAAGAGTTCTATTATTTAAAAGCAAATATCCATACTACTTCTATGGGACAACTTTTCAAACACAGCAAAAGGTTAATGGAAGTTACCTTACAACTTTATTTCCTAAAAATTCTACAAACTACAAAATCCTATTAAAATAAAAGGAGAAGGGGTTACCTCCTCAATTTAAGATTTTTTTCAAGATCAGGCCATTAACAGGGAGAGAATCTCTCGAACCTGATAAATCTTGCAATATAAAGGTTGAATGGCCTATCTTTTCACAGATCTGAAACGGTCCAAGCCACATCTTCTGGAACTTGGTGTGTTTACCCTTGTCCTCATGGGCTTTGTCCCATTTCAGAACTAAATCACCGACTTGGAATTGTTTTGAACCGGATGAGACTGAATCAAAAGCTGCCTTGATGACTTGCTGATGTTTGGCATGAATAACCCTGGCTTTTTCTCTTTCCTCTTCTAATTTTAGGATTTGGTCATGTCTAAGCTGAATAGAAGAGGAAGGACTTTCCTCAATGAACTGCACTAGGGCTAAAGAAGGAAGAACAAGATTTGTGGGTAGTACTGCTTCTTTTCCATACACAAGATTGAACGGAGAAGATCCTATAGAAGCTTTCTGTGTTATCCTATCAGCCCATAATGAAAACATTAAGGATTTGTGCCAGTTTTTATGATTCTGTTCGATAGTTTGCTTAATGATTTTGATCAGATTTGTATTAGTAGATTCCGCTAAACCATTACCCTGGGGATAGTAATTAGCAGAATATTTTAATTTAAATCTTCTTTTAATAGCGAAATCAAACATAGCATTTCCTGAGAAATAAGATGCATTATCAAAAACAAGAGCATTTGGGACACCAAACCTGGTAATGATGAATTGATCTATGAATTCAATGATTGCTTTAGAATTTGTTGTCTTCAAAGGGATTGCCTCAACCCACTTAGTAAAATAATCGGTAGCGGTAAGGATATACTTATGCTGTTTGGAAGATGGTGGAGTAATCTCCCCAATGATGTCCAATCCCCATTGCTCAAATGGTTGTTCAATGTTGACTGTTTGCAGAGGGAAAGCTGATTTACGTTGTCTTCCACTAGAAGTTTGACAATTGAGGCATTTCCTTACATACTCGTGGGCATCTTTAAATAGAGTAGGCCAATAATATCCAGCATGAATAATTTTGTGAGTTGTTGTGTCAGCTCCAAAATGTCCTCCTGCTGGTCCATCATGTAACTCCTGCAAAACCTTTTGTGCTTCAGTTTTCTCAAGGCATCTTAATAAGATGGAATCATAATTCTGCTTAAAAAGCACATCATCAATAATTGTAAAATTCTTTGCTTTCAACCGAATGGCCCTTTTATTCTTGTAAGATAGGTTTGGAGGTGCATAACCATTCTTTAAATAAAAGATTAAATCTGCATATTGAGATTCAGAATCAGTAACACTTATCTAATTGATTTCTTCAGTTTGATCTGTATCGCTTGATTCTGGAATGTTGGATGCTCCTGCCAATATCCTGCAAAAACCTTGACCTCTAACAATCTTTGCTGGTTTAATTTCTAAGTCATATTCTTGAAGCGCTGTGACCCAATTTGCCCTTTTCTCACCTAGTTCTTTTTGGATTAATAGTTGCCTAACTGCTGGGAAAGGAACTATAACTTTTGTGTGAGTTTTCAAAAGGAAGGGTCTATAATGTTTGACTGCTTTAAATACAACAAAGGCTTGTTTTTCTACTCTGGAGTAATTCAATTCGGCACCCTGAAGATTTGAACTAAAGAATGAAATGGGTGCTTCCAAATTGTGATCATTTAGTTGCATGAGTACTGCAACATGCGACGAGTTGGATGCGATGGTATACAATGTAAAATGATTAGAAAAATTTGGAGTATTTAAGGCTGGGGCATTGATTATTGATTGCTTGATTAAATCAAAAGCTTCTTTTTCTGCTGATCCCCACTTAAAAACTGAATTTTTCTTAATCATTGTTTGAAGTGGCAAAATAATTTGAGAAAAATCTGCAACAAATCTTTTAACAAAATTGATCTGGCCTAAAAATGACTGCATCGATTTTTTATTGTGTGGGAAAGGGATTTAAGAGATTTCTTTGATCCGATCAGGATCAATATAAATGCCATCTTTGGACACAATAAAACCCAAGAGCTTCCCTTGATCAAGAGCAAAGAAAGACTTTTTAGGGTTAAGAGAAATACCATATCTTTTGCAACGTTGAAAGATTTGATTTAGATCATGCAAATGATTATACCTCTTCTTAGAGAATACAGTAATATCGTCTAGATAGACGACTACTGTTCTATTAATCAACCCTCTAAAAGCTATATCCATAGCTCTTTGGAATGTCGCTCCTGCATTTATAAGTCCAAAAGGCATTTTCTGATATGCATATGTTCCCCATTTTGTTCTGAATGTGGTTTTAAGCTGGTCATTAGGATGAACTAGAACTTGATTATATCCTGAGAAACCATCAAGAAAGGACATCAATTCAGAGCCTGCTACTGATTGGAGTATTTGCTCCATAGTAGGTAATGGGAAATTGTCTTTCAAGCTTGCTTTGTTCAAATTTCTGAAATCAATACAAATTCGAATGTCGCCATTTTTCTTTCTGACTGGAACCATGTTAGAGACCCAGTTTGAGTGTCGAACAGGAAAAATAATCTTGGCTTTCAAGAGTTTGTTAAGTTCTGATTTTATCTGGCTCTCTAAGTTTGGATGTATTTTTCTTAACTTCTGCTGAATTGGTTTCTGATCGGGGAGCATAGGAATGGTATGCTGGATAATGGATGTATCATAAGTCTTCAAATCATCATATTTCCAAGAAAAAACCTGTTTATTTTTCCTTAACAATTTAATGAATGCCTCCTTCTCTTCCAAGGAAAGTCCTAATCCTAAATTAATATTTTGAGGAGCATGCTCAGTACCTAGATTTATCAATTCAAACCTAAGGGTAGAACTTTGGAGATTTGCATTAGTTACAGGTTTAAACCTGTCTTTGATATCATAAAGATCTTCGAGCTTTACCACTGGCTTAGGAATTGAATTTTCCTGAGGTGTTTCTTTCATTTGTAGATCATGGTCATTTTCCTCAATAATTTGATCGTCATAGGACTTTTCAGAAGTTAGAAATTGTAAAATATCCTCATCATGGTTGAATACTCTCCAATTAGTGACATTGTCAGGAATTGAAGGCCTACAAAGCAATTCTACGGAAAATCTATCTAGGTTGTAGTCTTCAGAAGGTAGAAGCTTGGAAGCTACATTGGCTAAGAGATCGGCTGCCGAGTTTTGAGACCTGGGGATGGAGGAAATGTTGAATGTGGAAAAGTGCGAAGTAAGTTCTTGTACTAGCGATTGATAATGCTTGAGGTGATTTGAAAGACAATGGATTGCATTCCTCACATGTTTAACAATAATTTCAGAATCGCCGAATACTTTCAAATATTGCACTTTAAGACCGATCGCTTTATACAGTCCCTGGACTAAGGCTTCATATTCGGCTGTATTGTTAGTGCATTCAAATTCTAGCCTACAAGACAGCATTGTCTTTTCTCCTTGTGGGCTAACCAAAATACATCCAGCTCCTGAGCCCTCACTAGACTTGGAGCCATCAAAATATAAAGACCAAAATAAAGAAGTATTAACAATTGTATTTACAGTTTTCTCAGTATCATTGAAACATCTAGACCTATCTGTTTGTGAAAAATTCTCAATCTGAGATGTAAAATGATTGACTGAGAAAGGGGATGACTGGGTAGTAAAGTTGCCAAAGAATGAATCTGATGAATAATTCCCCAAAATGTTGTTGTTGAATGCTACTGGCTGGTTTTCTTGCTCAAATTCAGTAACTGTATGGACGATATGTTTTTCCCGATCGATCCTTATTTGATTTGGCTTACCCTTATAGGGAAGCCACATATGTGACCAATCAGTGGAAATATACCCATGCAATTTTTCGGACCAATCCCTACTCAAAATTAGACCGTAAAATTCAGGTATATCGGCTATTAGGATGTCAATCCTTTGTACTACTCTGGGATCAGCAGAAAACCTGATAGTTATAGAATTAATTTCTCCCACAACCTGCACTTTGGTCCTGTCCAACTCTACAATATGGATAGAAGACTTCTGGGGTTCAATGTTTAGTTTAGAACAAACTGAAGCTGGCATTATGTTAGATGATGCCCTTGAGTCAATTAAACAGTTGTGCAAGTTTTGGTTGTAAATATCATAGGTTAAAAGGAAGGGTGGAGTATGAGAATTTGATCTATCTCCGATCAGAATTGAATCGGTAGCTTCAACCATACCTGGAGGAGGTTGGCCTGAATCATTAGCAGCTTTTGCACTGGGAAGTGGTGTAGAGGGAACAACATTCAATTCTTTAAGAAGTAATTTCTGCTGATGCTTTAATTTACCTAAGTTCAAACATGGTAATGTTTGCTTTAGTTTTCTTCATGTCATCAACAATGTTATACTCCATTGAATCAGATACTACTAATGTTTTGGATGTTGAAGGAGTACTAGAAGTTGAAGGCCGGTTTTGAGGAACTGCTACAGGTGATTTCTTTGCAGGTGTTGTTTCTTTGGTTGTAGCAGAACCGGCACTCCTTTTCTTTGATGTTGCCTGAACAGGTTCAGAAGTACTTTTGCTCCTAGTAGTGACCGGGAACGCTTCTTCTTCATTATCAGTATCGGAGTTGGGGAGTATAAAATCCCACATTCCATGACATTCTACTACTTCTTCTTCATCATCAGTCGGTGCGATTGTTTCCTCTTCCTCTTCTTCTTCTTGTTCTGAGTCTACATTAGATATGACATTTGGGGGTTTTGATTCATTTTTCTTATAAGTCCTAAAGGGTCTTTTGGTTGAGCTTTCGGCCACCTGTTTCTTTATTTCAACCATCTCATTTGATAAGGTTTTTAGGACTTTTTGTAAACCCTCCATGTCGTATGGGCCTTTTGGGGTTTTCTTTCTTGAGTCATCTTTAAAAGAGACTTTTTTGGCTTTTCTGTCTTCCAGAGCAGCTTTCTTCTCTAGAGCATTTAAGCGCTTTTCCACAGCAAGTGCTTCTCTCATGTTTTCGGATAAGGTAGGTTTCCCAGCCCTGTCTACAAAAATGGCTATATTGGCAAGTAGGGCGGTGATATACCATTCGCTTCGAATTTGTTCACTTGGTTTGGAAGCTGTAGGGATTTTGTTAAGGAGTTTATTGAAGCGAGCATTAAATTCCTTGATTGGTTCCCTATGCTCTATTCTCAGATTGGAGAGATCGTTTATTAAAGTAGCCAAAGACCTATCATCTCCATATTTGGTAAGAAACTGCTCTTGGCAAGTGTTCCAACTGGTAATGGAACCAGAGGGTAAAGAGAAATACCAGGATCCTATTGATCGTTGCAAGGTGTAAGGGAAAAGTATAACAACAACATCTTGTTCTGTTACTCCTTTCAAGTTGACTGCTAACATGAAATTATTGATGTGTTCCTCAGCCTGGGTTCCATCATCTGGATTAAACTTGGGTAGCCATTTTTTAGGATAATCTGGTAATGGATGCAATGGCGCAAGAATATTGACTACACCAGGTCTGGTCCATGGATCTGCCATTGTAATAGCAACAGTGCTTGATACTACTGTTGGAATTCCAGATGTGTGGGAAGGAAATAATGCTGAGGAGTGAGCAGGTTGGGATGTTGAAGCTTCTAATCCCTGGTGAACAACAATATGTAATGGGGGAGTGGATGGTTGACTTTGTAGAGGGGAAGATGTAATGGAGGATATGGATGAAAGCTCTTCACTGTCAGATCCTTCAGTATTTTTCTTCGCCTTTTTCCTTTTGGGTAAAGGGAACTCAGTGGGTTCAATACCGAGCTTTTCACTCTGAAGTCTGGTGAGAGGGTGAGGTAAATTGAACTACGAAGTCGCACTGCTTTGTGATACCTCAGATTTCTGTGGTGAAATCGAGAAGCTCCGAAGTTTGTGGATAAGGGACTGGACTTCAGGCGATTCAAGACTTAATTGTTCTGGAGTATGATGGGTTTGAGCAGTGGTAGTTGATTCCTCTTCTTCTTGTTTGGATACTGGAGAACCAGCATGCGAATGAGAAGTTCGAGGGGATTCGGAGGGAGAATTACTCTTAGAATGGCTTGCAGATTTGGGTTTGTTTGCCATTCACAGTCAAGCCCTCCTTCTAGTGCCAAAAATGTTGGTGCCTCGAAAATCGCTGCACAACATTGGGGATAACCACCCGGTCCGGACCTTAGTATAGCTCCTTTTCCGTTTGGAATAGTGGCTCTGACTGGGGATAATGGGACCAGTTTCCCAAAAGTGGATAAACGGGATGAATGGGTGATGTATAAACTGAACTAGCAATGAGCGAATAACTAACTCTATTGACAAGAATACAAAAACTATGAACTATCCCGGGAATCTATTGAGCTTTAAAGTGTAGTGTTTGATGGTCTGTGTCTAAAGACAGGCATATAGATGAATCCATCTAACAGACATAGATATTAATTCATTCAAGATTACTGTGCCTAAATAGTTAAGCAAAGTGATTAAAACGATATTACCACACTCATCATTTATATTGTCGACATATACATGGTTAAAAGGAAAGCATATCATAAAACATCCAATAGTGGAAAGAATGTAGAATTTCTGTTATAGCGCATGCATATAATCAACAATAGCAAGGATAATCAAATAACAATTCACATAACAGGAATGAATTCAGACATAGATAGAAATACCATATGATGTGCTTTGACACTCCTGATATCAATCACTACTTGTAATTCTTCCTTCAACGCAGAAACATTCTCGACAAAGACAATAGTGCACAATTGCATAAAAATCCTCCTTGTTGAATTAAGAACAACTGGTCCAGTTTCATAAAAGAATATTGACTGAAGCACAATAGTGCAAACTTCAGTCTTTAAGTCTGGTACAAAACTTTACGACCATTTCCAAAACAATGAAAGGGTCTATAAATACTAAATTAATCTAAATATCTAATAAAACAGAAATCCTATTTAATTGGCATCAATGAATCTTGATTCTATTTTTCTCAGTGATCTGGCAGTCGGCGATATGATTCATCAGGTAGGCTGCTTGCCTTTATATCTGAGCTGACTTATCGCAAGCATTGGCTCTACTTTAGGAGGTTTGTTGAGGCGCAAACTGAGCTGGGCAGCATAGGTGGCATCCTGAATATCGGGAATCATATACCTGATCGCATCTGTTAGGCACTTTAAAGCGGCTCCCTGTGTATGCGGCTTTACCAGGAAGAGCCAATATGCTTCCATAGTTAAACTGTTAATCCCAGCAATTAATCTCCCCTTTTCCTCTAAATCAGGATAACATGATTGCTCCAATGTCTTTGTTGTTGTCAACCTTCCTGGTGTACATTGGGAAATCATATTTGACAAGTAGAGAGTGTTGTTAACTAGTTCAACCAGGTTGCTGGAAGTTGATTTACATCTCAAAGCTGCCCTCTCTGCTTTCATCATCTGAGATTGCCATTCTGTGAAGAGTATATCTTTATGTGTTTCTAAGATTCTGGGCAAATTTGCTGCTCTCCCTTGTTCAGAATCTTGACAGTCAAGAAATGCAGCTATGATTTCTTCGGCTTGATCTAATTCATTCCTGGCCTTCTCTACCTGCTGATTTATGGATGTCGTTAATTCACAAAGTGGCTCTGCCTGAGCGATTTGTTGACACAGAAGCCAAATTTGAGATATTAATGTAGTGTTTATTTGTAATTCTTCTGCTCTGAATTGAGCCACTTGTGGAGCGCCCTTTATTATTTCGAGCTGCGATGACAATTGAGCGATTTGCTCATCCTTTGTTTTCATCATTTGCTCGTTTGCTGCCTTCAATTGTGCCAATGCCTCTGATAATTCCTTCTGTTTCTGGATCGCGTTTTGGTCGATCCTTTGCTTTTCTTCCTGCAATTGCTGAGTTAGTTGACTGTTCATTTGCTATTGTGTCAACAATTGCTGCTTTGCCTTCTGCTTTGTCTCAGCTAACTCTGCCTGTAATGCAAAAATTTGTTGATCCTTGGTTTTCAGTAGAAGACTTACCTTTGATGCCTTATCGATTGTCACTGCCGAATAGGCTCCCGCATACTGCGACAGTTTTGTTAGGTCATCGGAGGGGTCAAATTCATCCTTCCAAACCAGGCTACCCGTAACAGTTTGCTCTAGGAAAAGGGGAGGTTGATCAATCTTCCTTCTTTTCCTTTGTCGTTTTACCACTGCTTTATGCCTTGGGCTGTAGAAGACATCCAGGGGAGGAATATCGTCTACCTGGAGAATGATTTGGTCGGAGGGGTCTTTTGGTATTACCTCAATATCCTTAGAAATGGGTGGGTCACTGGTTCCACTTAGAACCTGAGGTGAAGTGATGTCCTGTGTATCGTTTGTCTTGGAAGTGTCTGTATCCTTGGAACATTCCAACCCACTCATGATAGAGTCAAATTGTTTCCATTCCTGGAGCAATTTAGGGTCAATATGAGTATCTATATTGACATCAATGGTGGTTTGTTTTTGCTTTTCTACTTGGGTCTCCTTCCGCACTTCTTCCTGCTCTTTCTTATGTTGCTCCTCTCGTTCCTTCTTTTGTCTTTCCTCTTGCTCTTTCATTTGCTGTTCCTCTTTCTCTTTCCTCTGTTTCTCCTCCTGTGCTCTCTTCTGCCTTTCTTCTTTTTCTTTTCTCTGCCTTTCCTCCTGCTCCTTCTTATGATCCTTTGTTATAACCGGAGGTTCCTTGGACTGTTGCCAACCAGGCTCACTTGATGATGTCGCCGGGGTTGTTGCTAGTAAATCTAGAGGCAGAGTTTGCAACCTCTGTTCTCTAAGTTTATTAAACTCAGTCAACCCTTCATCATTATATTTCATTCTAGCGAATTCTCTAGCCTGACCTATTGATTCGGCTGAAATGAACAGGTCATCAAACATATCTTCCTTATGCTCAAATTTTGTCAATTTGGCCTGTTCTAGTGCATTATAGGCAACTTTCCTTGGATCAAATGGCCCATTTGGGATAGTCGCCAGAGTTAAAGATTGAATCTTTGTGGCTTCCTTTTCTGCATGTTTGAGATCATGCAGAGTATATACACCACATCTCTGGGGAAAAGAGGACCAGCCCCTCTTCTTTTCTTTCTTGAGAGTCTGTGTAACACTCTTAGCCGTAATGTGATAAGCGATTTCTCTTGCTAGCAGTTTATCTGGTATGTACAAAGGGAGAACATGTGGCTTGGATTGGCTCCTGAAAACTCTTATGTAGGTAAATCTCTCCTCTCCAAACCAACTCCCTACCGCTGTTAAATCAAACGAAGCTTGATAGGAAATCTTGGGAATGGGTTTATAAAAAATAGAATAATAAATAGGCACCATAAAGCCATTGCAGATTTGGTACAGATGGTGCTTGTAAGAGGACTTCCATAATTTCTGATGGTATATGTGGATAGCCGTGGGGTCTTGTGGCATCCACCTCCAGCCGAGCACGGGAAATTTAGAATTGAAACATAATGTATCTAAAATATATGCACTGTAATAGAATGGGGGAATTTTCCTTTCAAAGACGACAGTCTAATTTCTAAAATCAAGAACAGCTATGGCTAGTTTATCTGAGAGAATAGTGGTCCAATCCATTATTTGACTGTTCACTGCAGCTTCCGTTAAAGGAACCATCTCTATGGTGAAATTAGAGGAGTCATGCAATACCCACAATCTACACATCATTATTCCAACATAGCAATAAGGAGAAACTAGGGAATCAACTGAGTACTTACCGGAAGATTCGTGTTTGTGCTTGGCCGGATTTTGTCTCCAATCCCGGATGGGTTCGGATTCAACTTCATTTTCACTTGTGAATTTCTCCAGGAATGCCTTATTGTATATCTTCTCTGGCTTAGGCAAATGGTACATTTGCCTTAAGTCCTCAGCTTTGAACGACCCGAAAATCCTTCCGTCTCTGGTGCTGAAGGTTCTATCCAAGATTGGGATTTCTTTAATCGCCCACCGCACTACATCTGTGTATGGGAGAATCTGCTCCCTGGCTGCTATCCTGTGAAGGAAGGAGTCAGCTAAATCCTTAAAAGTGCACTCAGATTTCCGAGTGGAATCAGCAATGGCTTCTACTGTTGTCACAGTAGGTTCTTCAATTTTGATCAAGTTGTAGGTACCCTGCCAGGTAGTGCTGCCGAGACCTGAAGATGTTGTATCCGAAATTAATCCTTTCTTCTTGTCAGTGAGAACCTTGTTGGCATTATGATTCAAGTGTTGTCCTTGATGGCAACTCACTCAGAGGTTGGTACAGGTGCTCAGAGGTTGGTACAGGTGATGGCAACTTAATCAGAAGACAGATCTTAGTACAGCATGCCAAGGAAGTTCATATACGCAGGTTCGTTAAGCCCAAGTCACGTGGACACGCTAGTTGGATTCAGAAAAAGCGCGTGTATGTGGAAAAGTACCTTTGGTCCATGGTGGTTAGTCCTTGGAAGTTGTGCCTATGGTTTCGGACCATTGTGTCTCGACGGGCGTGTCGATCCCTAGTTTTGAAGTTGATGGTATTGTGTTACTATGGTTTTGGCTCTTGGTATTGAGCAAGGCCTAAGGCTATATAAGGAGAAGAAGATCATTAGGCAAAATCATCTTTTCGACAAGGCTTGAATATCTAAGAGAGGAAGAGATCTGATATGCAAGTTCTGGGTTGCTTGATCTAAGCCAAGGAGAGATCACATCGGTTGATGGAAGACTAGATCTAAGGATAGATCGGGATCTAATGGTTTGAAATGCACTATCATGATATGGTTGATTATACGTATTTCTAGATCTGCATATTGTCGCAATGTTATGTTCTGGGTCTAACTGATGTCTGGTACAGCTGCAAATTGAGAAAGTTTATTTTTAGATCTGTACGCAGGTTGGCTTCGGTAAAAACGCGTGTATACGCGGGTTTTGCTCATTGAAGTAGCGTATATCTTTTGAAGCTTGATTTTGGGTTTACAGTGGGGTCTGACTGTTATTGCAGAGTTCTGTAGTCTGCTCTGTGTTCTGGTAACTGGTAATTGACAGGGTTCAGTGTTTCAGTGTTTCAGTGATTCAAAGTTTGGTTGTTTTATGCTTCAATGATCTGTTGTGAAAGTTGAATGAATTGGGGTCTACAGATTGTAATGTTGTGCTTCAAGAATATCCAGTCTGAAAATGTATGAAAGGTGGTATCTGAAGGAAAGAAGATTGTAGGTCAGCACCTACGTACTAGTATCTTGGCTAGTACAAGAGCAAAGGGGGTTGGAGCTCCCTTCCAAGGAAGTTTGGAGAGAAGGTTGTAGCCTTCTGCAGGTTGTAGCCTACGTACTGGTATAAGGCTGCACCAGTACAAAAGATTGTAAACTGAAGTTTCATATTAAAGAAAGATAGAGACAACTTGCAGCAGGTGGTTGTCACCCACATTGGGTTTCCACCTTATATCTCGGTGTTCATGTGTGTGGCTTTTGATGTATTCTGTTATACTGCACCTGTTTACTGTTAATGTGGTGAATAATGTCCTGATGAACTTAACTGAAGAATAAGCTAACTAAATTATGAGTTTTCTTCTTATACGCTGTTTTATTTAGTCACAGTAGCGTGTACACGCTGGTTCACCTAACTGAAGTAGCGTATATGTTTCTGAGCATTGAAAAAGTTTGATTGATCTGATAATACTGATTCACCCCCCCTCTCAGTATTATTTCCAACAATTGGTATCAGAGCAGGTCCTTCAGAGAAGCTTGATCGCTTGAAGGTAGATCATTCATCATGAGCAACTACGAGAAAGAAGCATCAATCAGGCCACCGATTTTTGATGGGACAAATTTCAATTATTGGAAGGTAAGAGTTACTGCATATCTTCAATCTCTTGGTACAGAAGTTTGGAACATTGTAGAAACAGGCTATGCTTTTCCTTCAGCTACTCCTACAGATCCAGCTGAGAAAAAGCAGTATGAAACAAATGCAAAAGCAGTCAGTACTCTATTAGGAAGTATATCCCAAACAGAATTCATGAAGGTCATGCACTTCAAATCAGCAAAAGAGATATGGGACAAAATGATCACTAGCTATGAAGGAGATGAACAGGTAAAGCAAGCTAAACTTCAAACTCTCAGGATTCAATATGAGACTCTCAAGATGTATAATGATGAAAGTGTGGCTAATTATTTTCTTCGGGTAGATGAGATTGTTAATTGTATGAAAAATTTGGGTGAAGAAATAAAAGAGACTATAGTAGTTCAAAAGATTCTAAGATCATTATCCCCCAAGTTTGAATCTAAAGTATCTGCAATAGAAGAAAAAGAAAATCTCCGTGTTCTCACTATGTCTCAGCTACATGGAATTCTAACTGCTTATGAAATGAGAAAGGGAGGTCCATCTGACAGAAGGGAAGCTGCTTTTAAGGCATCAGGAAAAGAAGATTACTATGAAGCAAGCCATGTTCCAGAAGAAGAGGAAGAAGAATCAAATTTTGTCAGAAATCTTCAAAGGGGTTCTGGAAGGTTCAGAGGTAAGCTACCTTTCAAATGCTTTGCTTGTGGAAGAGTAGGTCATTATGCTGCAAAATGTCCTTATAAGGATAAAGGAAAAGAACCTGCTAGATGGAACAAGAAACAAAGTGCAAATAAGAAAAGCTACTACACCCATGAAGATAGTGATGGCTTATCAAACAGTGATGAAGATGAACAAGGTAATAAATATAAGCTGTTAATGGCATTTGAAGATGATGATTATGAGGATGCTGTAGATGTGGATAATCTCTATAATGAAATTACTAGACTCAAGAGATGCATAGAAGAAAAGAATGTGATCATTGATACTTTGCAATTTCAAATTGATGAAAAGGAAAAACATCTTGAAAAACTAGAAGGTGAAATTGTTGGTCTCAGAAAAGAAATTGAGAAAACAAAAGCTATTAATCTTAAGTTTGTCAAAGGATCTGAAACTTTGGATGAGATTATCAGTGTGCAGCGGTCTCCTCTAAACAAGACAGGTTTGGGCTATAATGGAGAAACCTCTCAAGCATCCACCTCAAAAAGTTATCTTGATGCAGCAAGAAGAAATGAGCAGAAGAACAATGAAGATAATCAGGTAAAGCAGGGACGAATTACAAACAGAAACTATCAGGGACAATCCTTCTTAAGGGTGAACAAAAGCTACAACCAACCACAGGTAAAATCTTCTCAGTTTGGCTCAAGAATAGATGAAAATAGAAATTACAATCAGTTGGCTGGTAGATTCAATAACCGCAGAAGCTTCTTCAATGGACAATGCTTTTCTTGCCATAACTTTGGTCACAAAGCAGCTCAATGTGTTGCATATAAAACAATCATGACTAGGGAAGCTCAAAAACAAAGAAGTATGACAGGGATTACAAAAAGGACCTATAACAACTTTTCGGTTCTTGAAAATGAAGTTGAATGTTCTATTTGCAATAATTTTGGTCATAAAGACTCTGAATGCAGGAGCAGGTTTCAGGAGAAAAAGGAACAAGCCACGAGCACCAAAACATGGAGAATAAAGGAACCTCAAACAGAAAGATGTGGGATAGCATTTTATGCAGAAGGACAGGAAAATCTATGGTACATTGACAGTGGATGTTCGAAACATATGACAGGTGATAAAGAAAAACTTGAATCTTATTCTACTTTAGAAAAGGGAAAGAAAGTTTCTTTTGGAAATGATACTCCTGCAACTATAAAAGGAAAAGGTATTGCTCCTTTGAAAGAAAAGGTCAAGGCTGGAAATGTTTTGTATGTTGATGGATTGAAGCATAATCTTCTAAGTGTCAGCCAGATGTGTGATCAAAAAACCGAGGTTATTTTCAGATCGAATGGATGTCTTGTTCGTGATCTTGATACAGGTAAAACAGTTCTCAAAGGCAAAAGAACTCCAAATAATCTGTACATATTTGAAGAAGGACAACAACAATGCTATCTTAGCAAGGATGAAGAGCACTGGTTATGGCATCGAAGGTTGGGACATCTAAGCTTCTCACAAATAAGGAAAGCATGCAAATATCAGGCAGTTCGCGATCTTCCAGATATCAAAATTCCAGACAACACCATATGCAAATCTTGTCAGTTTGGAAAGCAAACCAGAACTAACTTTCCAGAGAAGGAAGGATCAGCTAGCTTGCCTCTTGAGCTAGTCCATACAGATGTATGTGGTCCATTTAGGAAAAGGACACCTCGAGGAGAAGAATATCTGATATTATTCATTGATGATTTCTCAAGGTTTGTTTGGTTAGGGCTTATGAAGCACAAAGATGAAGCATTCGAAAAATTCAAATCCTTCAAAGCATTGGCTGAAAATGAATCAGGACACAAAATTAAGTGCCTCAGATCTGACAGAGGTGGGGAGTTCACATCAAATGAATTTTTCGATTTCTGCGATGAACATGGGATAAGAAGAGAATTCTCTACAGCTAGAACTCCTCAGCAAAATGGGGTTGTGGAAAGAATGAACAGAACTATCCAACAAATGGCTCGTGCTATGCTCGATGAATCAGGTACTCCTGCAACCTTCTGGGGTGAAGCTGCACATGCTGCTGTTATTATTCTTAACAAAACAAATGTCCGAGTAAACAGCACTCAAACACCTCATGAGCTTTGGAGTGGTAAAACTCCTTCCGTGAAGCACTTCAAAATCTTTGGGAGCAAATGTTATATTAAGAATACTGATGAGCAACTTGGCAAACTTGAACCAAGAGCAGATGAGGGCATTCTTCTTGGTTATTCTCCACATAGCAAAGCATACAAGTGCTACAATAAAAGACTTGGCAGAATTGTTGACAGTATTGATATAGTGGTTGATGAGAAGGGATATATTCCTAGGCAAGTTCATCATGAAGACATTGAAGAAGATGAAGGTTACTCTCAAAGGCGAAATGATGAAGAAGAAGAACCTCAAGAAGAAGAAGAATCTCAAGAAGAACCAGAGGAGCAGACAAGAATAGAAGAGAAGACTCCATCCAGATATGTTCAAAAGAATCATCCAGAAACTCAGATTGTGGGGCAGAAAGAAGCAGGAGTACAAACAAGAAGGACACTTGCAGAAGCTTCAAGCTACTTGGCATTACTCTCCTCCATTGAACCACAAAATGTGAAAGAGGCATGCAAAGATGAATGTTGGGTCAAAGCAATGGATGAAGAACTTGAGCAAATCGAAAAGAACAACACTTGGGAATTAGTTCCTAGACCAAAAGATAAGAATGTAATAGGAACAAAATGGGTCTTCAAGAATAAGTTAAATGAAAATGGAGAAGTAATTAGAAACAAGGCCAGACTTGTTTGTAAAGGGTATGCACAGCAAGAAGGAATAGATTTTGAAGAGACCTTTGCTCCTGTGGCAAGACTTGAGGCCATCCGAATGTTCCTTGCTCTCTCAAGCTTTCAAAACTTCAAGGTATTTCAAATGGACGTGAAATCAGCCTTCCTGAATGGAGACTTAGAAGAAGAAGTATATATTGAGCAGCCAGATGGTTTCATTCTTGGGAATGATCCAAACCTTGTATGCAGATTGAAAAAGGCACTCTATGGACTCAAACAAGCTCCAAGGGCTTGGTACTATCGGTTGGACAAATATCTTCACCAACAAGGCTTTTCAAAAGGATCAGCAGATAGCAATCTCTATATAAAAGTTGAAAATAACAAATTGCTAATTCTTGTTGTTTATGTAGATGATATTATTTTTGGCAGCAATGAAGAGACTATGAGTCAAAACTTTGCCTTGGTTATGCAGAAAGAATTCGAAATGTCACTTCTTGGAGAATTGACATATTTTCTTGGATTGCAAATCCAACAAAATGAAGGAGGTATCTTCTTGTCTCAAACCAAATACCTCAAGCAGATCTTGAAGAAGTATGGCATGGAAGAGTCAAAGCCAGTATGTACACCCATGGTTACAGGATGCAGCCTCAGTGCAAATGATGAATCAGCAGCAGTTCACCAACCCACTTATAGATCCATGATTGGGAGTTTGCTTTATTTGACAGGTACTCGACCAGATATTACACATGCAGTAGGAATGGTTGGAAGATTTCAAGCCAACCCAAAGGAAACTCATCTTCAGGCAGTCAAAAGAATCTTCAAATATCTTCAAGGGACCCAAAACTATGGCTTATGGTATCCTAGAAATACAGATCTCACTCTTCATGCTTACACAGATGCAGATTGGGCTGGAAGTGTGGATGATAGGAAAAGCACAAGTGGTGGTGCTTTCTTCATGGGTTCCAGATTAGTATCTTGGTTCAGCAAGAAACAGAGTTCGATTGCCTTATCTACAGCTGAAGCAGAATATGTGGCTGCAGCATCTTGTTGCACACAACTTCTTTGGATGATGCAGACCTTGCAGGACTTTCAAATCACTTGCACTCCACCCGTCTCTATCTTATGTGATAATACAAGTGCAATCAGCATTTCAAAGAATCCAGTCATGCACTCAAAGACCAAGCACATACCAATCAAGTACCATTTTCTTCGGGAACAAGTGCTTGAGCAGAAGGTCAAGTTGGAGTATGTTCCTTCTAAGGAACAAGTTGCTGATATTCTCACAAAACCACTGCCCAGGGAAACTTTTGAATATCTCAGACAAAAGCTGGGAGTAGTTGATGCTTCATCCTGCTGTTGAAGCTTGTCTGTTCTACAGAAAAGTTGGTATACGCAAGTTACGAAAGGTATATACGCGTATACACGCGGATTTATGCTGGGAAAGTCGCGTGTATGGTGTACGCTTGTTGCAGAGAGTATATCCGCGTCCATACGCTGGTTCATGCAGGAGAAATCGCGTATATGAAGTTCTGAACAGCAAGGGCAAACTCTGGAGTTCTGAACAGCAATGGGTATGTCAGAATTCTTCAGGCACGGTTTCAGGGAGTGCAGCAGGCACAGGTTCAGGGGGAGCAGCTTAAAAGTCTCATAAAGCATTGTTGGCATTCAGATGTTTTGGTTGTTGATTTCAGGAAAAGGAGCTCAGAAAGAAATCCTGGTTGCTGATCTAAAAAGATGTTTATAATATGCTGCTGATGACTTTCATAAGTCTTGGTCTAGATCTGTTGTCTCTATGTCATGTATCTCTCTTGTAATATCTCTTTTATGGTGTCAAGGTCATGTAACGGCCTATGTTGGTTTCCCCACTATGCCTGGGATGAATGCTGTAATATAATTGGTTGTTTCTGATATGTCCCCTCTTGGTAGGGAGTATGGATGTATGTATTGAGTCTTTTGGTGATAGGAAGGTCCCTTATGGTGTATAAGTCTTGGTTCTTGTTGAAGAACATCTTTTGCAGATCTGGCCTACTGTCAGGGGGAGCATGAATCCGCAAAGCCAAGTAGAGGTATCAGCATGTCCTCAAGGGGAGCACAGCCCTTTGCCCTTGATGTCAAAGGGGGAGAATGACTTGGTGTGGTGGTTGCCATCAAGTCCAAAGGGGGAGATTGTTGGCATTATGATTCAAGTGTTGTCCTTGATGGCAACTCACTCAGAGGTTGGTACAGGTGCTTAGAGGTTGGTACAGGTGATGGCAACTTAATCAGAAGACAGATCTTAGTACAGCATGCCAAGGAAGTTCATATACGCAGGTTCGTTAAGCCCAAGTCGCGTGGACACGCTAGTTGGATTCAGAAAAAACGCGTGTATGTGGAAAAGTACCTTTGTTCCATGGTGGTTAGTCCTTGGAAGTTGTGCCTATGGTTTCGGACCATTGTGTCTCGACGGGCGTGTCGATCCCTAGTTTTGAAGTTGATGGTATTGTATTACTATGGTTTTGGCTCTTGGTATTGAGCAAGGCCTAAGGCTATATAAGGAGAAGAAGATCATTAGGCAAAATCATCTTTTCGACAAGGCTTGAATATCTAAGAGAGGAAGAGATCTGATATGCAGGTTCTGGGTTGCTTGATCTAAGCCAAGGAGAGATCACATCGGTTGATGGAAGACTAGATCTAAGGATAGATCGGGATCTAATGGTTTGAAATGCACTATCATGATATGGTTGATTATGCGTATTTCTAGATCTGCATATTGTCGCAATGTTATGTTCTGGGTCTAACTGATGTCTGGTACAGCTGCAAATTGAGAAAGTTTATTTTTAGATCTGTACGCAGGTTGGCTTCGGTAAAAACGCGTGTATACGTGGGTTTTGCTCATTGAAGTAGCGTATATCTTTTGAAGCTTGATTTTGGGTTTACAGTGGGGTCTGACTGTTATTGCAGAGTTCTGTAGTCTGCTTGTGTTCTGGTAACTGGTGATTGACAGGGTTCAGTGTTTCAGTGTTTCAGTGATTCAAAGTTTGGTTGTTTTATGCTTCAATGATCTGTTGTGAAAGTTGAATGAATTGGGGTCTACAGATTGTAATGTTGTGCTTCAGGAATATCCAGTCTGAAAATGTATGAAAGGTGGTATCTGAAGGAAAGAAGATTGTAGGTCAGCACCTACGTACTAGTATCTTGGCTAGTACAAGAGCAAAGGGGGTTGGAGCTCCCTTCCAAGGAAGTTTGGAGAGAAGGTTGTAGCCTTCTGCAGGTTGTAGCCTGCGTACTGGTATAAGGCTGCACCAGTACAAAAGATTGTAAACTGAAGTTTCATATTAAAGAAAGATAGAGACAACTTGCAGCAGGTGGTTTTCACCCACATTGGGTTTCCACCTTATATCTCGGTGTTCATGTGTGTGGCTTTTGATCTGTTCTGTTATACTGCACCTGTTTACTGTTAATGTGGTGAATAATGTCCTGATGAACTTAACTGAAGAATAAGCTAACTAAATTATGAGTTTTCTTCTTATACGCTGTTTTATTTAGTCACAGTAGCGTGTACACGCTGGTTCACCTAACTGAAGTAGCGTATATGTTTCTGAGCATTGAAAAAGTTTGATTGATCTGATAATACTGATTCACCCCCCCTCTCAGTATTATTTCCAACAAACCTGTCCTGCAGCTGGCGTAGTGGAAGCGCCTGTGGTCTTCTTGGATTTCTTCCCCATTTTGCTTGAGCTTTCTCCTTTGGATGAATTCTGCACAGAGGCGCAAATATACGTAATACAGAGAAATAGCAATGAAAACTTGCAAGTGATGAGAAATATTGATAGATTCGTAATAAGGGATTAGCTTTTAAAATGGGCGCAGACACAATCCATGGGAGGATCTTACAATTACATTAAATGGTCGTTTAAGACATGCCACCCCTTAAATGCTCATTATACCATTATTCAGCCGAATGGCCCATTTAAGCGTGTTGTGGATGTTTTGGCGGTTGAGCACGGGTGAATGATTGCTTAAAAGATCAAGCTTTAAATATGAATGAATCATAATATCCCTCCATTTAACGGATTTTTGAAAACCGCGCTATATCGTAATCGGGCGTCGGGAACACTTAAATCCTTACGTTGACAATTTTGAAATCCCGATCGCTGATAGCGAAATTGCATCGCATCGGGGTGAATGGGCATCATAATGTGCATAAATAGTGTATCGCCGATTGCCGATTGCGATATCGCATCGCATCGGGGGTATGACCTAGGCGCCTTATTATTGTGCATGGGATATTGCCGATTGCGATATTCCATTGCATCGGGGTGAAAGGGTTGGGGTGTTTTAAGACCGTGTAAAGATTACCGCCGATAGCCGATCGCCGATTGCGCATCGCGTCAGGGCTAATGGCATGGGGCGCTTTAAAATGTGCATGGAGTATTGCCGATAGCCGATAGCGATATCGCATCGGCGGAGACCAATGTGCCACTTATTGTGTTTTCTATGCCATTGCGATATGCGATCTTGCGATCACTTTATCGCAATGATAAAAGATTGTTTTATTTTTAAAAATGGGTTTTTTAAAAGGTTTTATATAATGTCTTCTTTTGGTTTGCGGACCTTTTTCAAATAATGAAGTATAGATACCAACTAACTTCTAAAGGGACCCATTTCATATGATGATTTAGTAAATAAATATGATATGAAATGGTTGGTTGTTGTAGGGCACAACAGGTCCCTACACTTTGTCCTAGAGTACCGGTTTAAATCAGCACCCCACGAGATCCACGAATGGGCAGGTGGGCTAACCTGCTGAAATGTTTAGGAGGTGGGGAAATCCCACAGACTGCATTTGACGATGACTTCTTCTCCTGGTGGGAGCAGGAGATCATTGCCATAGATGACTACCCTTATGCTGGGTTGGATTTCCAAGGAGATCCCGATCTAGTAGTACCACCGACCGCAGCATGGGTTGACATTGGTAAGTGTTTTATGATTTTTTTGGATTTTTCAAATATAATAATGAACTTTGAAAAATGTTTTTGATAGGATTCAAATGACTAATATGATGATCATATTCCAGATATTGGTCCGGTATGACCAAATGAGTTCCCACGGCACAGACGTCGTGGCCGAGGGGCTGAAGAGGTAGCTGCAGACACAGAGCGACTACTTCACACAGTTCAGTGGCACTTGGTGAGACTAACTCATGGAGTACCGATAGCAGCCATAGAGGATCTACCGAAAGATATGCAGCGTCATGTGGTTGGAATACCACGTGACTAGGTTCACACTCTTAGGCATGTGGGCAATGCAGTAGTTTCCTACTTAGCCACTCATCCTGAGCCAGGGCATTAGACGTACTAGACATGATTATGGGCATTTGAGTCCCATTTTTGTATATTACTTTTGGACAAACTTATGTACACTCGAGATGTTTTATGATATATATATCTATATCTATATATATATATATATATATATATATATATATATATATATATATATATATAGTTCAACTTTTTGATGCTTAATTTTATTGTGATGAATGATTGATGTGCCAGTCTAATGCTTGATTAGCAATAGAATTAGCTAACCAATTATGAGATCTTGGAATGTGAAAATAATTAATATAAGTAAATTATCTTTGCAATATCCTCACCCTCAAATACTGGCGATATAAACATGGATCCCTTACTCGATAAATGTTATTAATTTTGACACTATCAATTGTGAATCAAGATAAACTACCAACGAGTCGATTTCGTGAGAAATTGCCTTGGACAATAAATTAATGACGGCAACATACTCAGCCATATTATTTGAAGTGGGACCAATGCATACTCCCCTTGATACCATCAACTGACCAGTTGGATAGTAGAGTACCCAAGCTGCGGAAGCAAGGTTCCGAGTGTGCCGACTAGCACCATCGGCAAATCCAAAATAGACCAAGTCCTCCATCAACACCTGACACAGCAGACCAAAAAGTGTTGATATCAAAAACTCTCGATGAGATATGTACAGATATACAAAATTTACAAAGAAGCCATTGCCTAGCTGCTACTTAAGCAAAGTACTTCTTGAGATAGAGCCCATTTCGGGGCTCCACCAACTTGTTTCCTTCAAAATCGATTAACTCATATGACCCTTTTTCTAAAACTCACTTAATTATGAAGGGACCGTACAACATAGACTTGAACTTGCCTACCCCCAAGGTGTCCTTATCTTGATCATAGACCAAGCAAGGTCGCCTTCAGAAAAGACTCAAGGACGGATCACTTTATCATACTGAGTTTTAACCCTTTTTTTATGAGCCTCATTTACTGTGGTAGCATCCCGACGCAGCTCATCGAGATGTTCCAAGTGAAGGAGGCGCTCTTCAAGACTAGAGGTCTCTAGAAGGAGATCAATAGCTAACTTAAGAGATGGAATTTCACATTCAATAGGAAATATAGATTCCATCCCATAAACTAACTGAAAAGTTGTAAAACCCGTAGCAGTCTTTACGAAGGTTCGGTATGCCCAAAGAGCCGAATACAACATAAGATGCCAATTGGACCAATTTTTGTCAATTGTCCTCTGCAGGATCGTCTTAAGAGTTTTGTTTACTGCCTCAACCTATCCATTGGCCTGAGGATAATAAGGAGATGAATGTTCCTACCAGAAACCCAATTTGAGAGCCAATTCAGACATTAGTTGATTCTGGAAATGACTGCCATGGTCAGTGACAATCTCTCTCAGGATACCGAACCTTGAGATAATTTGATTGAAAAGGAACAATGCCGCTGTTTCACTATCGTTTTTATAAATGGGCATGGCCTTAGCCCACTTCGTGAAGTAGTCTACGGCCACGATAATGTACTTGTGATTCGCTGCTGAAGGCAAATTACAAGTTGTAGAATCAATACCCCACATAGTAAAAGGATCGACAGTGACAACGGGAAAAAGAGGAGCTGGATGTGCACGCATCTTCTGAGTATAAACTTGACACGGGTGACAGTGTTTGACCGCTTAAACACAATCTTGAAGAGCAAAGACCAAAAATAGCCGGCACAGAAGATACGTTGAGCTGTAGCAAGCCCTGATAGATGACCACCACAAGCTCCATTGTGGCAGTCATTGAGCACTGACTCTTCTTCCTCTAAGGTTAAACAGCGCCGAAGGATTGAATCAACCCCTCAACGATATAATGTATCACCAACAATAACATAATTTTTAGCGAAGTGACGTAATTTTCGACGTTCATCCTTAGAGAAAGTAGAGAGAAACTTCAAAGTCTAGACATAAACAATGATATCTCCATACCAAGCGTCGAATGAAGAGATGAGGAATAAATGTTCGTCGAGAAAACTTTCCTCATAAATAGTATCCTCTCCACAGGGCAGCTCGGAAATTAGCTTGGCAAAAACCATAGATTTCTTAGACTTAGCGAACATGAACTCGAGATCAAATTCTTATAGAATAACTATCCATCGATTATATTTGCCCCCAATCACTCGCCTACTGACGACAAACTAAAATGGATTGACCATTGCTAAGACAAAAGTTTTGCGTAGTAAGATATAATGGTGGAGACATTGGACAGCATGGACAGCTACCAAGGCTAACTTCTCAACAAGGGAATAGCGAAGTTCAGGACCTATCAAGCCTCGGCTCAAATAATAAATCACATGCTCTGTGATAGCATCGTCTTCCTGAACGAGAACCATACCAATGGTTGATTCTGCTACAGCGAGATATAAAAGGAAGTCCCTACCATAATCCAGCAGACTCAAAAGCGGGGTAGAGACTAATGCCTTTTTCAAAGCATCGAACGACTGCTACACAAAGTCGTCCCACACGAATGGAACTCCTTTGCATAGCAAACGCATAAACCCTTTAGTGATCTCAAAATAATTCGCTATAAACTGTCTTAAGAAATTAGCCTTCCCTTGAAGACTTTGAAGTTTCCGAATTGAGGATGGGGGAGGCAACTGAATTATTGCCTCTACCTTGAAGGGATCAACCCTAATCCCTTCATTTGACACAATGAACCCTAATAACCGATCGGACATAACCGCGAAAACGCACTTATTGGGATTCAACCGGATTTTATAAAAATGACATCTCTCGAAAACCAATCGAAGATGAATAGGGTGATCAATTCTCTTTCAAGAACGAGCAGCGAGATCATCCAAGTATGCTTCGATGATATGTTTAATTTCGTGGAAAGCATATGACATGGCCCACTGGAAAATAGCTCTAGCATTTTTAAGACCAAAAGGCATCTTTTTGTATGAAAAGGTACCCCAAGGACATATAAAAGTTGTCTTATCTGGATCTTAAGGATGGATAGAGATTTGATTATAACCGAAAAAACCATCCATGAAGGAAAAAATCTCATTACCCACACACTCGTCAATAATCTGATCAATAAATGACATGGGGTAATTATCTTTCGGACAAGCCTTGTTTAGGTCCCTAAAGTCGATGCATACTCAGATTGTTCCTTTCTTTTTATCTACAGGGACTAGATTAGAAACCCAATCGGTAAGAGGAAACCTTGAGCAGCTTCTCTACTTCAGCTTTAATGACTGCTGCTTTCCTAGGATTAACCGGTCGAAGCCTTTGACGAACCGGTTTGGCGTTTTCATACGTCATGATCTCATGTTGAACTATAGAAGGATCAATGCCATGTATTTCTTCATAAGCCCAAGCGAATACATCTCGAAATTCTTTGAAACAGTCGGTGTAAATTTGAATTTCTTCAGGGGAACATTCGATTCCGATGAAGAGATTCTCAATCACGTTAGGGTCCCTAGAGATGTTTATAGATATCATTTCTGAAATTACTGACATATTACCTTCGGCATGAAAGTGTGTTGGAGCCAAAGGATTTGATATCGTACAAACATCACTAGTAAAAAGCTCGGAGAACCTAGACTCTACTTCCTGCAATGGAGGAAGAAAATATGAACGATGGTGTAAGTCTTCCCAAGGTCGATCTAAACCCATCATTACTTCGAGGATTGCTTCTTTAGAAGGTAATACCGTATCTAAGTAGTCCAAGGTAGAGGTAGAATCAAGGGTCCAGGCCGGGGCCACATCACCATCTAGCTCCTCCTCAGAAAAAAGGAGTAGAGTGGTCATCTGCAGAGTTAACGATAGACTAATATCTAAGCTCAGCTGCAAACATAGGGAATGCCATTCCATTAACTTGTCCTTCAGCTAATGTGGTCATAGGTGAAGGCAAGGTCCAAGGGTCTGAAAAATAATGAGTTCGGAAGAACTCTTTTTGAGGAGACTCCTTAGATGATGAAACAACACTGATTCTAGCGATTGGAGAGGGAAAATCAAAGGTACCCATCAATGAAGAATATATCTCAACTCCTAGATTCTCAGTATGAGGACAAGGGTTATCCACTAAAGGAACAATAGAGTCATAAGTTGCTTGAGGATCGACTGGACAATAATCCAATTGATCAACCTTAACAATTTTCCCTTCATGAGGAAAGCAAATGACATGAAACAGAGTCGAAACAACGGCGTCCATTTCGTATACCCAGTTCCTTCCTAAGAGGAGATTGTAGTCTAGGTTAGCGTCAATGGCTTCTACTTCGATATTGAAAACCTTCCCCCCAACACATATGGGAAAGGCTGGGATAATCCCATGCAGCTTATGAGAATGCCCATCAAATGCAGTCAGGAGGGTAGGTGAAGGAACAACCGAAGGAGATCCAATGGCCTTCCAGCATGACATCGACATGACACATGTGGAAGCTCCTTCATCAATAACGGTACGAAAAATGTTAATATTCCGGTATGTAGACTTTATTTGAAAAACCATATGATGAGGGAGTCACTTTTTGACATTTAACATGTCGAAAGTGAGCACTAAAGAGTTGGTTGGATCAACTGCCCCAATTGCCAAGAGTAAAGAACTTCGTTGAGTTGGACACAACTAGAGAACCTCTAAAGCGGACATGGCACATGGAATCTGAGCCAGATCCTCAATAATGGAGTAATTATGGGTGGCCCTAGTGTTAGGATTAATAGTCACGCATTTAGTGGAACCTTTTGGTATCCGTGGTATAGTCTTGACATGGTGTCGCTCAATATGAAGGTCAGTATTTCCGGGAGTAGTTTTTTCATTGGAAGTTTTAGCTTCACCGTAATCACATGAATGAGTGGCCACATGGACATTAGAACCCATCATGAAAAAATTTGATGATTTCTCCCCTTCCTGGCTACCCCCTCCAGAGGTACCTGGATTTGAACTCCGGCTGGCAAGAAATTGCTGCCCTTGGCGAAAAGGGTTGGTTAACACAACTTGAGAACTAGAAGTCCCTTGTTGCCCTAAAAAGCACTGAGCGTCCTAAATATTTGGGCAGAGATGAGTTGAATGGTCTCCGTTGCACAACTTGCATGAAAACTTGACTTTCTTCTAGCCTCATTTCTTCCACCACCAACATTATTACCGGATTTATTTGAGTTAGCCTTCCCATCTTGACTCTTTTTCTTACCTTGTCCTTTATTTTTTCCATTGGAATTTTGATTTCCTTTGGGGTTATCAGATTGGATGACATTAATCAAAGACGGTTGGGAAGATGAAGGGTTAGAAGATGTGACATGGTTGTTAGGAGCAATTTGCAAAGACAACCGTTGTAATTGCTCAACAAGTTCACCGCATTTGTGTCTACCGATCCAACGATACCATCCGCATGGGGACCTTGCTTTGACTTGGCTATATCAACCTTAGACCTAAGAGCATATGGAAAGTTTTTTTGTAGGATCCTAGACTGAGAGTAAATCAATTCTAATTGCTAGACCCTAAAAATAGCTTGCTCCTCAAAATAGACTCCCGACATGGAGACATCCTTAGAGATTTCAGGTTGTAAAGATTTCAAAAACCATTCGAGACGGTATTCCGAAGGGATTTCAGCTTTAATGAGCCTCTTTCTCCATCTCCATTCCTGAATATGGTCAGAAATGTGAGTTGTCGTGTCCTAACGAAAAGTGGCCAAAAGTTTAGTTCCAGCATCATAACGGACGGGCAACTGGAAATGATTTAGGAAAATATTAGCTAAGTCGGCAAAAGATGTAAAACTTCACCCTGGCAACTCTATATACCATTTGGCCGCATTACCAGTCAAGGTGCATTGAAAAATTCTCAACCTAATTGAGTCATCAATAAGGGAGTTTGATAAGCACCACAAATGGAATGTGGTTACATGGTCACCTGAGTCTTCACCGCCCTTCCCTTTGAATTTTGGAATATTCGAAGGAGTTTGGTTGGGACCGGAGGCTAGATCGGATTGTATTTGATTGGATCGTTTGTTAATTTCGTGAGATCTGGCAATTTCAAAGTTGCCAGAAAAGGAAGCCTAGGAGGACCTTGGGGATTCCACTTAGACTGGGCGGAGCTCCCAAAGTTCTGAAAAGATTGGCCTGGATTTTGGAAGGCACTAGGCTGCCCGAAGTAACCAGCAGAACCAGCTAAATCAAAAGGCAAGCCTTGTGATCTAGTAAAACTCGAAGTTTGACCAACTCCATTCGAAAAACCTCCATAACCGGCGAAGCTCCCTCCTAAAGGATTATAAGGAGTTGATAACCCTTGATAAGGATTCGAAGCAGAAGCTAAGGGAGGAATACTTTGAAATCAACTAACTGTGGAGTACGGCCCATTCCCTTGTTGGCCAAAAAATGAATTCCTAGTTCCCATGCCACTCACCGCAGGGTTAGTCCAACCTTGGAAGGATTGCTTCTTTGTCCTGTAGAAGAAAAAGGCATAGATCCTACTGTCAGGTTGGAATGTGGTATATGACCACTTCCAAAAGGAAAACCCTGAAATGAAGTCGATCCACCCATCATGGATGTGGAGGCACTAAACGGAACTAACAGAATACCCTGTGAATGGGTGCCAAACGGGAAGAATCCAGAACTAAAAGAATTTGTTTGGGAATTTCCACTCGTCAAAGGAATGGAGGTAGACCCAACTAAGGACGTGCTAGCAAAAGACCCAAATAAGGAAGTAGAGGGGATGGAAATAGTTCCTCCCCCTTGTACTGATGTTGGAGTCTGCATAGTTGTAGCACTTGTAGTAGAAGCCATGCTTCCAGTAGTGGTCATCGATGGTAAGTGTGTAATGTGACCTGGACTTGACGGTCTATGCGTCGGAGTCCCAATGTATTATAATACTTCTGGATAGTGAGAAGGTAGGGGAGAATTCAGAGCTGCTAACGATTCTGAGAGTTCTTCTATCTCTATGTTATTCTCTGTTTGAAAGAGAACTCGAGAAAGAACTAGAGTGTTCCTCTCTTGTTCTGTGGAAGTACCACGCCTATTTTGAACACTAATGCCCCCGAGAGGAGGATCAATCCCTAATGCATCAGCAATCACGGGATGACACCCACCGGCAGTATTACCTCTGCGCCTTCTAGGAGAATGCTCTAAACTTGGTGGTGAAAGACCACGAAGTCTTCGAGACCATTTAGGTGATCGGTCAGTCACTTTGAATTTTTTATCAAGATCTAACTAAAGACTCAAATACTTGGTAGCTAGGCCAACTAAGAGCACAAAGAACACACTAAAAAGTCCCTAAAAGATATCAGCCAGTCAAATAAATTTCGGGTATTTCCACTCCGGGTGATGAGGATCGGACAACAAAATACAAGAAAGTGAAGTAAGGGGCCTTCCAAAAATAGTCTGGGATAATGTTAGCCCAGTCCTATCAACGAAGGTAATAGAGTAAGTTACGCTGACCTCCTAACAATAGCCTACGCCAGTGCAAGCCCCCAAGCTTCACAAGGGTGCCCTCCAGTAGTACCGTTGAGAGTGATAGAAATCGACCTCATGTGCCATGGGATTCCCCTCCGCAGCCACCTGTGTAGATCCTTAGCAGTAGCAACTAATGTTACCAACTCGTGTTAGAATCCAGGTAGAACAGTCTTGAGGTAAGATCGGATAAGTAGGAGAGGGGGCATCTGTCTTCCCTCTCTTCAAAAACCCTCGTGCTTAACTCCTAGATCCAGAGCTTTCCTGGTCTCCCTAACGCTATTGGATTTTCACTCACTATTCAGACTCCTATGTTTGACAGTTTAAATGGCCTTGGAGAGTTATCTCTCCAGTCACCTAATCCAAGGCCCTAAAATATCCTAAAACTTGTTGGTGTGTCTAACTTTGACAATTATAAAAAGTTCTAGTATATTTTAACTAGCGCTTGTTTTTAAATGGGTTGTTCTTTAAGTCAAGGGATAAGCAGAAGTGAAACTAGTGGTGTTTTGACGCAAAAGAAATTAATAAAAACCAAACTATATGCAAATGCACTTGTTTTTGTTTTTCGATGAAAGAAATTTCTACTAGGTTCAGAGGAACTTCAAAGAAAGTAACAAATTTTTCTTTTCTTTTCTTTTACTCAAGCTTCACACTCACAAAAATTAACAAAACTATGGATTCCTAAAAATATGCACAAATTTATCCTAATGCAACAAGTACATGCTGATGCAAAACTCAAAACTACTCTTAAATCAAGAAATGAAAGTTACTTGTTTATCAATTTTTAATTTGCCACTTAAAATGTTTAGATAGAATATAAGTTGTTGACACTCATTTCGTCCAAACACTAAAAGAAAGTTTCAAGACAAACAAAAATGCACTTTCACTCACAAAAAGGAAACTAAATCAAAACAAAGTTCAAGAAAGCAAAACCAAGTTTTCAAGAAGTTTTCTTCAAAAGCAAAACAAAAATGACTTTTCAAAAGTGCTCTAGACAAGACTGAAACTTTATGATCAAAGAATAGGCAATGAAACACTTTGTGAGTTTGCAACACAAAACAAGTGAGAACTCAACAAAAAAAGTGTTTCAAAGTGCTCTTAACAATCAAAAAGCAGCAACAAGATCTTGGCAATAAAGACCAAAAGATTGAAAAGACAACTTTCAAGAAAGTGTGAACCAACAACTTTCGGAAAGCAAGAAAAGTAGATGGTCATAAAGATATAGTTTTGACATGCAAACCAAAAAGTCACCAAAAAAAACTTGACACAAAGATTGAACTCATCCTTTCTACCCTGAAGACACACAGCAACCAAGATTCCTAGCAAGAAATTTTGTGTGATTAAGCAAAAACGATGACGTTTGCAACAAAAATAAATAAGACCAACACTTTCCACAACCAGAGAGAATTTGAAATCATATACTTGCTGTAAAATTAAAGACCAACAAAGAAAAGTAATTGTTTAGGACTGAATCAGACCAGCAGACAGACCTTCAGAAACAAAAAGATTCAAAAAATCTGGAAAATTTCAAGATATAGGAGATTGTGTTAGTGCATAGCTGCGTGTATACGTGACTCAAATTAAGGAAACATGCATATACGCAGGTTTACTTAAGGAAACATGTGTATATACGCTTCTGTAAACTGAAAAAAATGGCGTATATAAAATATTTCAAGAAAAACAAAAAACAGTCTGAAGAAACTGATCAAACTTACAATTCAAGTTCCTACAAGAACAAACTACATAGTAACAGCAAGAAGACAAATAGCTGAGCCCTGATTGGCTTGAATAAACCCAAACTTGGAACAACAATACTGTTGTCCCCAGTGGAGTCGCCAATTCTGTTAAGGGATAAATTCCCCTAGGGTCTTGGGTTGATACCCTAGCAGATTGGAGGTTATCTATATAGAGAAACACACATTCCATACAGCCATGATGCGACCATAAACAAACTCTACAATGAGAGGCGTACTTGGGGGTCCTTCATTTAAGAAGATCCTACTAAGGTCCAAACCCTCTTGGAGTTCCTCTTGCTCCTTCAACCTGCAAAACAATCAATTCAAAAAAGTACAATAGTATATGGACTAAACATCATAAAGAAATCATCTTCATAGTATATTGAAAGGTAGTTAGTTATGCAATTAGAACAACCATTCATATATGAATCTTAACATGGATATCATAAACATGAAGAAGATTTATATCAGGAACAAAGGCAAGTGTTTCTTTTATTATCGACAACTAAAGTATAGAAAGGAATAATTTCACCTCATTTTTCCTTTCGCAGGCTCCAAGCGGAACCATCCTCTAGATTTGTCCAATCTCAAGCCTTTAACAAACTCCTTCCATGACTTACTCCATGATATCTCAAGTAGTAGAAAGACATCATCACACAAGGAAACAAGGGTTTCCTATAAATAGGGGAAGTGTAGGAGGCACTAGGATCTTCAAACCTAGTCAGGGAAATCTCAGCATAGTAATCTTTCTCTCTCTTCTCTCCTCCTTAGGCCTTCCCATTGAAGCCTTTTTATACTTCTCCCAAAGTAGTTTTTTAGTTGGGAATTTGTTGGGAACAGTTGGGCCATGAGCACTAACAGGTAATCAACAGGTGAAA
The DNA here is from genome assembly GCA_031772625.1 of Pinus tabuliformis. Classification (NCBI taxonomy): domain Eukaryota; kingdom Viridiplantae; phylum Streptophyta; class Pinopsida; order Pinales; family Pinaceae; genus Pinus; species Pinus tabuliformis. The sequence goes on from CM062806.1 coordinate 23,503,224, forward strand.
CCCGTGATCTCCTCCTGAAATTAAGGAGATTTAATTTTTTTAAGTGTTTTAAGACATATACGCGGGTTGGGTATACATAGACCCACGTACACACATGTTTAGCTTAGGGCCATGTCGCGTATAAGGAATAAAACACTATTTTTTAAATTTTGGACCAGGTCTGGAAGGAGGGGTTTCCCTAGGCCATAAGTGCAGCATCACAAACCTCAAGTGTGAGATTTGGAGCTATAACAATCACTACCCACCAAATATTGCAAAAATGTTTCATTTGTATTGTTGTTGACCCTTCCACTGTCAACACTACATCTGTATTACAACTCCCTCTCCATTCTACATCTGTGTTACTGTTGGAACTGCCACTACCAATACTACATTTGCACTGTAACCTTCTCCAACATCTGTTTCTACTGCATCAGCAATGGAAAAGCATCATGAATTACTAAAATGGTGTTCAGTATGATGCATCTCGTTGTTGGAGTCTAGCTACTGCTAGTATCTACGCTGACTCTCTAAAGCTTCTATGCTGTTGTTGACCTCTGCTTTGTGCCAAATGCATTGCTTCCAAATCTAACTCTGCATTTCTTAATCTCTGGTGCTCCAAGTCACTGCAACTATCACTCTGGTACTCATCTGCACCAACTGATATTGGTCCAACCTACTAATTATGATTTGGGCTCCTATAGCAAGGAATTTATTTGAGATGTGGGCTCCTCAAGGATCCTTTCCATCGACAGCCCTTTCAAACTACAGCTCTAAATCTCCCCATCTCTCTCCTGGAGATGCATGGGCTGTCATGGAAAACTCCTCCTCCTCAATCTTCACGGTTACAACATTTGGATCATGCTTCTCATCTATGTCATTTTTCCTGAGATGACATTGTGTTGCTTAGTGCCAAATTCACCACATCTGAAGCATTTGATCTTTGAAACATATTTATTCTTCTTCCATTGCTCCTGTGTGTTGACTTTTGATGGCATGGGGTCAAGGAGATGATGGGTTTATGTGTTTTCGATAGTGTTATATTGCCAGATCTTATGTTGGTGTTGTTAATGCATAGATTAGTTCTTTGTTACATTGCATAGTTGGTCATGCATTGATGATGTTGGAGTGATTTTTACAACATTGTCTCATCTACTATCGGTGATATATTTTTTGCTTGTTGATTTTTTTCCTAGAGATAGAGTTGGTGCTATTGTAGTATGATTCTTATTGTTGATTTACTAATTCATGATGATGAGGATGTATATGCCATTGTTTCTATGTCATGTTATTCATGTTTCTAATGTCAGATGTTTGTGTTGGAGATGTGTATATGGAGCATGGTGGTTGCTAGTGTTTTATTGTGACTTGCTACAGGTGTTGCAAAAATATTTCATTGATGTCACATTTTTATGTTGTTGGGATCATTTTTTATGGCCAAGGGGTTGAGAGTGGCCATGCACTAGCATATGCTATGGAAAGTGCACCTATTGTTGATGTTACATATAGAGATTATGTCTTTTCTCATGGAGGTATTGTATTTGATGCACATGCCATGTATTCTATTATCATTAATGTAGATCTATGGAGCATATATCAATGCTCATTGAGTCCATCTAATTATGTTAGATCATCTTATTGGGAATGCATAGAGGATAGCACACTTATGTGCAGATGTAAAATCCATATATCTTTATTATGTTATTGGTGTATTACTCACGGAGAGATCCATGGTGTTTAGCATGTATCTATGTATCAGCCAATGGGTGTCCAAGTCATGTTTTATTTTGTGTACCATTGATGTAGCCCCATTGCATTAGGTGAATGACGTAAAATTGGGTTCGTAGAGTCATTGGTTGGTGATAGGTATGTTTTTAGTGGAGTTATGTCAATCTTATGTACTTTTCACAACCATGTATATGTACACGGTACTTTATTAAATATCATTGCCAAAAGTTAGTTGGAGTCATCGTTCATGAGGAGTAATCTCTTGAACTTGGAAAAGATTCTTATAGCATAGAAGTGGAAGTGTTACTACAATAGCAAAGAGAGTATATTTGCAGGTCCATTACTTTCTTTGGGGGAGCATGTTCAATATCAGAGATTGCATGGCATTGGCTAGACACATGTTGGCAACTCAGTTTCTTGTGTTACATGTTTATCATGCAGGAGACACATCCTTGGTTTGTATTGGAATTATTTTGATTATGATAGGGGGAGTTCTTCTCATATCTCACACATTATTGGAATTTTTCTTTAGTGATGGTATTTCCCTTTGCAATTGATGTCAAAGAGGGAAATAATTTGGCATGTATGGAAATGAGTTATATCAACTTCATAGTTATGGAGAGTGTGTGGAGATCAACCTCAAAGGATGGATACCATGTTGAGGTTGACATCAATGCCAAATGGGGAGTTTGCTAGCATTTTAGTTTTTAGTGTCAGTCAATTTTTCCTTCCACCAGTGATCAAATGTTCTCTTTCATAATGTCCATTAGAGTTTAAGGTCAAGTGTTTGTCATTTCGCTAGGTATTCCATTCCAAAACTTTTGTCATTGGTTAGTGTATCTAGGTTGCCAATTTCTCCTTCAATATTTCCATGTCCAATCACTGCCATCACTCAGTTGGATGTGCCATCATTGAACAAATCATCATCATCATTTCAGTCATGTCACCATGGTCATCATTCAACTTAGTGTCTCCACTAGGTCATTAAGGTTAGAGTCATCAAGGCTGTCATTTCATTCAATAAACCAGGAAATGGAGTAGTGGTAGGGTTTGATCAAAAAGTTATATTTCAAAGTGTAATTCACTTCAGAATTATGTAATAAGTTATGTTTCAAAGTTGCATGAAAAATTTCCAAGATACATAGTTTACATCAAAAAGCAAAATGAAAATTATGGTGGGCCACCCTAACATTACAAAGTTGAGTTCTATAGCCTATAAGACCATTTTTCTCTCATTCCTCTCATTCATCACATTTTTAAGGGAGATATCATCCATTATAGCTCATTTACTCACTTATTTCATTGCTAAAGTGATCCCATTCATCATCAACTACTTCCTCAACATTTTTATGGCCAAAGACATTCCAAAACATTGGTCTCAAGCTACCTTGTTGTGTTTTCTGTGGGAAGCCTTCCTTTTCATGTTTGCAAGACTAAAAAGCATATCCCTATACATTCTATCCTCCCTCACACTCAAACACTCTCCTAAAAGTCTCACACCCCCTCACTCTCAATCCTAAAACCTTTTATACATAAAACCTAGCCCTACACTGTGTTTTTTACAGCCTTCATAGATGAGACTATGTATAAATTCCCTAGCTCTATTCCCTCACTCTTTTCTATTCCCTCCACTCCCCTAAGTTCCCTAACATCCCTCCCATATCATAAATTTTTCCTACACCCATTCCTACTCCCCAACCCATTCATCCTATTTCCTCATTCCCTTCCATTGTTTTTCCCTCTAGGGTTTGCACTCACAATTTTACTACAGAGAAGGAAGGGAGACCTTATAAAAAGGGTGGTAAAATGTCAAGGTTCCAAATTCAAGTTTAAAATGGTAACATGAGTTGTTTTTAACTCATTTTTACTCTTAAAATTTCAAGCATATATGAGTCATCATCGTGCAGGAGAGAAATTTGTGAAAATCGAGGGTTTTGTTGCATTTTGGGAGAAGTGTGACCCTTATGAGGAGAAGTGTGACCCTTCTGAGGAGAATTGTGACACTTTTGAGGAGAAGTGTGACCCTTCTGAGGACACCTTGGGGGAATGAGTTTTTGGAGGCCTTCCCATGGGTAATGTTCAGAAATTCAAGATTTCTGGAAACTAGACAGACGTGGATAGTTTGTAGTTCTTTTGGATTTCAATTTTTACTTCTGGAAGGCACCTAAAAATTTCCTCAAACAGGCATGACCCTTTTGCTAGCTAGTGTGACCCTTCTAGTCCTGGCGCAAACCTTCTAGAGACACCTTGGGAGAATGAGTTTTTGGAGGCCTTCCCATGGGTCATTGTCATAAATTAAAGATGTTATGGAAACTAGACAGACAAGGCTAGTTTACCATTCTTTCAGATTTCAAGTTTGACTTCCGGAAGGCACCTAAAAATGTCCTCAAACATGGTGCTACACTTCTGCAATTTTTTGAGATTTTAATTAAAATTTTCACTATGTAATTTTTTATAGTTTCTAGTTTGACTTTTGTAAAAGTCAAAAGGTGAAAGTGGATGAATGTAAGTGGTCAAATGTAATTTTAAATGGGTTACTGTATGGGTAGATATCTTTCTTATCTTCCATTTAATGCTTTGGATAAATATCTTGTGATATTTAGATAAAAGGGAAAATGGTTGAGTAACCTACCTAGTATGTAGCAGTGATTAGATAGGTGCATGTATTTGACGTTATTTGCTGGAAATTTGACCTCCTAGGGAGGATTTCGACTTTGGAGCCTATACGAGGCCTTTTGTAATAATTTTCAAGGGCTAGATGTTGTGGAATTAAACCTTGGATGCTAGTGTAATTGAGATTTTGGCAAGAACTATTAGACATAGTTTTCAACTATTATAGTGGGATTCCTGTGGTATGTGTTTTAGTAGTGTTTTTCCTTCTGTGATAATTTGTTTAAAGGTATTGTATCTTTCATTTCCATTTCCATGTTTCATGTGCTTGTTTCTTGATATAATAAATAGAATTCATTCATGTAATGCTTTCTTTTGGAGAAGCTTTCACATTATTGTTCATTTTTTTTTCTGATATAAACAAATTCATGAGACTCATGCTCATTTAGAAACCCTACCTATATCCCATATACACAATGAAAACCCTAAAGTGCTAAAGTGTGTGCTTACCTTTCCCCATTACATCTCTACAAATGTGATTCTCAAAGCCTAGACCTAGCTACTTGGTTTTCTCCCTTATCCAGCAACAAAATCCTAAATTTTCCAAAACCTACCTGAGCTTAGCTATCTAGCCTAAAATCATTTATCATCCAGCCATCTCTTGGCTATGATTCCATAGAGATAACCCTCTCTGGTTTGGTAGGGATAGCTACCAAACTGAAATCTTGGTTTGTGGTTACCTCCATCGATTTCCTCATCAGCCTGGGACATTGTGGGGGTTAACATTTTGGCGCTGTTGGTGGGGAAACAAGAAACCATATCTTCCCTAGGAAAGAACGATAAGGATCAGATATAATTACTGATGGTGAACAACGGTCAGACACATATGATGGCTGAAATCATTCACTTGGTGACTCCAAATCAGTTTCACATTTAATTCAAAGACTCCACTGGAGGATGAACCTTAGCAATAGAAAAATGAAATGACAATATGCGAAGATCAGTTATTCAAATTGGAATTTCATCGAAGACTTTATGTTCTTTATTGTAAATTATTTCTTTTCTTTTCTTGATAATGTCAAGAAGGTTTTACATAGTATATTGTATTTGAGAAAATATCCCAAACCCGCATTTGATTGCTTTCCTTTGAATATTGTGAATACAAATTTTGATTTTGATCAAGACACTACTTTTGAATACTATGATGACCATCTTTAGCTTGATGAGCCTCAAGAGATCAAGCTAATCCTATAGAATCTGTACATGCTCCTACACCTTGTAAAATTCCAGATAGATACAAGACACTCATCTTACTTCCTATACTCCATGATTTCCCTAAAAATTATTACAAATATCTTCCCAGGTTTGATGGAGAATATGGTAGCATCACCACTGAGAAACACATTCAGAATTTTGAAAAAATCCTTGCCATTTTTTAGGTTGAATAAGATGATGTCAATATCATGATTTTTTCTTTATCTCTGGAAGGTGAAGCCAAGAAATGGTTCAAGAAATTACCAACTACAAGCATTTTTTATTTCCATCATTTTGTGAAAGTCTTCCTTGATAGGTGGGTGATTAAGAGAAATCATTTTCTGATTTAGAAGAATATAATTAGTTGGAAAGACAACTAGGAGAAACAGTGCAACACTTTTCAGCCAGGTTCAATCAAGTATACCTTTCAATCCCTGCTGATATTAAATGCCACCTAGTTTAGTTGTCTTACACTACCCAGATTCCTTTGATCTGGTAATGGCATTTCAATTGAGAGAAAGGAACCCTACAACAATTGAAAAAATGTAGTATAGTCCAATAGCTATGGAAGCTAATTTTCTATTCAAAAGGTCAAAGTTGAAAGAAGAAGTGAGGGAGAACATGGAGAAGGAACATCTAACACCTTCAGAAGTGAGGCTCGACATTTTGGTAAGCACAATGGAAGAAATGATGCAAAATGTCACCGTGAGAGATGAACTTGTTATTCAAAGACACCATGTCCCCGTTATTGGAGAAGAAGAAGAGGTTGTTGATCCTAACCATTTTACTGCTAATCTCAGTTAACATAGATCAAAAAATGATTGTATTATGTATTTTCTTGAGGACAGTCCTGAAACTGGATTTATAGATTGACATGAAGGAAAACAATCTTCTATATCAATGTTCATGTTTGATGAAATTTCTCCTAAACTTGACTTTCCTAAGTACGATGAATATGATGATGATTTCGATGAGCAAGCAACAACATGTTTTTAGCACTTTAAGGAAGACAATCATATTTCACATGTGGTTTATGAAAGAGAGGAGGAGTTTGATGAAAACTCTAAATTAAGTAAGAAGTTTTACAGCTTGGATAGTGAACACAAAGAGAGTAATGAAATGGATGATGGCAAATCTTTACCTTTATGCTATGCTGCATTTGAATTATTAAAGCAAGATCATAAACTCACCAAAGCAGAGAAGCATACTAAGGCTAGTTTAAAATGGAAACAACCTTCTTTGATTTTCAATGATTTGATATTTGATTATTTGGATGGGTTCTGCATCCCTAGTGATCCTCCTTTAGTTGTTTGTGAAACTGAAAAAAAGGGTGAGGGGGTTTTAATTAAGCAATCTTTCAGTTTTGATATGGAGCATGAAGAAGATCATGAAATTATTGACCAAGGTTCCTTACCTCCGTGTTTCTCTTCATTCAAAATAGTAAAAGAAAACCATAAGGTTACCAAGGAAGCAAACAAGGAAGTTGAAATTATTTGACAACCTTCTCCTAAAGTTGTTGAGAATGTTTTTTGTAATATATAACCTTTTTTCATTCCAAAATAATTGTTACCAAGAAACATTCAGTGTGAAAATACAGCTGAAAGTGTGGAACATGAAGAGACATTCATACATGTAGCTTAAGATTTTTAGGATGTTAGATTTCAAATTGACCATCATGAGTTACAGGAAAGTAGTGAAAAATAACAGGATTTTTTAGAACCTCTTGTAGATGATGATTTTCCTCTAGGGTTATCAAATGAAGAGTCTATTTAAGAAGAGCAGTTTGTCCCAGATCTTATGGATGTTTACATTTTTTTCTATTGATATTATGGTTGCCTCAAACATATATTTTCAAGAAAAAAATTCCCTTTCTCTTGATGCAAATGAAAAACTTAATGAACATATTTTCTTCTTTAATCTTGAAAAAAAAAAATTGCATTGGAAAATGAGGGGTGTTCTTGTATTTCTGTTAACTTTCAAGAAATGGTAGTGTTCCAGATTATTGAAGACCCTATTGCAAATTTGTTGCAGCCATCTGGGGAGGTGAATTTTATTGTATTTATGGATCATGTAGACATGTTCAGTGCACACTTGGAGTGGCCTTTCTTTTATTTTTCCTGCTTGCTCAAGGAAAGTGTGAGTGGGATTCAAGTAAGTAGCCATTTGCTGGATTGGTTACAATGGAGGGATCATTACACATGATTGTATATATATCTTCAACAAGTGGGAGGTTGAGATCCCGATGGTCTGCTGCCATAAGTAAGTTCACTCAATGTTTTTTTTTATAGTAAAGTGAGTTAGTCAGCGAGTTTTCAGTTTTGAATTTGGTCTTTTGCAATTTGACTCCATTGCCCAATGAATAAGGCTACTAGGTCTATGGTTTTCTTGACATCTCCAAGGAGTTTCCATCCCTAGCTGGAGCCAATGTTAGTTTCAATCAATTTTTCCTTCCACCAATGATCAAATTTTCTCTTTCAAAATGTCCATTAGGGTTTAAGGTCAATTCTTTTATCATTTCACTAGGTCTTCCATTCAAAAACTTTCATCACTAGTTAGTGTGTTTGGGTTGTCAATTTCTCCTTCAAGATTTCCATGTCCGGTCACTACCATCACTCATTTGGATGTTCCATCTTTGAACAAATCATCACCATCATTCATTCAAGTCACCATGGTCTTCATTCAACTCAACATCTCCACTAGGTCATTAGGGTTAGAGTCATCAAGGTTGTCATTTCATTCAATAAACTGGGAAATGAAGGATTACTGGTAGGGTTTGATCAAAAAGTTATGTTTCTAAGCGTAATTCACTTTAGAATGATGTAATAAGCTATGTTTCAAATATGTATGAAAATTTTCCAAGTTACATAGTTTACATCAAAAAGCAAAATGAAAATTATGGTGGTCCACCCTACCATTAAAAAGTTGAGTTCTATAGTCTATAAAGACCATTTTTCTCTCATTCCTCTCATTCATCACATTTTCAAGGGAGATATCATCCATCATAACTCATTTCCTCACTCATTTCATTGCTAAAGATATCTCATTCATCATCTACTTCCTCAACATTTTTATGGCAAAAGACATTCCAAAACATTGGTCTCAAGCTACCTTGCTGCATTTTCTATGGGAAGCCCTCCTTTTCATGTTTGCAAGACTAAAAACACTAATCCTATACATTCTATCCTCCCTCACACTCAAACACACTCCTAAAACCCTCACACCCCCTCACTCTCAATCCTAAAACCTTCTATACCTAAAACCTAGCCCTACGTTGTGTTTTTGGCAGCCTTCATAGTTGGGACTGTGTATAAATTCCCTAGCTCTATTCCCTCATTCTTTTCACTTCCATCCACTTCCCTAAGTTCCCTAACATCCCTCCCCATCTCATACATTTTTTCTACGCCCATTCCTACTCCCAAACCCCTTCATCATATTCCATCATTCCCTTCCCTTGTTTTTCCCTCTAGGGTTTGCACTCACAAGCTTACTATGGAGAAGGAAAGGAGGCCTTATAACAAGGGTGGGAAAATGTCAAGGTTCCATATTAAAGTTTAAAAGGATAATATGATTTTTCTTTAACTCATTTTGACTCTTAAAATTTCAAGCATCTCTGAGTCATCACTATGAAGGAGAGAAATTTGTGAAAATCAAGGGTTTTGTTGCATTTTGGGAGAAGTGCGACCCTTCTGAGGAGAAGTGTGACCCTTCTAAGGATATGTGTGACTCTTCTGAGGAGAAGCGCAACTGTTCTGAGGATAAGTGTGACCCTTCTGCTTCTCGCGTGATCCTTCTAGAGATACCTTGGGAAAATGAGTTTTTGGAGGCTTACCCATGGGTCATTTTAAAAAAATAAAGATGTTCTAGAAACTAGACAAACAAGTCTAGTTTACCGTTATTTTAGATTTCAATTTTGAGTTCTGGAAGGAACCTAAAAATAGCCTCAAATAGGCACGAACCTTTTTCTGGCTAGTGTGACCCTTCTGGACCTAGCTCGACCCTTCTGGAGACACCTTGGGAGAATTAGTTTTTGGAGGCCTTCCCATGGATAATTTTTAAACATTCAAGATGTTCTAGAAACTAGACAAAGAAGGCTAGTTTACCCTTCTTTAAGATTTCAATTTTGACTTAAATAAGTTACCTAAAAATGGCCTCAAACGTAATTCTACGCTTCTGCAATTTTCTGAGATTTTAATGAAAAGTTTCACTATGTAATTTTTCAAAGTTTCTAGTTTGACTTTTGTGAAAGTAAAAATGTGAAATTGGATGAATGTAAATGGTAAAATATGAATTTAAATGTGTTACTCTATGGGTAAATAGGTGTCTTATCCTCTATTTAATTCTTTGGATAAATATCTTCTGATAGTTAGATAAAAGAGGAAATGGTTGAGTAACCTCCCTAGTATGTAACAGTGATAATATAGGTGCATGTATTTGACTTTCTTTGCTGGAAATTTGACCTCCTAGGAAGGATTTCAAATTCAGAGCCTCTATGAGGCCTTTTGTAATCATTTTCAAGGATTGGATGCAGTGGAATTAATCCTTGGATGCTAGTGTAATTGAGAATTTGACAAGAACTAATAGACAAAGTTTGCAGCTATTATAGTGGGATTCCTGTGGTATGTGTTTTAGCAGTGTTTCCCTTCTTTGATCATAAGTTTGAATGTATTAAATATTTCATTTCCATTTCCATGTTTCATGTGCTTTTTTGTAAGATAATAAATAAAATTCATTCATGTAATGATCTGTTTTGGAGAAGCTTTCATATTACTGTTCATTTTTCTTCTGATATAAACGAATTCATGAGACTCATGCTCATTTAGAAACCCTACCTATCTCTCATATACACAATGAAAACCCTAAAGTGATAAAGTGTGTGTCTGCCTTTCCCCATTACATCTCTACAAATATGATTCTCAAAGCCTAGACCTAGCTACCTGGTTTTTCTCCCTTATCCAGCAATACAACCATAAATTTTCCAAAACTTACCTGAGCTTAGCTATCTAGCCATAATTTATCATCCATTAATATCTTGGATGTGATTCCATAGAGAAAACCCTCTTTGGTTTGGTAGGGCTAGCTACCAAACTAAAATCTTGGTTTGTGGTTACCTCCGTCGATTTCCTCATCAGCTTGGGACATTGTGGGGGATAACATTAGTGTTGACATTGATGTCAACATGGATTTGGTAATATTTGTCATATTATTTATGTCAACTCGATTGTGGTAGTCCTCCTTATGATTATGATGAGTGTTTGGCTCATTTCAATGATTCCCTTGTTGAGATTGTGAAGAGATATTGTGTTCATTGGTTTGTTGCAGTGGTCTGCTTATTGGATTTGTTGGTTGGCATTAATATCAACATGATTATGACTTAGTGTAGGAATGATTACCTACTACAAGAATTAGAGGTCGAGTGGATATGTTTTGGATATGCCTTCCTAGTGTAAGAATTGAATGTTGATGATTCTACTTCAGGTGTTGTGGGTAGTGGACAGGTTGTTGATGCTACTACAGGTGTTAGATATGTTGCTCCATGTTGATGAGGTTGAAAAGCTAGGTCTTCATGTTCTTGTTCATGTTCCTATGCATGACTTGTTGTAGAAGTGTTTGGCCTCATGATATGCTACAAAGTTGTGCATAGGTGTTGCAGGTTATGCAGGTGTCTAAGGAGAGTAGATGACTTATTGGCACTCATGTCAACCTTTGACCTTTTGGGTTCTAGGTCAAATTGGTGGTGGTTGTTGGTTTTGATTTTAACCCACTTATTGATGTTTCACTGAGCTTGGTAGAGGTTTGGAGGTGTGTACAAATGTTGGAAAAAATGTGAAAGTTGTTAACACTCTGTAATTTTCCTCGGCTGAAGAAAAAAACTACAAAGGTAACGATAAACCACTTTCAAATTTGGGATCTAGCCCTTCCAACTTTAGAGAGGGCTCTATCTGTATTCTTTTTATTCTTAGTGTAACAACCATGGTGAAAAGTTCATGTAATAAAAGTTAATAAAGATAAAATAAGACTACAATTAAGGGACCACTCATTCCAAGTTGAATGGTTGGAAAAGATATCCTAGTGGGCATCATTGGATGTGTGTTTTGGCTAAGGAAAATTGAAAAAGGCTAAGGTAAAAGAATTAAAATGGAAAAAACCATTTTTGGCACATTTATTTATGAAAATAAAGGAAATTAGGAGAAAAGGAAGGTAAAAGGTCATAGGTTTCATGTGAGGAGGAAATGAAGGAAAATAATGGAAAATGAAGAAAATAGAGACCTCATTAATAAGAAGGCTTATGAGGACTAGTTGGTAACCTTTTGTTAGTTCAAGTTTTGAGCTCTCTCATTATTCTCATTCTATCTCTCACACACTCTCAGTCACTTAGAATTTTCTTGGAGCACTCTAGCTTTGGATCAAGGAAGGAAAGGTAAGCAAAGGGAAAGGAAGGAAAGCAAGGATCAAGGAAGGAAAGGAAATCAAAGGGAGATGAAGGAAATAAAGGATCAAGGAAGGAATAGCAAGATCGAGCAACTTTAGTAAGAATACTTGTAGGTTAACCTTTTGCATGTGTGATTTCCTAGCTAGTTTGGACATGAATGGCTTTGCATGTTGGTTTATGGTTCTCTTGTTGTTAGTGACATGGTTTTGTCGAGTTATGACAGTGCTTTTCAGCCTAGCCTTACCTTTTTCTAGATGCCATGGTGTTAGGATGTTTATTTTGGTTTTTTGAGCTTTGGTTTGTCAGATTGATTTCGGAACCTAGGGTGGAGGTGGTCTCAAGGTTCATTTCCAAAGGCCTAGGAATCCCTTGACCGATTTTGGTAGGATACATAGTAAAGCCTGAGGGAGGAGTCTCGATTTAGGGCCTAGTGATACAGATCTGGATTGCGGTAAAGCCTGCAAGACTAGTCTCAATTTAGGGCATAGTGATCTAGGATTGGATTTTGGTAAGGCCTGAGAGACAAGGAGATAAAAAATTCCTCAAGTATAGTGATGGATTTTGAATGACATTCCAATTTTAGTTTGGTTGTGATTGAAGCACTAGTTTTAGTTTGATCACATTTTGATGAGGGCAGAGGTGGTTTAACGTCTGGATTCCCTTGGTTGTTATTGGATTCATTTTTCTATGAGATCCCACATTCATTCTTGGAATATGGCATGGGGGCGACTGGCTGAAAGAGAGATTTGGTTCAGCCATGTTTATGGTTGGATGGTACGTGGAGGTCCCGAACCTAGTTAGACTTTCCTATGATTAATAAAACCTAAGTTCTCTTACTTTTTCATTGATTTATATGTGGATTTAATGGTTTTCATATATTTGATATTTATATTATTTTATGCTGGTTATAAGCATGGTTAAATTATTGGTTCATGTCATGGTTATTTCATGTATTTCCTTTTAATTTTTAAATGGATGGATGAAAGACCTAATTGATGGTATAATAGTTCAATGGAGAAGGAGGTGTTCCTTCTGGTTACGCTTCATAATGTTAGGCCCCTATAATAATAGTGATTCCCCCATTACTATTGTCATTGTATCCCTTATTGTTATTATTGTGCCCCTATTGTCCCCATATTGTTATTAGTATGCCCCATAGAAACCCAATATTGTTATTTTTGTGCCCTTATGTTATTACTGTTATGTCGGATTGATTATATTATGACCCCTTAGACTCCTATATATAGAAGGGAGGTTTAGTCATTTGAATCATCCAAGAATTGTTCATTAGTGTAATGTAAATGTTATAGCTCCAAATCCCACTCTTATGGTTTGTGATGCTGCACTCATGGCCTAGGGCAACCCCTCCTTCCAGACCTGGTCCAAAAATTTAAAAAATAGTGTTTTATTCCCTATACGCGACATTGCCCTGAGTTAAACGCGTGTACACGCGGGTCTGTCATACCCAACCCGCGTGTATCTATTAAAACACTTAAAAAATATATAATTTCCTCTTTTTCGGGCGGTGATCGCGGGTTTACCTGCTGGATCACCTGTTAGTGCCCGTGGCCCAACTGTTCCCAACCAACTCCTAACTAAAAAACTACTTTGGAGAGGGTATAAAAAGACATCAATGGGAAGGCCAAGGAGAGAGAGAAGAGAGAGCAAGATTATTATGCTGAGATTTTTCCCTTAGATCAGGTCTGAAGTCCTTGGTGCTGTCTGCACTTCCCCCATCTTGCATAGGAAACCCTTGTTTCCATGTATATTGGTGATCATTCATCCTTGGTATCATCATTGGAGTAGGACTTGGAAGGAGCTCTTGTTGAAAGCTTGAGGCTGGAACGAATCCGGGAGGAAGCTTGCTTGGAGCCTGCTGAAGGTTTTCAGGTGATATCTTTCCGATATCTGTACTTTATTTGCCTTTATTTATAAAGAAACACGTCTTTGTTCCCGAATAATCTTTCTTTATGCTTATGAAATTCTTGTGTTGAATTCTAGTGAAAGTGGTTACTTAGAGATCTTTTATAACTAACTTTATAGCATGAAGATGATTTATACATAAGTATTTGTACAGGTACTGTTGTGTTCTTTGATTTGTTTGTCTTGCAGGTCAAAGAAAGAAGAAGGGAACTCCAAGGAGGGTTTGCACCCTGACGGTCTTCTCGAACGTAGGACCATTGGTATGTTCCCTAAACCTTAGAATTTGCTTAAAAGTAAAGATGATGGCTGTGCGTGTGTTTCTTTAAAATAAGCAATTTTCAGTCTGGTAGAGTCTTAGCCCAAAGGACCCTAGGGGTACTTTCCCTTAAACCAGAATTGGCGACTCCACTGGGGACAACATTCTTGTTGTTCCTAGTTTGGGTAGTCCTCAAGCCAATCGAGGCTCAGCCCCTCTGTTTATTGGTTTTGACTGTCTGATATTTTCTTGAATCCAAGCTTTTCCAGTTTTCAGTTTGTGTTTTTTTATTTTTCTTGAAAGACTTCAGATACGCCTTTTTTCTGGATTACAGAAGCGTATATACGCTAGTTGCACTAAGTGAACCCGCGTATACGCAGGTTTCCTTAGTTTCAGTCGCGTATACACGCATTCTGCAAATATTTGCAGGCGCGTATATCACATTATTTTCAAGATTTATAATTTTTCTTTTTGCTGGATGTTTTTCTGGTGGTTTGGGTCAGTGTCAAGCAGTTATTTTTCCAGTAACAGTTCCCTGTTGGACAGGGGGCATCTTGTTCTGAACTCTCTCTAGTTTTAAGGAGTTCTAGTCTTGTTTTTCGTTGATTGCAAGCGTCATTGATTTTTGACACACAAGATTTCTGTCTAAGAATCTTGATTGCTCTGTTTCGGCAGAGTGAGAAGATTGTTTTCAATCTTTGTGTCCATTTTGTTTTCGTGACATTTGTGTTTGCTTAACAGAATCATTTTTGAGACCATTTGCTCCTGCTTTTCGAGAAATTTGTTTGTTACCATTTTTCTTGAAACTTGTCTTTCAATATTTTGGACTTTCATTGCTGTTTTTGATTGACGAAAGCGATTTTGAACACAATTTGTTTTTGTTGAGTTTTCCTTATTTGAAAGGAGTTAATTCACAAAAGTGTTTGGTTGCTTGTTTATCGATCATTGCTATCAGTTTTTGAGAGCTCTACCTTGAAAAAGACTTTTTTGGTTTGGTTGAAAGAAAATCTTTTGAAAGTTTTTAGTTTCGCTTTCTTAACTTGCTTCTCATTGGATTTCCTTTTTTAGTTTTGCGAAGTGAAAGTGCTTTGTTTTTTATCTTAAACTTGTTTTTATTGTTTGGACGAAATGATTGTTCACAAATCATCTTCTATCTAAACTTTTCAGTGGCAAGACAAAATTTGGTAAAGCAACAACTTTCCTTCTTTGTTTTTAGAGTAGTCTTTGAATCATGCATCACATTTAGTTCCTGCATTAGAGTAAGATTTGCATCTCTTTTTTAGGCATATTTAGTTTTGTTAGTTTTTGTGAGTGTGGGGTCTGAAAAGAAAAAGAAAATTTGTTTATATTACAAGTGTCTCTGAACCTCATAGAAGTTGCTATTCATCGAAAACAAAAGTGCATGTGCATATAGCTAGGTTTTATTAATTTCTTTTGCGTCCATAAAAACACCACAAGTTTCATCTCCATAACCCAATGACTTAAAGAACAACCTAATAAAATCAAGCGCTTAATTTAAAATCCACTAGAACTTTTTGTTTTAGTTATTACACCAACAAGTTTAGGATTTTAGGGCCTTGGATTAGGCGAGTGGAGAGTTAACTCTCCAAGGCCACACAAAACGTCAAACATAAGAGTCTGATTAAAGAGAGTAAATCCAATAGCGTTAGGAAGACCAGGAAAGCTCCGGATCTGGGAGTTAAGCACGAGGGTCTATGAAGACAGGGAAGAGAGATACCCCCTCTCCTACTTGTCCGAACTTACCTCAAGACTGTTCCGCCTGGCTTCTGCGACGAGTTGGTACCCATAGTTGCCTCTCATAGGGATCTGCATAGGTGGCTGCGGAGGGGAATCCCGTGGCACCTGAGGTCGACGTTGTATCACTCTCGACGGTACTTCCGGAGGGCACCCTTGCGAAGCTTGGGGGCTTGCACCGGCGCAGACTGTTGTTAGGAGGTCAGCGTAACTTCCTCTGATACCTTCGCTGATAGGACTGGGCCCTTATCATCCCAGACTATCTTCGGAAGGCCCTTTTGATTCACTTTCTCGTATTTTGGTGTCCGGTCTCAATCACCCGGAGCGGAAATACTTGAAAGTTGTTTGACTGGCTGTATCTTTAGGAACTTTGTAGTGTGTGCTCTGTGCTCCTAGTCGGCTTAGCTTTTAATTTTTTGAGTCTTTAGCTAGATCATAACAAAAAATTCAAAGTGGCTGACCGGTCTCCAAGACGGTCTCGAAGACTTCGTGGTCTCTCGCCACCTAGTTTAGAGCCTTCTCCTAGAAGGCGCAGAGGAGATATTACCGGTAGGGTCCGTCCCACGCCGGTTGACGCATCGGGGATTGATCCTCCTCTCGGGGATATTAGCGGCCAAGCAAGGCCTGGTACTTCTGAGCAAGAGAGGGATACTCCAATCCTTTCTCGAGTTCGCTTTCAAGCGGAGAACGACGTAGAGGTAGAAGAACTTTCAGAATCATTAGTGGTTCCAAATTCTCCACTACCATCTAGTTATCCGGACGTATTGCAATACGTTGGGACTCCGTCGAATAGACCTGCAAGTCCAGGTTACGCTCAGCGCTTACCTTTTATGATCACGATTGGAAGCATGGCTTCTACGAGTGCTGCGACTATGCAAACACCGATATCAGTGCAAGGGGGAGGAACCATTTCCATCCCCTCCGCTTCTTTGTTCGGATCGTTTGCTAGCACATCTTTGGTGGGCTCCACCTCCATTCCGTCTACGAGTGGAAATGCCCAAACCAATGCTTTCAGTACTGGTTCCTTCCTTTTTGGCACCCAATCACTAGGTATTCCGTCAGTTCCGTTCAGTGCCGCTACGTCCATGATGGGCGGATCGGCTTCATTTCAGGGTTTTCCTTTTGGAAGTGGTCATATTCCACATTCCAACCCAACGGTAGGATCCATGCCTTTCTCTTCAATAGGGCAGAGCAGCAATCCTTTCCAAGGTTGGAATAACCCTGGGGCTAGTAACGCAGGAACTGCGAATCCATTCATTGGCCAACAAGGAAGTAGGCCGTATTCCACGGTTAGTATGTTTCAAAGTATTCCTCCCCTCGCTTCGGCTTGGAACCCATATCAGGGGTTATCGACTCCTTACAATTCTTTAGGAGGAAACTTTGCAAGCTATGGAGCTTATACGGCAGGAGTTGGTCAAACTCCGAATTTTGCTGGACCACAAGGCTTGCCTTTTGGTTCAGCTGGTTCTACTGGTCACTTGGGGCAGCCTGGTGCCTCTCAAATCCCAGGACAATCTTTTCAGAACTTGGGGAGTTCTGCCCAGTCTGGGTGGAATCCCCTAGGTCCTCCTAGGCTTCCATTTCTGGCAACGTTAAACTTGCCAGATCTCACTAAGCTAACGAACGACCCTATCAGATATAATCCGGCCTGGCCTCCGGTCCCAACCAAGCTCCCTTCGGACATTCCAAAGTTTGAAGGGAAGAGTGGTGAAGATCCGGGCGACCATGTAACCACGTTCCATTTATGGTGCTCATCTAACTCCCTCATCGAAGATTCGGTTAGGTTGAGACTCTTTCAGCGCACCTTGACTGGTAATGCGGCTAAGTGGTATATAGAGTTGCCGGGGGGCAGCTTTACATCGTTCGCAGACTTAGCTAATATCTTCTTGAATCACTTCCAGTTGCATGTCCGCTATGATGCCGGAACTGAACTTCTGGCTACCTTTCGTCAGGATAAGGCAACCCACATTTCTGATCACATACAGGAATGGAGACAGAGAAAAAGGCTCATTAAAGCCGAAATCCCTCTGGAGTACCGTCTAGAGTGGTTTTTGAAGTCATTGCAACCCGAGATCTCCAAGGATGTCTCCATGTCTGGGGTCTATTCTGAGGAGCAAGCCATTTTCAGGGCCCAGCAGTTAGAACTGATTTACTCTCAGTCTGGGATCCTCCAAAAGTACTTGCCAGATGCTCCTGGATCTAAGGTTGATTTAGCTAAGCCGAAGCCAGGTCTGCATGCGGATGGCATCGTGGGGTCGGTAGACTCAACTACAGTGAACTTGCTGAATCAATTGCAGCAGTTGTCATTACAAACTGCTCCTAACAACCAAGTCACAATGTCTAATCCTCAGGCTTCCCAAAATTCTTCCATTAACGCCGTCCAATCCGATAACCCCAAAGGAAACCAAAATTCCAATGGGAAGAAGAAGGGACGTGGTAAAAAGAAGAATTCGGATGGGAAGCCGGATGCAAATAAATCTGGCAGCAATGCTGGTGGTGGTAAAGGTGAGTCGAGAAAGAAAGTTAAGTTCCCTTGCAAGTTATGCAGTGGGGACCATCTAACTCATCTTTGCCCTCGAATTGAAGACGCTCAGCGCTTGTTAGGGCAGCAAGGGACTTCTAGTTCACAAGCTGTGTTAACTAACCCGTTTCCCCAAGGGCAGCAACTTCTTGCTGGCGCAAATTCGAATCCTGGGACCTCCTCTGGGGGCAACCAGGAAGGGGAAAAAGCATCAAATGTTTTTATGATGGGGTCAAACGTTAACGTGACTACTCGATCACGTGATTATGGTGAAGGTGAAACATCTAAGGATAAAACGGCTCCCGGAAGTAATGATCTTCATATTGAGCGACCTCTTGTTGAGACTGTACCTAGGATACCGAAAGGTTCCGCCAAACGCGCGACGATTAATCCTAACGCTAGGGCCGCCCAAAATTACTCCATTGTGGAGGATTTGGCTCAAAGCCCGTGTGCTATGTCCGCTTTGGAAGTTCTCCAATCGTGTCCGTCTCAAAGAAGTGCTTTACTCTCCGCCATTGGAGCAGTCGATACAGGTAACTCGTTAGTGCTCTCTTTCGACATGTCAAATGTCAAAAAGAGACTTCCTCATCATATGGCTTTCCAGGTAAAGTCAACATACCGGAAAATCAATATTTTTCGCACCGTTATTGATGAGGGAGCTTCCACGTGTGTCATGTCTATGTCATGTTGGAAGGCTATTGGTTCACCTTCGGCTGTTCCTTCACCAACCGTCTTAACTGCATTTGATGGCCATTCTCACAAGCCACATGGGATTATCCCGGCCTTTCCTATATGTGTTGGAGGGAAGGTCGTTAATATCGAAGTTGAAGTCGTAGATGCTAACCTAGACTATAATCTCCTATTAGGAAGGAACTGGGTGTACGAGATGGAAGCCGTTGTTTCGACTCTGTTTCGTGTCATTTGCTTTCCTCATGAGGGGAAAATCGTAAAGGTTGATCAATTGGACTACGCTCCAATCGATCCTCAAGCAACCTCCGACTCTACTGTTCCTTTGGTGGATAACCCTCGCCCGCCGACTGAGAATTTAGGAGTAGGGATGTATTCCTCATTGATGGGTACGTTTGATCTTCCCTCTCCTTTTGCGAGAATCAATGCTATTTCATCATCCAAGGAGTTTTCTCGAGAAAAGTTCTTTCGAACTCATTATTTTTCCGACCCTTGGACCTTGCCTTCACCTACGACCACATTAGTTGAAGGACAAGTAAATGGAATGGCATTTCCTATATCTGCAGCTGAGCTTAGATATCAGTCTATCGTAGACTCTGCAGATAACCATTCTACTCCTTTTTCCGAAGAGGAGTTAGATGGTCATGTGGCCCCCGCTTGGAGCTTTGATTCTAACTCTGCCTTGGACTGCTTAGATTCGGTTCTACCTTCTGAAGAAGCAATCCTCGAAATTATGATGGGTATAGATCGACCTTGGGAAGATTTACACCATCGCTCATATTTTCTTCCTCCATTGCAGGAAGTAGAATCTAGATTCTCCGAGCTCGTTGGTAGTGATGTTTGTACGGTGTCGAACCCTTTGGCTCCAACACACGTGCGTGCCGAAGGTAACATGTCGGTAATATCAAAAACGATACCTATAAACATCTCTAAGGATCCTAACATCATCGAGAATATCTTCATCGGAAGTGAGTGTTCCCCTGAAGAAATTCAAATTTATACCGACCTATTCAAGGAATATCGCGATGTATTCGCTTGGTCTTATGAGGAAATGCCCGGCATTGATCCTTCTATCGTCCAACATGAGATCAAGACGTACGAAAACGCAAAACCGATTCGTCAAAGGCTTCGGCCGGTTAACC
The DNA here is from genome assembly GCA_031772625.1 of Pinus tabuliformis. Taxonomy (NCBI): domain Eukaryota; kingdom Viridiplantae; phylum Streptophyta; class Pinopsida; order Pinales; family Pinaceae; genus Pinus; species Pinus tabuliformis. The sequence continues at coordinate 23,523,509 of CM062806.1, forward strand.
CTAGGAAAGCAGCAGCTATCAAAGCTGAGGTTGAGAAGCTGCTAAGGGCGGGTTTTATATACCCTGTTCCTCTTACGGATTGGGTTTCAAATCCAGTCCCTGTAGACAAAAAGCAAGGAACAATCCGTGTATGCATCGATTTTAGGGACTTAAACAAGGCTTGTCCAAAAGACAATTACCCCACGCCATTCATTGATCAGATTATCGACGAGTGTGCGGGTAATGAGATTTTCTCCTTTATGGATGGTTTCTCAGGTTATAATCAAATCTCTATTCGTCCTGAGGATCGGCATAAGACTGCCTTCATATGTCCCTGGGGTACCTTTGCATATCGAAAGATGCCTTTTGGTCTTAAAAATGCTGGAGCTACTTTTCAGCGGGCCATGTCCTACGCTTTCCACGACATCAAACATATCATCGAAGCATACTTAGATGATCTCGCTGCTCGTTCTCGAAAGAGAACTGATCATCCTAGTCATCTTCAATTAGTTTTTGAGCGATGTCGTTACTATAAAATCCGGTTGAATCCCAATAAGTGCGTTTTCGCGGTTACATCCGGTCGGTTGTTAGGGTTTATTGTGTCTAATGAAGGGATCCGGGTTGATCCCTTCAAGGTAGAGGCAATAGTTCAGTTGCCTCCCCCGTCCTCAATCCGTCAACTTCAAAGTCTTCAAGGGAAGGCCAATTTCTTGAGACGGTTTATAGCAAACTACGCCGAGATCACTAAAGGGTTCATGCGTTTGTTACGGAAAGGAGTTCCATTTGTTTGGGACGACTTTGCGCAGCGGTCGTTTGATGCTTTGAAAAAGGCATTAGTCTCTGCCCCGCTTTTGAGTCCACCGGATTATGGTAGAGACTTCCTTTTATATCTCGCTGCAGCAGAATCTACCATTGGTATGGTTCTAGTTCAGGAAGACGATGCTCTCGTCGAACATGTGATTTATTATTTGAGCCGAGGCTTAATAGGTCCTGAACTTCGCTATTCTCCGGTTGAGAAGTTAGCCTTGGCAGCTGTTCATGCTGTCCAGAGGCTCCGTCATTATATTTTACTACGCAAAACTTTTGTCCTAGCGGCGGTCAATCCATTTCAATTTGTCCTCAGCAGGCGAGTGATTGGGGGCAAATACAATAGATGGATAGTTATTTTACAAGAATTCGATCTCGAGTTCTTGTCCGCCAAGTCTAAGAAATCTATGGTTTTCGCGGAGCTAATTTCCGAGCTTCCTTGTGGAGAAGATATTGTTTATGAGGAAAGTTTACCCGACGAGCATATATTCCTCATCTCTTCACAAGACCCTTGGTATGGAGATATCATTGTTTATCTCCAGACTTCGAAGTTTCCCTCTACTTTCTCCAAGGATGAACGTCGCAAGTTACGTCACCTGGCTAAAAACTATGTTATCATTGGTGACACATTGTACCGTCGAGGAGTTGACTCAATTCTTCGACGTTGTTTAACCTTAGAGGAAGCAGAGTCTGTTCTTAATGATTGCCACAGTGGAGCTTGTGGTGGTCATCTATCAGGGCTTGCTACAGCCCAGCGCATCTTACGTGCCGGCTATTTTTGGCCTTCACTTTTTAAGGACTGTGTGGAAGCGGTAAAACGCTGTCACCCGTGTCAGATTTTTACTCGCAAGATGCGCGCGCATCCAGCTCCCCTCTTTCCCGTTGTCACCGTCGGTCCTTTCACTAAGTGGGGTATTGATTTTACGACTTGTAATCCGCCTTCAGCGGCGAATCACAAGTACATTATCGTGGCCGTAGACTACTTCACGAAGTGGGCGGAGGCCATGCCTACTTATAAGAACGACAGTGACACGGCAGCTTTGTTTCTTTTCAATCAAGTTATCTCAAGATTCGGTATCCCAAGAGAGATTGTCACTGACCATGGCAGTCATTTCCAAAATCAGCTAATGTCCGAATTGGCTTTTAAATTAGGTTTCCGTCAAGAGCATTCGTCTCCTTACTATCCTCAGGCCAATGGACAGGTCGAGGCGGTCAATAAAACTCTTAAGACGATACTCCAACGGACAATCGATAAAAATCGGTCCAATTGGCACATTATGTTGTATCCGGCGCTTTGGGCTTACCGAACCTCCGTCAAAACGGCTACTGGTTTTACTCCTTTTCAGTTAGTTTACGGGATGGAGTCTATCTTTCCGGTCGAATGTGAAATTCCATCTCTAAAATTGGCTGTCGAGCTTCTTCCTGAGACTTCGAGTCTCGAGGAGCGCCTAGTTCACCTGGAACATCTCGATGAGCAGCGTCGAGATGCCGCCACGATGAATGAGGCCCATAAGAAAAGGGTCAAAACTCAGTATGATAAGTCTGTCCGTCCTCGTGTCTTTTCTGAAGGTGACCTTGTCTTGGTCTATGACCAAGATAAGGACGCCTTGGGGGCAGGCAAATTTAAGCCTATGTGGTACGGTCCTTTCATTATAAAGCGAGTCTTAGAAAAAGGATCGTATGAGTTAATTGATTTCGAAGGAAACAAGCTGGCGGAGCCCCGAAATGGGCTCTATTTAAAGAAGTATTTTGCTTAGTTTTACCGGGCAATGGCTTCTTTGTATTTTATGTATATTTGTACATATCTTATCGAGCGTTTTCTGATATCAGCACTTTTGGTCTGCTTTGGCAGGTGTTGATGGATGATTTGGTTTATTTTGGATTCGCCGATGGTGCTAGTCGGCACACTCGGAATCTTGCTTCCGCAGCTTGGGTACTTTATTACCCAACTGGTCAGTTGTTGACATCGAGAGGCGTGTGTATCGGTCCTGCTTCAAACAATATGGCCGAATATACAGCTGTTATCAATTTGTTATCCGAGGCAATCTCTTATGAGATCGACTCGTTGGTAGTATATCTTGATTCGCAATTGATAGTGTCTCAGTTAAATAACATTTATCGGGTTAGAGATCCATTATTATATCGCCAATATTTAAGGGTGAGGTTGTTGCAAAGATCATTTATTTACATTAATTATTTGCACATTCCAAGATCTCAAAATTGGTTAGCTGATTCTATCGCTAATCAAGCATTAGACTGGCATATCAATCATTCATCATCATAAAATCATGCATCAAAAAGTCAAACTGTATATATATATATATATCGCAAAAGCGGCTCGAGTGTACATATGTGTGTCCAAAATATACAAAATTGGGACTCAAATGCCCATAATCATGTCAGGCATATTTAATGCCTCGGCTCTGGATGAGCAGCTAAATAACTAACTATAGCATTGGCCACGCGCCGGAAGATGCGAACCCAGTCACGTGGCATTCCAACCACATGACGCTGCATATCTGGAGGAAGGTCCTCCACTTCGGCCATTGGTACTTGGCAACTCAATCTTGCCAAGTGTCGCTGGACGTTGTTGAGGGTCCTTTCCGCATTCGCAGCCGTCTCTTCGGCTCCTCGGCCACGCCGTCCATGCCGCGGGAACCCATCTGGTCGTACAGGCCCAATGTCTGGAACATGATCATCATATTAGTCATTTGAATCTCGTCAAAAAATGTGTTTTTCAAAGTTCATCATTATACTTGAAAAATCCTAAAAATCATAAAAAATCAAAAAAAATCTTACCGATCTCGCCCCATGCTGCATCTGGTGGCAGCACTAGGTCAGGATCTCCTCGGAAATCCAGTCCAGCATAGGGGTAGTCGTCTATGGCGATGATCTGTTGCTCCCACCAAGCAAAAAAGTCGTCGTCGAATGCATTCCTGGGCACTTCCCCACCCCCCAGACGTTTCATCAAGTCAGCCCACCGGCCCATACGTGGATCACGTGGACTACTGATGGGAACTGCTACCCTGGGGCGGAGTGCAGGGACCTTCTCGAAGAAAAATGTGCATAAAATGGTTCCGTACCCAAAGTTCTTGGTCTGTCCCTTCCTGATAGAAGCAAGTTGTTCTTTCATGTTGGCAAGTAGAGGAGTACACCAGTCAAACACCGTGGTAAGACAGTCCACCGCTACGCTCATGTTTACCCGTGATGCCTGATGTAGCGAAGATGACCCGTTCACTCGAGCTATGGTGAACAGGATTATCCGCAGTGACAAACTCGCCACGTGTGGGATCGAGATCTGACTCCCGACTTTCCGATGACCTGGACAGTAAATGTGAACATAATCGTCTACACTGAGACTATTCCGGGTCCTGCCCCGGGAGTGTACTACCTCTCCCCTTCGGGAAAGGCCCGTGATGAAATATATATCTTCCACTTCTATCCTGAGTGGCATCTGATCAATCATAAAAGCCTCTTCCTCGACATCCCAATAATCAATAAGTCTCTCGAGCAGACGAACATTTGCTTTCATATTCGGCAACTTGAAGAATTTTAATAATCCGCATCCCCGTAAGGCATCTAATGCCTCATCATTGTCCATAACTTCATTATCCACAGCTGAGTGCTCTCTTTCACGCCATGTGATAGTCATCCTGGAAGAAAAAATCATTTTCATCCATTATATTTTCGTATAAAAATGTTTCGCTGCGCACACGCGGGTTACCCTATACACAGTCGCGTATAGGGCCCTCGTATACGCGATTTATATACATTCAACCCGCGTGTACGCCGCGGAGAAATTTTTTGCAAAAATTGAACGGTGAAACACCAATGAAACTTCCTAAAAACTATCACAATTGATTGCAAGCTAAGTTTAGTGCTTACCTGGAAGTTTTCGGCGAGTTTGAACGGTTGAATAAGTCACGGGGAAGTTTGCTCCTTTGTACTCCACAATTTGCTCTCCAAGTCAAACGGTGAAAATGGTAAGTCCAAAATTGCTTTTATAAGTTTTGAAAATGCAAAATTTTTTCAAAATTTTATTTTGTTTGGTTTCATATCACTTTTAACTTGGGAGCTTGGAATGTCGAGATTGAGTTGTTTTTCAGGACATTTTTAACATTTTTCGACGGTTCGAGACGGTTCCATGACTGCTGACCCGTCATGGCAGGTATCGTGTTCTCACTGGCATATAGGTTAGGGACACCATTCTTCCGTTGCATTATGCATACTAACCTCCATTTGACCGATACATCTGCTGTAGGGTCGACCCCATCATGTTATGGTTCGCAAGCCATTTTCACTCGCCGATTTTTTAAATCATGACATGATGGTAGAGCCATCCTTTTACATGGGCATCCTAGTTAGCACCTCACTGACATTTCTTGCCCATGCTGCTTCGTTATGAGTAGGCTCGGGAGTCCTCTGTAGTCCCGCCATGACCTTGCGTTGAAGACTCATTCCTCCTTGCTTCCTCGCTTCGTTCTGGCCCTTATACCCGAGAGGCTCCTATGTATGTTGAGTTGTACTTCTGCATTGCATGTTGACTATTTGCACCTTTTGGCCTATAGCCGGCTTCACTTGGACTCGTGTTTAAGCCAACTTTTGACCATGACGTCTGCAAAATCAACCTTGCATCCCCTTGACCTCTGCAGCTTGACATACCCAGATTCGTGGAAGGAACATACCTCTGAGTGGCATTGACCAGTTTTTCACCTCCCTGCATTGAGCATAGGAACGTTCCTTTCCCAGGAACTAGATCATCTGTTTCACCGACACTCGTTCTTTCCACTGTACCATAGCATTCTTTTATTCTTTTTCCGGCTTATCAGAAAAAGACAAAAAAATTAAATATTCCAAAAAGAGCGGGAACAGGGACGTTATTTCCATTTATTGTTGGCAGCTAGAGTCAGTCGTGTCGCCCTTGAACAAAGCACTCAAAGCAAAGTCTCCTCCGCATGGGTGGGATTTAGTTTGACTTAGGTAAGCCATAACCTTGTCATCGAGTCAGTTCTCCCCCGATTGGTTATCTCTTCCAATCATATGGAGGGTTCGTTCGTGCCTCCTGCATGACGAACTTATACAGATTCATTTGATGCTGCCACATAGTCATATTGAGTCGTGCTTTTGTTCAAGGGAAGTTAGCCTGAGTCGGCCTTTCTGCGGTGTCTCTTGACTCATTTTTCAGTCGGCCATCCTTGGTTGTCAGTATCATGTCTATCATCACATCAGTTATATTGGTCCTGCACTCGTGCCGGTTTGAGAAGGTCCCCATTGACTTCTTGCTGGCGGGTCTTGTCCTTATCGACGACGACATATTGCTCTGAGGGCAGACCTAGAGACCGCACCCTGGCCCTATTTTCATTATTGATAGGTCACCTTGTGCTCAGCATCGATCAGTATTATGGGTCTTTGACTGAGTGGTTTCCCTTGTGTTCGACATCAGCATACATTATCACACATTGGGATTCGTGCAGTACCTTGGTTTCCATTTGACCCTATTGGTGGATACCTCGCCTCTGTGTCAGCTTTCATTATTGGTTGGTTCAGAGGGTTTCTGCCGTGCACTAGCTACATCTTGTGCACGCCGGAAACGTACTTCGGTTGGGTTACTACATCTTTTTTCGTCCGATTCCTTCCACATTATTGGCCTACGGGTTACACTCGCGCTAGATTGATGGAGGATGCCTTAATGCCTTCCTTCTAGCGGATCTTTCCCTATCGACTCCGACTCATTGCTCTGGGGCAAAGATCTAGAGTCCATTTGGCAGTACCTTGGGGTTTGCAGTCATTAGTGGCAGATTCCTCGCTATCGACAGTGGGAAACCATCATTGTCTCCTGATTGATAGATTCTTACAGGTGTTCGACTTCAGCTCATCTATTCACACTTGTTAGATTGTACTGGGTACCTTGACGCTCATTATCATTATCGGTGAGTAGTCTCGCGTTTGTTAACGGTATACATCAATGACCGGTAATCAAACGATTTCTCACATGGTCGACTTCAGATCATTTATTCCCATGGTGTAGAAATGTACCACGGCGGTCGGTGAAGACCTCAGGTTGTATCAGCATCCATTGGTTCACTTGACAGTTGCTCCTGTTACTGCTCGTTGATACCACTCCACCTTATATGTTGCAGTCAGTCATGGCGACATTCTATATGCTGGCACCTGAGTTTGCAGTGTAGTACCATCCTATTCCATCATGTTCAGTTGGTACCTTATGGGATCAGTCTTTGATTTCAGTGATCCGTTGCATCTTTCAGCATCATTGACAGTTTTATATGTGATATTCAGACATGTACTTACTCATTATGATCAGATGATCCATTATGTATTTTACAGTCATTTATACTTGTATACTTAGTGGATCCGCTTGTACTTGATATGCGGACATGCTTTACTTTTCCTGAGCATGGGTATGCCCGCCTCAGACAGTGTTTCTTTCTGATCTCCTTTTGGTGGCTTGGCAGGCTGAATTCTGGTGAAGTCCTCCTCAGTTTTTTGGCAGAGTTCCTTTCCTTGTACTTACTTACTATATTTCGGCCATCATGTTCCCCTTCTGACCTCATATATTAGGGGGCATCTGTTATAGCTCCAAATCCCACTCTTATGGTTTGTGATGCTGCACTCATGGCCTAGGGCAACCCCTCCTTCCAGACCTGGTCCAAAAATTTAAAAAACAGTGTTTTATTCCCTATACGCGACATTGCCCTGAGTTAAACGCGTGTACACGCGGGTCTGTCATACCCAACCCGCGTGTATCTATTAAAACACTTAAAAAATATATAATTTCCTCTTTTTCGGGCGGTGATCGCGGGTTTACCTGCTGGATCACCTGTTAGTGCCCGTGGCCCAACTGTTCCCAACCAACTCCTAACTAAAAAACTACTTTGGAGAGGGTATAAAAAGACATCAATGGGAAGGCCAAGGAGAGAGAGAAGAGAGAGCAAGATTATTATGCTGAGATTTTTCCCTTAGATCAGGTCTGAAGTCCTTGGTGCTGTCTGCACTTCCCCCATCTTGCATAGGAAACCCTTGTTTCCATGTATATTGGTGATCATTCATCCTTGGTATCATCATTGGAGTAGGACTTGGAAGGAGCTCTTGTCGAAAGCTTGAGGCTGGAACGAATCCGGGAGGAAGCTTGCTTGGAGCCTGCTGAAGGTTTTCAGGTGATATCTTTCCGATATCTGTACTTTATTTGCCTTTATTTATAAAGAAACACGTCTTTGTTCCCGAATAATCTTTCTTTATGCTTATGAAATTCTTGTGTTGAATTCTAGTGAAAGTGGTTACTTAGAGATCTTTTATAACTAACTTTATAGCATGAAGATGATTTATACATAAGTATTTGTACAGGTACTGTTGTGTTCTTTGATTTGTTTGTCTTGCAGGTCAAAGAAAGAAGAAGGGAACTCCAAGGAGGGTTTGCACCCTGACGGTCTTCTCGAATGTAGGACCATTGGTATGTGCCCTAAACCTTAGAATTTGCTTAAAAGTAAAGATGATGGCTGTGCGTGTGTTTCTTTAAAATAAGCAATTTTCAGTCTGGTAGAGTCTTAGCCCAAAGGACCCTAGGGGTACTTTCCCTTAAACCAGTAAAGGAGGTTTCCCCCTCGAAGAGACTGAATTCTAAGGTGTCGATCTACCTTTTTATCTTTTTGTGAGCTGGTTTCCCAACATTTGGTATCAGAGCTTTAGATTCTAGGGTTTCGTTGCTCCAGATAGATCACTGTGGAATTTTTTATATAACATTTTTCTGTGACATTTCAGAAGTGAAAAAAAAACCCATTTTAGAATAAATCACACTGAACCTCGGGTCCGAATTTCAGAGCTTGTATCGCTATATTTTTAGAGATATGATCTAAGGAAGTTAGGGTTTTTGCAAAACCCCGAATTACATTCCAAACAGTTCACCTAGGGAAAATTTCCATAACTTTGGTTTTGAGCATCAGATTAAAATTTTGTAAGAAATTTTCGAAAGAGGAAGCCTTTAGTTTTAGGTACCAAGGCCGAAACAGTGACATGTGGCACGTTGTACAAGTTCACTCTACTGAACTAGTTTATAATCAGGTCACCGTGGGAGATTTGGCATAAATCTTCCTTAGAGAATCCAATCTTGATCAGACTTGCGGGGTTAGAAAGAGGACTTAGAGGGCTACTGCAGGATGAAATTTCAGATATTTGAGATCCACAGTTATAGAGATACAACAGATTCGATATTGAGATCTTACAAAGTGAAAAAAAAAGGTGCGTAGTTTTTTAAAAATGTTGCATAAGATTGGTTTGAATAATTAGTTTTAAGGAATTCAAGGGGAATAGTGAAGAATTATTAGCATTAATTAACGCCCCGAAGAAAGAAAATGCAAACACCTATTAAGCAACCTGAAAGGTATAGCAGGATTCGTGAAGAAGAGGAAGAAATGCAACATAATATATCAAAATTACAAGACCAAGTACAACAAATTTCATTCTCATTAAAGGTAAATGAAGACAAGATGAATGGCGTGGAAACTAATATGAATGGCATGCACATTAAGATGGAAGCTAAGATGGATGGCATGGAAGCTAAGATGAATGGCATGGACGATAAGATGGAAGAATTGAAGATAAATTTGAATAAGTTGATACAAGAAATGGTCGCTAATGGTGAAAGGGTAGTAAAGGAAACTCATGATGAGAACAAAAGAAATGTTAATCATGATCTCATAGACTCTAATGTTGGATTGAAGACCCACCATTTTCCAAAAATTGATATGAGGAAGTTTGATGGCAAGGATCCCAGAACATGGATACTACATATGGAGCAACTTTTTGATCTCCATAATGTGCAAAACACACAAAAGGTACGTATTGCAACTTTATATTTGGAACCAAATCAGTTTGTATGGTATCGATGGTTTTGATATCATAAAAAAATTGCCACTTGGGCAATATTTACAGAAGAAATGATAGCACATTATGAGGATACAAAAAGCAACACCTTTTTTAGCCAATTGATAAATCTCAAACAAAAGGGTTCAATGATGGAGCACATTGAGGACATCCAAAAATTGAAGGGTAAAAGATATTCTAGAGGAGCATAGGATTGATGTGTTCATAGGGACTTTAAAGGATAATATCCAACATGAGTTTCACCTTTGGGAACCTGATTCATTGGAGAAGGCATTCAGGTTAGCAAGTGTTGGATAACAGATCCCCCGTGTAATGGATTTAGGGCTCAAAGCCCACAATTTTTGGTAATAGTATGGTAAAGGCTCCATGAGATCCACGAAGCGCGAATTGTAATGAGTCAAGTTAAAGTGTTGTCTGCCCGAAAGTAATGTAAAAAAATAGAAAGTGAGTTAGCCTGCCCATGGTCCGCGGACCATGGGAATGTAAAAATAGACAAGGCTCTAAGGGTAGAGGTCAGCTTTTTTGGACCTTGAATGTTATGGGTTTATGAAGGTAATATTCTCTCTATGAATGTAAGTCTAATTCGAGGGTGTTATTATATAGATATAGGCTCTGTAGCTATGTGCGGAGGCCTAGTAGAGTCTGCAGTAGTGTGCACGAACCCTACAGCTGAGTGCACAGGGTAAGAAGTGGATTGTGCTAAAGCAAAGACATTAATAAAGATAAGTTGGTTCTGAAATATTGTGGATCTTGCTATATTCTGGTTTATGCATCTGTTATGACCTATATGTTTACGTTTGGAATTTATGCTATGTAAGATTGTGCGCAATGGTTATTACTGTTAAATGTTTTCTTAAAGACCTTAAGAATCAGATCTGATCTATAATACACTCAGTAATAATTAGAATTAAGAATCATCGCAGTGCGAACCTACGTGGAAGCCTTACAATAGTGCAGAGTGGTGCGCGGGTGCAGATCGGTTCACGATCCCTCCAGAACACATCTGAACATCCGTGGGGTGCAGAAACCTGGTTCCAACACCCTCCCCTACTACCTTGGGTGAGACTTCGGTCTGCGCTCTGCGAAATGTTGCCGAAGGGGCCGATAGTACGGGATTTATTTGTCTAAGGCACTTCTGAACTTGGTTCAGGTCCCAACAAGCCAACAAATGGTTCTATTGTCGGGACTGGGATCTGCCCAAGGGACATCTGATGTTGGAACATTGGAACCCTATGAAGAAAGAGATTGAAGATTGGTTGGATCAAAAACTACACGAGTTCATGGTACAAGAAAACAAAAACCCGCGAATATCTGAAGATAAAATCGCGCAAGCAGAGTAGATCATTGGCTATATCGAATAATAGGAGGGTTTATCACTGAGTTCATGATAGACACAACTGTGAGTTATAGCGAAACAGAAAGGCATTTTCTCCAGGGACCAAGGGGTAAGTACATCAAATCGTTGAATACTTGGATTAAATGTTGCTATGTGAAAAATGGGTTATGTGAATCCATTGATGTATGGGGTAACGTGGAGTGGAAGAGGCTACCAAGGGACCAAAGGATTGGATAATAGTCCCCTGATTTCACTTTCATGAGAAAGCAAAGAGGAACTCGTTGGGTTCTCTCCAAGAAGCATGGTCTAGCTAATAAAGCAGCACATTCCACTGTTACCACCTCTGTCCACACCATCACCCACTTCACTTGCATCAACCCTATCTTCACCTACCCCACCTCCACCACCTCCAAGGGTTGGAATGGTGAGCGCGATCGAGTTGTCAATATTTAGAGGTGTAGAAAATGAGGAACCAGATCAGTTCTAGTTCGTGGTAAAGGTTGTATGGGAAGCCCAAGGCATAACAGATGATAACATAGAAAAGGCTACTCTGGTAAGTGTGCTACAGGATCGCGCATTGACGTGGTATATAAAGCACTCTAGCAATCACTTGAATGTGGGAATAACAGAGATATAGGATGCATTGAAAAAATAATTTAGTTGGCCAAAATCAGTGACGCAATCGATTATTAGGTTTAAGGAGATTGTGATTTTTCCAGGTGAAACTCCTTGGGATCTGGATCAAAGACTGAAGAGTACAATCCATGAGGCTAACATGATGTTGATGAATGCGTAGCACCATGCATGGTTTGTGGCATCTTTGACACCACATCTAAGAATGGCATTATCACAGCAAAATATCTCGACCCAGGCTGAAGGATTAGAGATAGAAATGAGGTTGCATGAAACCCCCATACAGGATCCTGGGTTGGGAGTTCATCAAATCCACGCGCAACTACAAAACCTATGTTTCGAGATGCATATCTTGAAGCAAGACAGGGCGCCCCAGCCAGAGGCACACGAGGAAGTGTGGTGTATCAAATTTAAAATCCAAGGTCATGGCAAGGATCACTACCCTATATTTGCGAACTATTTGGTAGGAGGGGGACTGATGCCATTAAGAATAGAGGTACAGGCAAGGCCAAGTGCGGTGCCTGTGCTCTGGTGTGTGATTTGTCAAGTAGGAGGAAAGCACGCAACGGACAACTGTAACCTATTGCAGAAGTATACCCAAACCCCGCAGCAACTGTATTACAACTTCTATAGATTAGTGGGTCATAATGAGCGAACGTGTCGAAGCTATGAGCTGATGATGGATAAAACCCCAGCCTATTGAATGCAAACTAAAACATGAGGTTTCGATCTAGCCGTTATCCACGTGGTGGATTCCAAGGAGGCGGATGAGGAAGAGAAGGAATGAGGCCTGGACGAGGGCACAGACAACTAATCTGTTATAATTGTAGAGGTCCAGGCCACTACGCTCAAGATTGTACCAACTTGACGAGAATATCTTGTCCATACTGTGAGAAGTCGACCATGAAATGATATATTGTCCAACGTTGATTGCCCAAATGCGTGAGAAAGGGGTTCTACAGCATACTCCAACTCAAAATATCCAATTGAGAGGTTTGAACCACGTGAAGAGGACCCTAGTGTAAACATGGTACTCAAAAGCGACGCAACTACAGGGGAAGATATGAGGAAACAATCTGGAAGAGATTCAGAGGTCCATGATGCTCCTACATAGGAACCTAACTTTGAGTTGGAACACGAGAAGGGAACATCTAAGGAAGCTAAGAAGAGCTTCACGAGGGCCATTACTTATGGTAGTAAGGATCAAATTGAGCCGAGAATGGATCCTTCTATGCTTACTACCTTTTTAGAGACATGCATGAAGCTTCTACGGGACAATAAAGTGGCTAAGGGATTGCAAGAGCTGATAACCAGGTGCACAGGGTCGGGTGAACCACGCATGGTCCGTAAACTAGGCAAGCATGCTTTGCACACTGGGCACGAAATGCAATTGACTGCACAGGCTGGTGATTATGAGATGGATTAGGTCATTCTAGACTTGGGATCGGATGTGAATGTGCTACCTAAACAGACTTGGGAACGTATGGGTAGGCCCGCACTACAATGGTTTCCTATTCAATTATGGATGGTGAACCAACAAAAAATTGTGCCCATGGGGAGGTTGCAAGGAATCATAGTGGACATTGAAGGCGCGAGCACACAAGAAGACTTTGAGGTAATAGAAATTGTAGATCATAGCAATCCTTACCCCTCATTATTAGGGATAGAATAGGCCACAAATAGGAATGGAGTCATCAACCTAGAGAGACGAAAAATGATATTCGAGAAAAAGTCTCTACATGTAGTAGTTCCACTGGACCCAGCCGAAGGAGCGCACTACACTAGACCTGTGCACAATGAGGATAGCGATGATAAAATAGACTACATTTACCATATAACAGCATAAGGCTAGGATTGGGTGAATCTAATAGCGGATGGGAGAATCTCATGGGAACGCAACAGTTCCTACATGTCGGATTCTGATGAAGAAATAGAGTGATGGCAGATTCGATTACATGAAGTAACAATGCTAAATTGTAATATGATGGTTAGATCACTGTGATGTGTGATGACCGAAGCAAGGGAACTGCCAACTGATAAGGGTACAACAAACGCAGAGGAATCCATAGACCACTGTGAAAAGATAATACTAGAACAAAAGCAGCATGGTGCGCAATCAGGGGCTCTACGCGTGACGATTTCACTGGGGCAGAATACCCATCAAGATACTAGGAGGACCTGGTACGAATATAAAAGGAGGGCACGTGTACGGTTTGGAGGACAAAGCATCCATCGACTATATAGGATGCAAAGGTCTGTTGTGCCATCGCCTACTCGATTAAGAATAGAAAATTGGAGTCGGCCGCGATAGCAGGAAAAGCGATGCATCCCGCCAATCGTTCACAAAAAATAAATCAAGAAAACAAGTGGGAGCATGAGTAGCATTCACCTGATAAAATGAACTAGTGGGAATCTGTGGGTACCAGGAGTTCGATGGGCTTAGAAGACCATAATTAAAAAGAGGAGGGCAAAGGTGATCTTATCAATGGAGAGAAAAACTGAGAGAACAAAAGAAACTCACCAGACCACAACCTCTATATTTTGGACTGAATGCAAGGACCTAGATAAAGGAATTCGATGGTTGTAGGAAGCCATTCGGCATGGAAGCTGGAGGCTTCGCGAACTCAATTAAAAATGGGCATGGCTGAGGAGGAAAAGCATGATGTTGGATGAAGAAATCAGCAAAATGAAAATTGGCATCGCACAAGTGGGCCAAGTGAATCGGAGAATAAGGAGACCAAAAATGACTACTGCTACCACGATATTAGAATGAGCTGTGACCCTACTATCATGGCTATGACCACACCAATGGGGAGTGTACCATATATAGCAAAACACGATGGGCTACTGGATACAAAAGCACTCGACAGGTGCCCGCAACCCAAGCTTGCAAGAAATTTGAAGTGTCGCACCAGGGGTGCGACTTCCTAACTATCTATAGGGGACCTAGTCTCAGTGCTCCACATAGTTGGAAGAGAGGATGAGACTATAAAGGAGTCTGTAGGAAGGTTGGGCAACTCAGACATGGCATGCTGAATCAGTATGAAGCATAGAATGCGTCCATGTACAAGAGACTGCACTACCACGTGGGATAGATGGAGGGTGACCATTGTAGATACTTTTCATGACAAGATGTCCCATTTAAGACATCAAGGAGCGGACGACGGGAAATTAAGACACTGGATCTACCACCAAAATCACATTGATGAGCCACAAATGGAGGGAACGATCGAATTTAAATTCAAAGATGCATACAAAGCATAGAGGACCTGTAATAAAACAACTCTCGGTGCTTTGCATATTAATTCATTTTTTTATCAAGCAGACAGGAGTAAGATGAATGAGGCACTACTGAAAGAAAGCCTGTGGTATCAAGCGTTACCGAAGGATATGCAGGAGTCCCTAATTAGGATGATGTCCATGAGCAAAGATGTTCCACATAACCCTATGACAAACCAAGGGAGTACAACTGAGATCCCTAAATCAGCCTGGACGTCGCGGACTAAGAAGGATGCACAGGTAGCAAGACTAGTCTGGATGTCTCAACGAAATCCATGATTCAGAAAATTGTCAATGGAAGAAAAGGGCAAGATGGTTACTATCGAAAGTGACGATGAGGAAGAAGACCCTCTGACCTTTGTCGAAGAAATAGAACCAGAAGAAGAGATGGAAGAAGAAACCTAGCCAGTATGGGCTCCAACAAAACGGCCTAAGTATGTCCCTCCACGGAAACGGAGGGCCAAGGTACCTAAAGATTTGGATGCCATTAACAGCACATTGATAACCCTTTCTTTACCACAAGGGACCCTGTTTGAAGGAACAACGACTGGATGCATCCCCACTATGAAATTTGAAGGCTGGGACCTTACGGATACTGAGAAATTTCCCCTTTTGGAAACTAGCAAACTAATGGAACAAAGCACGGAAGGGGCCATTATGACACTACAGCTGCAAGAATGGCTGCAAAAGGTAGAGGAGGTCGGGCTAATCTGCCTCCTGTCAATTCCACATTTTCATCAGGCACCATTACAATATTTGTCATTAGGTAACTGCTCTGCCTGGTGCATGACGGGTACCTATGGCTAGGCAAACCCATCCCCATCATGGTGGAGCTTATTCATAAGATCTCTCGGCTTCCCTATCAAAGAAGGGACCTCGCAGAAATAGTTAGTATGAGTGGCGATTTGACGATGATGGAAGCCATGAAAAAGAAGTACATTGGAGAAAAAGCAGAGAGTGTATGCTATTACTAGTATTCAGGACAAAGGGGTCTACATTGCTACCTAGTTACTGGCGGGAAAAGTGATGAGGAAATGTCGAGGCAGTGGGGTCCCAACAATGGTCGTCACGTTAGCTGAAGAATGTGCAGAAGGGGAATGGTTCAATTAGGTGCAATTCCTCCATGACAAATTCCTGACCAACTGCAGGGAGGCTCAGGAGAAGGGTAAGGCTTTCCACTATGCATGGTTGCTCTTATCCATCCTACTAGTTACAAGTGAATTACCCGAGGATAGTCAGTTTCCTCCCCTATACTAAGATTGACCAGAGGCTGCCAAATACACGTCGCTATGGGCAAAGAAATATAATGCAAGAATCTAAGAAGTCAATATTTTCTGGATACTGATGGACGCGAACATATGACAGTGGATCAACCAGCAACCTCATTTATCTGCGAGGTATATGACAGTGTGAATAACGTGGCTGATTTTAAGGTGGATATGCACCATGTATATATCCAGGCGCGCAAGGACCTAGAGTATACATGGACCACACTTCCCTTCATTGCCATCGATGATGTTGTTTTCACAATGCTCGATACCTGGCCACCAAAGTGGCGTGGACTAGATGTGGTAGGGCGCGATTAGACCACAATCTAAAAACAGAAGGCTACTGCCAAGTCCCTAGCACAACAAAAGCAAAACAAAAAACTTGTGGAGGAATTACGGGTGTCCCAGGAAGCAGCATAGACTACCACAAATAAGGTGAAAACAAGAGGAGGTGCTACAAAAAAGGATGAAAGAAGCCCAAAAGTGACCATAGAGCCGAAAACGGATAATGTGATGGAAGGAGTGGAGCGAACGACCACCAGTTCGCCCTTAAAGTGACCGCATGCAATAGAACGAGCAAGGTCACAAAAAAAGACCAAGGCATCCAAATTGGATGATGAACCTATCATATTAACCGAGGGTGACCTATGTGACATCGGGGATGCAGTTTGTGAAGTCACCAGGGAAGTGCTCAACAAGGCCATGACATAGCAACAGAATATGTTGGGGGCACTCAGAACACAACTGCAGGAAATTCAAGTATGGACCCCATAGCAGGGCATGGTAGCTACCCATGGAGCTATGGGTATGTCAATAGCTGAGCAATTGCTACAAGCCAAAATGGGTAATATGGTCACGCTACCGAAAGGAGCATTGACAACAAACAACACGACGGACGGAGTTGTGGTAGGTCGCCTTATGGGACTTGGATTAAATTTTGCTACCTGCCCACAAGAAATCTTATATCAGCTACAAGATGGCGCAATGACGGAGCTCCGTGCTAGGGAAGTGTTATAGCTCCAAATCTCACTCTTGATGTTTGTGATTCTGCACTCATGGCCTAGGGCAATCCCTCCTTACAGACCTGGTCCAAAAATTTAAAAAACAGTGTTTTACTCCCTATACACGACATTGCCCTGAGCTAAACACGTGTGTACACGGGTCTGTGTATACCCAACCCGCATATATGTCCTAAAACACTTAAAAAAATTAAATCTCCTTAATTTTTGGTGGAGATCACAGGTTTTACTTGTTGATTACCTATTAGTACCCATTCCTGATATAAATCTTCTTCATGTTTATGATATCAATGTTATAATTCACATATGAACAGTTGTTTTAATTGTATAACTAACTACCTTTCAATATGCTATGAAGATGATTTCTTTATGATGCTTGGTCAATATACTGTTGTGCTTTCTGGAATTGATTGTTTTGCAGGTTGAAGAAGCAAAAGGAACTCCAAGAGGGTTTGGACCCTAGCTAGATCTTCTCAAACAAAGGACCCCCAGGTGCACCTCTCTTCGTTTAGTTTGTTTATATTAGCATCATGGTTGTGTGGAATGTGTGTTTCTCTGTGTAGATAACCTCCAATCTGCTAGGATATCAACCCAAGACCCTAGGGGAATTTATTCCTTAACAGAATTGGTGACTCCGCTAGGGACAACAATATTTTTGTTCCTAATATGGGTTTATTCAAGCTAATCAGGGCTCAACTGTTTATTTTCTTGCTGTTACTGTGTAGTATGTTCCTGTAGGAACTTGAATTGTAAGTTTGATCAGTTTCTTCACACTGATTTTTGTTTTTTCTTGTAATCTTTTATATACGTTGTTTTTCTAGTTTACATAAGCATACATACACATGTTTCCTTAATTAAACCTACGTATATGCATGTTTCCTTAGGCTAAATAGGGAATACACACAGCTGTGCACTAACACAGTCGTGTATATCCTAAAATTTTCAAGATTTTTCAAACATTTTTGTTTCTGAAGATCTTTCTGTTGGTCTGATTCAGCCCTGAACAGTTACTTTTCTGTGTTAGTATTTATTTTTACAGCAAATATATGAATTCAAATTCTCTCTGATTGTGGAAAGTGTTGGTCTTATTTGTTATGTTGCAAGCATCATCATTTTTGTTTAAGCACACAAGATTTCTTGCTAGGAATCTTGTCTGCTCTGTTTCTTCAGGGAAAAAAGGTTGATTTCAATCTTTGTGTCAAATCTGGTTTTGGTGACTTTTTTGTTTACATGTCAAAACTATATCTTTGTGACCATCTGCTTTTCTCACTTTCTGAAAGTTGTTGATTCACACTTTCTTGAAAGTTGTCTTTTCAATCTTTTGGTCTTTATTGCAAAGCTCTTATTGCTACTTTTTTATTGTTAAGAGCAACTTGAAACACATTTTTGTTGAGTTTTCACCTGCTTTGTGTTGTCAACTTGCAAAGTGTTTTGTTGCCTATTCTTCAATCATAAAGTTTCAATCTTGTTTAGAGCACTTTTGAAAAATCATTTTTGTTTTTCTTTCGAAGAAAACTTCTTGAAAACTTGGTTTTGCTTTCTTGAACTTTGTTTTGATTTAGTTTCTTTTTTCGAGTGAAAGTGCATTTTTGTTTGTCTTGAAACTTGCTTTTAGTGTTTGGACGAAAATGAGAATTAGCAACTTATATTCTATCTAAACATTTTAAGTGGCAAATTATAATTGATAAACAAGTTACTTTCATTTCTTGATTTAGAGTAGTCTTAAGTTTTGCATCAGCATGTACTCATTGCACATGTACTCATTGCATTAGGATAAACTTGTGCATCTTTTAGGGCATCCATAGTTTTGTTAATTTTTGTGAGTGTGAAGCTTGAGTAAAAGAAAAGAAAAGAAAAATTTGTTACTTTCTTTGAAGTTCCTTTGAACCTAGTATAAATTTCTTTCATTGAAGAACAAAATGAGTGCATTTGCATATAGTTTGGTTTTTATTAATTTCTTTTGCATCAAAACACAACCAGTTTCATTTCTACTTATCCCTTGACTTAAAGAACAACCCATTTAAAAACAAGTGCTAATTAAAATATACTACAACTTCTTATAATTGTCAAGTTAGACACACCAACAAGTTTTGAGATATTTTAGGAACTTGGATTAGTCGAGTGGAGAGAAAACTCTCCAAGGCCATTTAAACTGTCAAACATAGGAGTCTAAATAGTGAGTGCAAATCCAATAGCGTTAGGGAGACCAGGAAAGCTCCAGATCTGGGAGTTAACCACGAGGGTTTTTGAAGATAAGGAAGAGAGATACCCCCTCTCCTACCTGTTGGATCTTACCTCAAGACTATTCCGCCTGGCTTTTGAAGCGAGTTGGTAATATTAGTTGCTTCTCCTAGGGATCTACGTAGGTGGCTGCGGAGGGGAATCCTGTGGCACCTAAGGTTGAAATTGTATCACTCTCAATGGTACTACTGGAGAGCACCCTTGTGAAGCTTGGGGGCTTGCATCGATGGAGGCTGTTGTTAGAAGGTCAGTGTAACTTCCTCTGTTACCTTCGCTGGTAGGACTGGGCAGTCATTATCCTAGACTATCTTTGGAAGGCCCCTTACTTCACTTTCTTGTATTTTGGTGTCCGGTCCTCATCACTCGGAGCAGAAATACTTGAAAGTTGTTTGATTGTCTGATATCTTTTAGGTATTTTTAAGTGTGTGCTCTGTGATCTTAGTTGGCCTAACTTTCATTTTTTCTTGAGTCTTTAACTAGATCTTAATAAAAAATTCAAAGTGGTTGACCGATCACCTAGAGGGTCTCAAAGACTTCGTGGTCTTTCACCGCCAAGTTTAGAGCCTTCTCCTAGAAGGCGTAGAGGTAATACTGCTGGTGGGTTTCATCCGGTGGCAGCTGACGCATCAGGGATTTATCCTCCTCTGAGGGGCATTAGTGTTCAAGAAAGGCCTGGTACTTCCGTAGAACAAGAGAGGAACACTCCAGTTCTTTCTCGAGTTCTCTTTCAAACAAAAGATAACATAGAGGTAGAAGAACTCCCAGAGTCATTGCGACTATGAATTCTCCCTTACCTTCTAGCTATCCAGAAGTATTACAATACTTTGGGACTCTGATGCATAAACCGTCAAGTCTAGGTCATATTACGCACTTAACATCGATGACCACTACTAGAAGCATGGCTTCTACTACAAGTGCTACAACTATGCAGACTCCAATATCAGTATAAGGGGGAGGAATCATTTCCATCCCCTCTGTATCTTTATTCGGGTCTTTTTCTAGCACATCCTTAGTTGGGTCTACCTCCATTCCTTCTACGAGTGGAAATTCCCAAGCCAACGCTTTTAGTTCTAGATTCTTCCTATTTGGCACTCATTCATAGGGTATTCCATCAGCTCCATTTAATGCCTCCACATCCATGATGGGTGGATCGACTTCATTTCAAGGTTTTCCTTTTGGAAGTGGTCATATACCACATTCCAACCCAACAATAGGATCTATGTCTTTTTCTTCTATAGGACAAAACAACAAACCTTTTCAAGGTTGGACTAACCCCACGGTTAGTGGCATGGGAACTGGCAATCCATTTTTCGGCCAACAAGGGAATAGGCCATACTCCACTTTTAATTCATTTCGAAGTATTCCTCCCTTAGCTTCTGCTTGGAATCCTTATCAAGGGTTATCGATTCCTTATAATACTTTAGGAGGGAGCTTCGCCAGTTATGGAGGTTTTTCGGCCGGAGTTGGTCAAACTCTGAGTTTCGCTGGATCAAAAGGTTTGCCTTTTGGTTCAGCTGGTTCAGTTGGTTACTTCGGGAAGCCTGGTGCCTTCCAAAATATAGGCCAGTCTTTTCAGAACTTTGGGAGCCCCGCCCAGTCTGGGTGGAATTCCCAAGGTCCTCCTAGGCTTCCTTTTCTGGCAACTTTGAACTTGCCAGATATCACGAAATTAACAAATGATCCAATCAAATACAATCTGGCCTGGCCTCCATTCCCAACAAAACTCCCTTCTTACATTCAAAAATTCAAAGGAAAGGGTGGTGAAGACCTGGGCGACCATGTAACCACATTCCATTTTTGGTGCTCATCAAACTCCCTTATTCATGACTCGATTAGGTTGATACTTTTTCAATGCACCTTGACTGGTAATGCGGCCAAGTGGTATATAGAGTTGCCAGGTGGCAGCTTTACATCTTTTGCTAACTTAGCTAATATTTTCTTAAATCATTTCCAGTTGCTTATCTGTTATGATGCCGGAACTGAACTTCTGGCCACTTTTCGTCAGGACACGGCAACTCAAATTTCTGATCATATTCAGGAAAGGAGACGGAGAAAGAGGCTCATTAAAGCTGAAATTCCTTTGGAATACCATCTTGAATGGTTTTTGAAATCTTTACAACCTGAAATCTCTAAGGATGTCTCCCTGTCTGGAGTCTATTCTAAGGAGCAAGCTATTTTTAGGGCCCAACAATTAGAATTGATTTATTCTCAGTCTGGGATTCTACAAAAAATCTTGCCTGATGCTCCCGGGACTAAGGTTGAAATAGCCAAGTCAAAGCCAGGTCCCCATGCGGATGGTATCGTTGGATCGGTAGACACAAATGCAGTGAACTTGTTGAGCCAATTGTAGCAGTTGTCTTTGCAAACTGCTCCTAACAACTAAGTCACATCGTCTAACCCTTCGTCTTCCCAACCCTCTTCAGTTAATGTCTTCCAATATAAAAACCCCAAAGGAAGTAAAAATTCCAATGGGAAAAAGAAAGGACGAGGTAAGAAAAAGATTCAAGATGGGAAGGCTGACGCAAATAAATCCGGCAATAATGCTAGTGGTGGTAGAAATGAGTCTAGAAAGAAAGTCAAGTTTTCGTGCAAGTCATGTAGTGGAGACCATTTAACTCATCTCTGCTCAAAGATTCAAGATGCTCAGTGCTTGTTAGGGTAGCAAGGGACTCTTAGCTCTTACGCTATGTTAACCAACCCTTTTCCCCAAGGGCAGCAAATGCTTGCTGGTGCGAGTTCAAATCCTAGTACCTCCGCAGGGGGCAACTAGGAAGGGGAGAAATCATCAAATGTTTTCATGATGGGTTATAATGTCCATGTGGTCACTTGGTCACATGATTACGGTGAAGCTGAAACTTTCAAGGACAAAATTGCTCCTGGAAATACCAACCTTCATATTGAGCGACCCCCTGTCGAGACTATACCACGGATACCGAAAGGTTCCGCTAAGTGCACGACTATTAATATTAATGCTAGGGCAGCCCAGAATTACTCCATTGTTGAGGATCTGGCTCAGATTCCATGTGCCATGTCCATTTTAGAGGTTCTCCAGTCGTGTCCAGCTCAACAAAGTGCTTTACTATCGACGATTGGGGCGGTTGATCCAACTAACTCTTTAGTGCTCACTTTCGACATTTTAAATGTAAAAAAGTGACTTCCTCATCATATGGCTTTTCAAATAAAGTCTACATACCAGAAAAATAACATTTTTCATACTGTTATTGATGAAGGAGCTTCCACGTGCATCATGTCAATGTCATGCTGGAAGGCCATTAGATTGCCTTCGGTTGTTCGATCACCTACCCTCTTGACTGCATTTGATGGGCATTCTCATACGCTGCATAGGATTATCTAGGCCTTTCCCTTATGTGTTGGGGGGAAGGTCATCAATATCGAAGTAGAAGTCATTGATGCTAACCTAGACTACAATCTCCTCTTAGGAAGGAACTGGGTATACGAAATGGACGTCGTTGTTTCGACTCTGTTTTGTGTCATTTGCTTTCCTCATGAAGGGAAAATCATTAAGGTTGATTAATTGGATTATTGTCCAGTTGGTCCTCAAGCAACTTCTGACTCTACTATTCCTTTAGTGGATAACCCTCGTCCACCTACTGAGAATCTAAGAGTTGGGATGTATTCTTCATTGATGGGTACCTTTGATTTTCCCTCTCCTATCGCTAGAATCAATGTCATTTCATCATCTAAGGAGTCTCCTCAAGAAGAGTTCTTCCAAACTCATTAATTTTTAGACCCTTGGACCTTGCCTTCACCTACGACCACATTAGCTAAAGGACAAGTCAATGGAATGGAATTCCCTATGTCTGCAGCAGAGCTTAGATATCAGTCTATCATCAACTCTGCAGACAACCACTCTACTCCTTTCTCTGAAGAGGAGCTAGATGGTGATGTGGCCCCAGCCTGGACCCTTGATTCTACCTCTGCCATGGACTGCTTAGATACAGTTTTACCTTCTGAAGAAGCAATCCTAGAAGTAATGATGGGTGTAGATCGACCTTGGGAAGACTTACACCATCGTTCATATTTTCTTCCTCTATTGCAGGAAGTAGAATCTAGGTTCTCCGAGCTCTTTACTAGTGATGTTTGTATGGTATCAAATCCTTTGGCTCCATCACACTTTTGTGCCAAAGGTAATATGTCAGTGATTTCAAAAACGATATCTATAAATATATCTAGGAACCTGTTGTGGCCAGCAACATCCCCCCCTTATTCATTTAAGTGTTGTCCAAAATACTAAATGAATGGGGACCCTTAGTTAAATTTTAAAGAAAAAAAGCAAGAGTTTCCTTTCTTCAAAATGAGGTTACCATCGTAAGCTTAGAAAGGTCTCTTGAATATTTTTAACCTAAGTCTACGATAAGGTAAAAATCATTAAAGTCACGTCGCAAAAAAGATAGGAAATTCCTCCATTTCTCTTTAATATCAATATGCGCAAGACCCTCATGTTAAGAATAACATCGCGTCGCAACAAAGTAATACTCATAAGGAAAAACTTAAAGATTTACCGATCTGCGATAACACCGATCGCATATCGCAGAAATGAGCCGGCAAGATTTGGCAAACATCAAACTTCTGCGATCTGCGATGTTGCGATCGCTGCGATATTGTGTTCTCGCGATCTGCGATGGTGCGATTTGCAATGGCGCGGTATGTGAGGTTACGTAAGCAAATCATAAATCACTTCATTACGAATCCTTCGGGCATGCCATTCAAAGCAAAGCCACTTACCATAATCTGACTCCAAATCATGTGCTTTTAATGATAGTAAATGAATTAGTTGGCAGTTATTAAATGGAGTAAAGACGTGTGCCTTTGTAGAGAATTACTTCACGTAAGGTGGCACATTTGATACATCTGTTGCATTTAAACCTCTCCCATCACCTTTCTAGATCAGTCATTTCCATTTCACTCTTAATCTGTAGGAACGAAGAGCTAAGACGATTCAAACCCAAATGCAAGAAGAAATGGGAAAGAAAAACAAAGCTCAAAGCTATGAAGCGAAGGAAAAGACGAAGGAGATGGCGCCTTTGTATACAGACACAGCCTGTAACAGAGACGCAGGGATATCGACATGGGAAAGCATGTACAGGCTGCTTGAAGAGGAAAATCCTAGAATAATGAAGGTTGCTGTTGTCGCGGGCTCACAACGCTCTTCCGAGGCGTCCTTAGAAGAGGTAGCATGTTCATTTCTTCACAGGATAGCAGCAAGACCCAAAATTCTACCATATACGGATATGATCAATGGATACTTGACAATGCAGACATGAACAATAGACAATTCAAGGTTCAAGGACATGGGCTCATCGGATCATTCGCTGCGCAAGATTTGAAGCTTATGTATCATCTTCCTGAACCACAGGTGACTTACAATGCACAATTCGTTAAGAAATTTGCGGCAGAGAACCCAGACCTATCAGAGACCACCAAAGATTGGTCCAGAAAAGAGGAGCTGCTAAAAAAGGACAAAAACGGTATGTACAGCACTGGTTCCCTCACCTCTCCGTATTGTTTTGCTGCAGCCATGCTTTGTAGGTTATTTGGGATGTCGGATATCAATAAGTTTTCGTCTGAATGGCTACCATTAATTGATGCTACCACAAACACCGATATTATGGATTGGACCAAGATCCTTTCTGATAATCTATACATGGCTATTATCAATTACCGGTCTAAAAGATCCTTGTCTCAAAGGATCTATCCTCCTTTTTATCTGTCTTCATATGTTATGGATTCTATTTGTTTTGTATCTAAATTTCCCATTATGGGTTGGAAATGGACTACCCAGGACCCATTACCTATCCATGTTTATCATAAGGTGTTATGGGATTCTCAGTTCGTCCCTCACTTCTACCAGATTTTCCACGGGCTTATTTTTCCCTTGTATAGAATAATGTATGATGAAGAACCCCCGAGGTGCTCACCCAAGGCACAAATAGACATCATCCCCATCGCAAGATGGTTCGAGGAAGAATGTTTTACCTATATTAGAGTGTTTGGAAGCACTGTACCTCCACATGTCCTACCTCTATATATCCCTGATAAACTTTTGGCTTGGGAAATTTCTTATCAAACCTGTTCAGAAGGCGGCCTGACCAAAGACCTAAAGGACAAAAAGAAGGCCATATGGCCTCAATTTCTTGTAGCTTGTGGGGCCTTCTCATTGTTCGATGTAGGACATGCTTTCACCGAAGTGGAGAATGTGATGTGTCTACAATTATTTAAATTCCCAGCAAGGCCATTTGACCCAAATGATGTTGCCCAAGATTTCACAACGAACGTCAAAATAAAAGTATTTGTTGGAAAGAAAGATTTGTTTGATGATTTTTTTCAGAGTAGAAGCTCACTCCAATAAATTTTGCGAGAAGCTCAGTCGAGGTTGTCTCCAGATGACCTCCAAAGATTCATGTTATACAGGGAAAGAAGGCTGGCCAGTGTTCCTCTAGAGAAGCTGCGACTGCCTACCAGAGAACCAACTCCAAGCATTAGCCTCAGTGGAAACTCTAGCACTTCTAGATCTAAATCCAACGCTCCGCAAGGAGTACCTGAACATCCTAAAGAGTCTGGATGCGACCAAGGAAAAATTGAAGAAACAACTAAAGATACAGCTCAGTCAAGTGCAATGTCGCAACAGCACGTTATCGCCTCCCCGCCAAGAGATGTCCCCCCTCCTGTCATCGAAGCACCACTCGTCACAACAGAACTAGAAAAAGAATGGGAAACCTTCAATGAACTGATCAATCTTGAAGGGCAAGCCCCAAAAACACCTGTGAACAATACACAGGTAGTGCAAGAAGTGGTTTCGACTATAGTCAGTAGTGTCACAGAAACAGAGCACATTCCTATCGCTCCACCTTCTGAGCTTCTACTTAATGTAGAAGAAATTCCCCCACTGGATGTATTCTATAGTCCCCAACACAAAGCAGTTGTAAGGATACAAAGGAAGAAAAGAAAACTAGAAAATACACTGTCACAAGATGTTGAACATTTGGACGTCTTATGGAAAGACCCCAACAATAACCCGACTGAAAATCTCACTAAGCTGTCTCAGATCGCGGGAGCATATGCTTCTGCAACTATTAACAAGGCATCGGAAGTTCAGCAACTATTGAAAGAACAAGAAGATCAAATACAGCTACTACAATGACAGTTGCAACAAGCCAATGCTAATATTGAAGCTTCCAAACAGCTCGAGAAGATGCAGGAAGACTTTCAGCAGATGCAGATATGTTATCAAAGAAGTCTAGACGAGAAAGGAAAACAATTGCAGGCTTTACAGGAAATGCATAAAGATGAGCCTAAGCTGGCAGAATTTATTTCAGAATCTATTGGCTTAAATGAGCAACTACTGCAGCAACAGGAAGAGTTGGGACGTAAAATATCATAGTGGAGTCACTATTGCGTGTTAAGTGATAAAATCACCAATCAAGTGGTAGACTTGCAGAGTGACTATGATCAGAGTGACAGACGGGTGACGGAATACTTAACTTGGCAGGATGAAGATGAAGGTAAAAAAGCAGGTGCACCCAGGATAAATGAAAATCATAAAGAATTTCTCTTTAATAAATGGGACGATCAAATCAGGCAGGCGGAGCGAGCAGCGGAGACAGCGGCTACACAGGCAAGCATTCTTATTGACTGTGTAAATGAGAATTTACACAGGGCCAATTTAATCGCAGAGACCACCTCGGGGTACCTACCAAATAAGTTACAACTGGAAGCAGAATGGAAGCAGAAAGCGCAGGCAAAGGGAAAAGCGATCCAAGCATTAAACAGGTTGAATTGGGAATGTTACTGGACATACTTGGTCAAACCACACAGTCAATGGATGACAGTGAAATGCATCACAAACGCGGCAGAAAAAGTAGTGCCAGCTCTCATAGATATTGTTTTCGCAGCCCATCTCAGCGTAGAAGTCAGCCAGCCGACTCTCCTCAAGCCCATGATGAACACTTGCAACTTTAAGGACCAAATTAAGAAGTAGCCTTATTTTAGAATGTTGTTTTTTCTTTTAATTAGATTAGAAAAAGGACGGTCATTTGAAAACCGCATCCTAAATTTTGTAAAAACACTATTATTAGAGTTAGGAAGTAGTATTTTAACCCTTCTCATTACATTTGGAGAAGGGTCCAAAAATTTGTCAAAAACTTTTCCTCGGAACATGCACTTCTGCACCCTCAGAGGAGGTTTTGATGAATGGATGGATCGAGATTTATTAATGTTTGCATTTGATGTCTGCTACTGATGTTGCACTTTTGTACTCTTAGTAGATGTTAGAACAAGTAGAGATAAATTGTTTTTGCTTGAAGCTTGTGAGTAGAATTAGTCATAAATGGTACTTTTATCTCTTGACCATTTCTGCTTATATTCTTAAAGTGATATACAGTTTTCAGTTGTTTATATGTTAGTGCATGAATGTGTGGGTTACCATTTGGCACTTCTGTACGGTGGAGTCATTTATTTGTGTCTGATATATGAATAACTTATTATGCGATATGCTGTTCACAACTGTTTTGCTTAACTTTTTATCCAAAGTGGTTTATCTTAATTGATTTCTATTCTTATGATAGTTGAATGATCATTATTACCAGTTATTGTTCAAAATCTCTTTAGATCGCATAATAGAAGAAATACACCCCGGGTTAGCGTAGATCAGATGTGTTGTTTCTCATTATATTACAATAACATAGAGTTAGTTTAGAATTTTGACTTAAATTAGCTTTAAGTACTCTTAGATCAGCATCATCCAGCTCTACACACACACACACACCTTAGATTGGGAAACTGGTCCCATTATCCCTAGTCGGACGCGCTATACCAAATGGATAAGGAGCTGCCAACCAAGGTCCGGACCGGGTGGGTATCCCCCTTGTTGTCGACCCGATTTTCGGGGCTTCAACAGAACCCTAACGTGATCGAGAATCTCTTCATTCGAGTCGAATGTTCCCCTGAAGAAATTCAAATTTACACTGACCTTTTCAAGGAATTTCGAGATGTATTCGTTTTGTCTTATGAAGAAATACCTGGCATTGATCCTTCTATAGTTCAACATGAGATCAAGACGTATGAAAACGCCAAATCGGTTCGTCTAAGGTTTTGACCGATTAATCCTAGGAAAGCAGCAGCCATTAAAGCTGAAGTAGAGAAGCTGCTCAAGGCAGGTTTTATATACTCTGTTCCTCTTACTGATTGGGTTTCCAATCCAGTCCCTATGGATAAAAAACAAGGAACAATCCGAGTATGCATTGACTATAGAGACCTAAACAAGGCTTGCCCCAAAGATAATTACCCCACGCCATTCATTGATCAGATTATTGATGAGTGTGACGGTAATGAGATTTTCTCCTTCATGGATGGTTTTTCTGGTTATAATCAGTTCTCTATCTGTCCTTAAGATCAACATAAGACAACTTTTATATGTCACTGGGGTACCTTTGCATACAGAAAGATGCCTTTTGGTCTTCAAAATGTTGGAGCTACCTTCCAGTGGGCCATGTCATATGCTTTCCATGACATTAAACATATCATCGAATCATACTTGGACGATCTAGCTACTCGTTCTCGAAAGAGAACTAATCACCCTAGTCATCTTCGATTGGTTTTTGAGCAATGTTGATGTTACAAGATCTGTTTGAATCGCAATAAGTGCTTTTTTGCGGTTACGTCTCGTTGGTTATTAGGGTTCATTGTGTCAAATGAAGGGATTAGGGTTGATCCCTTCAAGGTAGAGGCAATAATTAAATTTCCTCCCCCGTCCTCAATTCGGCAACTTCAAAGTCTTCAAGGGAAGGCTAATTTCTTAAGATGGTTTATAGCGAATTATGCCGAGATCACTAAAGGGTTCATTCGTTTGCTATGGAAAGGAGTTCCATTTGTATGGGATGACTTTGCACAATGGTCGTTCAATGCCTTGAAAAAGTAATTAGTCTCTGCCCCACTTTTGAGTCCACTGGATTATGGTAGGGACTTCCTTTTATAACTTGTTGCAACAGAATCAACCATCGATATGGTTCTCGTTCAAGAAGATGATGCTCTCACAGAGCATGTGATCTATTATTTGAGCCGAGGCTTGATAGGTCCTGAACTTCGCTATTCTCCTGTTGAGAATTTGGCCTTGGAAACTGTCCATGCTGTCCAGCGGCTCCACAATTATATCTTACTACGCAAAATTTTTGTCTTAGCAGCGGTCAATCCATTTCAATTTGTCCTCAGTAAGCGAGTGATTGGGGGCAAATACAATCGATGGATAGTCATTTTACAAGAATTTGATCTCGAGTTCTTGTCCGCCAAGTCTAAGAAATCTATGGTTTTTGCCAAGATAATATTTGAGCTACCTTGTGGAGAGGATACAGTTTATGAGGAATGTTTTCCCGATGAAAATTTATTCCTCATCTCTTCACTCGACCCTTGGTATGGAGATATCATTGTTTATCTCCAGACTTCGAAGTTTCCCTCTACTTTCTCTAAGGATGAATGTCGAAAATTATGTCACCTGGCTAAAAATTATGTTATCATTGGTGATACATTATATCGTCGAGGGGTTGATTCAATCCTTCGGCACTATTTAACCCTAGAGGAAGAAGATTCAGTGGTCAATGACTGCCATAGTGGAATTTGTGGTGGTCATCTTTCAGGGCTTGCTACAGCTCAGTGTATCTTACGTGCCGGCTATTTTTGGTCTTCACTCTTCAAATATTGTGTTGAAGCATTCAAATGCTGTCACCCCTGTCAAATCTATACTCGGAAGATGTGTACACATCCAGCTCCTATTTTTCCCATTGTCGCTGTCAGTCCTTTTACTAAGTGGGGTATTGATTTTACAACTTGTAATCCGCCTTCGACAGTGAATCACAAGTACATTATTGTGGTGTAGACTACTTTACGAAGTGGGCTAAGGCCATGCCCACTTATAGAAATGATAGTGAAATAGCGGCATTGTTTCTTTTTAATCAGATTGTCACAAGGTTCGATATCCCGAGAGAGATTGTCACTGACCATGGCAGTCATTTCCAGAATCAACTAATGTCTGAATTGGCTCTCAAATTGGGTTTCTGCCAGGAACATTCGTCTCCTTATTATCCTTAGGCCAATGGATATGTCGAGGCAGTGAACAAAACTCTTAAGACGATCCTGCAAAGGAAGATCGACAAAAATCGGTCTAATTGGCATCTAATGTTGTATCTGACTCTTTGGGCATACTGAACCTCCATAAAGACTGTTATAGGTTTTACACCTTTTCAATTAGTTTATGGGATGGAATCTATCTTTCCTATTGAATGTGAAATTCCATCTCTTAAGTTAGCTATTGAGCTCCTTCCAGAGACATCTAGTCTCGAAGAGCGCCTCCTTCATTTGGAACATCTCAATGAGCAGCGTCGAGATGCTGCCACAGTCAATGTGGCTCACAAGAAAAGGGTTAAAACTAAGTATGATAAAGCTGTCCATCCTCGATTCTTTTCTGAAGACGACGTTGTCTTGGTCTCTAACCAAGATAAGGACGCCTTGGGGGTAGGCAAGTTCAAGCCTATGTGGTACAGTCCCTCTATAATCAAATGAGTTTTAGAAAAAGGATCATATGAGTTAATTGATTTTGAAGGAAACAAGTTGGTGGAACCTCGAAATGGGCTCTACCTTAAGAAGTACTTTGCTTATGTAGCATCTAGGCAATGGCTTCTTTGTACATTTTGTATATTTGTACATATCTCATCGAGAGTTTTTGATATCAACACTTTTTGGTCTGCTGTGGAAGGTGTTGATGGATGACTTGGTCTATTTTGGATTCACCGATGGTGCTAGTTGGCACACTTGGAACCTCGCTTCCATAGCTTGGGTACTCTACTATCCAACTAGTCAGTTGATGGTATCAAGGGGAGGTATGCATTGGTCCCGCTTCAAATAATATGGCTGAGTATACTACCGTCATTAATTTACTATCCGAAGTAATTTCTTTCAAAATCGACTCGTTGGTAGTTTATCTTGATTCACAATTGATAGTGTCACAGTTCAATAACATTTATCGGGTAAGGGATCCATGTTTATATCACCAGTATTTAAGGATGAGGTTGTTACAAAGATCATTTACTTATATTAATTATTTGCACATTCCAAGATCTCATAATTGGTTAGCTGATTCTATCGTTAATCAAGCATTAGACTGGCACATTAATCATTCATCGCAATAAAATCAAGCATCAAAAGGTCGTACTATATATATATATATATATATATATATATATATATATATATATCATAAAACATCTCGAGTGTACATAAGTATGTCCAAAATAGTATACAAAATTGGGACTCAAATGCACATAATCATGTCTAGTACATCTAATGCCACGGCTTAGGATGAGCGACTAAGTAGGCAACTACTGCATTGCCCACATGCCTAAGAGTCCGAACTAGGTCTCGTGGCATGCCAACCACATGACGCTGCATATCTACAGGGAGATCCTCTACCGCTTCCATCGGTACTCGATGAGTTAGTCTCACCAAGTGCCACTGAACTATGTGTAGAAATCACTCTATATTTGCAGCCACCTCTTCGGCCCCTCGGCCGCAACGTCCATGCCATGGGAACCCATCTGGTCGCACCGGCCCAATATCTGGAACATGATCATCATATTAGTCATTTGAATCCTATCAAAAGTATTTTTCAAAATTCATTATTATATTTGAAAAAATCACAAAAAAATTATAAAATCAAAAAATACTTACCAATGTCACCCCATGCTGCGGTCGGTGGTAATACTAGATCGAGATCTCCTCGAAAGTCAATCCCAGCATAAGGGTAGTCATCTATGGTGATGATCTACTACTCCCACCAGGAGAAGAAGTCATCGTCAAATGCACTCTGTGGGACATCCCCACCTCCTAGACGTTTCATCAAGTCAGCCCACCTGCCCATTCGTGGATCTCGTGGGATGCTGATTGAAACCGGTACTCTAGGACCAAGTGCGGGGACCCTCTCAAAAAAGAAAGAGCACAAAATAGTTCCATATCCAAAGTTTTTGGTCTACTCTCTCTTGATGGAAGTAAGCTGGCTTTTCAGGCTAGCCAGAAGAGGAGTACACCAGTCAAATACGGTGGTGAGACAATCTATCGCCAAGCTCATGGCCAGCTGTGAATCCTGGTGTAGAGAAGTTGATCTGTTCACTCTAGCTATAGTGAACATGATTATCCTCAGCGATAAACTCCCCACATGTTTGATTGGAATTTGACTTCCAATCTTCTCTGGATGTCCCAGGCAATATATATGTACATATTCCTCGATCGAGAGACTGCCTTGTGACCTGCCCCTGGAATGTACTACCTCTCCCCTTCGGGAAAGGCCTATGATGAAATAAATGTCTTCCACTTCTATCCTGAGTGGCATCTAGTCAATCAAAAATGAATAATCCTTGATACTCCAGTAGTTAATGAGCATCTCAATCAGGTGAGTGTTTGCTTTCATATTTGGCATTTTAAAAAACTTTAGCAAACCACCTCCTCGTAAAGCATCCAAAGCATTAGGATCATTCATAACCTCATCATCCACTGAGGTATGCTCTCTTTCTTGCCAAGTGACTGGCATCCTGAAGAAAAAATGAATTTAGACCATTAGTTTTTTTGTTTGAAATGTTTGCGGCGTATACACAGGTCCATTTTACACACAAGCACGTGTAGGGCCTGCGTATATGCGGTTTCATGTATCCAACCCGCGTATACGCTGCGGCAAAATTTTTGACAAAACATTGAATGGTAAAACTTAAATTAAAAATTCTAAGACTAGTCACAATTGATTACAAGACAAGTTTAAGGGTTACCTGGTGATTTTGGAAGGACCTGAATGGTTGAATTTGGCGTATGGAAAAGTTTGCTCCTTTGCTCTCAAACTCAAATGGTGAAAATGGTGAGTCCAAAAACTATTTTATAGGCTTTGAAAATGCACAAAACTTGATTTTGTTTGGCCTCATGTAACTTTTAACTTGGGAGCTTGAAATGTCGAGAATGGTTTGATTTTCAGGACATTTTGGACGTTTTTTCGACAGTTTCAAGACAGTTCCATCACTGCTGACCCGTCATGATAGGTATCGTTTTCTCACTGGCATATAGGTTAGGGAAGCTATTTTTTTGTTGCATTATGCATACTAGCCTCCATTTGTTGATACACTTTCCATAGCGTCGATCCCATCGTGTTATGGTTCGTAAACCACCTTCACTCGACGATTTTTTAAATCATGACACGATGGTAGAGCCATCCTTTTCAGGGGAATCATAGTTAGAACTTCACTGACATTTTTTGCCCATGCTGCTTCGATTTGAGTAGGCTTGGGAGTCCTCTGTAGTCCTGCCATGACTTATTCAATGAAGACTCATTCCTCTTTGTTTCTTCATTTCGTTCTGGCCTTATACCCTAGAGGCTCCTTTGTGTTGAGTTGTACTACTACATTGCATTTTGACCACTTGCACCTTTTGGCCTTGAGCGAGCTTCACTTGGACTCGTGTCTAAGCCAACTTTTGACCATGACGACTGCAAAATCGAACTTGCATTCCTTTGACTTCTACAACTTGAAGCACCTTGACCTGTGGAAGGAACACACCTTTGAGTGCCTTGGACCAGTTTTCACCTCCCTGCATTGAGCATAGGATTGTTCTAATCCCAGGAACTAGATCATCTGCTTCACCAACACTCGTTCTTTCCACTGTACTATAGCATTCTTTTATTCTTTTTCCAGCTTAAAGAAAAATACAAAAAAATTATATATTCCAGAAAGAGTGGGAATGGGACAATATTTTCATTTATTGTTAGCAGCTAGAGTTAGTAGTGTTGCCCTTAAACAAAGCACTCAAAACAAAGTCTCCTCCGTTTGGGCGGGCTTTAGTTTGACTTATCTATGCCTTAACCTTGTTATTGAGTCAGTTCTCCCCCAATTGGTTATCTATTCCAATCATATGGAGGGTTCGTTCGTGCCTCCTGCACGACGAACTTATACAGAGTCATCATATGCTACCACATAGTCACATTGAGTCGTGCTTTTGTTCAAGGAAAGTTAGCCTGAGTCAGCCTCTCTGCGGTGTCTCTTAACTCATTTTTCAGTCGACCATCCCTGGTTGTCAGTATCGTGTCTATCATCACATCAGCTATATTGGTCCTTTACTTGTGCCAGTTTGAGAAGGTCCCCATTGACTTCTTACTGGCGGGTCTTGTCCTTATCAACGACAACATATTGTTCTGAGGATAGGCCTAGAGCTGCACCTTGGCCCTATTTTCATTATTGATAGGTCACCTTGTGCTTAGCATCGATCAGTATCATGGGTATTTAATTGAGTGGTTTCCCTTGTGTTCGACATCATCTTACATATCACACATTGGGATTCATGCAGTACCTTGGTTTCCATTTGACCCTATTGGTGGATACCTCGCCTCTGTGTCAGCTTTCATTATTGGTTGGTTCAGAGGGTTTCTGTCGTGCACTAGCCACATCTTGTGTACACCAGAAACATGCTTCGATCAGGTTACTACATATTTTTCGTCCGATTCCTTCCACATTATTGGCCTACGGGTTACACTCATGCTAGATTGATGAAGGATGCCTTAATGCCTTCCTTCTAGTGGATCTTTCCCTATTGACTATGACTCATTGCTCTGGGGCAAAGATCTAGAGTCCATTTGGCAGTACCTTGGATTTGCAGTCATTAGTGGCAGATCCTTCCCTATCGACAGTGGGAAACCATCATTGTCTCCTGATTGATAGATTATTACAAGTGTTCAACTTCAGCTCATCTATTCACACTTGTTAGATTGTACTGGGTACCTTGACGCTCATTATCATTATTAGTGAGTAGTCTTGCATTTGTTAACGGTATACATCAATGACTGGTAATCAAATGATTTCTAACATGGTCGACTTCAAATCATTTATTCCCATGGTGTAGAAATGTACCACGACAGTCGGTGAAGACCTCAGGTTGCATCAGCATTCATTGGTTCACTTGACAGTTGCTCCTATTGCTGCTAGTTGATACCACTCCACCTTATATGTTGCAGTCATTCATGGCGACATTCTATATGCTAGCACCTGAGTTTGCAGTGTAGTACCATTTTACTCCATCATGTTCATTTGGTACTTTTTGGGATCAGTCTTTGATATCAATGATCCGCTTCATCCTTCGGCATCATTGACATTTTTATATGTGATATTTAGACATGTACTTTTTCGATCATGATCAGATGATCCATTATGTATTTTCCAGTCTTTTATACTTGTATACTTAGTGGATTCACTTGTATTTAATATGCATACATGTTGTACTTTCTCTGAGCATGGGTATGCCTGCCTCAGACAGTGTTTCCTTCTGATCTCCTTTTGTGGCTTGGCAGGCTAAACTCAGGTGAAATCCTTCTCAATTTTTGACAGATTTCCTTTCCATGAACTTGCTTAAT
This sequence comes from Pinus tabuliformis, assembly GCA_031772625.1. Classification (NCBI taxonomy): domain Eukaryota; kingdom Viridiplantae; phylum Streptophyta; class Pinopsida; order Pinales; family Pinaceae; genus Pinus; species Pinus tabuliformis. The sequence continues at coordinate 23,559,413 of CM062806.1, forward strand.
ACATTTCAGCCATCATGTACCCCTTCTGACCTCACATATTAGGGGGCATCTGTTATAGCTCCAAATCTCACTCTTGATGTTTGTGATGCTGCACTCATGGCCTAGGGCAACCCCTCCTTATAGACCTGGTCCAAAAATTTTAAAAACAGTGTTTTACTCCCTATACGTGACATTGCCCTGAGCTAAACGTGTGTGTACCTGGGTCTATGTATACTCAACCCGCGTATATGTCTTAAAACACTTAAAAAAATTAAATCTCCTTAATTTCTGTGGATATCACCAGTTTTACTTGTTGATTACCTATTAGTGCTCATGGCCCAACTGTTCCCAACAAATTCCCAGCCAAAAAACTACTTTGGGAGAAGTATAAAAGGCTTCAATGGGAAGGCCTAAGGGAGGAGAGAATAGAGAGAAATATCACTCTGTTGAGATTATCCCTGACCAAGTCTAAAGATCCTTGTGCTTCTAGCACTTCCCCCATTTACAGGAAACCCTTGTTTCCTTGTGTTATGATGTCTTTCTACTACTTGAGATATCATGGAGTAAGTCATGGAAGGAGTTTGTTGAAGGCTTGAGAGTGGATAAATCTGGAGGATGGTTCCACTTGGAGCCTGCGACAGGATGACTCAGGTGAAATCATTCCTTTCTGTACTTTATTTATCTATAATAAAAGAAACACTTGTCTTGTTCCTGATATAAATCTTCTTCATGTTTATGATATCAATGTTATGATTCACATATGAACGGTTGTTTTAATTGTATAACTAACTACCTTTCAATAAGCTATGAAGATGATTTCTTTATGATGCTTGGTCAATATACTATTGTGCTTTCTGAAATTGATTGTTTTGCAAGTTGAAGAAGCAAAAGGAACTCCAAGAGGGTTTGTACCCTGGCTGGATCTTCTCAAACGAATGACCCCCAGGTGCACCTCTCTTCATTTAGTTTGTTTATATTAGCATCATGGCTGTGTGGAATGTGTGTTTCTCTATGTAGATAACCTATGATCTGCTAGGGTATCAACCCAAGACCCTAGGGGAATTTATTCATTAACAGGAAGGATGTGCAGTACAGATACTCAGCAAGAAACGAATTAACATCGAACAATTGAGCCTCCAACGTGATGAAGCAGTAGCACAGAATCAAGAGTTGGAGCAAACTATTGGGGAAGCATGTTGTCATGCCCCTGAGCTCGAGATTGCGGTAGATTTACCTGTAGACATATGGATCCACAAGTTGGCCAGCAGGTTCCACATAGCGATGGAAGAGGTAGTGAGGATCGATTTGGACCTCAACTTGTAGATAGCAGAATTGAAACTGAAATCACAGCCCTCTTGTTACACTAGAAAATGTCACCATGGCTATTTACAGTTGGTATGGCTCTATCAATAGTCATACTACCCTCTTAAGCAAGTCTTATGCCTCTGCTATCCATGTCAAACTCCAAGAAAGAGAGAAAGTCTTTATAAATATGTTTATCTCTGGGTACGCAGGTTCTCTCAACCTTTCCTGCGGGTACGCACCTAATGTTCATAATGTCTGCGTCCAAGGACGCTCTGTATCTAAAGGGTCAGGTGCGTCCCTCTGAAAAGGTTAAAATGCGCAAGTTTTATCTTCAAAAACTTACTTGTGGTCATTTATAGAGCATTCTAGAAGGTTGTTTGACGTGTATGAAGCGCCTCCAGATGGTTCATGCACCCCTAGCAATGAGGAACTTATCCCATCAATAAGGGAGCTATCCCACCCAAAGAGGGGACTATCCCATTGATGGTGGACCTGATTAACTTCCTCTTGAGCACTATAAATACAGGCATTGGACCAGAAGGAGGGAGGTTGAAAGTTATACATTTCTAAGGGTAAATGCTACAAGAATTAGGACTCCCATTTAGAAGCTTGTGAGGAGAGATTGCCATCTTTGATTGTTCTATTTGGAAGTGGGTGAGCTTTGTCAAAGTAGAGGAAGACTCTTGTGGACCCTGGAAGGAGCTTGCACAACACCAAGGCTCAGGTTGTAATGGTTCCTTTTGATTACCTTTAATGCAAATTGGTCCATTCTTCTCAATAACTTGTTGTTTATGAGTTATTTCATGTACTCCTTGGTCTATATGTTGAATATGCTTTGTTTTATGTTATAATCAGGTGCTATTTAATTGTTTGACTGTTGGTGATTACATGTTTTGGAGAAAAGGAGGAGCTCATCCAGATCAACAAAGCTTGGAATTCTACAACAGCGTTTGGACAAAGGTAAGAACGAAACACTTGATTTCTCATATCATAATGCATGTTTAGAGAAGGATAGCTCTAGGTTGTTTTGTTTGTCATTAGAATGTCTTAGACTTCTAGGAAGGTCGGTTGTGTCCGCACTTTTGACTGATTCCGTGTGACAAATTGGCGACTCCACTGGGGATTCCATTGATGAGAAAAGTCTTTTCCTTTGTGTGAACTTTTCTTTGAGAAAATTGGTTTATTTTTCTGGTTTTGGCTCTGTGACTTTGTCTCTGGGTGGGTTAGCTTAGGATTAGTTTTATTTTGGTTTTTCTTGAGTTTTTCAGTAGGACGCACCCTCTGAGTGCTTCACAGTGTGTCCCTGGACGCACTTTTGTTGTGTGCACAGAGCGGGCCCGTACCTGTGCTAACGGGTTGCCTGCGTCCCCTGCTAAAATTTGAAAAAATTCCATTTTTTGCCTTTTTTGCTCTTAGATTTTGTTTTTTCTTAGTTTTTTCTGCCCAGATTCATTAGTCCCTTGTCAAAAATCTTCACCTGAACTTGTTTCGATAGCATTGAGTGTTTTAGTGGATTTCATCAAAGTATAAGCCCTAGGGTTTGATTTTGAGTAGGTCTTGTAGTGACTTTGGCGGTAGGAGTTGTCAAGCCTTATATCTCTCTAGTTTTGTCAGCATTCTAAGAAGTCAGACCTGTCATAAAGTCTACCTGTGAGAGTAACTTACCATTGAGTTGTCTCTTGGGCCAATTTTGAAGTGCTGGTTGTTTAAGTCTTGAATTCCATTTTACAAAAAGAACAAAAAGATTTGAGTTTTGTTTTGACTAGTCTTTTGATTCTGCATTAGCTAGTCCTTGATTTGATTTAGATCAAGTAAAACAACCTAGAATCATCTTTGTAAGCTTTTTCCTTGTTAGATTTGCTTAGAGTAATTCCTCTTTTGATTTGCTTGTGAGTCAAGTTTTCATAGATTTTATAGTTTTTTGAGATTGTTTTTTGTTAAGATAGGTTTATATGCTTTATTTAAAAGAGAAAATACAAAAACATCTCCTTTGAAAAGTTTTGTTTCAAGTAGCTTTGAAAAGTTTTGAAAGAAAAAGAGTTTTTCGTGCAAGTAAAGAGTGGTTATGTTTGTGTGCTTGAAAAGAAAAAGAGAATTGCTTCTTTGATTGTCTTTTCTAAGGAAGTTGTTTTCTCTAAAATTTGCATTCTCTCAACTCTCTTAGTTAAGAATTTCATTGAAAAATGAAAGTAACGTAAATCATCTTAGGTGCATCTTTGTAGTGGTTGGAGTCGAGTCTACACACCATTGGTTTCACTTCCACTACCTTTTGTCTTTAAAGGAAAACCATAAAAGTAACGCTTAAAGTAAAATCGAAGTAGTAACTTTTATTTACTAGGGCTCTGAAACACCAATTTAGATCAGGCTAGTGTCTTGGAGTAGGTGAGTAATTAACTCTCCAAGACAACAAAACCAAACAAGTAGCTTATCTTGTGATAGAATAAATCCAATTGTCTCACTTGTACTCTGGGAAAGCTCCTCTTAAAGGAGAAGCACGAGCTCGTGTCCGAACCAGTGAGGGGATCAATCCCCCCTCGTTGGGAACGACGCCAGACACGCACGTATTACAAAAGGTAAACCTCGGATTAACCATTGTCGAGGAGTCAAGGGTCACTTGTCGGTAAACCTTGGATTATTGTCAAGGAGCCGGTAAGGGGATTGAGCTTGCTACTCTACCCTTGCGTGCTGTCGGAGTTTAGACTGTTCCCCCAGGTACATTTGTTGCGGTTGGTAACCTTAGTGACCATTATCTTTAGGATTCTACCGAGGTGACGGTGGAGGGAAGATCCCACTATACCTGGAGCAGACGTCGGCTAGACTCACTTGGATTTTCTGGGGGGTTCACTTCACTCGAGACGGTTAAAGTGGAGGAACTTGGTCCAGTCTATTCATTAAGCAGGTTGCCGGGGTAACTGTTCCACCCGCCACTTCTGTACTGAATCCAGCGAGGTTGGGCTTCATCACCAACTAGCGCTTTCGGTCTGGAAGGCTACTGTTTGTGTTTGGTTTGACGCCCTATATTCTTTAGGCGAGTGCTTCAAATTTGTTTGGTTCTTTAGAGACTTTACGTGGTTTGATTTGAAATTTTTACTTTGTTTTCATGTGTAGTAGTTAAAAGTTTTTAGCTGTGGCGGAATTACCGAGACAGTCCTGTAGACTTCGGGGCCAGTCTCTTGAAGTTGTTTCTGTGGCCGAATTGTTGAGAAGATCCCGTAGACTTAGGGGTGAACCTCCTCGAGACGAGCCCAGTCATCTAGAAGGTTTGAAGGTCCTTGTAACTCCTCCTAGTGGCGGTAGAGTAGGTTCACCTGAAGAAGGAGAATCTTCCTTGGTAGTCCATTCAGATTACCAATGCTTAGAGATAGGTTATAATCCCGAAGCTGTTACAGTTTCTGAGCTTGTTGGTAGTTTTTCGTCTAGTGATATAGGCGAAGAACCAGAAATATCTGAACCTGTTACTCCGACTTCTAGTGTTCCTGATTCACCGAGAATAGAAAGAATTATCACCGAAAATCTTCCTACTGGTTTGATTGCTATTGAAGAACTTGTTCCAGAGGAAGAAATAGGCGTCTCTGATCCTAAAGATCAACTTACCCTTGATCTAAGAGAGCGTGAATCTATCTTTTACAGTCAGGGAAAATTTTAAGAACCCCCCCTAAATTTATAAATATAATAAATGGGCGAATCTCCATGGTATATAGGAAAAATGGAAGGCGATTTTATCAATAATATAATATCTATATATAATTATTTGGCGAATCTCTCACCAGGCATGGCGAATATTTTACTCAATTATAAAAACTTGTAAGATCTTGGCGAGTCTTTCACTAAATAATAAAACTTTGTAAAGTCCTAGTGAATCTTAGCATAGGCTACATGTTGGTTTAATTCCTCCATTTAAATAGGCTACATTCTAGGTGAATACCATGGGTCAATACCATGTGCCCTTTTGGTGAATACCATGGGTCAATACCATGTGCCATTTTTATTTTTATTAATTCTAATATTAGCGTTAATAATGGTTTTTTGCATGGTATTAATAACAATCTAGTCCATGGTATTTGTCCCATAGTATTTTGGCCATAGGTTTCACCTAAATATAACCCATTTTTTGAGTGTTCGTAAATATAAGGTGACTTATGGAGTAAATATAAAAAAATGTTTTATTTGTTTACCATACCTCTCATTTATTTATATTTTATGAATTTACCATACCTCTTTTACAAATATGCTATTTGGCCCATAGGATTCACTTAAATAAAACCTCTTTCTTGAGTCTTCATAAATAGAACGAGGGTTATGGACTAAATATAAAAAGAGGTTTTATTTATTTACGATACGTCTAGTTTATTTATAGTTTTATTTATTTACCGTACCTTTTGAGTAAGTATAAAAAGAGGTTTTATTTATTTACCATACCTCCACTTTACTTATATTTTTATTTGTTTACACCCTTACATGTATATAAGGTGACTTATGGAGTAAATATAAAAAATGTTTTATTTATTTACCATACCTCTCATTTATTTATATTTTTATTAATTTACCATACCTCTTATTTATTTATATTTTTATTAATTTACCATACCTCTTTTATAAATATGGTATTTGGCCCATAGGATTCACTTAAATAAAACCTATTCTTGAAAATGGGCGAATGGAAGGTTGTAAGTCCTAATTTCAAGGGCTAAATTTACCTTTTTTACCCTCTCCCTTAAAATAAGGTGGGCTATTTGAGGTGATTTGTAAAAATGTACTATGATACAAAATATTCGCCCACTAAAAATTTAAAACCCCTTAATTTCGCCAAAGGGCGAACATTCGCCCCTAAAAGTATCCTTGTTTACAGTCCTCCTAGAAGTACTACTTGGTACCTTTCGTTAACCAATTATTTAGACAACTTTGGGCTAGGTTTTTCTACACCTCGTACTCCTTTTCCACCTGGAGGTATTCATACTCCTGTAGATATGTCTGGTCAGTCGTCCGTGTTTACGCAAAGTCCTGAATCGTTTTTACATGGCGGTCCTTTTGTTCCTACTGGGTATCAATCTCTTTCTGGTACCTTTGCAGGAGCATCTCCTCAACCCATTGATCATGGGTTATTAGTTGGAAACAGTGGTAATGTACCATTGGGTGTAGGAGACATTTACATGATGTCAGGTTCAGTTCCCATTTCCCAACCTCAAGGTGGCCAATTACCGCCTGGGGGGCAGCCTCAGTTAATGCCTGGGGGCAACTTCAAGGTACTTCGTTCGTGTCTGGGGGGCAACCTCAAGGTCAGTACGCTCCTATGGGGCAATACTTACCTTCAGGTCAACCCCAGCCTCAATATGTACCCCAAGGTCAACCTCAGTATCAATATAAACCTCAAGGATGGCAACCTCAAGGATGGCAACCCCAAGGGTATCAACCCCAAGGGTATCAACCTCAAGGGTACCAACCTCAAGGTCAAGGTCAACCCCAGTACCCGTATTTACCTCAAGGTTATCAACCTCAAGGTCAATACTCAGGTCAAGGTTATCAACCACCTCAAGGTCAATCATATGGTCAAGGTACGGGAACTGCACCTTACAGTTATCAATCCTATCCTCAATCCGGCTATGGGTCTCAGTATCCTCAACCTGTTATGGGTCAATACCCTGGAATGTTAGTGTGGGATCCGTCATAGGGTCAACAGGTGTTGCAGCCAAGTATACAGTCGGTACCTCAAGTCGGACAACCTGTAGTTTCTGGTCCACCCCAGCAACCGCAACCTGTCCAGTCAAGTGTTCAAACCTCTGTAACTTCGGTAGTTACTCAGCCACCAATTGCACCTAGTACTCCATCTCAAACGGCTGCTGCAACTACCGCCACATCTACCATACTTACTTCTGGAGTATCGACAGCTCCGGTTTCTACTGTCTCTGTAACCACTCCTTAGACATCTTTACCATTGTCTGGATCTACGATTCAAACCATGGTCGAGATGCCTGTAGGCTAGCCTGGTATAAGTACGGTTGTCACTACTCAACCTCAATTTGTTCAACCTCCGTACCAGGGACAGTACCAACCTAGGCAAGCTGTCCAACAACCAGTTTACCGGTATCAACCATATCCTGGGTACACTTATCAACAACCTCAGCAACCCCAGTACGGTCCGGTTAATCTTGGTTTTCCAGGAGGATATAATATCCCAAATGCGACTCCTGTTCCTAGTTATCCTGGATATCCTCCTCCTGGGGCCGGTATTGTGACCCAGAGTTTTAGAGATCCTAACCGGCAGTTACCGTTTATCGCAACTTTAGATTTACCAGACTTGACGCGCCTAACGAATGATCCAATTCAATATCTTCCGTTCTGGTCGTCAATGCCAAATAAGTTGCCCAGCGATATACCCAAGTTCGAAGGTAAGTCTGGAGAGGATCCGTCCAATCACGTGATGACTTACCACCTCTGGTGTGCTTCAAATTCTATCTCGGATGATTCGATCCGCTTACGTCTTTTCCAGCGCACACTCATTGGTCTCGCGGCCAAGTGGTACATTGAGTTACCATGGGCCTCTTTTTACAATTTTAGCCAGTTAGCTACCTCGTTCTTAACTCACTTTCAGTTGTCGGTCAGATACGATAACGGCACGGAGTTATTAACTTCACTAAAACAATCAACCTCCACGTACATTTCCGATCACATTCATGAGTGGAGACGTCGAAGAAGGCTAGTGAAAGTTTTTATCCCGGACCAAATCTTAGCTGAATGGTTTGTTAAATCATTATTACCAAGAATTACTGAAGATGTAGCTAAGGCCGGAGTAGTTACTGAGGAGCAAGTCATTGCTCAGGCGCAATACCTTGACTTAGTTTACACTCAGTCGGGTACATTACACGAGAAGATTCCGGATCTTCCAAAGTCGAATCAAATCGCTGCTGCTCCTTCGGGATCTCATGCCGCTGATGGTATGATTGGTGTCGTGAATACAAAGAGCAAGAAGAAGTCTTCCAAGGCTTCGACTACTCCTATTATCACTTTGCCCGATTCCCCGACAGGAGAGTCTTCTCCTGAACTTACCGCCGATATTCACATTGTAGAGTCATCTACGGCCAAATAAAAAAATGGCAGAAAGAAGAAAGGAAAGAAGAAGGCTAAAGCAGACAAGGCTCCGAAGGAGAAAACAGAAAAGTCGGAAACCAATGACGAAAAGTGCAAACCTCGATATCCTTGTCTTATTTGTGAAGAGGATCATTTTACGAGAGATTGCCCTCATCGGGCAGAGGTTGTGAAAATAGTCAAAGGTTCTCCCACTCCTGCTGTGTTAAAAAATCCATTTCCGGAGCAGGAGAATAAGATGATAGGTTCTTCCTCGAATGCCAGTGAAGAACCCATTTTGATGATGTCTCATGTAAGGATTGCGACTCGATCGCAAGATTATGGTAGTAAGAATCCTGTTGACGGTAAGGAAGCAGAATCTTCTCACTCTAACCCGTCAACCTCAGCTCCTGGTTCCGATCCACTACAGATCGAGAAACCTAACCCGGACTTAGTAATTAAACCGCCCGCCAAGGGTGTACTTCGAAGGTCTGCTTTCAATCCACATGCGAGAGCGGCCCAGAATTACAACATTGTTGAGGACTTAGCTGTTTCACCCTCCGCAATGTCGGCGTTAGAAGTGCTGCAATCATGCCCAGCACAACGAAAATTGCTTTTGTCGGCTATAGGAGCTGTTGATGTTCAGGACTCGAATCTAATAATCTTCGATCTAAAAAATAGTACACCGCGTCTCCCCCATCAAATGGCTTTCCAAATTCCAGTGATAGTCAAAAACAGGCCTATTCATAGGACTGTGATTGATGAGGGAGCTTCTACGTGTATTATGTCGATTCAATGTTGGAGATCCCTTGGTTCTCCTTCGTTGAACCAATCCCCCACCATCCTTAAGGCCTTTGATGGCCGTGGGTTCCGTCCATTTGGTATTCTACAGGAATTGCCTATAGGGGTAGAAGGTAAAACCATTAGTCTGGATGTGGAAGTGGTTGATGCCCCTCTAGACTACAACCTTCTTTTGGGTCGAAGTTGGTCATATGCTATGACAGCGGTCGTTTCATAGGTCTTCAGAGTAATTAAGTTTCCACATAACGGTAAGATCGTGACTATTGATCAGCTGACATACTTTTTGTCCGACCCAGCCTCTTCAGAGAGTATCCAGCATGTCGGTAAGATGACAATCCCTTATAGGGACGTCGGTGTCGGTTTAGTTAAGGATTTCGGTTTACTGGGAACTTTTCCTCTCCCTCCACTAAGCGTAGAACCTTCATTTGCAACAATTCATATGATTACATCAGACAACATTATTTATGATGATCCTTGGATCGTCCCATCTGACTCTGAGATAGACTCATTCGGTGATGCTATGCCCTTGAGTCCATATGAAATTGCTTATGAAGCTCTCTTGTCTTTTACCGACTCTCATTCAACCGAGATCAGCCAAATGAATGTGGTCAGTGAAGAATCACTTTTCACCTCAACCTTAGAACAGATAGCGTTTCCCGAAGTCGTGTCATTTGACGAACAACTTCGCGAAATCCTAAGTGTAGACGATCTACCATGGGAGGATCTCCATCACAGATCTTCGTTTTTACCTAAGGATGATGCATTTGAAAATGATTTTTCATCTATCTTTACCGCTGAATATGTCAAAGACGCTGAGGATCCAACGAAACATTCTGATTCAGAGTTGAATTTAGGGAATATTTCTCGTACTATTCCCATTGATATTTCAGTGAAGCCCGGAATTGAGGAGAACATTCATATAGGTGCCACATGTACAGAAGAAGAAATCCAAACTTACAAGGCCCTATTCCAAGAATTCCGCGATGTGTTTGCCTGGTCTTACGAGGAAATGCCGGGAATCGATCCTGCCATTGTTGTTCATGAAATAAAGACCTACCCGGATGCTAAATCTGTCCGGCAACGGTTGCGTTAGATTCATCCTCGAAAAGCGGTTGCGATTAAAGCAGAAGCCGAAAAGCTGTTGAAAGCAGGTTTCATTTATCCGATCCCATTAACGGATTGGGTATCGAATATTGTTCCGGTCAACAAGAAACAAGGAACAATAAGAATATGTATCGACTATAGGGATATCAATCGAGCTTGTCCAAAAGACAACTATCCTACGCCTTATATCGATCAAATTATTGATGATTGTGCCGGAAGTGAAATGTTTTCCTTCATGGATGGTTTTTCGGGCTATAATCAAATCAATATTCTACCTGCCGACCAACCAAAAACGACATTCATTTGTCCATGGGGGACGTTTGCTTATTGCAAATTACCTTTTGGGCTTAAGAATGCCGGGGCCACTTTTCAACGGGCGATGTCTTACGCATTTCACGACATCAAGCACATTGTGCAACCGTATCTTGATGATTTGCCTGCTCATTCTTTACGTCGAGCTGATCACCTTGTCCACCTACGAGCAATCTTTATGAGGTGTAGGCATTATCGAATTCGGTTGAATCCCCACAAGTGTGTTTTTTGTATAGAAACAGGTCGATTGCTGGGATTTGTTGTTTCAAAAGCTGGCATTCGCGTCGATCCCTCGAAAGTCGAGGCTATCATCAAATTGCCTCCTCCTTCGAGTTTGCGCCAACTCCAAAGTTTTCAAGGGAAAGAAAACTTTTTACGCCGATTCATCCCAAACTACGCCGAGGTCACTAAAGGTTTTACACGGTTGTTGAAACAGAACGTTCAATTCTTTTGGGACGAGATTGCCCAACAATCTTTTGATGCACTTAAACACGCGTTGACCCATGCACCGTTGTTGCATCCTCCCAACTACAACGAGGATTACTTCTTATACCTCGCAGCTTTGCATTCCACCATTGGAATGGTGTTAGTTCAAGAAGATGAATTTGGAGCGGAGCATGTGATATATTATCTCAGTAGGACCTTAAATCCCACTGAGTTAAAATATTCGCATGTGGAGAAATTGGCCCTGGCAGCCGTTCAAGATGTCCAGCGTTTTCGTCACTACATTCTTCTCCGTAAAACTACAGTTATTTCGGATTGCAACCCTATGATTTACATTTTGACAAAAAAACTGCTAGGGGGCAAGTACTCTAAATGGATCGTTATCCTGCAAGAGTTTGACTTGGAGTTCGAGAAGTCCAAGTCTAAGAAATCCTTAGTTTTTGCGGAATTGATGTGTGACTTCCCGCGTACTGACACAGAGACTGTGGCGGAGGAGTCCATTGCGGACGAATCTTTGTTTCTTATCAGTACTTTATATCCGTGGTACGGGGATATAATCATCTATCTCCAAACCCAAACCTTTCGGCCTGAAGCTTCAAAGGCGGAACGTCGAAAAATTCGGTTTCAATCCCAGCGATACAAAATTATTGGAGATACACTTTATTGCCGGGGGGCAGACTTAGTTTTTCGACGTTGTCTAACTCACGAAGAGGCTGAGAGGGTTTTGAATGATTGTCACTCTGGAGCATGTGGCGGTCATATGTCTGGGTATGCCACAGCTCAGAAGGTGTTGCGCGCTAGTTACTTCTGGCCATCTATGTTTAAGGATTGTATCATTGCAGTCAGGAAGTGCCACAACTGCCAAGTGTTTGATCGAAAGATGCGCGCACTGTCTGCTCCTCTCCACCCAATAATTGTCGTTGGTCCATTCGCCAAATGGGGTATCGACTTTATTACTTGTAACCCTCACTCGGCCGGGGGGCATGTGTATATCATCCTCGCGGTTGATTATTTCACTAAATGGGCCGAGGCGATGCCTACATTCGACGCAAGCGGCAAAACAGCTGCAGTTTTCGTATTCAATCATATTATAACTAGGTTTGGTGTCCCACAAGCAATCATTACTGACCATGGGAGCCATTTTCGAAACATCATGATGACTGAGCTTACAAGCCAGCTTGGTTTGCGCCACGACAGCTCTACTCCTTATTATCCGCAAGCCAACGGTTTGGTTGAATCTATCAACAAAGTTCTGGTTATCATGATCCGACGAACCATTGGTATTCATCGGTCGAATTGGCACAACATGTTATTTTCGGCGCTATGGGCATACCGAACCTCAGTAAAAACCTCAACAGGGTTCACTCCTTTCCAGCTAGTTTATGGTTTGGAAGCTGTGTTACCCATTGAATGCGAAATCCCATCACTTCAAATGGCTGTCGAATTACTCCCAGCTACTTCCGAAGAGGAGAAACGTTTATTGTACTTAGCTAAATTAGATGAGACTCGACGTGACGCTGCATTGGCAATCGAGACTCACGCAAAGCGAATGAAAGCTCAGTATGATAGAAATGTGACCCCTCGAAGTTTTTCGGAGGGAGACCTAGTGCTTTTATATGATCAAGCTAACGATAAGCTAGGTGCTGGAAAATTCGTTCCTATGTGGCATGGACCCTATATTGTAAAGCGAAAGCTAGCAAAAGGGGCTTATGAGCTGGTAGATTTTGATGGGGACTCTTTGGGTAAACCCAGAAATGGACTTTACTTAAAGAGGTATTATGCTTAAATGGTGGGTATGGAGGATTTTTAGTTAGGTTAGGTTTTCTTTCTAGCTAGTGTGATTATTAGTTAGTCAGTGTGCTTAGCTTAGCGAGTGTGTTTTTTCGTCGTTATTTTGGCTTATCTTGGTTTTTCTCTTGATATTGCAGATGTCGACGCCTCTCCAAACATACATTGGATTTGCTGATGGTGCTTGTCGTAGTACACGAAATATCTCTTCCGCAGCTTGGGTTATCTATTCACCTTCTGACGAGTTAGTTTCCATGCATGGGGTAAGCCTCGGTCAAACAACGAATAACATTGCAGAATACAGTGCAGTGGTTGAATTATTATCCGAATCTATTTCATTTGGGATTCGACGTTTGATAGTGAGGTTAGATTCTGAGCTTGTTGTATTACAGCTTAATAGAGTTTATGCCATTAGGAATCCTATGTTATTAAGGTTGTTTTTGAGAGTGCGTCTCTTGGAACGTGAATTTGATTACATTGAATATCAGCATATTCCAAGGTCCTTAAATACATTAGCAGATGCAATTGCTTCTTGAGTGTTGGACAGACATTTACAATAATCATGCAAGTAAATTTAAAAACATTTCATCATACATGTTAAACAATATAAGCCGGTAATAGTGATATATATATATAGATAGGAGTGTGGCAAAAAATATACATCGTCTTCGATCATAGGTTGAAAAACACCTTATGATCGGCAAAAATGATAGAGTACAAAAAAGTCAAAAATGTCACATGTGTCTACAAAGTGACTAGCCAATCACTGGTGGTGCTCCCTGTACGACACCACTGCACGGGCTACCTTGCGCAAAAATCTCCTAAACGGTCCAGGGACCGCGACTACATAGCGCTGAAGTCTGATAGGAATATCATCCATAGTAGTCTCAGGTATATCCGCCGTCAGACGCTGTAGATCATGCTCCAACTCAGCTAGTACCTCTGCAGCCGCCGCGTCCTGTGGGGCCGGTACCGGTGCAACTGGATGTCTCCTCTCAAAAGGCCGGAGGTTGGCTGGACGCTGTGGACCAACATCTGCATTTTGAAAATTTTACTGTCAGTTTTGAGACGATATATATAAAAAACAAAAAAATACATAATTTGAAAACTCGTGAAAAATAAAGTACCTCTGTCGTCACATTGTTCTCCCTGTGGAAGAACCATGTCCGGATCACCTCGAAAATCTACTCCGGCATATGGAAAGTCCTGAATCGCAAACACCTGGTCCTCTAACCAGTGAAAATAACTGTCAGTGAATCGAACAACTGCCGCACCCTCGTCCGGATGCCGGGCCATCACCATAACCCATCGTATCAGCTTTGGCTCCTGAGGACCCAAAATATCAACAGTGAGATGCTGAGGGATCAGCATCGGAATTCTCTCTAGGGAAAAGCTCACGACTATAGGCCCATATCCAAAGGTCTTTAGTTTCCCGGTCTTTGCCCTGATCAGTTGAGCTTTCAAGTTAGCCGACACCGCATCACACCAGTTGAAGATGGTGCCTTGGAGACAGTCAATTGCCATCCGCATTTGGGACCCAGTGTCAATATGTAAAGTGGCTGAGCCACAAATCCTGGTCACAGTGAAAGCTAAGACCATGAGTTCACGCCGAGAGATGTATTTGATCTCTATGCCTTTCGCATGGTGTCGATCAGGTAGGCACCAATCTGCTCGGATACTATCAAGGGATTGGCCACCCGGCCTAGTCCCGGCTAGATTGAGTTGCTCGCCTCTATTCGGCAAGCCAGTGAGAAAGTAGATATTAGAGGGCTCTATCTCGAGTTGTTGCCCCCCGATATAAAAGCATTGCTCTTGAACGTTCCATCTCTCGACCAGCCACTCCAAGAATCTTACCTGAGCCCTCATGCCTGGTATGGCCCAGTATTTGTATAATCCACATCCTCTTAGGGCATCGAGGGAAGGTTGATGATTGATTGCAGCTTCATCAACCTCCTCATGCTCTCTTTCTCTCCAATCCAGCATGATAAGTGCCCTACACATGAACAAACAGGCATTAGAATAAATTTTGGATAAATTCAATGGTTAATTGGGAGCTTGGGGTTTCAAAATCCGTGTTTTGCGGAGGACGCACCCCGCGTTTGGCACATAGTGCGCCGGGACGCAGGTAGCCTGAAGGTAGCCTGCGTCCCCCGACCTTTTCCCTGTGTAGGAAAAAGTCGAGGGATGCAAGCCAGCCTTTAGGGAACCTGCGTCCCCCGCGGAGCGGTTTTCAAAACCCAAAACCCCCCAAAAATAAAAAATGAAACCTAAAATAAATTTCTAAACGGATGAAATTGACAAGGAGGATGTTGTGAAATACCTGGAGGAAACGGCGTTCGATTCTGACGGTCGGATTTTCCGCAGCGACCACGGGAAGTTTTTTGCCAAAACCCTTTTCTCAACCTCAACAGTAAAATGGTAAAAATGATATTGTAAAAAGTCTTTTTATAGGTTTTTTGGATGAATTTCTTCATTTTTCACCATGAAAGGATGTTTTTCAATGAAATTTTGCCTATCTTAAACAGGTATGAGTAATGTGTCGTTTTTGTGCAGGACAAAGGGATTTAGAGGGAAAATTGTCATTTTTCACGAACAAAAATATCAGAGTCATCTTTTAAGCCCTTTTCTGACTCCTAAAAAATGAAAATATTGCCGAGCGTTTCTTTTACACTCGTTAAAACGGAATTAAAAGACGGTCCCCTTATAGCTCTTTTCTGACCGTAAAATCTGGAAAAGATTGCCGGGTTGTTGTCGTTTCAAACTCGATACGGAAATAAAACGACGTGTCCTTGATCGCTTTTTACTTTTCAGGTCAGTGGCACTAATTATGAAAGTACTCCTTGATCGCAAGATCAAGCGGTTCCCCCAGGTATTATTTTATACTTTTTCGGGCTTGAGGGACACAAATCTACGAAAAAGTTCAACTTGGAGTTTTCTTAAGTTTTTCAGACTCTCTAAAATTGAAAAACGCCGAGTTTCTCCTATACTGGGCTCGTTAAACATTTCACAGTAAAGGACTTGTTCAATTACAAACAGGAACGAACCACTCCTTCCTAGTGTTCGAATCAAAACTAGGTTGGACTCATCCGAAGGATGAGCTTATAATCAAGCACATGTTATCCTCCTCAAGCTTGTTAAAAATAAAGAGGTACTTGCCAGAAATGGTGGGGGAAAAGAGAGAAGAATGAGCCTGTTTGTTACCTTTTTTCTCAGAAGAAACTTTACTACCACTCTTGAACACAACACTTTTCATTCACCTGGGTTGGGAAATTCTTTACCTCACAGTTGATCAAACCACTTTGAAAGTCTTCAGCCGGGTTCCGGGGATTAACTTTGAGTCGTTTATCACCAAGCCATCTGTCGTGTCGTTATGTGTTCAAGAAGTCTGCAAGCAAAAACTTTCATCTGCAAAATACTTGTCATCCATTTGACCATCCCTGAGTCAGTCCTTACAGCAACATTTCTTCAACTTGAACAATGATTTCGTGTTGTGGGCTTGCCTACAACGGGTCGCTTTCTATCAACATCAGCACATTATCTAGAGAGATGACTTAGAAATCTTCAGTACCTTGAATTCTGCATGCATCAATGGCAGGTTTCTCGCCTTTGACGTCAGTTTACATCATTGACTTTCGATCGAAGGATTCCGTGAAATGTTCGACATCAACTCATTCATTCACATCTCATGGATTGTACTGGGTACTTTGAGAACCATTGACATTACTAGTGGTCTCTCTCACGCTTGTTAACAGTTCACATCATCGACTGGTAATCAAGTGGTTTCTACCATGTTCGACATCGACTCATTTATTCGCATGGCTAGAATCGTACCAATTCGAGAAGTAAGACCCTGGATCGAGTCTTTATCATCCAGGCTGCAAGGAGTTTTGTATTTATTATCTGAGTAGACTAATCATAAACAGATGGCTGCGCCCATACTGTGTCTACAAAAGTCTATGATTATGATGTACTGCAAAATCATTCCTGTATCAGAGTAGTTAGTCTGTTAGTTAAAGTTTTAATCTGAGTATGGGAATGCCTACCTTAGTGATGATATAATCTTATACATGTATTTTGTGTTGAAAATTGCAGGTTCTGACCAGGCTCTCCACGAGATAATCCTTGAAATGATAAAGCGCTTCACCCTTCCTAGATAATACAAAACCCTAATCTATTCCAGGCTTCGCACTTTAGGGTGCAATCTGTTACACTAAAAAATGTCACCATGGCTATTTACAGTTGGTATGGCTCTATCAACAGTCATACTACCCTCTTAAGCAAGTCTTATGCCTCTGCTATCCATGTCAAACTCCAAGAAAGAGAGAAAGTCTTTATAAATATGTTTATCTCTGGGTACGCAGGTTCTCTCAACCTTTCCTGCGGGTACACACCTAATTTTCATAATGTCTGCGTCCAAGGATGCTCTGTATCTAAAGGGTCAGGTGCGTCCCTCTGAAAAGGTTAAAATGCGCAAGTTTTATCTTCAAAAACTTACTTGTGGTCATTTCTAGAGCATTCTAGAAGGTTGTTTGACGTGTATGAAGCGCCTCCAGATGGTTCATGCACCCCTAGCAATGAGGAACTTATCCCATCAATAAGGGAGCTATCCCACCCAAAGAGGGGACTATCCCATTGATGGTGGACCTGATTAACTTCCTCTTGAGCACTATAAATACAGGCATTGGGCCAGAAGGAGGGAGGTTGAAAGTTATACATTTCTAAGGGTAAATGTTGCAGGAATTAGGACTCCCATTTAGAAGCTTGTGAGGAGAGATTGCCATCTTTGCTTGTTCTATTTGGAAGTGGGTGAGCTTTGTCAAAGTAGAGGAAGACTCTTGTGGACCCTGGAAGGAGCTTGCACAACACCAAGGCTCAGGTTGTAATGGTTCCTTTTGATTACCTTTAATGCAAATTGGTCCATTCTTCTCAATAACTTGTTGTTTATGAGTTATTTCATGTACTCCTTGGTCTATATGTTGAATATGCTTTGTTTTATGTTATAATCAGGTGTTATTTAATTGTTTGACTGTTGGTGATTACAGGTTTTGGAGAAAAGGAGGAGCTCATCCAGATCAACAAAGCTTGGACTTCTACAATAACGTTTGGACAAAGGTAAGAACGAAACACTTGATTTCTCATATCATAATGCATGTTTAGAGAAGGATAGCTCTAGTTTGTTTTGTTTGTCATTAGAATGTCTTAGACTTCTAGGAAGGTCGGTTGTGTCCGCACTTTTGACTGATTCCGTGTGACACCTCTACACCACCAGAGTTCAGAGAGCAGTAGAAATGTTACTATCCAATCCGAGCAGGAAGCAATAGCACATGCCATGTAGGAGTGCACCATCCTGTTGGATCGGTCACTTATTACGGTCACTTCACTACAGGAATACCCAACCTTATAGCAGTTGGAGACAGAAGCACGTGAGTTGAGCAAGCCTATGATAATATCAGGGGGACCATGCAGATGAATGCTATTACGCAACGATTGGCCAAGATGAGGAAGGCCCAGATTCTCAAAGCACAAGTTGATGCTCCAACAAAAAGAAGCAGTGCTTAATGAACACATCTAGCCTTGGCTTGATGAGGCATTCACAGTCTCCACCAACATCGAGGGAAAGTTAGCACATACACAAGCAGTATATGAACCTGGATAAGCAAGAGAAACTGATACAGATACATGGGTGCCTCACGTACAATGGGTAAAATAGATAGTAGAAGAATTTGTTGTGAGAGTAAGTGAAGCATAGAAGTTGTTGGATAACATTCATGAGAATATTTTTGCACTAGCTGAGTGACTCGGGACGAGTCACGATGATTGTGTTGGGGTCCTGTTGGGCAGCAGATCCACCGCGTAATGGTTTTGGGGCTCAAAGCCCACAATTTTGGGTAATAGTATGATAAAGGCTCCAAAAGATACATGAAGCATGAATTGTAATGAGTCAATTCAAAGCATTGTCAGCCCAAAATTAATATAAGAAAATAGAAAGTGAGTCGGCTTGCCCATGGTCCACCTACCATGGGAATGTATAAATAGAGAAAGGCTCTAAGGGTAGAGGTCAATTTTTTTGGATCTTGATCGTTATGGGTTTATGAAGGTAATATTATCTTTACGACTATAAGTCTGAGTCGAGGGTGTTAGTAGATAGATAGAGGCTCCACAGCTGTGTGTGCAGAAGCCTAGTAGAGTTCGCAGCTGTGTGCGTAGACCCCTGCAGCTGAGTGCT
The DNA here is from genome assembly GCA_031772625.1 of Pinus tabuliformis. Lineage (NCBI taxonomy): Eukaryota > Viridiplantae > Streptophyta > Pinopsida > Pinales > Pinaceae > Pinus > Pinus tabuliformis. Next base: position 23,578,434 of record CM062806.1, read on the forward strand.
GATGAGCCCCAAAAATGGATAATTATATGGGCTCATTCAACCTCCTAATTTGACTTAATCCACCATTCTCATTAGTTTATTGCATGTTTTTTATTATATTTATGCTAATAGAGTGAATTGGGTTAGTCATTATGCCAACAAGTCCAATGTGTGCTTTGTTTAGTCTTTTTGGTCAATTTGGAGATAAAATCAAAGGTCTTAATGAGCACTTGGCATCCAAATTCGTGGGAGAACAAAGGAGAGGATTTTTAGGAAGGTGTCCCCTTCATTTATGGGCCCTTACCTCGAATTCTCCACCATCAGCTCGGATTTCAAGGGCCGCCAAATCGATTATCACAAGGGCAGCCAAGCAAGTCAAGTAGGACTGATGTTAACTACAAGTTTTGGGTAGCCGAGTCCCTAAAGTTTAGGAGGACTGTTGGGGTCCTCAATTTGTATAAATAAGAAGGCTTAGGGCCTCATTTTGGTTAGCCAGTAGTTAGTCATTTTGTAGTTCGATTTTTAGGCAGTAGATTAGCTTTGCTTTCAGCACATTTTCAAGTTCTCCTTGTGGACAGTTTTTGGAATGTAACATTTCTTTTGATCACTAAAGATGAATCCAGCTTTGCACCAGCTCTAAATCTCTCTTAGGAGGCTATAGCTCTTGGGGTTGGGCCCATCTCAAGTGCCCAGTACCTCCTTTGTTTACTTTCATGTGTCTTTGCTGCATTCTTAGAATAAAATATGTTATTTAGATTTAAACCTTGTTTTATTATTTAGGTTGTTTTTGATGAGTAAAATAGCTTTTCATGCTCAGATTTAGTTGATATGTTGTTAACAAAAAAAGCTTCAAGAAAAGGGCCAACAAACATATGTGGTTTCACCTCTCCCTTAGTGGGATCAGGAGCTGTGACTAGGATGACTTTGCTACCCACAAATACACTGATTTTTCTTTGCCATGCAATCACTACTGTTTGATCTTCATGTGTAGAAGTTGGTTACAAGTTCAGACTTTCATTTGATTAGTTGCATGAGTTAAAATACATGGTTTCATTGTAGGTCAAACTTCTGTTCATCCTCTTTACTGACAGCTAGCAAATTAGGTCAACGAAACTAGGTCTTTGAATTTACAAGTCTTTGTTGGTTCAGATTGGAAAAATGACTTGCAAAGCACCTGTACCACTCCTTCATCTGCTTATTCTCCATCAGCACCATCCACTCCACCCTCTACTTAGAATCCTTACCTCACGTTTGCCACATTTGCTCACATAACCCTAGTTTTTGTACATCATTGTTTAAGCCTTCTTTGAGCCAACTTAGCTATCTACACCTTCTCACCACTCCATCCACCAGTCCCTGGGCCACTTCAGACCCCTATCCTACCTCCATATCCATTCATGCATCTTCCCTCACTCACCCATCCTCAAAAATCCAATTTTTAAACATCCTGTAGAAATTTCTGAACATCCTGTAGAAATTCCTGAAACATCCTATAGAACCCCTGCAGACTTTCTGTAGAAGCTCACGAATGAGGTTTCTTGATAGCCTAACTCTATGAAACTCTCTGGAATGGTGTTAGGGACCCCTTAGGCCCTCTCTGAACCTTCCCGACCTCTTCCAAGCATTTCCTCTCGCCAATCCACCTCTGCACAGTAAAAAACAGTTAAATTGTATGCATGATAATTGTGACAACTTATTCAAAAATACAAAAAGATGTTTTCTTCAGATAGTGATAACTTAGAAACATGCATTTTACCTTCCTAGAAGTAAATGGCAAATCTTTCAATAGCTTGCATGCTATTTTTCGCATCAGTAGGGCTAGCTAGTAAAATTAGGGTTTGCTAGGGTTTGCATTTCCTTCCCGCTTTCCATTTTCTTTCTGCAAGTAAATTAGCCCCTTTGAGTTATCTTTCATTCATCAGTTAAAAAGCTTCTTCTAAGAGCTTATAGAAGTTGGCTTAAGCTCCTAGCGGACTTGTGCCAGCTGACCAAGTGATAGCTGCGGCAAGAGCTAGTACTTGTGCATCAAGCAGCGTCGCTTCCAAGTTTGTTACAAACTACCGGGTTGATAAAAGTAAAGAAGGGAGTCCCAGGAGTTGCAGCATTATTGCTACAATACTGGAGCCCACCATCTTTTCGGCGCCATTGCTGGGGAAGCGTAAGAGTATTGGTGATTGCTTCTTTTCTTCTATTTTCTACCACAACCTTTTGTTAAGTAGCTTATTTCATTTCCATTATGCAATTTCGTTTCTGCAAAAGTAGATTAGCATTTCCCACTTTCATAGATTAGCATTTCAATTCCGCAATTTCATTTCTGCAAGCGTAGATTAGCATTTCAATTCTACAAGTGTAGCCTAGCATTTCATTCCTGCAATTTCATTTGAGCAAAATAGATTAGTCCTTTCCTGCTTTCAATTCAATTCCGCATTTTCATTTCAGCAAGATAGTTAGTTGCAGTTCAATCTATTTTAGTTTTTGCAGGTACAAGCAGAAAAAATAAAAAAAACAACCAAAAAGATTTCCTTTCATGCCTTGTAGAAGTAGAGATAATTCAGAAAAATGATTGCACAACACCCCCACTACTTCACACAGCTAACCTTCTCTCTTCTTCGATGGCTGTGATTAAAGAACCCTTAGGTGGACCGCAAGACATATTTGAAGAACCTCAAGGGAAGAAGAAGAAGAAAACATTCCTCTAGAGAAAATGGCTACAAATAGAAATGTTTGGAGCAGTACCTTGTCCAAAAATGAATTTGCAAATCGGATCGAAGATTTCAAGAGTGATATGAGGCAGTTTCTTGCCATGCAATTGGATACCTTGCAGATCCAAAGGAAGAAAGAGGAAGCCAAGAGGGCTTTGGCCATCTTCTGTCCCAGGTGCACTAGAAAGCATCCTAGGAACGAATGTCCATTGCACTCCATAGAAGTGTGTTTTGTTTGTGAAAGAGACCATCCTATGATTCAGTGCCCTTCCTTGCCCGGAATCAAAGCTACCTATCATAGGGCTAAAGGAACCACTGAACCACTCTATTATATGAACCAAAGGAGGCCACATGGACCTAGATCTTACCAGCAGGAACTGCAAGGGACATCTGAGACCTATTATGACCCCTATCAAGCCACTTTCATGCCTTCTTGGGGTCCCCCTGCTCATCCTTCCTGGTTCACACCTCCTCCTTGTTCCTTCATAGATCCATATTATGCCCAACCAGCTACTCATTCGTTTCACTCTTATGCTTAGCCATAGCCTCAATGGAATGCACCTCATCAGGGGTGGAGGACCCAATACAACACTCCTCCCGCTTCTTTTCCTCCACCACCTGCTTGTCCACGACCATCACCTCCTGCTCCACCAAGGAAACCCCAAATGCCTGCCCAACCACAACCCCATCCACATCCATCTCAAATCTACACCCCCACTCAGCTACGCATACCACCATTTCCAAACCTGTCCATTGGAGTAGCTCAACACAATTGCAATTCTTGGACACAACATGTCCAAATGACTCCTCTTGAGCTCAATTATCTTCACCATAGCTTAGGAAGAGTGTTGCAAAGCAGAGATTATGTTGACAACGTTGAAGGACAAAAGGAAAAAGAAGATTCAAAAGAAGAGATCAAAGAACCCTGGGCTACACTTGATGAAGAGAAGACATCAGAAGCAGAGATCAAGAAAGCTCCTGTTAGGATATTCCGACACATAGGATATAGTTAAGTTCAACTTGGTCTAGTATAGAGTTAGGTAAAGTGTGTTTCTTTATCGTTGTACATTTTGTAACTTACAATCCGACGGTCACGATATGTAGTGATCCGACGGTTCACTCTCACCTCGGTATTACCGACACTTGATCCGTGGCTTGACACCCGATTGGTCCATGAGTTCTATTTAAAGTGCATGGAGGGTCATTGTTCGGGTAATCTGTGCATGAGAGAAGCTTATGTAAATTTTCATTCTTTAATTAATAAATTGCCTATAGTACCCACGTTGGGACAGGCCGTGGAGTGTTTCCCTCCTTACACTCTGAGGGTTTTAACCACGTCAAAAATACTGGTGTATTGATTTGAGATCTGGTTGTGAGCGGTGTCCTTTTGGTATTCTTTCTGTGGAACTTACCCTGTAAATTCCTACATGGTATCAGAGCTATTTGAGGGCCGTTTCCGTTGGTGATCCAAATCTGAAGCCGGTAGAACTGCATGCGGCTGTCGTTTCCTAGATCTGTTGTTTCTGACTGCTTTCGGGCCGAGAGGACTGCTCTGTTGCGTTCAGAGCATCTGTTCCAGTGAGGAACCCCTTTCGTTTCACCCGAAAAGGTTTCCGGTAGCCCTAGCTGCGTCATTTTTCAGATCGGGAGGTATACAGTGTTTCTTTTGCAGTTTACTGTTATTTTCTCTCTGCTTATTTGGGTCTCAGTTTATTTAGCCTTTTTTTTAACCGGATCTATACCTTTCATTTCTGCGTATGCTCTTTGCCCTGTGACTCTGTGCGATCTGGGCAAATCAGAAACAGAAAGGAAGGATTTTTCTCATGCGTATGCTCTTTTCCCTGCACCTTAGTGTGATCTTGGAAAATCAGAAACATTGAGAAAAATATTTAGTTTTTCGGCTAAAGCTAACTTTGAGATTTTTTTACAAATTTCTAGTTTTTTTGCTAAAGCTAACTTCGAGCCGCAAGGTTCATTTTTCTTTGCATATTCGTGTTGGGTTTTGTGTTTTGTGTTTTGTAGGGAAAAAGAGCTTTCTCAAGGCAAGCACGCAAACCAAGCCCCCCCCCCCTCTCTCTCTCTCTCTCTCTCTCTCTCTCAAATTTTTTGTATAGATCAATTGGTTCAAAGCTATTTTAAGAGAGTAGAGGTCTTGGGTTCAAGTCTCCATTTTGTGGGGGCGGATTTTTTCATTCCCGCACATTCGCGCACTTTGCCGGCAACGTCAACAATTTTTTTTCAAAAAGCCATAACTTCTTCATCCGGAAGCCTTTTTCAGAGCCGTTTTTTTTAAAACCGCCTATTTTTTTGAGATCTATCAGTTGGAACACTTACTTTCAGCATCTTCAGCTTCATTTTTTTTTTTAAATGGAAAGTCCATGCCAAGTCATTCTTGACAGCACTAACTACTTCCAATGGGTAGAATACATGGAAGATTTACTTAGAAGTAAAGGTCTCTTCAGAATAGCCACAAACCAAGAGAAGAAACCAAAAGATGAAGACAAGGCGGCAAAATGGGAAAATAGACAAGATCAAGCATGTGGTTTGATAGGGATGTCTATTTCTCCTGATCTTAGATTCCACATAGAAGGACTTGAGACTCCTCATGAAGCATTAGAAAAACTTGCTAAAGTTTTTGGGATTAAAAATGAAATTAGAGCCCATCAACTTGAAAATGAGCTGCTTACTTTGGATCCTAATAATTTTTCTTGCATTGAAGATTTCTTGTCCAAATTCAAGACCCTTAGATATCTCTTGGAAGGTGTTAAAGTTAAGAAAGAAGATGGTAACCTTATTTATTCCATCCTTACTAAGTTGGGACCAGCCTACTCTGTATTTGTTTCCACTTTCCATTCTACAAGGGAAGCTTTCATTTGTCAAGGACAAGACTACAAGGCCCCTTCTTTTGACTCCTTTTGTGATTCCTTAATAAGAGAACAAGAAAAACTTGTTGGAAATAATACTGAGAGGGGGGGTGAATCAGTATTATCTAGCAATTTAAAAAATCTTCCTTATTTGATCTTTTGAATTATTCTTGCATATCAGTACCATAAAATAATGAGCATGAACAAAGAAAATAGACAGTCACACCAAAGAACACAAGATGTAAGGTGGAAACCCAATGTGGGAGAAAACCACCTGCTGCAATATGTCTCTATCTTCTTTCAATTTAGAAATTCTTTTACAATGATTTTGTACTGGTGCAGTCCTTTACCAGTACGCAGGCTGCAACCTGCAGAGAGCTACAACTCTCTCTCGTTTTCCAGTCTCTCCTGGAAGGGAGCTACAACCCCCTACTTCTTTTCATGAAGAATCAAATGATCAACAAGTATACACCAGTTACAGTCCACTACAGTTATCAGATCAGTAATCACAGAACTAACCAAGAACACCTTATGAACAGAAAAATACAGTCAACAGATCATCTTAAGACAGGGACGCAATTTTCCTTTCTATGGCCTGTGACTGGACGCAGTTTACCTTCTGCTGCTCTGCGTGCCGACGCACTGTTCCTTTAAACTGCTCTGCGTACCGGCGCACCCAACAATACTATCGCGCCGCGTCTTTTGCTTCAGAGACGCATCCAATAATACTATCGCGCCGCGTCTTTCGCTTCAGAGACGCACCTGAGCCCTTACTGTACTGCGTCTCAGCGCACTTGCCCTTCACTGAACCTGCGTCCCTTCAGATATAAAAGATATGAAGACTTCAGAACTAGCCCAAACAGTCAGATCTGCAGATCTGATCATGCGCCATAGAGATCACAGTCCATTAGAAGATTCGCCCTCATAGATCTGGACTAGATCTCACCAAAAGATATTCAACCAAAGATGATTATTAATCCAAATGAACTCCTTTGCTTTATATAGGCAAGCTCCTCCCCAAAACATGGAACAATACCACGAGCCGACACCATAAACACAAAACCGTCGGCTAGATACCACACAAGAAACCCCCACGTGCTTTTCTCTGTCTTGAAAAGTGTGCACTGGGTGGACGCACCCCCTGAACGGCTGGCCTGCGTCCCTGGATGCGGGTTTTGCATGGTATACCTGCGGGGACGCACTTTCTGAACAGATTGCCTGCGTCCTTCTTAAAAATAGAGAGCTGATCATCAAGAATAGTGATCTACCACCTGAATGGGTTGCCATCAAGGACAACACCTGAATCATAATGCCAACAATCTCCCCCTTTGGACTTGATGGCAACCTCATGATCTTCAGCTTCATTCTCCCCCTTTGACATCAAGGGCAAAGGGTATGCTCCCCCTACGCTCATGCTTCTCCAGATCTGCAAATAACCAGAAATCCACCATGAAAGAGATAGAGACATATTGCAGCTATTTCCAAGATCTCCTTCTCCATAATGCCAACAATGCATTATGTGCTCCCCCTGAGCCTGTACCACCAATAAGAAGAGGTTCAACAAGATGATGCATCAACAACCCCCAGCTTTTGCCTGAGGTATTCAAACGTGTCCCTGGGCAATGGTTTGGTAAAAATATCAGCAACTTGTTCCTTGGAAGGAACATACTCCAACTTGACCTTCTGTTCAAGTACTTGTTCCCAGAGAAAGTGGTACTTGATTGGTATGTGCTTGGTTTTTGAATGCATAACCGGATTCTTTGAGATGCTGATTGCACTTGTGTTGTCACATAAGATAGGGATTGGAGGTGTACAAGTGATTTGATAATCCTGCAAAGTCTGCATCATCCAAAGGAGTTGGGTGCAACAAGATGCAGCAGCAACATATTCCGCTTCAGCTGTAGACAAGGCAATTGAACTCTGTTTCTTGCTGAACCAAGATACCAGTCTGGAACCCATAAAGAACGCACCACCACTTGTGCTTTTCCTGTCATCCACGCTTCCGGCCCAATCTGCATCTGTATAAGCATGAAGAGTGAGATCTGTATCTCTAGGATACCATAAGCCATAATTTTGAGTCCCTTGAAGATATTTGAAAATTCTCTTCACTGCCTGAAGATGAGTCTCCTTCGGATTTGCCTGAAATCTTCCAACTATTCCAACTGCATGCATGATGTCTGGTCGGGTACCTGTCAAATATAGTAAACTTCCAATCATAGATCTGTAGGTTGGTTGATGTACTGCTGCAGATTCATCATTTGCACTGAGACTACATCCTGTGACCATGGGTGTACATACTGGTTTTGCATCTTCCATGCCATATTTCTTCAAAATCTGCTTGAGATACTTGGTTTGAGATAAAAGGATTCCTCCTTCCTTTTGTTGGATTTGCAAACCAAGGAAGTATGTCAGTTCTCCTAGTAAGGACATTTCAAATTCTTTCTGCATGATCGAGGCAAAGCTTTGACTCATAGCTTCTTCATTGCTGCCAAAAATAATGTCATCTACATACACAACAAGTATTAGCAATTTGTCATTTTCAACTTTTATATATAGATTGCTATCTGCTGAACCTTTTGAAAAACCTTGTTGATGAAGATATTTGTCCAACCGGTAGTACCAAGCCCTTGGAGCTTGTTTGAGACCATAGAGAGCCTTTTTTAATCGGCATACAAGATTTGGATCATTTCCAAGAATGAACCCATCTGGCTGTTCAATGTATACTTCTTCATCCAAGTCTCCATTCAGAAAGGCTGATTTCACATCCATTTGAAATACTTTGAAGTTCTGAAAACTTGAGAGAGCAAGGAACATTCAGATGGCCTCAAGTCTTGCAACAGGAGCAAAGGTTTCTTCAAAGTCTATTCCTTCTTGCTGCGCATACCCTTTACAAACAAGTCTGGCTTTGTTTCTAATTACTTCTCCATTTTCATTCAATTTATTTTTGAAGACCCATTTTGTTCCAATAACATTCTTATCCTTTGGTCTAGGAACCAGCTCCCAAGTGTTGTTCTTTTCGATTTGCTCAAGTTCTTCATCCATTGCTTTTACCCAACATTCATCTTTGCATGCCTCTTTCACATTTTGTGGTTCAGTAGAGGAGAATAATGCCAAATAGCTTGAAGCTTCTGCAACTGTTCTTCTAGTTTGTATACCTGCTTCTTTCTGTCCCATGATCTGAGATTCTGGATGGTTCTTCTGAACATATCTGGATGGAGTCTTTTCTTCTATTCTTGTTCGTTCTTCTGCGTCTTCGTGAGGTTCTTCTTGAGATTCTTCTTGAGGTTCTTCTTCTTCATCATTCTGTCTTTGAGGGTAGCTTTCATCTTCTTCGATGTCTTCACGATGTATTTGCCTAGGAATGTATCCCTTCTCATCAACCACTACATCAATGCTGTCAACAATTCTGCCAAGTCTTTTATTGTAGCATTTGTATGCTTTGCTATGTGGAGAATAGCCAAGAAGAATGCCTTCATCTGCTCTAGGATCAAGTTTGCCAAGCTGCTCCTCAGTATTCTTGATATAGCATTTGCTCCCAAAGATTTTGAAGTGCTTTACCGAAGGAGTTTTACCACTCCATAGCTCATGAGGAGTTTGAGTGCTGTTCACCCGGACATTTGTCTTGTTGAGAATAATAACCGCAGCATGTGCAGCTTCACCCCAGAAAGTTGCGGGAGTTCCTGATTCATCAAGCATAGCACGAGCCATTTGTTGGATTGTTCTGTTCATTCTTTCAACAACTCCATTTTGCTGAGGAGTTCTAGCTGTAGAGAATTCTCTCCTTATCCCATGTTCATCACAGAAATCGAAAAATTCATTTGAAGTAAATTCCCCACCTCTGTCGGATCTGAGGCACTTAATTTTGTGACCTGATTCATTTTCAACCAAGGCTTTGAAGGATTTGAATTTTTCGAATGCTTCATCTTTGTGCTTCATAAGTCCTAACCAAACAAACCTGGAGAAATCGTCAATAAATAATATCAAGTATTCCTCTCCTCTAGGTGTTCTTTTCCTGAATGGTCCACATACATCTGTATGTACTAGCTCAAGAGGCATGCTAGCTGATCCTTCTTTCTCTGGAAAGTTAGTCCTGGTTTGTTTTCCAAACTGACATGATCTGCATATGGTGTTGTCAGGAATTTTGATATCTGGAAGATCGCGAACTGCCTGATATTTGCATGCTTTCCTTATTTGTGAGAAGCTTAGATGTCCCAACCTTCGATGCCATAACCAGTGCTCTTCATCCTTGCTTAGATAGCATTGTTGTTGTCCTTCTTCAAATATGTATAGATTATTTGGAGTTCTTTTCCCTTTGAGAACTGTTTTACCTGTATCAAGATCACGAACAAGACATCCATTTGATCTGAATATAACCTCGGTTCTTTGATCACACATCTGGCTGACACTTAGTAGATTATGCTTCAATCCATCAACATATAAAACATTTCCAGCCTTAACATCTTCTTTTAAAGGAGCAATACCTTTTCCTTTTATAGTTGCAGGAGTATCATTTCCAAAAGAGACTTTCTTTCCCTTTTCTAAAATAGAATAAGACTCAAGTTTTTCTTTATCACCTGTCATATGCTTTGAACATCCACTGTCAATGTACCATAGATTTTCCTGTCCTTCTGCATAAAATGCTATCCCACATCTTTCTGTTTGAGGTTCCTTTATTCTCCATGTTTTGGTGCCTGAGGCTTGTTCCTTTTTCCGCTCTTGTTCCTTTCTTTCCTGAAACCTGCTTCTGCATTCAAAGTCTTCATGACCAAAATTATTGCAAATAGAACATTCAACTTCATTTTCAAGAGCCGAAAAGTTGTTATAGGTCCTTTTTGTAATCCCTGTCATACTTCTTTGTTTTTGAGCTTCCCTAGTCATGATTGTTTTATACGCAACACATTGAGCTGCTTTGTGACCAAAGTTATGGCAAGAAAAGCATTGTCCATTGAAGAAGCTTCTGCGGTTATTGAATCTACCAGCCAACTGATTGTAATTTCTATTTTCATCTATTCTTGAACCAAACTGGGAAGATTTTACCTGTGGCTGGTTGTGGCTTTTGTTCACCCTTAAGCTGGATTGCCCCTGATAGTTTCTGTTTGAAGTTTGTCCCTGCTTTACCTGATGATCTTCATTGTGCTTTTTCTCATTTCTTCTTGTTGCATCAAGATAACTTTTTGAAGTGGATGCTTGAGAAGTTTCTCCATTATAGCCCAGACCTGTCTTATTTAGTGGAGACCGCTGCACACTGATAATCTCATCCAAAGTTTCAGATCCTTTGACAAACTTGAGATTAATAGCTTTTGTTTTCTCAATTTCTTTTCTAAGACCAACAATTTCACCTTCTAATTTTTCAAGATGTTTTTCCTTTTCATCAATTTGAAATTGTAGAGTATCATTGATCATGTTCTTTTCTTCTATACATCTCTCGAGTCTAGTAATTTCATCATAAAGGTTATCCACATCTACAGCATCCTCATAATCATCATCTTCAAATGCCATTAACAACCTATATTTATTACCTTGTTCATCTTCATCACTGTTTGATAAGCCATCACTATCTTCATGGGTGTAGTAGCTTTTCTTATTTGCACTTTGTTTCTTGTTCCATCTAGCTGGTTCCTTTCCTTTATCCTTATAAGGACATTTTGCAGCATAATGACCTACTCTTCCACAAGCAAAGCATTTGAAAGGTAGCTTACCTCTGAACCTTCCAGAACCTCTTTGAAGATTTCTGACAAAATTTGATTCTTCTTCCTCTTCTTCTGGAACATGGCTTGCTTCATAGTGATCTTCTTTGCCTGATGCCTTAAAAGCAGCCTCCCTTCTGTCTGATGGACCTCCCTTTCTCATTTCATAAGCAGTTAGAATTCCATGTAGCTGAGACATAGTGAGAACACGGAGATTTTCTTTTTCTTCTATTGCAGATACTTTAGATTCAAACTTGGAGGATAATGATCTTAGAATCTTTTGAACTACTATAGATTCTTTTATTTCTTCACCCAAATTTTTCATGCAATTAACAATCTCATCTACCCGAAGAAAATAATTAGCCACACTTTCATCATTATACATCTTGAGAGTCTCATATTGAATCCTAAGAGTTTGAAGTTTAGCTTGTTTTACATGTTCATCTCCTTCATAGCTCGTGATCATTTTGTCCCATATTTCTTTTGCTGATTTGAAGTGCATTACCTTCATGAATTCTGTTTGAGATATACTTCCTAATAGAGTACTGACTGCTTTTGCATTTGTTTCATACTTCTTTTTCTCAGCTGGATCTGTAGGAGTAGCTGAAGGAAAAGCATAGCCTGTTTCTACAATGTCCCAAACTTTTGTACCAAGAGATTGAAGATATGCAGTAACTCTTACCTTCCAATAATTGAAGTTTGTCCCATCAAAAACCGGTGGCCTGATTGATGCTTCTCTCTCGTAGTTGCTCATGATGAACGATCTACCTTCAAGCGATCAAGCTTTTCTGAAGGACCTGCTCTGATACCAATTGTTGGAAATAATACTGAGAGGGGGGGTGAATCAGTATTATCTAGCAATTTAACAAATCTTCCTTATTTGATCTTTTGAATTATTCTTGCATATCAGTACCATAAAATAATGAGCATGAACAAAGAAAATAGACAGTCACACCAAAGAACACAAGATGTAAGGTGGAAACCCAATGTGGGAGAAAACCACCTGCTGCAATATGTCTCTATCTTCTTTCAATTTAGAAATTCTTTTACAATGATTTTGTACTGGTGCAGTCCTTTACCAGTACGCAGGCTGCAACCTGCAGAGAGCTACAACTCTCTCTCGTTTTCCAGTCTCTCCTGGAAGGGAGCTACAACCCCCTACTTCTTTTCATGAAGAATCAAATGATCAACAAGTATACACCAGTTACAGTCCACTACAGTTATCAGATCAGTAATCACAGAACTAACCCAGAACATCTTATGAATAGAAAAATACAGTCAACAGATCATCTTAAGACAGGGACGCAATTTTCCTTTCTGTGGCCTGCGACTGGACGCAGTTTACCTTCTGCTGCTCTGCGTGCCGACGCACTGTTCCTTTAAACTGCTCTGCGTACCGGCGCACCCAACAATACTATTGCGCCGCGTCTTTTTCTTCAGAGACGCATCCAATAATACTATCGCGCCGCGTCTTTCGCTTCAGAGACACACCTGAGCCCTTACTGTACTGCGTCTCGGCGCACTTGCCCTTCACTGAACCTGCGTCCCTTCAGATATAAAAGATATGAATACTTCAGGACTAGCCCAAACAGTCAGATCTGCAGATCTGATCATGCGCCATAGAGATCACAGTCCATTAGATTCGCCCTCATAGATCTGGACTAGATCTCACCAAAAGATATTCAACCAAAGATGATTATTAATCCAAATGAACTCCTTTGCTTTATATAGGCAAGCTCCTCCCCAAAACATGGAACAATACCATGAGCCGACACCATAAACACAAAACCGTCGGCTAGATACCACACAAGAAACCCCCACGTGCTTTTCTCTGTCTTGAAAAGTGTGCACTGGGTGGACGCACCCCCTGAACGGCTGGCCTGCGTCCCTGGACGCGGGTTTTGCATGGTATACCTGCGGGGACGCACTTTCTGAACAGATTGCCTGCGTCCTTCTTAAAAATAGAGAGCTGATCATCAAGAATAGTGATCTACCACCTGAATGGGTTGCCATCAAGGACAACACCTGAATCATAATGCCAACAAAACTCTTACACCTTGGTCTTCTTAATCTTGGAAACTCTTCCACGAAAGCGTTAGCCGCCCAGCAGCAACCAAATTCAAAGAATCCTAAGAAGTCATATCCTCAAAAGAATGGTCCTAAACCATCTCAACCTCAAAATGAAAGATCATTTCAGCAAAATGATAAGACCAATAAAAACAACTGGAAGAAGACTGATAGACATTGTAACTTTTGTAATCGAGATGGCCACTTAGAATCTAAATGCTTTAAGAAGATGGAAGCCTTGGAAGCCGCAATGAAGAAACATAACATCCATGTGGAGCCTACTTCAACTTCAACTTCCGGAATGGCACTTTCTGCATCTCATTGTCAATCATCTCAGTCTGGTTATGCATTAAATGTATCTTCTTCTTCTTCTCATTCTCATGAGTGGCTCATTGATTCTGGAGCCTCTTGTCACATGGCCAAAAACCAAGCCATGTTTTCTTCTTTAAATGATTGTAACACCAAAAATATATATATTGGTGATGATAGATCTCTTAATGCTGTAGGGACTGGAATTGTTCATCTAGACAATGGTTAGTTTAATGATGTATTATGTGTTCCAACCTTATCCTGCAACCTTCTATCTGTCTGTCAGATAACTCACTCAGGTGAAGGTAAAATTGTTGAATTTTCACCTCATGATGTTGTAATCAAGGATCTAAAAGATCCTAAACAGATTCTAGCTACTGGTCTTGCTGATGATTCCAAAAGGTTGTATAAGTTTCACAACTTTGGGTCATCCAATCTTCCCTCAGTATTTGTTGCTCATAATGATGAAGTGAGCAAACTTTGGCATGAGCGATTTGGTCACTTAAACTATCGCTCCCTTCAGCATCTATGTAAAGAAAATATGGTGACAGGTCTTCCTATGGTATCTTGCAGAGATGGTGTTTGTTCCGGATGTGTACTCGGAAAACATCATCGGGACAGTTTTGACAAACGTGCCTCTTGGCACGCCTCAGCCCCTTTACAGCTTGTGCACAGTGATTTATGTGGTCCTCTTCCTGTTGCTTCATTCTCTGGCTGCAAGTACTTCTTAACTTTCATTGATGATTTCTCCAGACGCACTTGGGTATACTTCTTAAAACTCAAGAGCGAAGTATTTAACACTTTTTTGGCCTTCAAAGCCTTTGTTGAAAAACAATCTGGACATCAAATTCTTAAGCTAAGAACTGATAATGGTGGAGAATATACTAAAAACACATTCATCAACTTTTGCACCAAAAATGGAATTCAAATGCAACATACTGTTCCATACACTCCACAACAAAATGGTGTAGCTGAAAGGAAAAATCGCACCTTAAAGGAAATGGCTAATTGTATGCTGCAATCTAAAGGACTCAGTCTTAGTTTTTGGGCCGAAGAAATTAATTGTGCAAATTATATAATCAATCGCACTCCTACTAAGGTTCTAGAGAATATCACTCCAGAAGAAGCTTGGAGTTCCATTAAACCAGATGTAAGTCACTTTCGTGTGTTTGGAAGTGAAGCATGGGCCCATATTCCAGATGAAAAGCATAAAGCTTTAGAACCTAAGAGTGAGAAATGTACTTTTGTTGGATATTTTGAAGATGTAAAAGGTTATAGACTTATTCCATTTAAGTCCAAAAATGTTATCATTAGAAGAGATGTAAAATTTGATGAAAATAAATCGGCCTGCGAGCCTAGTCCGGTGGATGTGCCACCTCTTCCTATCTCTTCTACTTTTGAAAACCTTTCTTCTTCAGATGATGAAAGCGAGGATGATAATCCTCCCCCACCTTCTCAGGATCCTCAACTTCCAAGATGGGTCCGTGCTACTCGGGATGCAGCAGGTGATCTTGCCGGTGATCCTACAGATCAGCGACGTACACGTTCTCAGTTTGAAAGAGCCTCTTCTTTACTGGCTCAAGCTCCAGTAAATCATGATCCTGACACTTTTGCAGAAGCTTCAAGCCATCCACATTGGGAAGCAGCTATGAATGAAGAATATCATTCATTAATGACAAATGATACATGGGATCTTGTTCCTCTACCAAAGGGACGCAAACTTGTTAGATGTAAATGGGTTTACAAAACCAAGTATGGACCAGATGGGAAAGTTGATAAACATAAAGCTCGTCTCATTGCTAAGGGCTTTTCACAGGTTGAAGGCATTGACTACACTGAAACCTTCTCCCCTGTTGCCAAAATGAACTCTATCCGCCTTGTTCTTTCCCTTGCTGCCTCTTTAAAATGGGAAGTCCATCAGATGGATGTTAAATCTGCCTTCTTGCATGGGGACTTGCAGGAAGAAATCTATATGGAACAACCCATTGGCTTCATACAAAAAACTCCAGCCTTGTTTGTCGACTTAAGAAATCCCTTTATGGCCTCAAGCAAGCTCCTCGGGCTTGGTATGCCAAAATGGATAGCTTTCTTTTAGAATCTGGCTTTTCTAGGTGTCATTCTGACAATACTGTCTACACCAAGAAAGTGGGCAACTCTCTTATCATCCTTGTTCTTTATGTTGATGATCTTATTCTTACTGGTAGTGATCCCAACCTTATAAACCATGTGAAGTCCAGCCTTAAAAAGAAATTTGAAATGACAGACTTAGGACATTTACACTATTTTCTCGGTCTTCAAGTCTTGCAATCCCAAGAGGGTATTTTCCTTTCCTAGTCCAAGTATGCTTGTGATATTCTTCGTCATTTTCACATGGAAGACTGTAAGCTAGCCCCTTCTCCCTTTCAGTCTGGAGTCAAACTTTCAGTCTCTTGTACTTCTCCTGAAGTTGATGCTACCTTATACCGTCAACTTGTCGGAAAACTCTTGTATTTAACCCATACTCGTCCTGATCTTTCCTTTGATGTTGGCCTTGTTGCTCGTTTTATGCAAAACCCCCGTGAAAGTCATTGGAAAGCAGCTAAAAGAATACTTCGTTATGTTCGAGGTACAGTACAGTTTGGGATTCATTACAGTGCCAAAGCAGCTCCTCTGTTAGTTGGTTTCACTGATTCTGATTGGGCTGGTGACCCTGATGATCGGAAGTCTACTGCCGGTTATGTCTTCACTCTTGGTTCAGGACCTATTACATGGGCTTGTAAGAAACAGGCTGCCATTTCTCTTTCGTCAGCAGAAGCAGAGTATCGTGGTGCCGTGGAAGCTAGTAAGGAAGCCTTGTGGCTTCGTCAGATCCTATCAGAATTTGGCTTTGAGCAGCAGCATCCAACCACACTTTGGTGTGATAATCAAAGTGCCATTCAGCTATGCAAAGATCCAGTCCAGCATCAGCGCAGCAAACACATTGAACTACACATGCACTTCATCAGAAAGCTCATTCATGACCATGTTCTTGAAGTGCAATATTGTCCAACAGATGATCAGGTTGCAGACATCTTCACAAAGGCTCTCACAGAGGCGAAGTTCACTAAACTTCGATATATGCTTGGAGTTTAGGAAGTTGTCACTAAGGGGGGATAGGCTCTAGTGCCTCCTTCCTTCTCCTATTGTGTCATATTTGTAAATCCTTCAATCCTATCCCAAGTTGTTCTTAAGGGGGGATGTTAGGATATTCCGACACATAGGATATAGTTAAGTTCAACTTGGTCTAGTATAGAGTTAGGTTAGAGTTAGGTAAAGTGTGTTTCTTTACCGTTGTACATTTTGTAACTTACAATCCGACGGTCACGATATGTAGTGATCCGACGGTTCACTCTCACCTCGGTATTACCGACACTTGATCCGTGGCTTGACACCCAATTGGTCCATGAGTTCTATTTAAAGCGCATGGAGGGTCATTGTTCGGGTAATCCGTGCATGAGAGAAGCTTATGTAAATTTTCATTCTTTGATTAATAAATTTCCTGTAGTACCCACGTTGGGACAGGCCGTGGACTGTTTCCCTCCTTGCACTCTGAGGGTTTTAACCACATCAAAAATACTGGTGTATTGATTTGAGATCTGGTTGTGAGCGGTGTCCTTTTAGTATTCTTTCTGTGGAACATACCCTGTAAATTCCTACAGCTCCCTCATGGTTACCATCAAATCTTCCATGATAGAAGGTGACATGAAACATGATCCAGATCAGCAAAATGACAAAGGATATCAGAGCTATATTGAGATATGGTTTCAGATCATCACTAAGTTGCAGCGGTACTCTCTTCCTCAACTATGTTTGATCCCTTCAAAGTCAGATCATTTTGTCTCTGAAATCTAGATAGCTATCAAAGCAAGCATTTCAATCCTTCACATCATTTTGTCACTAATCGCGATGTGCACATGGCTCCATTGGAAGTATTCTTACACTTGAAAATGATTTTTTTTTTCAAGTAGGGTAGGGTAGTAAAAAAAGGAAAAGAGAAAAATGAAAATAAGAAGAAAATAAAAATCTAAGGTGAAAACCTCCTCGGAGGCGCCTTAGATTGGCTCATTGATTGAAAACCTCCATGAGGCAGTCAATGGGTTGGAAAGAAGAGAAAATAAAAAAGGGAATAAGATCCCTGGGTGAAAACCTCCCTTGGAGGCGCCTAGGGCAGGCAATTAGGGTGAAAACCTCCATGAGGCGCCCTAGTTGTTTTTCAAAAAAAAGGAGAAAAAGAAAAATAAAAATAAACCTAATTTCCATTGGATAATTGCAGGTTGCAAGAAGGACATTGCAGGTCAGGAGGATCGCTCAAAACAAAGACAAAGAAATTTTTGTGCCTTCTACAGGAAGTTCTGTATTTCTACAGGAAACATCCTGTAGAACCTTCAGGCGAGCCAGATTCAATTTTGGAAGGGAATATAAAGCTTGGAATCTGTTGGTTATGCCTACAAGCATCCATGTTTCCATTCCTCACCCTTCTCCATCATTTTTTCCACCTCATTGTGCTTCTTTTATGAAAACTATGTTTTCTACAGGAAGTTCCTGTAGAAATTACAAGAAGCTAAAAATAGATTGCAAAAAGGTGGTTTGGCGAACACGATAGCTTCCGCAAGGGTTCAGAAGTCCTCCTGCAATCTTAAAACTCCTCTTCCATCATATCCATGCCTACATCACAGCCTAAGCTTAGCTTTTCTTTCCATGCAAGAACTTGTAGAATGCTTTGAAGGAAAAAATACATAGAACAGAATTTGTCTTTGCCCTAACTTGAAAATCATGCATCCATTTGAAAAACCGTTTTATAGGGAATTGTATAGGGATGATGGCAACATGCCTGAGCAGTCTCAGCCCATTCCGATGCATAGTTTCCAAGAAATCCGCCTCCATCACCGTCAGCCATTTTTGCATTTTCTCCATATCTGTGCATCCATTTCAAAACTTGTTTCATGGGGAGATGCATATGGGTGATAGTAGCCTACCCAAGCAGTTTCAGCCGATTTTGATGCACGGTTTCCGAGAAATTGATCTCTGAAATCTTTAGCCATTTTCAATTTTTATAGAAATTTGTGCATCCATTGATCATGATTTTTCTATGAGAGGTGCATAATGATGATAGGAATATGATCAGCAAGTTTCACATTGATCCGGTTTATCGTTCGGGAGCAATGGCGAAAACAAGTTTCGGTCCTGTGAAAATTCAGCAGCAGCAGCTTGAGGGTGCAGATCTGAACGTGGAAATGAACTCCTGTAGCTTAGATCCGGCTAGAGGACACCTACACAAGAAAAATAACCACACATCAGACAACAAAGAGCTTATAGCACAAAGGATCCATCATGCAACCACCGAAACAGATGCATGCAGCAGCAAAAAGCACCTCATAGCAACCATTTGACTTCAGGTACGTGACTAAAACTTTTTCCTCTATTGCATGAATCTAATCTAAGCACTGCATGAACGAATGAGATGGGGGGATTCAGCTAGGAAGCTAGCCATATTCGATTGCACTCATCCAGGCAAAAATCATGCAGCATGCCTGTATAGTCATTCACGTGGAAGTTGAAAAACACAGGCAGTGGTGGACGTGTTGAACTCCAGCGCACAGGACATTAGATGATTAAAAAATAGAAGAAGACATGCAGTTCATAATATCACTGCAGTTCGAAAAAGCTAGCGCACATGTTTTTGCCACCTCACCACAAATCATGCAGCAATTAAAGACGGCTTAGCTGAAACTCATGAACTATTGTTCATGTGCACTTTCCACATCCTCAACTGAAGTGTGCACAATCGGTTAACCTATAGTCCTCAACTAAGTTTTTCTACCTCTCTTCGAGATTCTGCTACGTATCAGGCTCGCTCAGAGGTGTAGGGGCGCTCTACAGGCATTTCTACATGAAGTCGTCTACAGGAAACGCAGAAAACAACCATGCAGAAAGAAAACGTGGGATTTTCGGCAAATTTCAAGCTCCAGACGAGGTAGGCTCAGGAAACTTCTCTGCATATGATATTTATATAAGGTGGAGGATTAAAAACACAATATTTGGTTGAAAGAAAGGGAAGTGAAGCTTAAAATTCTGCCTATGTTTTTTCCCTCCTTTGGGTTATACACAGTCTCTCCATTTTCCTCCTCTGCATCCGAAATATGCCTTTTCCTCTCTCACATTCTTTTGAAAAAAGGATGCAACCATATAAGCCAACCTATGAGAAACAAAATTTGCAAGACTATCCACTCTCTGAAGCAAAACCTTGTGTTATAAATATTCTCTGTTATGTCAAAGGTATTGATTTTTCTCAAAAAAAAAAAAAAAAAACCGAGAAGCAAATTCCAGTTGGAACAGTTCGAGGAAAAATTGCAAATTGATGTTGTGAAAAAGAAGAACATGAGAAATTCCTGACTCCAGAAAGACAAACCTCAGCCATTTCTCTATTTCTGGTTTTGAAAGTTTGTTTCATCCCTCCTCACCTGAACATTTCCAGCAGTCACCACACATCATGACAGGGAGATTTTTAGAAATATGGCAGTGGAAGATGAGGAGGAAATAGAAAAAGATGAAAATACCAAAATGGAGAAAGAAGGACTTGAAACCAAGGAGGAAATCAAACAGAAGGTGAGAAGGAAGATCCAGAACAAAAAAGAAAAAGACTAAAGCAGAGAAGGCAAAAACTAAGCAAGATGAGAAGAAAGCCAAAACAGAGCATGAGGAAGCAAGATATTGAGGTAGAGAAGAAAACTAAGGGTAAGGGAGCTAAGGGAAAGAAAACCTATGGCAAGCCATCACAGGAAAAGCCACAGGAGAAGCAAGAGGAAAAGCAAGAAATAAAAGAAGGAAGAAACAGAGAGGGAAAAAAAACAAGTTTAATCCATGGAAATTGTTGCAGGTTGCAGCAACACAATGCGAAAAGGGGGCCTCCCAACACAAGCTGAAGGGTCCCTACCAAGTTCCCAGGCATCCTCACATCCATCCCCTCCATGAACACTCATTTTTTCAGGGTTCAGACACATTCTAGTCATGGTTCAACCTTCTACAGGAAGCTACAGGACTTTCTACAGGAAGTTCTGTATTGCTACCAGAAACATCCTGTAGAGCCTTTGGGCAGGCCAGAATCGATTATGGAGAGGGATTTGAAGCTTGAAGTCTATTGAGGAGGCATGCAACCACTCTTTTCTTCCATCCTCCACTGGTTTCATCTCCTTTCACCACCATTGCCACCATCTGATTGAATATACTTGCACAATCATACCAAAGCTGAAACTTCTCTAGGAAAAGGAGCACAGGCAGTGGGAAGAAGCAAAGAAAAAAGCATGCTTTCATGAATGAGAAGAGGACATCACTTCAGAATCTTAGCATGATAGGGAGGACACTAGGGCCATCAAATATGAGGAGATAGATTGGTTGCTCAGAGGATGAGCAACACTTTCAATAGGGGGGTGATGATGAGCCCCAAAAATGGATAATTATATGGGCTCATTCAACCTCCTAATTTGACTTAATCCACCATTCTCATTAGTTTATTGCATGTTTTTTATTATATTTATGCTAATAGAGTGAATTGGGTTAGTCATTATGCCAACAAGTCTAATGTGTGCTTTGTGTAGTCTTTTTGGTCAATTTGGAGACAAAATCAAAGGTCTTAATGAGCACTTGGCAGCCAAATTCATGGGAGAACAAGGGAGAGGATTTTTAGGAAGGTGTCCCCTTCATTTATGGGCCCTTACCTCGAATTCTCCACCATCAGCTCGGAGTTCAAGGGCCACCAAATCGATTATCACAAGGGCAGCCAAGCAAGTCAAGTAAGACTGCTGTTAACTACAAGTTTTGGGCAGCCGAGTCCCTAAAGTTTAGGAGGACCGTTGGGGTCCTCAATTTGTATAAATAAGAAGGCTTAGGGCCTCATTTTGGTTAGCTAGTATTTAGTCATTTTGTATTCATTTTGTAGTCATTTTGTAGTTCGATTTTTAGGCAGTAGATTAGCTTTGCTTTCAGCACATTTTCAAGTTCTACTTGTGGACAGTTTTTGGAATGTAACATTTCTTTTGATCAATAATGATGAATCCAGCTTTGCACCAGCTCTAAATCTCTCTTAGGAGGCTGTATCTCTTGGGGTTGGGCCATCTCAAGTGCCCAGTACCTTCTTTTTTTACTTTCATGTGTCTTTGTTGCATTCTTAGAATAAAATCTATTATTTAGATTTAAACCTTGTTTTATTATTTAGGTTGTTTTTGATGAGTAAAACAGCTTTTCATGCTCAGATTTAGTTGATAGGATGTTAATAGAAAAAGCTTCAAGAAAAGGGCCAACAAACATCTGTGGTTTCACCTCTCCCTCAGTGGGATCATGAGTTGTGACTAGGATGACTTTGCTGCCCACAAAAACACTGATTTTTCTTTTCCATGCAATCACTAGTGTTTGATATTCATGTGTAGAATTTGGTTACAAGTTCAGACTTTCATTTGCTTAGTTACATGAGTTAAAATACATGGTTTCATTGCAGGTCACACTTCTGTTCATTCTCTTTACTGACAGGTAACAAATTAGGTCAACGATACTAGGTCTTTGAATTTACAAGTCTTTGTTGGTTCGAATTGGAAAACCGACTTGCAGAGCACCTGTACCACTCCTTCATCTGCTTATTCTCCATCAGCACCATCCACTCCACCATCTACTTAGAATCCTTACCTCACGTTTGCCACATTTGCTCACATAACCCTAGTTTTTGTACATCATTGTTTAAGCCTTCTTTGAGCCAACTTAGTTATCTACACCTTCTCACCACTCCATTCACCAGTCCCTGGGCCACTTCAGACCCCTATCCTACCTCCATATCCATTCATGCATCTTCCCTCACTCACCCATCCTCCAAAATCCAATTTTTAAACATCCTGTAGAAATTTCTGAACATCCTGTAGAAATTCCTGAAACACCCTGTAGAACCCTTGCAAACTTCCTTTAGAAGCTCACGAATGATGTTTCTTGATAGCCAAACTCTGTGAAACTCTCTGGAAGGGTGTTAGGGACCCCTTAGGCCCTCTCTAAACCTTCTTGACCTCTTCCAAGCGTTTCCTCTCGCCAATCCACCTCTGCACAGTCAAAAACAGTTAAATTGTATGCATGATAATTGTGACAACTTATTCAAAAATACAAAAAGATGTTTTCTTCAGATAGTGATAACTTAGACACATGCATTTTACCTTCCTAGAAGTAAATGGCATCTCTTCTAGTATCTTGCATCCTCTTTTTCGCATCAGTAGGGCTAGCTGGTAAAATTAGGGTTTGCTAGGGTTTGCATTTCCTTTCCGCTTTCCAATTTCTTTCTACAAGTAAATTAGCCCCTTTGAGTTAGCTTTCAGTCATCAGTTAAAAAGCTTCTTCTAATAGCTCATAGAAGTTGACTTAAGCTCCTAGCGGACTTGTGCCAGCTGACCAAGTGATAGCTGCGGCAAGAGCTAGTACTTGTGCATACAACATCGTCGCTTCCAAGTTTGTTACGAACTACCAGGTTGATAAAAGTAAAGAAGGGAGTCCCAGGAGTTGCAGCATTATTGCTACAATACTGGAGCCCACCAAGTGTGCAGGGTAAGAAGTGGATTGTACTGAAGCAAAGACATTAATAAAGATAAGTTGGTTCTGAAATATTGTGGATCTGGCTATATTTTAGTTTATGCATGATCTATATGTTTATGTTCGGAATTTATGCTATGTATGATTGTGCGCACTAGTTATTACTATTAAATATTTTCTTAAAGACCTTAAGAATCAGATTTGATCTATAATACACTCAGTAATAAGAAGAATTAAGAAGCGTCGCTGTGCGGACCTACGCGGAAGCTTGACAGTAGTGGAGAGTAGCGCGAGGGCACAGATCGGTTCACAGTCCCTCCAGAACACATCTAGACATCCCTAGGGTGTGGAAACCTAGTTCCAACACCCTCCCCTACTACCTCGGGCGAGACTTCAGTCTGCACTCTGCGAACTATTGCTGAAAGGGTGGTAGTATGGGATTTGTTTGGCTAAAACACTTTTGAGCCTGTGTCAGGCCCTAACAAGCCAGCAACAAAGAAAATGGAAAGCAAAATTATGGCAACCAGGAAGCCTACCACTCACAACTATAAATATGGAATTGTTGTTGCCCCTAGCCTTCCACAACCTAGAAGGTTGACACCACAAAAATTGGAAGAAAAAAAAGCAAAATGGCTTTGTTACAGTGTGATAGAAGGTACACTAAAGGTCATAAGTGTGCTGAGAAGAAATTATTCTACATAGATTGTGAAGAGGAGGAAGAAAAGGAACAAGAAATGTCAAAAGAAGAGGATATACTGTAGGAACAAACCCTAGATAAAGAAAAAATGAATCATACCATATGCTGTAATGCATTGGTTAGAATTACCACTCCTCAAACTATCAAGATAGAATGACATATCAAGAAGAAAAAATTAATAATGTTGATTGATTCGGGAAGTACCCATAATTTTATCCATTATAAGATAGCAAAGGAATTGAATTGCTTCCTATATCCAGCATCAAAGTTTCAAGTGATGGTTGCAAGTGGAGGAACCATAAATTTCTCTAGAAAGTGCCATAATAACAAGCTATCCATGGGAGAATATGTATTGAATACCCCAATTCTTTCTATTCCAATGGGTGGTGTTGATGTTGCACTAGGAGTCCAATGGCTACAATCCTTGGGTATAATAGCTTTTAATTTTCAAGAACTTTTCATGAATTTTTTTGCGGAAGGAAAGGAAGTTGAATTAAGGGGTATTATAGGGAAACCGAGAAAGATAATCAACTCTAACGGTATGACAAAGCTTCTAAAGAGGGAACAACGAGGTGTAATTGCACAATTATGTTCGCTAGAGGTTCCCACGTTGAAATCATCTATTTCTCCAGATCTCCAAAAAGTCTTGGACAATCATTCCAAGGTATTTGAGACTCCCAAAGGTCTCCCACCTATTCGTGTTCATGATCATCCTATCCATTTGATTCCAGGTAGTGTTCCTCCACACATCAGACCGTACAGATATCCCTATGCCCAAAAGAGTGAAATTGAATGTATGGTTACAGAAATTCTAGAGGATAGTATAATTCAACCTAGTCAAAGTTCTTTCTCTGCTCTAGTAGTATTGGTGTACAAGAAGGATGGATCATGGTGCACGTGTCCGGATTATAGCAAGCTCAACAAGCTCACTATTAAAGATAAATTTCCCATTCATATCACTGATGAATTATTAGATGAATTGCATGGATCAATTTACTCCAACAAGTTGGATCTTCGTTCAGGATATCATCAAATCAAAATGAAGATTGAAAAAATTCTGAAAATAGAATTTATAACTAATGAAGATCATTATGAATTTCTGGTCATGCCTTTTGGCCTTACCAATGCACCTTCTACATTTCAAGTTTTGATGAATTCCACTTTCAAACCCTTCCTTAGAAAATTTGTGTTAGTATTTCTTGATGATATACTAATCTACAACAAGTCTTGGAAGGATCATGTTGAACATGTTGACAGGGTGCTCAAACTATTAGAGGAGAAACAATTATATGCAAAAAGCTCCAAATGTTTCTTTGGAGTACAAGAGGTGGAATATCTGGGTCATACTGTATCTCATGAAGGTGTTAAGGTAGACCCTAGAAAAATTAAAGCCATTAAGGAATGGAAAATCCCCACATCCATAAAGCATCTGCGAATATTTCTCGGGTTGACAGGGTCACAAGTTTGTTAAGAATTATGGGAGAATAACAGCACCTATGACAACACTATTGAAGAAAGATGTATTTTCATGGACTCCAGAAGCAAAAAAGGCCTTCAAACATCTTAAAGAGGCAATGTGCCAAGCACCAGTCTTAGCTACGCCAGATTTCACAAAAACCTTTATTGTGGAATGTGATGCTTCAAGAAATGGAATTGGTGCAGTTTTAATGCAAGATGAAAGACCCATTGCTTTCGAAAGTCATCGAATCAAGGGAAAGTATTTACACAAAGCTATTTATGAGAAGGAAATGTTGGCAATACTACATGCACTTAAGAAATGGTGACCCTACCTAATGGGAAGACACTTCAAGGTAAAAATGGATCCTGATAGTCTTAAACACTTTTTAGAACAAAGATTATCCTCTGAAGAGCAACAAAAATGGGTCACAAAGATGTTGGGTTATGAATTTTAAATCATCTACAAAAAAGGGAACCAAAATGTTGTGGCAGATGCACTCTCAAGAAAGGATGAGGATGTGGAAGCATTGTTGTGCGCCATTTCTATTATCCAACCAGATTGGATAAACGAAGCAAGAGAGAAATGGAAGAATGACAAAGAAGTGTGGGCACTCATTCAAAAGATATAACAAGATCCCAGTACATCTAATACATTTAGTTGGAAAAATGATTCGTTATGGTACAAAGATCGCTTATACCTATGTAAGAATTCCCAACTCAAACAAAAGATTCTTATGGAATTGCACACTTCTCCCTTAGGAGGGCACTCAGGATTTTTAAAAACTTACCACAGGGTTTAGAAGGAATTTTTTTGGGATGGTCTTAAATAAGATATTTTAAAATTTTTTGGCAGAATGTTTAGTTTTCCAACAAAACAAAGTTGAAACAATTAAGACCCCAGGTTTATTACAACCTTTATCCACTCCAAGCCAACGTTGGGAAGAGGTGTCAATGGATTTTATCACAGGTTTACCCAAGTCCGAGGGAAAGAGTGTCATCACGGTGGTAGTGGATACACTTACCAAGTATGCACACTTTTGTGCATTATCACATCCATTTAAAGCCAGTACAGTTTCTACTGCATTTATGGAAACAATTCAAAAGCTGCATGGAAACCCAAAGAATATTGTAAGCGACAAAGATCCCATTTTAACTGGAAATTTTTAGAAACAATTATTTTCTTGTCTCAGTACTCAGTTAGCTCGTAGCTCATCTTATTATCCTCAATCTGATGGGCAAACTGAGATAGTAAAAAAATGTTTGGAAGGGTATCTTCATTGCTTTGTATCTGATAAACAGACACAATGGGTCAAATGGTTGCCTCTGGCTAAATGGTGGTATAACACTTCCTTCCATATTGCAGCAAAAATGGCCCCATTTATGGAAATTCCATTCATCACATCATATTTAAGAGAAAATTCTAAGGATCAAGCAGTGGAACATCACATCGAGCATCAACAACGAGTTCTCCAACTCTTAAAGGATAACCTCACGTTGGCGCAGAATAGAATGAAACAAGAAGCAAATCAACATCGCAACAAAAGAAGTTTTGATGTAGGTGACTAGGTAATCCTAGGGCTACAACCATATAAACAAATGTCCCTCAAGCAAGCTAAGAAGGATAATAAATTATCACCAAGGTATTATGGTCCGTACAATGTGTTACAAAAGATTGGTACTATGGCATACAAATTGGAGCTTTCTGCGGCTTCTCGAGTGCACCCAGTTTTCCATGTTTCATGTTTAAATAAGGTTATAGGTGACAAGATCCTAGTTCAAACAATATTGCCAAAATTTGATGAGGAAGGAAAAATCATATTGGAACCGAAAGCAGTCACAAAAACAAAAACTTGAAAACTACGAAATCGATCAATTTCGGAGTATCTCCTCAAGTGGAAGAACTTATCTACTGAACATTCCACATCGGATGATGATAATTTCATACATAAGCATCGACAATGCTTTTCAGAAGGAGAGGGGCATGTTAGGCCCCTATAATACTAGTCATTCCTCCATTACTATTGTCATTATATCCCTTATTATTATTATTGTGACGTTATTGTCCCCATATTGTTATTAGTATACCCCATAGAAACCCACTATTGTTATTTTTGTGCCCTTATGTTATGACTGTTATGTCGGCTTGATTATATTATGACCCCTTAGACTCATATATATAGAAATGAGGTTTAGTCATTTGAATCATCCAAGAATTGTTCATTTGTGTAATGTAAAGGAGGTTTCCCCCTCGAAGAGGCTGAATTCTAAGGAATTGATCTATCTTTTTATCTTTTTGTGAGCTGGTTTCCCAACACATAAGTTCTTTCAATCATTATGTTCTATCTTGTATCCTAGGCTTGTAAGTTGCATTGATGCCAAGTGTTTGACAGAGTTTCAGTCCCAATTGGGGATGCTTGGGCCTAGTCCTGAGGTTGATTTTTTTATTTATTGGAATTGTTATCATGTCTTGATGGATTTTGAAGGTTGTAACAAGCTTTGGGGAGAGGTCAAGATTACGGGCTAGAAAATCGACTCAAATCATGGTGTCGTTAGCATAGGTCTATTGAGAAAATTTAATAGTCGTTGGCACAGATGCCTATGAGAGTGACTTTGAGTTGTTGGTCATTGTCTTACCTATAGCATGAGAGAAAATTTGGGTTAAGAGGCTTAAAAAATTAGTGGGACCTAGGGACATGATGTCTGAGTGGATGACATGTCTCCTAAGGGTGTAATTTTTTATGTGGATGGGTTTGTTTGATGAGTTTCATCAATTCCATTTCCTTAAGGTCATAAAGGAGATTGAATCCATTATAGTAACTGTTTGGTCAATTTAGTGTGTCCTAAATTGTTATTTAAAATGTCCATCCGGGAGTCGTAAACTGCTGAAATGAAGTGCACTGTATATGCAAGATAACCGATTTCTTAGTCTTTTGTCATTTTTTAGTTTTTTAGTTTGTTTTTGGGTTTATCTTCTGTGGATTTCCTAGTGTGAGATGGCGAAATTGAAAGTCAAGTATGGATGGTAATGGTGATTTCTACAATGATTTTCCAAACTTTAAGGTTCTCAAAAAGAAGTTTTCAAACTGACTGTGATGAAATCAATTCTCAAAAGGAACTAAATGTACCAAAATAGTGAACTAGTAACAATGGCCCAGTACCCTTACTGCTGTATGAAAAGAAAATAAAAACTGAACTCAAAGCAACTCAAAGACTGAAAGCAAAGCAAACTAAATCACACTACTTCAACCCACATTCTGACCCTTCACCTTTCGACTCGCTCCGACTATAGGAAGTAATCATAAACAAGCTGAATAATATGATATCTAAATTGCATGAAATCAAATTGCATAAAAGGAAACTAAGATTTAACTACTCATTCATATTTCAATTCTTGAAAATGACATAAGTAATTTAATCTCTAACTTGCAGGAAAGCAAACTAAATCATACTACATCAAATAATATTCTGATTCCTCACTAATTGAGTCGCTTGGCTATAGGAAGGAAATCATAAACAGATGAGTAATATGATATCTAAGTGGCAGAAAAGTAAATAAGCAAAGCAAAACTGAAAGAAATGACAATGCTGGAATGAAAACTCAGTAAATGAAAATCAGCAGAAAGGACAAGATGATCTCATGTCAGTAGTCATTAAAACTATGTAATTTGCCCGAGCTGCCTACAAAAACCTGTAAGAAAAGCACTGATCAGCTAACAGTCATGAGAAAAGATAAAAGAAAATATGGATAGTAGTTAACATGATTATCAAAACAGCGTAATATATACAAGCTAATGATTATAAAAGCAGTAAATGAAAGCAAGTAAGAAACTATACAATAGATACAGAGCCTTGGTGTACAGGGGCCCTCTGCAACCTCAACCAGTCAATACTCAGTCACAAATCAAATTCAAGAATGTTGTCTTCTCATATATTAAAGTGCAGTAATAAGACAAAAGTAAAGCACGGTACAGTGGGCTTATAACAACAGTCAAAATTACATCTGAAAAGCTAACTATCCAGCGTATACCAACGCGTTATTTATAAGTGAAAATGCTGCAACTAATTCCTAGATTCTACGCTGCCAAATAGACATGTAAATCTCCAGGGCCTGAGATCTAGCGGTATGGTAATTATGAAAGTTAAATCCATGGAGTAGTGGTTGCTCGATTCAGTTCATGGGTTGATCCACAAGTGTGCCAACACCTCTGGAAATTGAGGATCGTGCCACGTAAACCTTCACGTGGGCAAAGCAAAGCTGTGCCACCGCAAAACTCTTGGTTTGACCCCTCCTTTGACCATATTTGACCATGGTTGTTTGTGAGTGATTCGGTTGAACTGAGGGGACACACTTCATGTACATGTCACTTGCAGCTTGCCCATGTGGCCGGATTCTCCATTGGACACCTGTAACATAGTCTTTAACAAAATGGCTATGAAAACTTGGGCTGGCTGCGGAAAGTGACAAGTTTCCGCAGCTGCTTGAACAAAAATCTAAATCAAACAACAGTCATAAACATAGTTAGGAAACCATTTCATAAGCTCTTTTTAGACTAATATGCAATGATTTGACAGCCTGGTGGATCAAATAAATGGAAAAGAAGGCTGAAAAGGGATATAGGGAAGATGCAGGTTTGGGACTCAACATACCCCCACTATGAAGGTGTTTCATGTCCTCATGCAACCAAAATTTAGTCATTCCCCTCTAATCCATATGTTCTGAAGCCTCTGCTAGGACATCTAGCCCTCTTTTCTTCTTCGTTGGTGCTACCACCATCCTGAGTTTCCTTATTAGACATTTGAATTTGAGATTGATCAATTCTCTGCTCAACTTTCTGCACTTTTTCTTTAGTTTCTTGTTTTTCTTTTTCCATAGTCCTAAATGAAGCATAGCGTTATCATGAATAATTTTATCTACATTGCTCTGCTCCTTGAGTGCTTCATTTTCTTGCTTGATATGCCTGTTTAGAACCTCTAATTCAAATACCTCCTACTTTAAGGATTGAACTTGTGCATCTAGTGTCATGTGGGGCAAAGTGGTACTCGGACCTGCAGCTGATTTTTCTAAAGATTCCAAGTAGTCATATACCTCCTGTTGATTGGGATCTATTTCAGGTGTATTTCTTGGACTGTGTTCAAAATCTTGTGGAGGAGGAGGAGTGCTCTCTAGCTCTGGCCGAGAAGGGCTTTCATCATGTGGAGGACTAGTTTCAATACTTGGCTGAGGACGAGGTGGACTACGGCCAGCTGGAGGTTTCTCGGGTGTTTCCCCACCCAAGTAAATGAAGTGGGGTCATTTTACTGGTGTTTTACTCCCCTTCCCTCTTAGCCTGGTGCTTCTCCTTAAGTATGGAGGACTAGTACTCCCTTCTTGTATGCTCTGTTTCCCTTTTTCCTTTTTCTTTGCTATAGCAGCCTATTCTTGAAGATGCACTAATCTCTCTGAAAGTGGTTGATAATCTTTCTCTATAGATGGCTCAGGTGATTGGTAGACTTATTGTATGTTTCTTTTGCCTTTCACTTTTCTCTGTTTCTTGTCTTTAGTTCTGTTCTCTTTTTCTTTTTGACCAACTTCTTGAGTTTCTGTAGTAGGAGAGTCTTGGACTATGGCACTCTTTTCTTTTCTCCTACTCTTTCTTGGTGTCATTGGTGTACTACTTTCAAATGCCTTAGATGGCTCTTGAAAGTAGTTTCTTATCAAGAATTGTTCCCAGGTATCTTTGTTTTTCTTCATTTGGTCCTCAATGAGAATTTTTACAAGTCCATGATGATATAGATGAGGTTCTATATTGCCTATGTGTTTTTGGACTGTAATACTCATCTTTTTCAAACTCAGCAGTAAGAAATAAGGCAAATTAAGAGTTTGACTCTCTAAGAAATTCATCAACAGTCTAGCATGGTACATATACATTGAACCAAAGCATCCTTCGCAAGTGATAAATTTTTGGATAACTAACAACAGACTTGCCCATTCTTCTTTAAATGCATGAACAGGAATTCCTTTTGTAAACATAGTGGTGTCCATACCTGGGTTTCTTAGCATAATTCTCCATGCCTGTTCGTCCACTCTTTTGTTTTTGAACCATCGCTCACCTTCTTGGGGTAAGCCTGTGGCAGCTGCTACTATTGTTTCAGTCACCGTGAGCTTCAAGTCTCCAATCTCCACCATTTGGCCATCGAAATACCGTGCAAAATCTTTGGTTACCTCTTTATTATAGCCCTTAAACTTTTGGATGAAGCGTAACCATTTGGCTTTCTTCAGCAAATCTTTTGCTTGAGGGTAACCTTCTAAATATTTCAGTCCTTCTGGTTCTGCCCTTAGTAATTTTCCCATTCCTTCCTCTGTTTTGAATTTCAGCTAAAAATTCAATTGAGTGTGAGGGTTTAGCAGAGGGAAGGTGGCTCAGTTACAGGGTTTATAGTAAAATGCAGTGGCTGCAATCGGTAGCAGGTAACGGGAATGCTTCAGGATTACAGGCGGAACAAAGGATGAGCAGCCATAAATGAGTTCACAAGTTGAAATGCGGATGTATGTGAAGAGGATGATCTTAATAGAATGGTAAGTGAATGGAGTGAAGTCAAGATTTTTTTTGAATTAACGGCTGCGTATGAAATATTACACGTTTTAATGGATGGCTGCGGGAAATGCGGTGGAGAGGAGCCGTAATGGGATAGGTCACATCTCATGAGTACAGGTGGTAAATGAAAGTGCAGTCGACTATGAGTTCAAACCTGAAAATCAATCATGAGACTGTTAAGAAATGAATGCATGGTGTGCGGAATAATATCGTGGAATGGGAGTGGGTAATGGAGCTATCGTACCGAATCATTGCACATAGTAGAGCTTTTATGGTTTGATAACTATGCATAATCATGACTTTAATTGCTATTTGATTAAGAAATTTTGCTCATACCTTTGGAAACCTTGTCATTTCTTCCTCATAGCTTTTAACCAATTGCTCTTCCTTGATGTCTTGGAGATGCTCCATGTCTTCATAGCATATGCTCAACCACACCTGCATTTTCATGATTATTTCACTATCATTTTGACTGTGAATTTGAAAAACAGAGTGTTGGTGGCTGCAGAAATCGTTTCTGGTTGCGGAAACTGCTACCAGCTGTGGAAACTACACAACACCCTCTTAGCTGAACAAAGATATTTAGATAATAACTAACTGAGTGAAAATAGTCCTGAAAGGGACTTTTATTGATGAAATGAAAATGAAATGAGTGGAATGGAGTGAAAGTGGATCGGAGTGAAGTGAAATGAAAATGAGAATGAGATGGAGTGGAATGGCAAATGAGGTTGAGTGAAGATGGAAAAAGAAGGAGAGAAGAGAGATTTTTTTTTGAAAATATAGAGTGTCAAGTGTCCCTGAATTTCACTCTACATTTTATGCATAAGACCGCCAATCTGTGATTGGTTTTCAGGCTTATACAATTTTTTTTTTTTTTAAGAAACAAAGGCTAGGCTGGTGGGGAAGAAGGATTCTTCTCCACCAGCCTTATTGCAGAATTCTCTTGAAACATTTTGACAAATTCCTCTTTTGAGAGTGGCTTATGATAAATTTTCAATCGGTGGCCATTCACAATGAGAGGAGTTTGAAATTCATCAATGGTCTTGATTCTTACCGCTCCATTGTTAAAGATTTTGTAAATCTCATATGGCCCAAGCCAACGGGTCTGAAATTTACCTTTGAAGTCTTTAAACTTGGAATCAAACAGTAGCGCCCAATCTCCCTCTTGAAACTTTTTCTCTTTGATATATCTGTCATGCCACTTAGCTCTTTGATGTTGAACTAGATCAGTCCTTAAACTTGCTTCTTGTCTGATCTCATCTAGCTCATTCAGCTGCTCCATTCTGTGCTTTTGGGCTTCTGATAGATTCATCCCCAACTGAACTGCCATCTTGAAAGTCTTGAGTCAATCAGGTTAGTCAGGTTAGGGCCATTACTGATACGTGACCAGAATGATTTGATTCTATGTTACCTGTTTTCTCAATACCCCGTGCCCTTGAATGAGGTTTTCGTGCCATGTTATACGTTACCGAAGGACAGTCAGCCATGGGGAGTAGCACCAGTTAGCGAGTCATTGATTTATCAGCGGTCCCATATTTGAAGGCTGTCGCATAGTCCCACATCGGCAGAGAGCAGAGATAGGGGCGGTTCAACGGATGGATGATGTTGCAGTGTGAGGTGGACCAATAATCCATTTGAACCAATTGATCCAGATCTCACAGAGGCAAAGACCCTAGCTTCTTCCTGGGTACTCTATTACTAATGGAAAGACTTTCTCTTTGGACTAATGCGAGGATGGGGAGCAGGACTTCTTTCCCATAAACAAGTTCATAGGGAGAATGCCATGTTTTATTCCTCCATGTAGTTTTGTAGGCCCACTAGGTGGTGAGATTCAGTATTGTAGCAATAATGCTGCAACTCCTGGGGCTTCCTGTCTCTTAATTCTATCAACCCGGTAGTTCGTACAAACTTGGAAGCGATGGTGCTGTATGCACAAGTACTAGCTCTTGTCGCAGCTGTCACTTGGTCAGCTGGCACAAGTCCGCTATGGCTCAAGCCAACTTCTATAGGCTCACAGAAGAAGCTTTATCAATGATGGACGAAAGCTAGCTCAAAGAAGACTAATCTACTTGGCAAAAATGAACTGAAAGCAAATCAAAACATGGAAACCCTAGGAAACCCTAATTTAACTAGTCTAACCTCTATGATGCAAAGAATGTGAAGGAAACTTCTACCAATGATGCCATTACCTCTAATAAGTGAAAATGCATGAATCTAATCTACTTGCATCTTAAAAGACATGTTTTTGTATTTTTTCTTTAAGTGGATGGAGTGATTGTGATTTTGTGCTTATTAGGGTTTGGTTGTGCAGATGTGATGCAGAAGGAAGGAAAGCTTGGGAAAGGTTGGGGAGGCTAGGAGAGGCTCCCAAAGATCCTTAGCATCAGTCCACGGAGGTTCCTCACGTTCAGAGGCTCAACAACCGAGTGAGTGGCCTCCTACAGGATGTCTGCAGGGGATTCTACAGGAAACACAGGGGTTTCTACAGGAAGTCTACAAATTGCTACAGGATGACCTACCGTGGGTGTTTGAAGTGATGGTGGAGTGATGGAATGGTAGGGGGAGATGTGCAAGGTAGGAATAAAGCTGGTGATGGCTCAGGAGTGGAGAAGTAGGATGGAGAACAAGTGTATGAAGTGGGTTGATGGATGGAAGGTCATAACAACGAAATGTCTAAAGAATGAAGTTACGTGAAGAGTGGAGGAGTTTGGGAGATAACAGAGCGGAGCAGAGGTCAAGGGTGTGGTTGTATGCGTGATCAAGACGAAGAAGGAGGTAATAGAATGATGAAAAGCAGTGTAAATGAAACAAATGGCTTATGACTGTCACCAAGATGAAAATTCATTAACCTAAGCTACCTGAACTCAATGAACAACAAGATAAAGCATGTAGAGGAATGTGCATGAAGCAGTGATGAAGGTGTATGGTACAAGAGTGAAGTGCATGGAAAGATCTATCATAAACGAGACTATGTTGCAGCGTATATAAAGTGAAGAACTGCGTATTTTTGTGGCTGGTATAGGCTGCACTCCAATCTCCAAATAGAGATGGTAGTGGAGACTTCCTCAACCTTTTTTGCTGGAGCTCCAAGAGATTATATCTATCCTCCTATCAAACTTAAGAAACTAAAAGCAAGTCACCATAAACTAGTCCTATCTATGCTCATGAAAACGACTAAATTACCAAACTGTGAATTCAAATTGCATGTGGAAATAAACAAACTCAAAGTGCTGGAACGAAATGCAAACACATTACAACACTGAGGAGATCTATTGTTCTCAGGTTGGGCCCTAACCTGAGAGCTATAGCTCCTTGAGAAAACTCAGAACTAGATCAAAATCTGCCTTCTTTATTCATAATCTGATGTCATGCCAAATTGGCTTACAAAAAGAACTACACCGAGCTGTGCTCAAAAATTACAATAGTAATGTGAAAGTTTCAACAACCTATCAAAGGCTACGGCCTCCATACTTATGCAAAAACGATCATCCAACAGGTGTCCTTGATTTTAGGAGCTCGGCTGTCCAACTGAAGTTTAAACTGCTGATTCTGTAGGACAGTCATAATTGCTGTTCCTATAGAACAGTTATAACTGTTGTTCCTGTAGAACAGCTGGCTGCTTCTAAGCTCGGTGGGGAGATGGATTGGAGCTCGGAGCTATGGTGGGAATCACGAGGAGGGTCCCAAGACTGTGGACATCCTCTCCTAAAAACCAGCAGTGCCACCTCATTGTTTCCTTGTCTCCTTTTCACGTGATCTTTTCTCCCTTTTAATGCAAAAACCTGAAATCATAATGCATTAGTCACGTAGATAAAATGTCTACCCTTCTTCCTACAAACAACACGAATAAACTAAGAAATGCATGCATAAGCAGTAAAAAGTGAATGGTTTGAGCAAAGAAAGTAGGCCAAATGAGCCCAAATTATACCAAAAATTGGGGCTCATCATCACTCCCCAGCTAAACTATTTGCTCATCCTTGAGCAACTTTGCCCTGGCTCCTCGTCTTTGGCCGAGAACTAGAGCCCAGAACATGCTTTTCCTCCCCTGATTTTGGTAGTTTTTCCTTTTCTGCCGAGGGTGGCGCTTCTTTCTTTCCCGTTTTTGGTGGCCCTGCCTTTGCTGCCCCTGGTGGTGACGAAGGTGATGCTTCCTTCCCCTTTCCTATTTCCTTGAGCCGAGCTTCGGAAGGCGACTGGCCTATCTTTCGTGTCCAGGAAGTTATTTTTGGGCTTCCCTTTTCGGCGGTGGCTGATGTTTTATAGGGGGTTCTTGCACTGGGTGAAGCAGGGACATCCCCTGAAGTGGTTTTGCTGCTTGGTGGAGGTTGTGGCTTGCCCGTGGTCATCCTCTTGTTTCTCCTGGCTTCAGATGGTAGAGGGGTCTCCCTCTCCCTTTTCTCCTTCGGTTTTGGAGGTGTACTGAGGGCAGCCAGTGCCGCTGCTGCCTCCTTTTCGAGAATGCCAGCCTTCTCTTTCTTGTGTTTTTCTCTCTCAGTGCTCCTTGTAGAGGGCCCCTCCTTTTCAGATTTCGGGCTTCCTGTGGAAGGCCCTGCTTTGCCCACTTCTGGGCCTCCTGTAGAAGATTCTTTCTCTGTCTTCAGACTCTCTGTAGGAGGCTGTTTCTCAATGACTTTCGGGCCTCTCGTAGAAGCCCCTTTTTCCAATTTCGGGCTTCCTGTAGAAGCCCTTGTCTCTGCCTTCGGGCTTCCTGTAGAAGCCTGTGGTTGCACTTTCGGGCTTCCTGTAGAAGCCTTTGTCTCCGTTTTTGGGCTTCCTGTAGAAGACTGCTTCTCACTGATCTTCGGGCTTCCTGTAGAAGCCTTTATTTTTGTTTTTGGGCCTCCTGTAGAAGCCTGTTTTTCATTGATTTTTGGGCTTCCTGTAGAAGCCTGAGTTTGTGTTTTCGGGCTTCCTGTAGAAGCCTGTTTTTGCTTTCCTGTAGAGACAGGTGTCTTCACTTCCACTTGCTTGCCTGCTTGAGTTTTGCTTTTTGCTTTGGGTGCAGGTGCTGCTGAGGTACTTGGGTTGACGTGGGCCACCTCTGCTTTGTCCATTCTGCTCTTCATCCTCTTTTCCCTTGCTGACAGGATAGGTGTGCCACCCTTTTCTTTGTCCTTCTTTTCCTCAGCCACTGCTTCCTTGTCTTCACTGCTGGAGGAGCCACTGTTTTCGACTAGCATTTTTATGTCCCCATCTCGTGTTAGATTCCTAAATGACTCCCAGGAGAGGGGAACTTTATATGAGTGCAGTGCATCCTCCACAAGCAATTTGATCAGCCCATGGTGTGCCACCTGATCTGGGATGCCCTCTCTTAGCTTTGTAGCACACTCCATTAGGGACTGCAGGAGATAATAAGGGATGCTCAGTTTTTGCTCTACAGGAAGGTCAATTCGGTGCCTCAACTCAGTGAGTAGCCGAAAGTGATATGCATACACGATGCTGAACCGACCTTCACAAGTAATATATTTCATGATTTTCAAACTGACTTCATTCCAAGGTGGTGATAGGCTCGTTCTTCTCACCCCGTTTTTATCCTCCGAGAATTCTTCCTCAGGTGGAAAGAATTCCTTCTTTGCCTGCTGACTCAGCTTTCTCTCCTCTTTATCCCACGGCAGACCCATAGGAAGTTCTGTGATCCGACTGATATGTTCTGGGGTGAGTTTGAGGCTTAGACCTCTGAAGTTTACTGTGGCCAGTGTCTGGGATTTAGGCTTCAAAGCCTGCAAGAATTCCTCGGCTACTTCATCATCGTAGCCCTGCAGCTTATCACAAAAAGACATCCATTGAACCCTTGTGAATAGTTCTACCACCTCCTGGTTTTCTCTTAATTTGGTGGAATCTGTGGGTTCCCGCCTGATAAACCCACCCGGCATGATGAACACGGGGGTTTTGACTAAAGGTGACAAATGCAAAGGAGATTCGGTCTATTTTAGGTAGAGCATGCATATAATTCACAAAACACAGTCTAATTATACTGCTATCCTGTAGAAGCGATAGTATAGGCACAGCAATCCGATATTTTTATGACCAGACTGTGAATAATGATCTTGCCACCTTTGAAAACCAATTGCGGAAGGAGTTTCAGGGTTACCTTTCTTTCTGCCACCTTTTCTTACGTGAGGAATTCACCTTCCTGTAGAACTGCGTTCCTGTAGAGACTGCTTCCTGTAGGACTGCGTTCTAGTATAAACTGTTCCTGTAGGAGCAGTGTGCAAGCTTCGGGGAGGACTCTAGTTGGCCAGCGGTCGAGATGTGCTTCACCGGCGTTCTGGTAGCCGAAAGCTCGGCGTATCAACGTGCAGAGGAAATCAGAAGAGCCACTCGAGTTTTGAAGTGGAGGTTGATGAATATATGCGCATAATCTAGCCGATTAGATTTTGAATCGGCGCAGCTCGTGGCGCGGGGGGTGAGTTGTCCCCGCCGGACCGTTGGGCGACGTCACCCATCATTCGCTTGCATATTCACTCACTGCCGCATTCATTCCCACAGATCTGCCGCCGCCCTTTTCGGTTAAACTCGTTTCTCGGTTGACGAGACTATCCTCACGTGCGTGCTGCGTATTTTCTTTGTCGTGGCTGCCACCCAAGCATCCGACTATACCATAATTAGCTGACGTGGCCAGTCAACTGGCCATACGGACGCTCAACCATTCATTTCTACGCCATGCAAACAAATCAAAGTAATACTCATGCGATTTGGTGGAAGGAAGGGTTGAGACACTTACCTGCGCGCGGCTGCACACGATTTTTTGGTTTTTGGACGATGGGGAGCGGATCTACCTGCTGCATGCAGCTTACACAGTCCCGGAGGCTCATGGTTACAGGATGCTAGCGATGGAGTGGATGCTTTGGTTGCCTGCGCCCGTGTGTTGCTTGCAGAGGGCGGTGCTGTGAATGGTATCCACTCATGCAGGTTTGACTGTTACAGGATTCCCGCGGGGTGCCTTGTAACAGTCTCGCCTCCTTGGGTGCATGCTGCACGACGATGGATAGAGTCTTCTGATCACGCTCCCGGAGCTTCTGATGCTCGACATGGATGTGGTGTGAGCTCTCGGTGCTTGTTTTTCTTTGACAAAAGGCTTTACCACGAGAACTCATTGATCTGGTTTGCTGGTGCAGGGATCTTGGTTGCATGGCAACGAGGATGGTGGAGCAAGGTAACAGCAATGTTCAAGGGTGCCAACAGTGGCATGCATGCATCCAACCCATTCCTCAGCCGCTAGATCTCCGTTTGAAACAAATTTTTGGCCGTCCCAAACTTCTACAGGAAGTTTCGTGTAGACACAGAGCTTCCTCTAGAAAGTTCGGCCTTCCTGTAGAAAGTCTGCACTTTCCTGTAGAAAATCCGCGCCTTCCTGTAGAAAGACTGTGCCTTCCTGTAGAAGATTCAAACCATGATAAAATTGCACATACCTTGAAAAACATGGGTGCTCTTGGAGGAGGTACTGATGAGGTTCCTTGACAGCATGATAAGGACCCTTGGCTGTGAGTGGAAGGGCTTCCTCTTCTCCATAGAGCATCTGCAACCTGCATGCAATTTTCATATTGTGCTGATTATTTTTTCTTTTTTTCTTCTTCTTCTTTTTTTTTTTTTTTGGAAAGATAACAGGGGCGCCTCAAGGAGGTTTTCACCCGTGCCATCTGCCCTGAGCGCCTCAGAGAGGTTTTCACTCAAGGATCTTTTTCAATTTTTTTTTTTTTTTTAAACAAAAGCAATAGGAGTGCCTCAATGAGGTTTTCACCCCTATCACCTGCCTTGGGCGCCTCAGAGAGGTTTTCACCCAAGGATCTTTATTTCTTTTTTTTTTTTTTTTTTAGATCTTCTTTCAGGGTGTGCCAGAGGCAGAGGCAGAACCCTTCTCTATGACCAATACAGATTTCTCCATAGTTTTGATAAACTCTTGTCTTGAGATAGGTCTCCTGTAGAT
Source organism: Pinus tabuliformis (assembly GCA_031772625.1). Classification (NCBI taxonomy): domain Eukaryota; kingdom Viridiplantae; phylum Streptophyta; class Pinopsida; order Pinales; family Pinaceae; genus Pinus; species Pinus tabuliformis. Next base: position 23,618,275 of record CM062806.1, read on the forward strand.
CTTCAATCGATGCCCATTGACAAGCATGGGAATGGCTTCCTCATCAATGGTTCGAATGAGGACAGATCCATTGTCATGGCATTTCTCCACTGTATATGGTCCTAGCCATCTGGTTCTCAGCTTCCCCTTGAAATCTTTGTATCTGGAATCATACAACAAAGCCCAATCTCCCGGCTGAAATTGCTTGTCATGGAGATGTTGGTCATGCCACACCTTCCTCTGAAGTTGAACCACTTCTGAGTGAAGGAGGGCCTGCATGCGGCGCTCGTCCAGGCCATTCAGCTGCAGCAGCCTTTCTTGTTGTGCATGGCTGAGATCTAGGTCCAGCTGAGCTGCCATCCTCAAAGTGTTATACTAAAACTCAATGGACAACAAAGCTTTCTTCCCATAGACCAGCTCATAAGGTGTGAAGCTGGTGGTGGTCTTCCAAGTGGTGTTGTAAGCCCATGTGGCCTCAACCAGGCGATCTACCCAATCTTTTCTGCTGCTGCTCACCACTTTGGTCAAGATCCCTTCTAATGCTCTACTGGTGACTTCCACCTGCCCATTTGCTTGAGGATGATAGGGAGTGGAAGTCCTATGCTTGATCTTGTGATGATCCAGTAAGTCTTCAACCAAGTTGGATGTGAATTGGCTCCCTTGATCGATGACCAGCTCTCTTGGATAGCCAAACTTATAGAAGATGTTCTCTCTTAGGAACTCGGCCACCTTTTCTTCTGTTGCTACTTTGATTGCTTTGGTCTCTACCTACTTTGTCAAATAGTCAGTACACACAATGATGTAAGTCCTTTGCCTCGAAGAGGGGTTGATTGGGCCCACAAAGTCCATGCCCCACTTCTCAAATGGCTCAAGAGTCACTTGAGGTTGGAGAGGCATCTCATCCCTTTGGGTCGGTTTCCCCATTCTTTGGCATTGGTCACACTGACTGACATATCTTCTGACATCTTTATGAAGTGTGGGCCAATAGTAGCCTGCCTGCAGGATCTTGAAGGCAGTTCTCTTTGCTGCAAAATGCCCTCCACAAGGCCCATCATGACAAGTGAGGAGGATATCAAAGACTTCCTCCTCCCTTACACAACGCCTTAAGATCTGATCGGGGCCAAGCTTGAACAGATTGCCCCCGATCCAAGTGAATGAGGCACTTTTTCTGATGATTCTGCTCTTCTCTCTGGAAGATAGGTGTGGAGGGAACTGTGCTGAAACAAGATAGTTTGCTATATCAGCAAACCATGGAGAGAGTACTGAGATAGCAAACAGATGCTCATCAGGCATCTGGTCATCCACCGTCCCATCTTCATCTGCAGACAAATCCAGTCTAGACAAGAAGTCAGCAACCACACTTTCTCTACCTGGTTTATCAACAATGGTTAGATCAAACTACTGCAATAAAAGTAACCATCTAATAATACGAGCATTCACATCTGGTTTATTCATCAAATATCTAATAGATGCATGGTCAGTATGTACAAAGGTCTGGTAACTAGTAATATAATGTCAGAATTTGTTCAATGCATGGACCACAGCCAAGAATTCCTTCTCGGTTACAGTGTAATTCAGCTCAGCTTTGGACAAGTTTTTGCTAACAAAGTAAATGGCATATGGAAGTTTCTGCTCAACTTTTCCTAAAGCTGCACCTATGGCTTTTTTCGAGGCATCAGTGTGGATGTGGAAAGGTAGGGCCCAGTTTGGACCTCTCAGGATTGGGGCTGACACCAACTTGTCCTTCAATTCATTTAAAGCCCTCTGACAATCGTCAGTCCATTTAAACTCCACATCTTTTGCCAATAGGCCAAACAATGGTGAGGCTAACTTGCTGAAGTCCTTAATGAATCTGTTGTAGTATCTTGCTAATCCCAAGAAACTCCGGACATCCCTTACCTTTTGAGGAGTTCGAACCCTCTTGATGAGAGCAATTTTGTTAGGATCCACCTGCAATCCTTGGGAAGAAATGGTATGGCCTAGCACGGTCCCTTCAGTCATCAGGAATTCACATTTTTCAGGACTAAGGGACAGGTTCATCTCAGTGCATTTGGTTAGGACTTTCCCCAGGTTGGACAATGCTTCCTGGAAGTTGGCCCCATATGGAGTAAAGTCATCCATGTATATTTCCACTGCATCATGGACCAGCTCCGAGAAGATGCTTAAGACAGCTCTCTGGAAAGTAGCAGGAGCATTGCATAGCCCAAAGGGAAGGACTCGGTAAGAAAAGGTACCCCAAGGACAAGTGAAGGTGGTCTTATCTTGGTCTTCCGGGCTGATTTGGATTTGATTGTACCCGCTAAACCCATCCAGGAAAGAGAAGAACTTCTTTCCTGCCAGTCCATCCAACACTTGATCTATGAAAGGTAGAGGGAAATGGTCTTTCTTGGTAGCTTTGTTCAGCTCACGGTAATCCATACAGATTCTCCACTTCTCATTCTTCTTGGGAACCAACACTAAAGGGGACACCCATTCACTATCTGAGATGGGGTAGATGAATCCGGCATCCAACAATTTTTGCAATTCTTCCTTGACAATGTCCTTAAGGGAAGGATTCATTCTCCTCTGCGGTTGCCTAACCGGTTTACAGTCCTCTTTGATATATATGTGATGAGTATAGACCGAAGGATGGACTCCTTTCATTTCCTTATAGCTCCAAGCAAAAGCATCTAGGTGGTTGGCCAACAGATTACACAGCTCCTTTTCCTGGGAAGGAGATAAGGAGGAGCTGATCTTCAATGCTTTCTCAGGGCCGAACTCCACATTCTTGACTCTAGGAGTAACAGGGTTGGTTGTACAGAGATCCACTAAGGTGCTAGCTTGGGCATCCTCCACCAATTCCTCTAATGGTCGTGCACTGGAAGGTGGATTCTGGATCAAGGTCTCGATCAAGTCATCCTCGGTTAGGGGGTCTTTCCTAGTGGTATCTAAGGTGCACAGAGGTGCTGAGTACACCTCGTCTTCTTCTCCTTCTTCCAACCAGAGTGGTAAATCATGCTCTAAAGAAGGTTGGGCAGGAGGGTATAGGACTAGCTGCTTGGACATGGGACCATTTTTGATGGTCATGTTTCCTGCCCGACAACTTATGTAAGCATCTACAGTAGCTAACCAAGGCCTTCCCAAAATGAGAGGATATCCAGTAAGCTTGGCCTTTGGTTGCAGAACCAGGAAGTCTGTAGGGTATTCCCAAGAATCAATGGAGACCATGGCATCCTCCACAATCCATTCAGGAGTCACGGTGGAGCGATCTGCTAATTGCAGTACTGTCGAGGTCTTCCTCAAGGAACCCTGAAGATTGAGTTTAAGCATGGTATCCCTGGTCATCACATTGATGGCCGCCCCCAGATCAATCAAGGTGTGGGGGATAATGGTGCCATTGATGTGAACATCTACTACAGGACTTCCAGGATCTAGGTACTTTGGGCAGATGACTTGTCCTAGCATAAGGTCAGACAGTTGTCCTATGACATTGATAGTTGAGGCATCTTTCTTCCGTCTGCCTGGGTGTTTGAAACACTTCTCCTTAATCAGCTTGTTATATATTGGCACATCCTTGATGGCTTGGAGAAGTGGGATTTTTACACACAACTGCTTGAGCTCACCCAAAAGCTCATCTTCTTCTGGGTTAGGTTGTGTGGTGGCTATTAGTCTCTCAGGAAAGGGTGGAATAGCCTTTGGTTCACTTTCCTGTTGATCTTCCTCATCCTCTGGGGGAGGAGGTTGGCGATCTGGTAGAGTCTTTCCAGATCGAAGGTTGATCTCCTGGATCTCCACAGCATAGGTAGGGCATGAGGTTTCCCCAGTGTATACCTGTTGGGCCTGTCTATTGTTGGGGTTCGGGTTCGGTTGAGCAGGCATTTGAGGTTGCCTTGGAGGAGCAGGAGGTAATGGTTGAGGTTGAACTGGTGGTGGAGGCAAAATGGCAGGAGGAGTGTTGTATTGGGGCCTCCACCCCGACTGAGGTGCACTCCATTGAGGCTGTGGCTGGGTATGTGAGTGATATGGATGAGAAGTAGGTCGAGTGGGGTACTGAGGTGGATAAGACCATGGAGGAGGCATGGACCATGAAGGATGAGCAGGGGGACCCCAGGAAGGCATAGGAGTTGACTGGTTGGGGTTGTAATAAGCTTGAGATGCCCCTTGCATCCCCTGCTGATAAGGTCTAGATCCTTGTGGCCTCCTTTGGTTGAGGTAATAGAGAGGCTCTGTGGGAGCTTCAGTCCCTTGGTACATGGCTTTAAACCCAGGTAAGGTTGGACACTGATTTGTGGGATGGTCCTCCTCACAAACGAAACACACTTCAACCAAATGCAATGGACATTCGTTCTTAGGGTGCCTCCTTGTGCACCTAGGACAGAAGACAGCCAAGGCTCTCTCAGCCTCTTCTTTCTTTTGCTGAATCTTGAATGTATCAAGCTGCATGGAAATGGTTTGTCTCACCTCACTCTTAAGATCTTCTAATTGGTTTTCAAGCTCATGTTTGGAGAAAGGGACACTAGTTGAGAGGTGGTTTCCTCTACCTCGTTTCCGAGCTGCCCTGGAGTGGTTTCTAAACACAGTCTTGATGTCCTCATAAGGCAGTTGGTAAATGTCCCCCCCAGCTAACATGTGAAGGGTATCTAAGAGGTCTTCATGGACTCCTCGGAGTAGGACCAACTTGAGGGATTCAGGGTCAAGTGTGCACCTGGCCCGCTTATAGCTTAGTTGGAACCTCTCCTCATAATCCTCTAAGGACTCATCATTTCCCATGGACATCCGAAAGATTCCCCCCTTTGTTTCCTTGGACCTACAGTAATCCCGGTACTTGGTGTTGAAAGCTTGCTGCATCTGAGCCCAAGTAGTGATACTATTCCCAGGTAAACCCATGAAATAGCGTAGTGCTGCATCCTTGAGAGTGGAAGGGAAAAGTTTCAACTTTTGCTCATCTTCAGTATAGTCATAGGTTCTACAAAGGACAGCAAACTCAAACAGGAAGGTATCTGGATCTTCAGTGGTCAACCCATGGAAGTGAGGTAAGGCGGAGGGGCTAATGTTTTTCATTTTCATCTCTCCATTGGTCTCTCGGATGGGGAAGGCACCTTCTATTCTCTTGTCTTCTCTTCTATTTTCAGCCATAGCTTCAGATGGATTGGTCTCTAACTCTTCTTCTACTATAGGATCTTTGGATATCTCAGGATGTTCACCTATAGGTTATTCTGGGTCACTGTCACCAAAGAAGAAATAAGGGTGACTCAGTGATGTGGTGGGGGTGTTTGGTAGGAATTCTCCTGATCTATCTCGGTTCCTACGAGGCATGAAATGGAAGAGACTTTCTTTTTATTTTTGCTTGCTTTTGCTTTGTTTTTCTTTTGGTACCTGCAAAACTGAGACAGATTGATCTGCAACTAACTATGAAAGATGCAAAATTAACTGAAAGCAGGAAAGGACTAATCTACTTTGCTCAAATGAAATTGCAAGAAGGAAATGCTAGTCTACATTTGCATAAAGGAAATTCTAATCTATGAAAGCAGGAAATGCTATGCTACTTTTGCAGAATGGAAATGAAGTAAACTACTTAGCAGAAGGTAAGAGTAAGAAAGTAGAAGAAAAGCAACAATTACTAATACTCTGACGCTTCCCCGGCAACGGCGCCAAAAAGATGGTGAGCTCCAGTATTGTAGCAATAATGCTACAACTCCTGGGGCTTCCTGTCTCTTAATTCTATCAACCCGGTAGTTCGTACAAACTTGGAAGCGACGGTGCTGTATGCACAAGTACTAGCTCTTGTCGCAGCTGTCAATTGGTCAGCTGGCACAAGTCCGCTAGGGCTCAAGCCAACTTCTATAGGCTCACAGAAGAAGCTTTATCAATGATGGACGAAAGCTAGCTCAAAGAAGACTAATCTACTTGGCAAAAATGAACTGAAAGCAAATCAAAACATGGAAACCCTAGGAAACCCTAATTTAACTAATCTAACCTCTATGATGCAAAGAATGTGAAGGAAACTTCTACCAATGATACCATTACCTCTAATAAGTGAAAATGCATGAATCTAATCTACTTGCATCTTAAAAGACATGTTTTTGTATTTTTTCTTTAAGTGGATGGAGTGATTGTGATTTTGTGCTTATTAGGGTTTGGTTGTGCAGATGTGATGCGGAAGGAAGGAAAGCTTGGGAAAGTTTGGGGAGGCTAGGAAAGGTTCCCAGAGATCCTTAGCATCAGTCCACAGAGGTTCCTCATGGTCAGAGGCTCAGCAACCGAGTGAGTGGCCTCCTATAGGATGTCTGCAGGGGATTCTACAGGAAACACAGGGGTTTCTACAGGAAGTCTACAAATTGCTACACGATGACCTACCGTGGGTGTTTGAAGTGATGGTGGAGTGATGGAATGGTAGGGGGAGATGTGCAAGGTAGGAATAAAGCTGGTGATGGCTCAGGAGTGGAGAAGTAGGATGGAGAACAAGTGTATGAAGTGGGTTGATGGATGGAAGGTTATAACAACGAAATGTATAAAGAATGAAGTTACGTGAAGAGTGGAGGAGTTTGGGAGATAACAGAGCGGAGCAGAGGTCAAGGGTGTGGTTGTATGCGTGATCAAGACAAAGAAGGAGGTAATAGAATGATGAAAAGCAGTGTAAATGAAACAAATGGCTTATGACTGTCACCAAGATGAAAATTCATTAACCTAAGCTACCTGAACTCAATGAACAACAAGATAAAGCATGTAGAGGAATGTGCATGAAGCAGTGATGAAGGTGTATGGTGCAAGAGTGAAGTGCATGGAAAGATCTATCATAAACGAGAATATGTTGCAGCGTATATAAAGTGAAGAACTACATATTTTTGTGGCTGGTATAGGCTGCACTCCAATCTCCAAATAGAGATGGAAGTGGAGACTTCCTCAACCTTTTTTGCTGGAGCTCCAAGAGATTATATCTATCCTCCTATCAAACTTAAGCAACTGAAAGCAAGTCACCATAAACTAGTCCTATCTATGCTCATGAAAACGACTAAATTACCAAACTGTGAATTCGAATTGCATGTGGAAATAAACAAAATCAAAGTGCTGGAACGAAATGCAAACACATTACAACACTGAGGAGATCTATTGCTCTCAGGTTGGGCCCTAACCTGAGAGCTATAGCTCCTTGAGAAAACTCAGAACTAGATCAAAATCTACCTTCTTTATTCATAATCTGATGTCATGCCAAATTGGCTTACAAAAAGAACTACATCGAGCTGTGCTCAAAAGTTACAATAGTAATGCAAAAGTTTCAACAACCTATCAAAGGCTACGGCCTCCATACTTATGCAAAAACGATCATCCAACAGGTTTCCTTGATTTTAGGAGCTCGGCTGTCCAACTGAAGTTTAAACTGTTGATCCTATAGGACAGTCATAATTGTTGTTCATGTAGAACAGTTATAACTGCTGTTCTTGTAGAACAGCTGGCTGCTTCTAAGCTCGGTGGGGAGATGGATTGGAGCTCGGAGCTATGGTGGGAATCACGAGGAGGGTCCCAAGACTGTGGACATCCTCTCCTAAAAACCAGCAGTGCCACCTCATTGTCTCCTTGTCTCCTTTTCACGTGGTCTTTTCTCCCTTTTAATGCAAAAACCTGAAATCATAATGCATTAGTCACGTAGATAAAATGTCTACCCTTCTTCCTACAAACAACACGAATAAACTAAGAAATGCATGCATAAGCAGTAAAAAGTGAATGGTTTGAGCAAAGCAAGTAGGCCAAATGAGCCCAAATTATACCAAAAATTGGGGCTCATCACAAGGCTTCAGGAAGCCTCTCTGCCAATCTCTTCTGTGTAGATGAACAGTTTTGGTGATGATGCTCTCAAGAACTTTATTTGTAGACTCCACTTGGCCATTTTCTTGCGGATGGTGAGGAGTAGATTTTCTGTGCTTGATTTTGTATTCTTCCATCAGCTTCTCCATCAAGTTAGATGTAAATTGACTTCCTTGATCTATCACAATTTCTCTTTGGACACCAAAACGAGTAAAAATATCCTCATAAAGAAAATGAACAACTGAATTTTCAGTGGCAGAAGGCAATGCTTTGGCTTCTACCCATTTAGTGACATAATCAGTGCATACCAATATATACTTCTTCTGTTTAGATGGTGGATTAATGGGTCCAATGAAATCTAAAGCCCATTTTTCAAAGGGTTCGATGAGTACCTATGGTTGTAATTGTTATAGACATTTTTGTGCCTCACGACATGGAGCATGAAATGTCAATAATTACAGGGATCCTCAGTCCCTAAACATGTTGTTCTTACCCCTAAAAGAACAAGGTCATCAAACAACAGCACTTCCAATCAGTTCTCCACCTGAAAACACTTCAAAACAGGCTTATTTTGGATCATGTCAGCTGCTCCACTGAGCATCTGCGTTGGAATGCAACTGCTCCTCCTTGTACCTGCGCTGGAAGTCAAATCTAATGAAGGCTACCTGCGCTGGGCGAGATTGGCCAAGTGGCACAGTCATTCTGCAAGGTGTCAATTGCCCAGGAAGCTTCCAAACTGACACTTGGTTCATGAGATTCACCCTGTGATGAGTAAGAGGTACTTGATCACCATGTGTAAGCAAGGATCTCCAAGTGGACTCAAGAACTAAAGATTAACTGAAGAGGGAGAGGACACTAGTCAGCTCTATGCCAGCCTCAAGCTGACTCATCCTCTCTTCTTCTCTCCTATATATAGAGCTCTTCTATGAGGTCTAAGGAGACTGGAATTTTGTGTAAAGCAAGGAGGTGTTGTTGGTTCACAGTTAGAGCTATTGGGTGATTGTTTTACTAGAGGTGAAGAGGAGAGTTCTTGCTGCTGGGGAGGTGCTGCTGGATTGGAGCCATCAATGGTTGTAACCTTCTCAGAACCCTGTTACTTCTATCAATAAAGTTTTGCATGTTCTCCTATATACTTGTATTGCATTGATGTATTGTATTTACTTGTATATTTGATTCACTCTAATCCATGCATCAGTTATGAGTACATGTATCTTGTAGTTTCCTCTCTTGTTTTGTGCAGGATCTGTGTGTAGCTGGACCGGCCAAGAGAGCAAGGAGCTGGGGACAAGAGACAAAGAGAGAGGATAAGGATAGACTAAGCGAAAGACACCAGGTTGGTTAATCTTTTCTTCTTTCTCTCTGTACTTTCATAAAGGAAAATATCAAAGCTTTACTTTCAGTTGTTGCTAAAGACTGTCACCTTTAGAGTAGGGATAGGGTCATCCGAGTCGGATACTTTTCCCCACAACAAACTGGCGACTCCACTGGGGAGCCTAGTATCTTGTTGGTGTTTGTAGTATTTTGCTATTCATTTCTTGAAGAAAAGAGTACCAAATCGAAAAGCTTTTGACTATATCAAAAGCGAAGTAGAGGGACTGCTACTCTTGCTCATTTGCTGAGCAAATTCAAGATTTGAAGAGCTTATCTACAAAAGACTCTTTACTCTTTGTGATAGCTTTTCATCCTCTTGATCATCCCTTAGCCTGTACTTGACCTATAGCTTTTTATTTCAGCAAAAACAGTGCATTTTTGAGCTTTTTATGACCCGGAATTCCTTGTAAACGCAACTCTCGTGTCTCAGTGCAGGCTGTCCACAGGCAGTCTGCATTACAGCGTAGGTACTCCCTTCGGGAACTGCGCTGGAAGTCAATTTGACAGACCAGAGCCTACGCTGGTCCAAATAGCCAGTGTCTTGCTGAGGTTTCCCTTTGTGTCTGAGCCCTGTTTTTACTGATTTTTGCTGATTGCTTGCTGGTCATTGTACTTGCTGTAAACCATTCTCCTTGACATTATTCCGCCTCAGTTGTGTGATGAAATTGTGAATGATCTTTCAGTATTTCTTGTTTCAGTTACAGTTTCCCATTGTGAAAAGCGAACCAGTATAGCTGTGGCCTCTTAGATCCTGAACTGTAAAAGTGTCTTTGTGATCTTATGAGCTAGTTTTATTACTATTCATGGTTGTTTGAGTTTGTTTGTTTTTCACTTTATGGTTTGAATTCATATACTTTTAGTGTTGAAACAAGTACCTGTAAAGCGTCTTTTCATTTTAGACAAAACTTGTTTGTTTACGCTTCAAATTGAATTCGAAAATTATACAACAATTTCCTTTTGTCTACATCAACATTAAGGGAAAAGAAAAGAAATACATGCATCTTGCATTTGCATTTTTGATAAGTTTGTGTGTCTGATCTAGGAGAAAGTGCATTAGTTTGTGCTTTGTGCTCTGTGTGGAAAGATATTGTTTTTCTCTCCCCTCAGTAGTTAGGATTTTCAAAGCTAAAAAGATTGTGAAAGCTTGCTTATCATTTTAGCTGCATTTAGGAATTTGTACCAATACATCTCATGGTGATCCTGAAAGACAAACTGATAAACAAGATCAACTTAAAATATATTGAATGAATCTAAAAACGCATTGTAACATAACGCTCACAATAGAGGTCTAGGTAGAGACGTGTTCCGGCGTCGTTAAACGTAGTGACTGTCGATCTCTACGAAGGTGGGTGATTCCTCCTGAGGGACGATAGCACTAATACGGACTTGAGCTCCCGCGTACCGTCGCGTATATTGGGAGACCCCTATAGGCAATTATCCTTTATCCTTAGGAAGCCATGTCGACCGCCCTACTGATCATGATGTAGTGAACACAGCATTCACGAAGATCGACCACCCGTACCGTAAAACGTATTCTGTGGTTTCGCGAAAGGTTTGGCACACCCTCTGCCTAGATCTCCAGAGCAGTTTCTTTTGGCCTTTTTCAAACTCTATAACTGAAAAAGTCCAACCGAGCATTTGTCACTTCGGGCTCGTTAATACATCGAAAGCGACTAGAGTCATCTTTAGCTTTTTCTTGACTCTTAAAACATGAAAAAGCAAAGTTGTGTCTAAAAGCGTCTAATAAAATTCATTCAATACGGAAACATAATTCCCCTTTTTGTATTTTAGTTGATCAAGTAATCCGCAACCGTGGAGGAAAGTCAATTAAAACTCCGTCGTTCGGGGAGACTTGCGAGTCAACCGCCTTTGTCTCCGGAACCGAGAGTAGTACGGACGAAGCGAACTCGCTGGACCAGGTCAAAATCTCCTGTTAAAGTTAGAACGGAAGTTCCAACAACATCTGAGATTCTAGTCACTCCCAATATTTCTGGAATCCCTACCTCTATTGAAGAAGTTCAACAGCAACAGAAGGACAGTTGTACTGATCCTAGTCTGAAGACAAGTACTTGCATAACTGAACCAGTTCCATCTGAAACCGGTCCACAGAGTCTTGTTGTTCAAACAACTGTCGCTGTCAAAGCAACCCCTTCTTCGGCACCAGAAATCTTTTACGGACCTGACGGTCTTCCTCTTCCTCCTGGTCTGATTGCAATAGAGGAAATCATAGAGGACCAGCAAGCAAATACTCCAACTCATTTTGGAGTAGGCACCACTCTTTTTCCTTCTGCATCAGAAGTTTGTCCATCGCCACAGGAAGTTCCTGTAGAATCGATAGGCAGTTTATTGGATAGACTTAAAATGTCTGAACAACCGTCGACATCTAGAACTGTGCCAAACGACACAGCGACAGTAGAAGCTCCTGCTGCCAACCCAACGATGTTTGCCGGCATACCAGCTGTCCCAACTAGTTCTCATCAACTAGAAGGAGTCCACCCAAGGACTATTATGACAACTTGGTCTGTTCCAGTTTGTTCTTCCAGTATAATACCCGATAATTCTTATGTTGAAACTAGACAAATTGATCCCTTTGGGAATCAGTTTAGACCATCCAGTCCTCAAAGGCAATCTACACCCTTGAGCTCCGGATTGTTACCGTATGGGGGGCAATATGCCCTTTCACTTCCTCTTTCGGGGGGATACCCATACGACAGTTTTCAACCACATTCAGGTTTGACTGAAGTAACGACGAGTGGTTGGGTACCTATGTTACCCCAACAACCAAGAGTTGTATATTCCATGCAACAATGTGTACCTATGTCTAGTATCGCCGACTACCGGGATGACACAGATACAAACGGGAACCATAACCCCGCATCTTGGTCCGTCGGTTAGTGTCGCACAGCAAAACATGGCTTCACAACCATGGATGGTGCAATACCAACAACCTCAGTTTCAACAGGTGTACCAGGGATCTGAGCAACAGATCTTTGCAAATAGTGGGCAACCCTATATTCAGAACGGGTTAAATCAACCACTTTACAGTGGCCAAGCCCACCAACCATATCAGTCATATCAACATCAGTTGCATTATGCTGGTGTGCAAAGGCCTACTGCTCAGGCGATTCCATCGTATCCTGGGTACGCCTCGCCAAACCTGAATCAGCAGTTGCCATTCGTGGCGACCTTAGAATTACCAGACTTACATCGACTGACGAACGATCCAATCGCCTATGCCCATTGGTGGCCAGCGATCCCTCACAAACTTCCTTCGGACATTACTAAATTCAATGGAAATCCGGGCGAAGACCCGTCGAATCATGTGATGACATTCCATCTGTGGTGTTCGTCGAATACCTTGAATGATGACTCGATAAGGCTTCGCCTTTTCCAGAGGACGTTGACTGGTTCGGCGGCTAAATGGTATATTGAATTACCTAGAGCCTCGTTCGACAATTTTAGTTCCCTAGCCACGACTTTCTTAACACACTTTCAGTTACCTATAAGGTACGAAACTGGAACCGAGATCTTAACCAATTTCAAGCAGACAACGGCCACACATATATCAGATCATATACATGAGTGGCGTCGTCGTCGCAGAATGGTAAAGACCTATGTTCCAGATCAGCTTTTAGCTGAGTGGTTTATAAAGTCGCTTCTTCCTGCTATAACAGAAGATGTGGCCAAGGGAGGTGTCGTAACAGAGGAGCAAGTTATTGCTCGTGCCCAGTATTTAGACTTAGTATATACTCAGTCTGGCACGCTCTATGACAAGATACCTGACGCCCCTAGACCGGAATTTTCAATTCCTCCCCCTCCTGGATCAAATAGTGACTCTCATGCCGGCGATGGTGTAATTGGCACTGCAAACGCAAAGTCAACACGGGATTCGTCTAAGAAAACCCGTAAGACTTCGAATCAAAATGCAAATGAAGAACTTCTTGCCTCGGAAGTAAGTGCCGTGTCGGACGACAAGGGCAAACAACTGAAGCAACCAGGAGACAAGAAGAAAATGAAAGGGAGAAAAGGGAAACCCCCTTCGGGGTGTCATATATGCGATGAGGATCATTGGACAACAGATTGTCCATGAAAAGCTGAGCTTAAAAGATTCTTTAAGAGTTCGAAAACCTCAGCTGTGTTGACTGATCCGTTTCCTAATCCTGGTCAAAATCTGGTTGCTAATCAAAATGCTTCCCGATCCCAAGTGCTTATGTTGTCTACCCCAAAGCAGCAGAATAATGCTTTGACAAGGAATAAAGATTACAGGAATCCATGGCTGTCAAATAACAAGGCTAATGAACAACCTAGTAGTTCGACGACAGCTTTGGCCAAAGTTGTGCCGCCCATCATTCCTGAACCAATGGTAAAGTTGCCAAAGGGAGTAGTACACAAATCGACATTTAATCCTCGTGCCAAAGGAGCACAGAATTATAATATAGTAAAGGACCTGGCCCAATCGCCGTCCACTATGTCGACACTTGAAGTACCACAAAATTGCCCCTCCCAAGAGCAAGCTTTGTTATCAGCAATAGGTGGGATTGGCCCAATGGATTCCAATCTTGTGGCCTTTGATCATAAAGGATATGACCCTCAGTTACCAGCTCAACTAGCTTTCCTTATTCAAGTGAAAGCCCTCAACAAAACTGTTCATCGAACAATTATTGATGAGGGGGCATCTACATGTCTTATGTCGATGAGTTGCTGGACAGATTTAGGCTCACCACCCTTGTCGAAATCGTCAACGACGTTAAAAGCATTTGATGGACGATCATACACTCCATACGGGATTTTAAGTAACTTGCAAGTTGAACTGGGGGGCAAAACAGTAGGAATTGATGTTGAAGTAATTGATGGAAACCTCGATTACAAGATCCTACTAGGAAGGCCCTGGATCTATGCCATGGCCGCGGTTGTGTCGACCTACTTCAGGAAGATTTCATTTCCCTTCCAAGAAGGAATTACAATCGTTGACCAACAAACTTTTCTCCCCAACAGTTCACAAGTTACAGGAAGCATTCCAATGATCCATGAAAGGAATCATTTGCTTCAAAATATCGGAATAGGTCTCCTAAAAGACCCTGCCTTAATGGGTACTTTCGCCCTACCGCCTCCAAGTAATCTGGCGGGAGTGGCCACGGTGGAAACCTACAAAATGAAATCTAATCCAATCTTCTGGTTGGATTCGGAAGATTCCTAAATATTTTGTCGGCTTCGAGGATAGTTCCTAACTCATGTCAACCTCGTTAAAAAATGAAATAAGGAGTCCTGAGGACGGTTCTAATCTTGTGTCAACCTCATTAAAAAATGAAACAAATCCCCGAGGTAAACCTTCATTCCAACCACCGAGATGAATGCAATGAAGCTTGGGGGGCACCCTCCTTTGACATGCGTCATTATGATGCTAGGGGCATGCAAAAGAATCGAGCAGTTTTTGTGAAAAATTTCATGCTCGTTAAAAAATAAACGTAAATTGTGAGCAAAAGTTTCCCCCAGAGTTCAAGCTCATGGAAAAAATGAACCTATCCCGGTAAATAACCTTTTGAGATTGTAAATTCATCAGCCATAAGAACCTTGATCATGTTTTCATCCATCACCTCCACTGTTCATTTGGCCGATCATTCACTTCCATTTGTGTGTTTACCTCTTTTGAGAAACAGCTGCGAAGAGTGATTTCACCTAGCCATCCTTGTGACACTGCCGTGATTGGAAAATTCCAACCTGTACCTGGAATCTGCTGCTATCCCTGTTTATCACTCGTTCCTCAAAAGACGAGTCTTCTTTGAGCTCTTTTCACTGACTCGTAAAATATGAAAAGTTTGCCGAGTTTTGGCCTTCCAGCTCGTTAAATGACCGGAATGCTATCCCTCCTCTAAATTTTAATCTTTTTGGACCTGAGGGATTATTGCACAAAAGGATCGAGCGCTTGTCTTGTTCGGCTCATTAAAAGTACCGAACAGCCATCCCTTCTGTATTGTTTTATACTTTTTCGGACTTAAGGGATTAGCTGACGAAATAGGAATTATGGAGTTGACTTTCTGTACCTTTTCAGACTCTCTAAAAATGAAAAGGACCGAGTTTTCCTTGTCGTTAGACTCGTTACAATGATTAAATAGCGACAAACTTGTCTTTAGACGAGAACGAGTTTCCCTATCGCTAGGCTCGTTAAATCATAGTGATGGGCTTGCCCGAAGGGCAGGTTATAGAACAAGCATATGTTATCCTCCTCAAGCTTGACAAAAATAAAGAGGTACTGGTCAGAAATGACTGGGGAAAAATTGGGAGAACATCAAAGTTTAATGGTAGCAAGTCACTCTTGAACATGACACTTTTCCTCCGTACCACATTGGGTTGGGTTGTTTCATTCACCGGTCTCATCACCATGGTCCTCGCCAAACCATCCACTTTTGGGGTAATGCTACCGATCCATCGCATCAGTGTCGTTATATGTTCAAGAGGGGTCATTCTGAAAGTGTCAACCGTGTCCCATCCACTGCCATACATTATCCTTCATCCATTCACGATCGCCACCCTGAATCATATGTCACAGTTTGTTTTCACCTCCACTAAAATCATTAGCTCCGTTCCTTGTCATTGATGTGGGATTCATTAAGGCCCTCCTTTGACAGATCGCTTCTTGTCGACTTCAGCTCATTATCCAAGAAGTTGATCTAGGAACACCCCCATCAGTACTTTGAAGCTTGCATGCCTCAATGGCAAGTTTCTCACTTTCGGCGACAGGTATACATCAATGACCTTCGACCAGAAGATTTTGCGTGGCGTTCGACGCCAAGTCCTTTATTCACGCCACGTGAATTGTACTGCAGTACCTTGAGGGTCATCGTCATTATTGGTGATTCCTCTCGCGCTTGTTAACGGTTTTCATTGTTGACCGGTAATCAAGCGATGTCTTTCCATGTTCGATTTCAGCGAAATTCTCACATGGATCGACTTGTACTTAGAGTGAAGATCGAACGAGTTTGAAGACCCCGGATCTAGTTTCATCCATCCGGGCTGCGATATATATTCAGGAAATATAAAAGCATTTGCCATGTACATCATTGCAGCAGATGATCATCCTATTCAAAGGATGATAATTTCAGCAGAAAATTATCAGTCTACCTTCAGACGATCGTCTTTCATATGTACCAAAATGTATTTATAAAAGCTGAGCATGGGAATGCCCGCCTCAGCTAGATCATGAAAATAGAATGAAAAATAATGTATTGTATTGTATTGTATTACAGGGCGCCTCCTCAGCACTGGGATGAACTTCGGACCCTCTAGATAAAGCATCTCACCCGATAAACGACCTCATACTTTAGGGGGCAAATGTTATAGACATTTTTGTGCCTCGCGACATGGAGCATGAAATGTCAATAATTACAGGGATCCTCAGTCCCTAAACATGTTGTTCTTACCCCTAAAAGAACAAGGTCATCAAACAACAGCACTTCCAATCAGTTCTCCACCTGAAAACACTTCAAAACAGGCTTATTTTGGATCATGTCAGCTGCTCCACTGAGCATCTGCGCTGGAATGCAACTGCTCCTCCTTGTACCTGCGCTGGAAGTCAAATCTAATGAAGGCTACCTGCGCTGGGCGAGATTGGCCAAGTGGCACAGTCATTCTGCAAGGTGTCAATTGCCCAGGAAGCTTCCAAACTGACACTTGGTTCATGAGATTCGCCCTGTGATGAGTAAGAGGTACTTGATCACCATGTGTAAGCAAGGATCTCCAAGTGGACTCAAGAACTGAAGATTAACTGAAGAGGGAGAGGACACTAGTCATCTCTATGCCAGCCTCAAGCTGACTCATCCTCTCTTCTTCTCTCCTATATATAGAGCTCTTCTATGAGGTCTAAGGAGACTGGAATTTTGTGTAAAGCAAGGAGGTGCTGTTGGTTTACAGTTAGAGCTATTGGGTGATTGTTTTACTAGAGGTGAAGAGGAGAGTTCTTGCTGTTGGGGAGGTGCTGCTGGATTGGAGCCATCAATGGTTGTAACCTTCTCAGAACCCTGTTACTTCTATCAATAAAGTTTTGCATGTTCTCCTATATACTTGTATTGCATTGATGTATTGTATTTACTTGTATATTTGATTCACTCTAATCCATGCATCAGTTATGAGTACATGTATCTTGTAGTTTCCTCTCTTGTTTTGTGCAGGATCTGTGTGTAGCTGGACCGGCCAAGAGAGCAAGGAGCTGGGGACAAGAGACAAAGAGAGAGGATAAGGATCGACTAAGCGAAAGACACCAGGTTGGTTAATCTTTTCTTCTTTCTCTTTGTACTTTCATAAAGGAAAATATCAAAGCTTTACTTTCAGTTGTTGCTAAAGACTGTCACCTTTAGAGTAGGGATAGGGTCATCCGAGTCGGATACTTTTCCCCACAACAGTAATGGCATTTCATTTGAAAGAGTCGGTCTTCCAACTCTTTGGCAGCTGTCACACCTTCTGACATATTGTTTTGCATCTTTGAAGAGGGAAGGCCAATAATATCCTAAAGAAAGGATTTTATAGGCCGTCCTTCTGTCAGCAAAGTGTCTACCACATGGTTCATCATGACATGCCTTGAGGATGTCAGGCATTTCATCTTCCCGAACATATCTTCTGATCACACAATCTAGCCTTGTTTTAAACAATTCATTAGAAATCCATGACTAATTCGAACTCTCCTGAATAATTCTTCTTTTTTCACTAGGAAATAAATGTGAAGGTAGCTTCCCTGTAACCAAATAGTTAGCAATATCTGCATACCAAAGAGTCTTAGTAGTTACTGCAAATAAATATTCATCTGGAAACTTATCCTCTACAGGAGAATCTTCATTAGTATTTTGGATCCTAGACAAGAAATCAGCTACTGTATTTTGTTTCCCTGGTCTATCCAACACAGTAATATTGAATTCTTGTAAAAGTAAGAGCCATCTTGTAACTCTGCCATTAGTAATAGGTTTATTCATTAGATATCTAATTGCAGAATGATCAGTATGGACAAAAGTTTCATAGCCTATTATATAATGTCTAAATTTATTGATTGCATGAACAACAACTAAGAACTCTTTTTCAGTCACAGTATATTTTAACTCGGTGGGAGTCAAATTTTTACTGGTGTAGTAAATGGCATAAGGAACTCAATCCTTTTGACCCAACACAGCTCCTAGAGCTGTATCTGAAGAATCTGTAGAAATTTGGAAAGGAAGATTCCAATTTGGCCCTCTCAAAATGGGTGCTTTAGATATTCTTGTTTTCAAAGTTTCGAATGTAGATTGACAATCAGGATCCCATTTGAATTTACAGTATTTTGTAAGTAATTTGAAGAGTGGAGATGCTATCTTGGTGAAGTTTTCGATAAATCTTCTATAGTATCCAGTAAATCCTAGGAAACTTCTAACATCTTTCTGATAATTTGGAATAGGCAACTTGGAGATGACTTCAACTTTTGATCTGTCAACTTTAATCCCATCCCCCGAAATATGATGTCCCAAAACAATACCTTCAGTAAACATCATAAAGAATTTTTCATGACTCAATGAAAGGTTTGTTTCTTTACACCTTATAAGGACATTTTCCAAATTCTCTAATGCCTCTTCAAATGAATTACCATAAACTGCAAAATCATCCATATAAACCTCTACACAATCATGGATTAGATCAGAAAAGATTCCTAGTACTACCCTTTGAAATGTTGCGAGTGCATTATATAATCCAAAAGGAAGTACTCGGTAAGCAAAAGTTCCTCATGGATAGGTAAATGCGGTCTTATCTTGATCTTCAGGTGCTACCTGAATCTAACTATAGCCACTAAAACCATGCAAAAATGAAAAATACTTTTTGCCTGCTAAAGTGTTTAATACCTGATCGATAAACGGTAAAGGAAAGTGATCCTTCAAAGTTGCTTTGTTCAATTCCATGTAATCAATGCATACCCTCCATTTACCATTTTTTTTAGGTACTATAACCAAAGGAGAAACCCATTGGAGATCTGAAATTGGGTAAATGAAGTTTGCATTGAGTAGTTTTTGGAGCTCTTCTTTCACTATCTCCCTAAGGTTTGGATTCATCCTTCTCTGAGGTTGTCTGATGGGTCTACTATTTTCCTCGATATAGACGTGATGAATGCAAGTTTTAGGGTCAATACCTTTCATATCGTTATACTCCCATGCAAATGCAGTAGAATGTTTTTGCAAGATTTTGGTTAGTTCTCCCTGTTGAGATTTTTCCAAGTTTTTGTTGATATTCAATGTTTTACCTGGAAAGATTTCAATGGCGGAACTACCAAACTCTTCCATAGAGAAAAGAGATTGTTTCAAAGTTTTCTAATGTGTTCAAAATTTGACTGTTTTCATCGATTTCAGAAATGGTAAAGACAGGTTGTATAATATCCTCATCATCAACCCACTCATTATCTCCTATTTCTGTAATTTCTTTTGCTGGAGGATACAAATTGAATTTCTTTATTGAATTACCATCAGAAATATACATATCCCTAGACCTACAACTAATAAAAGCATCAGTTGTGGCTAGCCAAGGTCTTCCTAAGATGAGAGGGTGTCCTCCTAAATTACTCTTGGGAGTTAAAATCATGAAATCTACTGGATATTCCCAAGAGTCTAAGGAGAGCGAAATGTCTTCTAATACACCATCTGGTTTGATAATTGATCGATCTGCAAGTTGCAGTAAAGTAGGTGTAAAAAGAATATTAGGAAGTTTCAGCTGTTCCATAGTCTGTCTACTCATAATGTTGATAGCAGCCCCTAAATCAATCAAAGTATTTGTAATTTCTACCCCATTGATGTGTGTTTTGACAATTGGACTACCGAGATCTACATAATTCTGCATAGTAATTTTTCCCATCATGATATCTACAATTTTTCCTACCAGGTGGATTTTTCTTATATCTCTTGGTTTCCTTTCTGGTCTTTTAAGACTCAACTCCTTTATTGTTTTTGCTAGAATAGGAATCTCTCTAATGGCTTGTAACAAGGGAATCTTGATACAGACATTCTTTAATTCATCTAGGAAATCATAGTCAGGAAACATGATTTGTTTTCCCACCCCTTTGTCAATTTGTAGTCGTTCAGGAAAAGGAGGTGTGGATGAAGATGCATATTGCTCAACTATAGGAGTTGTGGGGGTTGACTCTTTTTATTTTTCTTTTGAATGCTTGCGTTTTGAAGAGATGCTTCAGAACCTTTATTGGCTTCAAGAGAATATTCCTTAGAATTGCTTTGCTTTTGAGCATCTATAGAAGGCTTATCTAAAACTCTACCAGATCTAAGTTGTACATCATTGAGAGGAACAATCATATAGGTAGGAAATTGTTGTCCTTCTACCATGTAAGCATTTTTAGGGTTTTTATTGTTGGGGTTCGGCAATGGCTGGGAAGGTAATTGATTGGTCTTTTGTTGGAATGGAAGCAAGAGTTGAGAATTTGGATTTTGTTGAGAAGGTTGTTGTTGTTGTTGAAATGACAATGATAGTTGTGGATTTTAATTTGGAAGTTGTGGAGCTTGTTGGTTTTGAAAAGATGGAGGATATTGATAAAATTGAGCAAATCTCCCATAAGGATTTTGCATACCTTGTACCCATGATTGAAAAGGATTTTGAGGTTGGGACCAAGGTTTTTGCCAAGGATTCCAATTTGGTGGGGGTTGAAAGTTCATAGAGCTATTAAACCCTTGGTTTTGTTGCCCCTGCCAAGGTCTCCTTGCAACAAAACAGAGAGACTCAATTGTATTTGGATCTTCTTGAAAGACAGCTTTGAGCCCAGGTATCGAAGGACAATCCTTGGTCTCATTGTTTTCTGAACAAATCACACATGTTTCTACAACTTTTGCATCCAAGGGATATTCCCTTAGAGAATGTGTCTTTCTACATTTTGTGCAAAAGATGGCCAAAGCTTCAACTTCTGCTTTCTGTTTGTTTTGTATTTTAAGGGTGTCTAGTTTCTCACTAAGACTCCCTAAGATATCAGTTTTAAATTCATCAAGCATGTTGCCAATCTCAGCCCTACTTACTGATCCAGTTGCAGATTTGTTTGCTCTAATGAGAGAAGGATCTCTAGGCCCTTTTCCAGTTTTAGATTTTCCCCTTGAGAGATGGACACATAGCTCTGCTATATCATGAAGTGGAAGTTGAGATATATCTCCTTTTCCCATCATGTTCAAAATATCTATCCATTCATCTCTAATGGCTTTTAATAGAAGGGCTTTCAAGGTTTCCTCATCTAAGTTACTCATTTTTTCTCTTTTCAGGTTGTATTGAAATCTTTCAAGTAAATCCTCCAAGTTTTCATCTTCTCTTTGCACCATTTTGAATACCTCATCCTTGTGATTGGTGGGCATACAATAGTCTAGGTATCTATCCAAAAATGTTTGTTTCATATCATTCCAAGTCCTAATGGATTGAGTGAGTAATCCCATGAACCATTTCAAAGTAGCTTCTTTCAATGTTGAAGGAAACAATTTGAGTTTTTGAGAGTCTTCCAGATAATCATAAGTTCGACACATGACCTCAAACTCAAATAGAAATGTTTCAGGATCCTCATTTCTTAACCCATGAAATTTTGGGAGGACAGATGGTGAGATGTTTTTCATTGTTGCTCGAGAATCCTCATCAACTATAGGAAATCCGAATGAGTTATCTCCATCCCTATTTCCCCCATTGTTACCTCTACCTCCTCCATTGTTTCCTCCTCCTCTTCCTCTACCTCTACCTCTACCAAATCCATTTACTACTTCCTCTGTCATGATAGTTTCCTCAGAGACTTCTGAGTCCTCTGGTTCCTCTACTAGTGGCGAACGAGGAGGAATTTCTCCCTCTTCTTCCTCAGGTGATTCTACTTCTTCAATTACAATGTGTCTCCCTGTAGAAGGAAAGAAAGGATCTTTTCCTAATTCAGATTCGATGGATGGTGTGGGAGAGTCTCCTAATTCAACGACTACCTCTTGAATTCCAGGAATCCTAAGGCTAGGAGTGTGAGTTGGAGATGATGGAGGTTTCTCTTGTCTATTTCTTGAAGTAGATGGAATTGTAAAAATCGAACTCTTGGCCCTAGCTAAAAACCTTCCCCTAGAATCTCTTGCTCTATGAATGCCATTTTTTTATTTTTCTTCAAGTTGGGCTAATAATTCTCTTTCTGATCTTCCAGATCACTCTAGGTGCAAGAAGAGAGCATACTCAGGAAATTATTAAACCAATAACTCTCTCTTTTCTGATCCTCCAGTTCACACTAAGTGCAAGAGGAGAGCATACTTTGAGAGGTTATCAATTTTCCTTCCTTGAAATTTTCTTGTTTCTTTTTTTTTAAGAAATTGGCTACCTAGTTTCACTTCCCTGGAAATGACGCCAAAATGTTTGGTCAATTTATTGTGTCCTAAATTGCTATTTAAAATGTCAATCCGGGAGTTGTAAACTGCTGAAGTGAAGTGCACTGTATATGCAAGATAACCGATTTCTTAGTCTTTTGTCGTTTTTTAGTTTTTTAGTTTGTTTTTGGGTTTATCTTCTGTGGATTCCCTAGTGTGAGATGGCGAAATTGAAATTCAAGTATGGATGGTAATGGTGATTTCTACAATGATTTTCCAAACTTTAAAGTTCTCAAAAAGAAGGTTTCAAACTGACTGTGATGAAATCAATTCTCAAAAGGAAATAAATGTACCAAAATAGTGAACTAGTGAAAATGGCCCAGTATCCTTATTGTTGTATGAAAAGAAAATATAAACTGAACTCAAAGCAACTCAAAGACTAAAAGCAAAGCAAACTAAATCACACTCCTTCAACCCACATTCTGACCCTTCACCTTTCGACTCGCTCCAGCTATAGGAAGTAATCATAAACAAGCTGAGTAATATGATATCTAAATTACAGGAAATCAAATTGCATAAAAGGAAACTAAGATTTAACTACTCATTCATATTTCAATTCTTGAAAATGACATAAGTAATTTAATCTCTAACTTGCAAGAAAGAAAACTAAATCATACTACATCAAATAGTATTCTGATTCCTCACTAATTGAGTCGCTTAGCTATAGGAAGAAAATCATAAACAGATGAGTAATATGATATCTAAGTGGCAGAAAAGTAAATAAGCAAAGCAAAACTGAAAGAAATGACAATGCTGGAATTAAAACTCAGTAAATGAAAATCAGCAGAAAGGACAAGATGATCTCATGTCAGTAGTCATTAAAACTATGTAATTTTCCCGGCCTGCCTACAAAAACTTGTAAGAAAAGCATTGATCAGCTAACAGTCATGAGAAAACATAAAAGAAAATATGGACAACAGTTAACATGATTATCATAACAGCGTAATATATACAAGCTAATGATTATAAAAGCAGTAAATGAAAGCAAGTAAGAAACTATACAATAGATACAGAGCCTTGGTGTACAGGGGCCCTCTGCAACCTCAGCCAGTCAATATTCAGTCACAAATCGAATTCAAGAATGTTGTCTTCTCATATATTAAAGTGCAGTAATAAGACAAAAGTAAAGCACGGTACATTGGGCTTATAACAACAGTCAAAATTACATATGAAAAGACAACTATCCAGCGTATACCAATGCATTATTTATAAGTGAAAATGCTGCAACTAATTCCTAGATTCTACGCTACCAAACAGACACATAAATCTCCACGGCCTTAGATCTAGCGGTATGGTAATTATGACAGTTAAATCCATGGAATGGTGGTTGCTCGATTCAGTTGACGGGTTGATCCACAGGTGTGCCAACACCTCTGGAAATTGAGGATCGTGCCACGCAAACCTTCACGTGGGCAAAACAGAGTCGTGCCACCGCAAAACTCTTGGTTTTACCCCTCCTTTGACTGTCTTTGACCATGGCTGTTTGTGAGTGATTCGGCTGAACTGAGGGGACATGCTCCATGTACATGTCACTTTTAGCTTGCCAATGTGGCCAGATTCTCCATTGGACACTTGTAACATAGTCTTTAACAAAATGGTTGCAGAAACTTGAGCTGGCTGCGGAAAGTGACAAGTTTCAGCAGCTGCTTGAACAAAAATCTAAATAAAACAGCAGTCATAAACATAGTTAGGAAACCATTTCATAAGCTCTTTTTAGACTAATATGCAATGATTTGATAGCCTGGTGGATCAAATAAATGGAAAAGAAGGCTGAAAATGGATATAGGGAAGATGCAGGTTTGGGACTCAACAGTAACCTCTCTCATCACATGTTTTCCCGAATGGTTGGCTACATGGTTGGATATTTATGTGTTGATGCATTTATTTGATATATGTCTATATGTTATGATTTTTAGGTTATACACGTATCACTTTGATTTGATGATCTTGTAGAAAAGGCATCCTCCTTGAATTATGCTAAGCTACGTTGGATTATTGTGATTTGGTTTAGCTAACATAGTATGCCTTGAAGGAAAGAGATCAAATGGCTAGCAAGGTGGTAGACTACATAGAATCTCCCTATGAATTAGATGGCAACATGGCGTGGGGCACTATTCTGACTTGGTAGACACATTGAGAATATTGAAGGAAGAAATAAGGGTTTGAGAAGAGTACAATGACAAAATCATGCAAACACAAGAGAAACAAGTAGAGGTGAATGTGATACTACTTCAAAGTTTATTAGATTTGCAGTGACAGGGACCACTTTGGATCAGCCATGGACATGAGGATGCAACTAATGGGGCATATGGTAGTAGATATCCTAGTAGATGCAGGTCGAATAGACTTGACACGATCAGAGATGGAAGGTTGTTGGACACTCTGGATAGGAGACGTGATAGACACCGATACTATTCCAGTTGTGGTTCTAATAGGAATCATGATCGGCATCATTATCATCCTTACAGGAGGTTTGATAGGGGATACTTTTCAGATGAGTTTAAGAAGGCAAATCCACCTACCTTTGATGGAGAGATGAAGAAATCATAGGATGCAGAAGCATGGTTGTTGGGTATGAATAAATTCTTCCGATTGCATTATTATTCAGAAAACATGAAAGCAAGATAGCAACTTTTAATCTCACAGCTAAAGTAGATATTTGGTGGGAAGACGTGAAGAATTTCAAAGGTATACATGCTGATGATTTGACTTGGCATGCATTTCAAATGCTTTTTAGGAAGAAGTTCTTGTCCGAGAGGTATTATGATGAGAGAGCTAAGGAGATTTATGAGTTGCGAATGGGTTCTATGACAGATGATGAGTATACTAGCATATTTTTGGTATTGTTGAGATATGTATCTTACCTCAAGGAGGAGAAGGCAAATTTTCAAAGATTCATCAGTGGACTGCTAGTTTCATATAGAGACTGGATTGAGTTCGATGAACCTAGATCATTGGAGGAGGCCATCCGAAAGTTGAAACATTGTTATGAGAAGTCAAAGCGCAAAGTTGATCCTAAGCATGACTTGAAAAGAAGTGAAAAAGGTAAAGGTAAATGGCCACCAAAGAGAGGAAAACCTCAAGATACAAGTGAGAAATGAAATGAAGTTCCTTACAAGAGATTTAATACAACTGAGAAGGGACGTGGAGAGTAGCGGCTAGACGTAGTGGTAGGGAAGCATTGTAGTGTTGGATATGTAGTAAGGATTAGTGTAAGAATGATTTTCTTCATTATCAGAGTGGTGGTAGACCCCAAATCTATAGTTCTTAGGAGGCACATATAGTTGGTGATGTTGGTCATAGAATTCCTCGTATCTATGCAATTGTGGAAACATGCAGGTGAATTATCAGGCATCGATCATTGAGATGAACGGTAAGCTTTGTGATCAATTTATTTCTATTTTGATTGATCTTGGATCTAACTATAGTTATATTAATCTTGACCTAGTGGATAAGTGTGTTTTGAGAAAAAAAAGTGCATGCAGAATATTGGTTGGTACAGCTAGCTATAGGTACGAAGAAGCCAGTTCGCCATTTGGTAAGAGCTTGTGCATTTGAGTTAAATGGTATGCATACAACAACACATTTGTATGTACTAACATTGGGTTTGTATAGTATGCTCTTGGAAATGGATTGGATATACCTTCACAAAACCAAAGTGGATTGCCTCGACAAGGCCATTGAGTCTGTGGATGATGGTGGGGAAAGAAGGACTTTTCAGGGAAAGAAGAAGCCTACATTAGTGAGGATAGTTACTGCTTTGCAGGCTAAGAGCAGTTGCAGAAAAGGTTGTGTGATGTTTGTAGTACACATTTCTAGTGACAAGGGTAAGCAGGTTGAGGATGTAGATGTGTTAAGCAGGTACCCAATTTTGCTGCAGTTTTAGGATGTATTTCCTGAGGAAATTACAAAGTTGCCACCTCATAGGGAAGTAGAATTTTCAATTGATTTGGTGCCAGTGGCACCTCCAGCTTCAAAAGAACCTTACAAGATGAGGACACCTGAGTTTGTTGAGTTAAATTTGCAGCTGAAGGACATGTTGGACAAGGGGTACATTAGGCCAAGTGTATCACCATAGGGTGCCGCCAGTGTTGTTTGTAAAGAAGAAATATGGTACTCTTAGATTTTGCATTGACTACAGGGAGCTAAAAAAGGTAACAATCAAGAACAGGTACCCATTACTAAGGATTGATGATTTTTTTGACCAGTTGAAGGGAGAATCAGTGTTCTTTAAGATCGACTTGAGATCGGGATACCCTCAGGTACACATGAAGGAAGAGGATATCTTCAAGACTGAGTTCAAGACCAAGTATGGGCATTATGAGTTTTTTGGTTCCATTCAGTTTTGCTAATGCTCCAGCTACATTTAGGTGTTTTATGAATAGTGTATTGTGTCCTTATCTGGACAAATTTGTTATTATATTCATTGATGACATACTAGTATATTCTAAAAATGAGGAAGAACATGTTGAGCATTTAGCAGCAATGTTGAGATTTCTAAGAGAGCATCAGTTGTATGCTAAACTAAGTGTAGCTTCTTTTAGACAATGATACATTACTTTGGGCATGTTGTCTCCAAGGACGACATAGCAATAGGTCCAAAAAAGATAAGGGCCATCATGGAGTAGGCAGCTCCTAAGAATGTGGATGGGGTGAGATCATTTATGGGATTGGTAGGCTACTACAAGAGGTTCATCAAGAAATTCTCATGCATTGCATATCATATCACATCATTTCAGAGGAAATGTAAGAAGTTCAAATGGACAGAAGAATGTGAGGCTAGTCTTGAGTAGCTTAAAAAATTATTGACACGTGCACTAGTGCTAAAGATTACGGATCCAGACAAGGAGTTTGTAGTGTGTACAGATTCTTGAAAGAGAGGACTTGGGGGAGTTCTCATGCAAGAAGGACAGGTAGTGTACTATGAGCTACAGTCACTAAATGAGCATGAGCGGAACTATCCAATGCATGATCTTGAGCTAGCAGCGATTATACATGCATTGAAGATGTGAAGGCACTATATTCCTGGTTGGAGATTTACATTTATAAGCGATCACAATGGGTTGAGATATTTTTTTAACTATCCAAATATAAATTCCATGCAAGCTAGATGGTTGGCTACCCTTAGTGAGTTTGAATTTGAGATCAAATACATCAAAGGGAAGGAGAACCAGGTTGCAGATGCTCTTAACAGGAAGGTACAGGTAACTCATATAGCAACTATGAGCTCTTATGGGATAGAGTTATAGGATAGGATCTTGCAAGAAGGATAGTGGGATGACAAATACATGGATATTATGGACAAGTTACAACAGAGCACAGGTACAAGTACAAGTGATCGGGATGTAGACTATCATCTTATGATAAATGGTTTGGTGAGGTTTAGAGATAGGATCGATGTGCGTAATTGCAGTGAGCTCAAGAAGTTGATCTTGAGGGAATTTCATGCCAAGCCATACTCGAGTCATCCAAGATATCAGAAGACATTGATGGCAGTGAAGAAGTTCTACTATTGGAAAAATATAAAGAAGGAAGTGGCAAAGTTCGTGGCTAGATATTTAGATTTTCAACAAGTAAAGGTGGAATGTAATCATCCAAGTGCGTTACTATAGCCTATAGTGATTTCGGAATGGAAATGGGAGGTAATTTCCATGTATTTTATTACAAGTCTTCCAAGGAATACGAAGCAACATGATTCTATTATATTAATGGTCAATAGGTTGAGTAAGGTAGGTCACTTCATTCCAGTAAAGACTGCATATTCAACCAGTGAGGTAGCACATGTGTTCATTAGAGAGATAGTGATACTACATGGTGTTCCGAAGAAGATTGTGTCGGACAGGGATGTAAAGTTCACTTCCAAGTTTTGGAAGGACCTATTTGCAAGCTTGGGCATAGAGTTGGCCTTCAATACAAATTATCATCCATAGACAGATGGACAAACAGAGAGGGTCAACATGATCTTGGAGGATATGTTGAGGATGTACGTGGTGCACCAGCGGAAGAAATGGGAGGAGTATCTTACATTGGTTGAGTTCACTTATAACAATGTTTATCAGGAGTCATTGAGGATGAGTCCTTTCGAGGCATTTTATGGGTGGAGTTGTAACACTCCCATCATCTAGAGTGATCCAGTGAAAAGGATACTTATTGGACCAGACAAGTTAGCATACATGGAGCAGGAAATGCACGTTATAAAGAATAATCTATAGGAAACACAAGATAGATAGAAGATTTATGTGGATCAACACAAGGTGTTCAAGGAGTTTCAGGTTGGGGAGCATGTGTATTTGCACATCAAGCCCAAGAAAATACCTTTGAGGATTGGTTCATGTGCCAAGTTGGCACCACAATATTGCAGGCCTTTCAAGATCCTTGAGAGGATTGGATCAGTGGCATATCGACTTGGACTTCCTCCAACAGTGAAAGTCCATGAATTTTTCCATATTTCATTTCTTATGAAGTATATAAAGGATTTTCATCATGTTATTGATTGGTTCATATTGCAGGTGGAGCAAGAAGGCGAGTTCCAGCTAGAGCCTTATTTTGTAGTGGAAGCATCTCATGCTCAGGAAAAGAGCGATCGAGAAGGTTAAAGTGTAGTGGAAGCACTTTGGGCCTGAAGAAGCTACATGGGAGATGGTGGATCAGATGTGGGCCCAATATCCTTCATTGTTTGTCAGTTGAGGAAAAGGAGTTTTGTTTAATGTTGGTATATGTTTAGCATATGTTTGTTGATGTTTTGGTATGTATATGTATATCTATATGAATGTAAATACCACCACAAACTAAGTTATAAAGCTCCAATAAGTGGTATGGGTGTCATGTTATTATGGTTGTTATCTTGTCATGTTGTCATGATGTTTTTCTTTTGAGCAGGTCTTCATTGTAAATATTGCAATGAACTAAGTTATAAAGCTCCATTGGTAGTATGTTTTCTTTTCAATGGTTTTGCCAAGGTCTTCGTGTGGTTTAACACTAAGGATGGTGTTCTTCAAGGGGAAGGATTCTATAACAACCCTAATGAAAAGTTCATGTAATAAAATTTAATAAAGGAAAAATAAGACCACAGTTAAGGGACACTTATTCCTAGCTAATTTTGGGCAAAGATATCCTAGTGGGCATCAGTGGATGTGAGTTTTGGCTAAGGAAATTGGCAAAGGCTAAGGAAAAGGAATTAAAAGGAAAAAAGGCATTTTTGGCACATTTATTTATGAAAATAAAGGAAATTAGCATAAAAGGAAGGTAAAAGGTCACAGGTTGCATTTGAGGAGGAAATGAAGGAAAATAATGGAAAATGAAGAAAATAGAGGCCTCATTAATAAAAATTCTTTTGAGGATCATTTGGTACTCTTTTGTCAACTCAAGTTTGGAGCTCCCTCATTATTCTCTCTCTCTCACTCACTCACTCTTGGTCACTTAGAGTTTTCTTGGAGCACTCTAGCTTTGGATCAAGGAAGGAAAAGTAGGAAAAGGGAAAGGAAGAAAAGTAAGGATCAAGGAAGGAAAAGGGGGATCCAGCAGCTTCAACAAGAATACTTGTAGGCAACCTTTTGCAAGTGTGATTTCCTAGTTGGTTTGGACATGCATGGCTTTGCATGTTGGTGTATGGTTCTCTTGTTGTTAGTGGCATGGTTTTGCTGGGTTATGACAGTGGTTTTTAGCCTAACCTTGTCTTTTCCAGATGCCATAGTGTTGGGATGTTTATTTTGGTTTTTGAGCTTTGGTTTGTTGGATGGATTTTGGAATCTGGGGCAAAGGTGGTCTCAAGGTTCATTCCCAAAGGCCTAGGAATCCCTTGACCAGTTTTGGCGGGATACATGGTAAAGCCTGAGGGAGGAGTCTTTGTTTAGGGCCTAGTGCTCTAGGTTTGGATTGTAGTAAATCCTTAGATAATAGTATTGGTTTTCGGCCTAGTGATCTGGGATTGGATTGTGGTAAAGCCTGAGAGACAAGGAGATGGAAAATTACTCAAGGATAGTGTTGGATTCTGGATGGCATTCCAAGTTCAGTTGTGATCGGAACACTGGTTTTGGTGTGATCATGGTTTGATGAGGGGAGAGGTGGCTTAAGATATAGATTCCATTGGTTGTTATATGAGATCCCACATTCATTCTTGGAATATGGCATAGGGGTGACTGGCTGAAAGAGAGATTTGGTTCAGCCATTTCTATGGTCAGGTAGTACATGGAGGTCTCGAACCTGGTCATATTTTCCTATGATTAATAAAAGGTAAGTTTTCTTAATTTTGCATTGATTTATATGTCGATTTAATCGTTTTCATATCTCTAATATTTATATGGTTTTATATTGGTTATAAGCATGGTTAAATGACTAGTTCATGTCATAGTTATTTCATGTATTTCCTTGTAATTGTTAAACGGATGTATGTAAGACTTAATTATATAATAGTTTAATGGAGAAGGAGGTGATCCTTCTAGTTATTTTTCACAAGTTCTTTCAGCCATTTATGTTATTTCTTGTATCCTAGACCTATAGGTTTCTTTGATGCAAAGTGTTTGACAGAATGTCAGTCCCAGTAGGGGATGTTCGGGCCTATTCTTGAGGTTTATTTTTTATTTATCATTATTGTTATCATGTCTTGATGGATTTTGAAGGTTGTATCACGTTCTGGGCAGAGGTCTGGATTTTGGGCTAGAAAAGTGGCTCAAATCTTGGGGTCGTCAGTACAGGTGTGCTGATAAAAGTCCACAGTTGTTAGCACATAGGCCTATGAGAGCGAATTTGGGTTGCTAGATGTTGTCATGCTTATAGCATGAGAGTGAGTAGGGGTTAAAAGGCTTAAATCATCGGTGGGAATCAAGGACAAGATGTCTGAGTGGTTGACATGTCTCCTAAAGGCGTTGTTACTGATGTGGATGATTTTGTTTGATATTTTTTATCAGTTCCAATTCCTTAAGGTCACCAAGGAAGTTGAATCCCTTATAGTAACCTCTCTCATCGCATGTTTACCGGGCTGACAGGCTGCTTGGGTGGACCTGGGAGGAGAGAGTGTTACACTTAGTTTGTGGATTTTAGGCTAGGTATGAAAGGACCAGATAGATTTTTTGAATTTTTGGTTGTAAAATGGAAGAGAATTCCATTGGGCATGGATTCATAATATCTTCATCAATTTTTGAAAACATAGTGATTTCATCTAGATATATCACAATAAATTTGTCCCTTTCATCTGCAAAAGAAATATCCATTTCTTGTTGAAAAGTTGCTCCTGCATTCATAAGCCCAAAGGGCATATTCACATACATGAAACTTCCCCATAGTATTGCGAAGTTTGTTTTTTCTTGATCATTTATATGCACTAGAATTTGGTTGTAGCCTGAAAAAGCATCAAGCAATGAGATTATGCTAGAACTAGCTACCCTTTGTAGAATATGATCTATTTTCGGTAAAGGGTAATTATCTTTGAGAGAGACTTTGTTAAGTTTTTGGAAATCCACACATAATCTTATTTCTCCAGTGTTTTTCCTCACTAGAACTAAATTTGATAGCTATTTAGAAAATCTCAAAGTTACTATAATCTTGGTATCAAAAATTTTCCTTACCCCTTTTTCAATTAAAGGTAATAGAACAGGATTCACCCTTCTTAATTTATGTTTGAAAGGTTTCTAGTCCTCTCTGATGGGAATAGTATGTTGAACAATGTTGGTATCATAGGTCTTTAAATCTTTGCATTCCCATGCAAAAACGTCAAAGTATTCTTTCAATAAATCAATGTATTTTTGTTTTTATTCAAGAGGTAAAGACTTAGAAAGCTTCACAATCCTTGGATTATCTTTAGTCCTTATGTTACAATCTTCAACTTTAGCTCGCATGGGTTGCATTTTGGGCTTTTGAGCCAAGTCATTGAAATCAAATAGTTTTTCAAGTGGTACCAGACCTCTTGGTATTACATTATCTTTTAACTGTGAGACTTTGAGTTTTGCTTCGTCTATATCAAGAGTCTCACTGGTTTGATCCAAAATGGTTTGTTTTCTATCATCTTTAACAATATTTTCTATATCAATATGAAATTTGTCAAAGTCTCCCTTTAATTGCAAAAAATTGTATAACTGTTTGTCATTGTTAAACACTTTCCAGTACCTTATGTTACTCGGGACAGCAGGTCTATGTTTCACCTCAACTTCGTATTTTTTAGTTGGGTGGAAAGGGATATTACATGTACTTTCCGAGGTTTCCAATGCATCAGAAAACACATTATGGTTTCTAAGAATCAAAGACAACTAATACTATGTAAAACATTGAGAAAAATCTAAGACAACATTTATGTATGCCCTCAACCTAGGATGTTTAGCTAAATACTCACCTTTGATTTGATTTATGATGAGTTCTAAATCACAATGAATTGAAATTCTCTTATATCTTGATCTCTTCAGTAACTACAACCCTAGAATAAGTGCCTCATACTCAACTGCATTGTTGGTACGTTGGAAATTTAGCTTGTAAGAATATGTCTTTGATATACCTGTATTTGTGTCTAAAATCCATACACCAACCCCTTCTCCTTTTCCGACTGTCCCATCAAAATCCATATGCCATAGGATTTTATCCTTATCATCTTCTATTTCAGCCTTTAATTTCACATCTTCTATTTTTCTTGATTGATTTTCCATATCTGACACTTCTTCCTCTAAACATCTATCATTATACATAATAAAAGAATCCATATCTGAATGTACAAAATATAGTGGGTAATTATTGACTTTGTCCTCGTTGCATACCATATCTTTCATCAGACTTTCCCTTTACCACCTCTTTTGTCGACGAAAGACAAAAATAGTTGCATATGCCATGTCCATCTTCAATGTACCCTACAACTTTGATCCCCGGGATCTTGACAAGAGAATTCCATATTTAGGAGGTATATCAACCACAACAATACCCATGACTACACTTTTTGTTGGGATTTGGGCAAGGATTACATATAAATCTTTGATTAAACCTAAGCATCTTAATCTACTTGAATCAAAAGAGAAAAGGTATTTATATGGCCTACTTATATCTAATCCAAGTT
This sequence comes from Pinus tabuliformis, assembly GCA_031772625.1. Classification (NCBI taxonomy): domain Eukaryota; kingdom Viridiplantae; phylum Streptophyta; class Pinopsida; order Pinales; family Pinaceae; genus Pinus; species Pinus tabuliformis. The sequence continues at coordinate 23,651,806 of CM062806.1, forward strand.
TCTCCATAATCACTCTGGGCATGAGATTATGTGAAGCACTAGAATACAACATGGCATTGTGTAAAATGAAATCATGAATGTTAAGACTAACATAAAATGGTGGCACATTAGCATCTTGTGACTTTCCTTCAACTTTAGGTCCAAATAATAATTTAGGTTGATCATCACTTAAGTTCATAGTAATGTTCCTTCTTTTATTTGTAGTGCTTTTATAACTTGACTTCTATACATATCCTTTCTCACCAATTTAGTTAGAGAAACATAAATTTTAACTTTTGACAACTCATTTTCAATGTTGAAAGAAGGTTGAGGCTTTTCTACCTCTTTTTGAGTTGTGCCTTCTTTTTGAGGGGTTTCTTTTGGAGAATCAACCCTTGTTTGACTTGTAGAAGATGCATTTGTTTGGATCTTTTTAGGAGGATTTGTTGCAACTTTCTTATTTCTCAGATTAAATTGTTGTGTACTTCCATAATAGCATTTTGATAACCGTTTTTGTAATCCTATGATTCGATAGGAATAATATCTTGTTGTGCTAGCAAGAACAGATCTTGCTCCTCTTTGGTCAAGAAAACATCATCTATTTCCCCTTCACCAAAAAGATTAATTTGATTCTCTTCTGGCTCATCTACTGCCTCATTTTCTTCCTTTGCATAATTTTCCTAGAAAGGAGGTCTAATTTGTTGTTGATCTGTTGGGGTTCTTTGCTCTCTTTGTTTAATTTGGGGCGAGTTCCTTCTAAAATTTGGATTCCTGATCTAAGGACCCCCTTGTGGTTCTCTTGGTGGAGCTCTATCTACCAAAGTCATTATTTCCATCATCCTTTCCATATTTTTGACTAATGTGTCCAATTTTGCATTTGATGAAGAATAAGTTTCTACTTTAATGGTCACTCTTCCTTCAACTTTAATTTTTCTCTTTTGGAAAACAAATTTTCCTCTACACTAACAAAATTTCTTTGCATTTCTTCTAGAGTATCAAGATTTATTTCTCTCAATTGATAATCCATATTATCATCAAATCCATTTGGAAATAGAATTAAAGCTAGTCTTGGTGGAGGTTTTATTGTTTCTAGAATAGAATTATAGATATTGTTAAATCTAATGCAATAATCTTGAACTGTTTCACCTGGAGCTCTCCTTAAACTTTCATATTCTGCAAGGATCTGAAGGGGATTTTTTTTCACTTCCCATCTTGAAAGAAAGTTCTGGTCAAATTGTTGTAGATCTTCTATATTGCCTTATGGAAACCATTTGTACCATTTTCTAACTTCCCATGTGAAACTTTGTGCAAAGAACCTAATTTTCACATCATCATCATAAACTTCTTCTTAGTATGTGAAGTCATTCATTTTGTATATGTGTTTTTGTGTTGTGACAGGCCGAGTGCCATCAAATTGGGGTATGCATTGTGCATAATTATGTGGCCTGGCATCCAAAGGGGCATAATGAGCTGCCATGATTGGAATATGAGAGGAGGAAGAAATTGTAGTTGTGTTTGATGTTAGGGGTGGAAAAGGGGTGAACTGTGACTTGATGAGTTGGTATAAAAGGGGTCTATATGAGAGATGAAATGGGAATAGTGGAAAAAATTCAAACCAATGGAGGGGTCGATGATGAGGTAGAAGAAGAAATGGTAGTTTTTTGACCTATAAATGGTTTCTGAGTATCCTGATTCAATTTTGTTACTAGATTTTCGATTTTTTGAAATTGATGTACAACATCTTTATAAAAATCTAAAATGACAGGATAGTGTGCTGAGATATGAGATTTCAAAATGGATACATCAAAGATTGTCTAAGGGAAAAATATTTCTGATTTGTTTTTGAAAATATTATGCTCAAACTGTGAGTCAAATTCAGTATCCTCAACTATTAAAATACTTTCTCAAAGTGAATTAGCTATTGGAAAAGTATTATTGCTTTCTTGAATTTCTATAAAACTCTTTTTCCTAATCATCTTCTTAGGATTGTTTACAACTTTAGGTGGGTTAGGATCTAGGTGGGATCTGGTGTAGATTGTTTTGGGGGCCAGATCTTCAAATATATTATTTACAGCTAGGTGTATGTTGGAAATAATACTGAGAGGGGGGGTGAATCAGTATTATTAAATTCTTTTCAATATATCTTCCTTATTTATAATTTGAATAATTCTTCAAATATTGATCATTACTTTGTATGTTAGTATCATAAAATAATGAGCAGGAACAAGAAAAGCAAATAGTCACACAAAAGAACACCAGATATAAGGTGGAAACCCAATGTGGGTGAAAACCACCTGCTGCAATATGTCTCTACCTTCTTTTAATAAGAAAATCCTTTTACAATGATTTTGTACTGGTGCAGTCCTTTACCAGTACGCAGGCTACAACCTGCAGAGAGCTACAACTCTCTCTCTCGTTTTCCAGTCTCTCCTGGAAGGGAGCTACAACCCCCTACTTCTTTTCTTTCAAGGACCACTTTTCATTAATTTTCAGACTCGATCCAAGAACATCAAAAACCCGCATCATCAATCTCTGATTTATCCAATACTGAATTAATGCTTTCACCAAAGCCAACCCGCATACAGATCTACAAATATTTCCTTATAACTTTGCAGTATACCCATATCATAACATGTCTACAATAAAACATGCATCAATAATTCAGATCTATAAATTCATTCTTTCAAATATTTAGATATTAGTTAACCCAGATTATTAGATTTATAGATAAAGCGTGTGCCTCATATCACAGATCAAAATCATATAGAGATACCACTATTCCAGCCTTAAGATTTTGACCCATCAATAGAACTTATCCTTCTCCTTATGCTCAGGTTCCTTCTTCATTCAGATCCAGATCTGCACCATAACCCAATCACCATATTCCAGATCTAACACTTTATCAGATATTCAATAATTCAGAAGATGCTTTGCCAAATGATCTCCTTCCTCTTTTATAGCCTTAGTACTTTCTCAATACCACGGTCCAAAACCATAGGATCAAAAAACTGTTGGACTAATACCATGAACTAACCATGAAAGTGCGTGAGATCAACACTTTTGGATGCAATACAACGGACCAAAACCATCGGATCAAAAACTGTCGGACTAATACCATGAATGAACCATGAAAGTGCGTGATATCAACACTTTTGGATGCAATACCACGGACCAAAACCATAGGATCAAAAACTGTCGGACTAATACCATGAACCAACCATGAAAGTGTGTGAAATTTTCTCTTGCATGAAGGGAACTTTTCTCTGCATGAAAGTGCGTAAACTTTTCTCTACATGAAATAAACTTTTCTCTGCATAAAAGTGCGTGAACATTTCTCTACATGAAATAAACTCTTCTCTGCATAAAAGTGTGTGAACTTTTCTCTACATGAAATAAACTTTTCTCTGCATAAAAGTGCGTGAAATTTTCTCTACATGGAATAAACTTTTCTCTTCATAAAAGTGCGTGAACTTTTCTCTACATGGAATAAACTTTTCTCTGCATAAAAGTGCGTGAACTTTCTCTACATGGAATAAACTTTTCTTTGCATAAAAGTGCGTGAACGTTTCTCTACATGAAGGAAACTTTGTTGCACTATAATTTATGAAATAAATTTGCTGCACTATAATTTATCATTTGTGTGATTTGCCATCAAGGACAACACCTGTCTCATAATGCCAACAATCTCCCCCTTTGGACTTGTCATACTGAGAATTTTCATCTGATATCTCTTCCATAGATTCATCTAGATATATATAAGTGAGTTGTTTGCCATCAAGTACAACACATGCATCATAATGCCAACAATCTCCCCTTTTGGACTTGATGGCAACAATACCAAATCACTCTCCCCCTTTGACATCAAGGGAAAAGGGCGAACCAAGATATTCTCTTTCCTAGAAAGGCATTCCGTTGTTCATACTCCCCCTGAGTACCTGTTGAAATCTCTAAATGAGCTCCCCCTTTGTATATGCCAAGGTGTACCAATTTGTTCATGCTACATGCTGAAAGCTCTGCTCTTTCTGAATTGTGTTGTTCATGCTCCCCCTAACTGTAGGAAAGATCTACAAAAGATGTTCTCCAAGAAAGAGATAGAGACGTATTGCAGCAATATTCAGACCATCATCCATGATCTCCTTCTGTACTTCCTCCATAATGCCAACAATGCATGATATGCTCCCCCTGAACCTGTGCCATTCGATCTTCGACCAATGTACGCATATACTTCAGATGATCCTTGCGTACAACCAACAATCAGAAGAGATTCAACAACAAGATGATACATCAACAACCCCCAGCTTTTGCCTGAGGTATTCAAAGGTCTCCCTAGGCAATGGTTTGGTGAGTATATCAGCAACTTGTTCCTTAGAAGGAACATACTCCAACTTGACCTTTTGTTCAAGCACTTGTTCCCGAAGAAAGTGATACTTGATTGGTATGTGCTTGGTTTTTGAGTGCATGACTGGGTTCTTTGAAATGCTGATTGCACTTGTATTATCACATAAGATGGAGATAGGTGGTGTACAAGTGATTTGAAAATCCTGCAGGGTCTGCATCATCCAAAGGAGTTGACTGCAGTAAGATGCAGCAGCAACATATTTTGCTTCACCTGTAGACAAGGCAATCGAACTTTGTTTCTTGCTGAACCAAGATACTAATCTGGAACCCATAAAGAATGCACCACCACTTGTGCTCTTCCTGTCATCCACGCTTCCGGCCCAATCTGCATCAGTATAAGCATGAAGTGTGAGATCTGTATCTCTAGGATACCATAAGCCATAATTTTGAGTCCCTTGAAGATATTTGAAGATTCTCTTTACTGCCTAAAGATGAGTTTCCTTTGGATTTGCCTGAAATCTTCCAACTATTCCCACTGCATGCATGATGTCTGGTCGGGTACCTGTCAAATAAAGTAGACTTCCAATCATAGATCTGTAGGTTGGTTGATGTACTGTTGCTGATTCATCATTTGCACTGAGGCTACATCCTGTGACCATGGGTGTACATACTGGTTTTGCATCTTCCATGCCATATTTCTTCAAAATCTGCTTGAGATACTTGGTTTGAGACAAGAAGATCCCTCCTTCCTTTTGTTGGATTTGCAGGCCAAGAAAATATGTCAATTCTCCAAGCAAGGACATTTCGAATTCTTTCTGCATCACCAAGGAAAATCTTTGACTCATAGATTCTTCATTGCTGCCAAAGATAATGTCATCTACATACACAACAAGTATTAGCAATTTGTCATTTTCAATTTTTATATAAAGATTGCTATCTGCTGATCCTTTTGAAAAACCTTGTTGATGAAGATATTTGTCCAAACGATGGTACCAAGCCCTTGGAGCTTGTTTAAGACCATAGAGAGCCTTTTTCAGTCTGCATACAAGATTTGGATCATTTCCAAGAATGAACCCATCTGGCTGCTCAATGTATACTTCTTCTTCTAAGTCTCCATTCAGAAAGGTTGATTTCACGTCCATTTGAAATACTTTGAACTTTTGAAAACTTGAGAGAGCAAGGAACATTCGGATGGCCTCAAGTCTTGCAACAGGAGCAAAATTTTCCTAAAAATCTATTCCTTCTTGCTGCGCATACCCTTTACGAACAAGTCTTGCCTTGTTTCTAATTACTTCCCCATTTTCATTCAACTTATTTTTGAAGACCCATTTTGTCCCTATAACATTCTTATCCTTTGGTCTAGGAACCAAGTCCCAAGTGTTGTTCTTTTAGATATGCTCAAGTTCTTCATCCATTGCTTTGACCCAACATTCATCTTTGCATGCCTCTTTTACATTTTGTGGTTCAGTGGAGGAGAGTAATGCCAAATAGCTTGAAGCTTCTGCAATTGTTCTTCTTGTTTGTACACCTGCTTCTTTCTGCCCCAAAATCTGAGATTCTGGATGATTCTTCTGAACGTACCGGGATGGAGTCTTCTCTTCTATTCTTATCTGTTCCTCTGGTGCTCCTTGAGGTTCTTCTTCTTCATCATTCTGTCTTTGAGGGTAGTCTTCATCTTCTTCGATATTTTCATGATTTACTTGCCTAGGAATGTATCCCTTTTCATCAACCACTACATCAATGCTGTCAACAATTCTTCCAAGTCTTTTATTGTAGCACTTATATGCTTTACTGTGGGGAGAATAACCAAGAAGAATGCCTTCATCTGCTCTAGGTTTAAGTTTTCCAAATTTCTCATCAGTATCCTTAATATAGCATTTTCTCCCAAAGATTTTGAAGTGATTTACCGAAGGAGTCTCACCATACCAGAGCTCATGAGGAGTTTGAGTGCTGTTTACTCGGACATTTGTTTTGTTGAGAATAACAACTGCAGCATATGCGGCTTCACCCCAGAAAGTTGCGGGAGTTCCAGACTCATCCAGCATAGCACGAGCCATTTGTTGGACTGTTCTGTTCATCCTTTCCACCACTCCATTTTGCTGACGAGTTCTAGCTGTAGATAATTCTCTTCTTATCCCATGTTCTTCACAGAAATCGAAAAATTCATTTGAGGTAAACTCCCCACCTCTGTCAGACTTGAGGCACTTAATTTTGTAACCTGATTCATTTTCAACTAAGGCTTTGAAGGATTTGAATTTCTCGATGCTTCGTCTTTGTGCTTCATAAGTCCTAACCAAACAAACCTAGAGAAATCGTTAATGAATAATATCAAGTATTCTTCTCCTTGAGGTGTCCTTTTCCTAAATGGACCACATACATCTTTATGGACTAGCTCAAGAGGCATGCTAGCTGATCCTTCCTTCTTTGGAAAGTTAGTTCTGGTTTGCTTTCCAAACTGACATGATTTGCATATGGTGTTGTCTGGAATTTTGATATCTGGAAGACCACGAACTGCCTGATATTTGCATGCTTTCCTTATTTGTGAAAAGCTTAGATGCCCCAACCTCCGGTGCCATAACCAGTGTTCATCATCCTTGCTCAAATAGCATTTTTGTTGTCCTTCTTCAAATATGTATAGATTATTTGGAGTTCTTCTACCTTTGATCACTGTTTCACCTGTATCAAGATCACGAACACGACATCCGTTTGATCTAAATATCACCTCGGTTCCTTGATCACACATCTGGCTGACACTTAGAAGATTATGCTTCAATCCATCAACATACAAAACATTTACAGCTTTGACCTTTTCTTTTAACTGAGCAGTGCCTTTTCCTTTTATAGCTGCAGGAGTATCATTTCCAAAAGAAACTTTCTTTCCCTTTTCTAAAGCAGAATATGATTCAAGTTTTTCTTTATCACCTGTCATATGTTTCGAACATCCACTGTCAATGTACCATAGATTTTCTTGTCCTTCTGCATAAAATGCTATCCCACATCTTTCTGTCTGTGGTTCCTTTATTCTCCATGTTCTAGTGCTTGAGGCTTGTTCCTTTGTCTGCTGAAACCTGCTCCTACATTCAGAATCTTCATGACCAAAGTTATTGCAAATAGAACAATCAACTTCATTTTCAAGAGCTGAAAAGTTGTTATAGGTCCTTTTTGTAATCCTGATCATACTTCTTTGTTTTTGAGCTTCTCCAGTCATGATTGTTTTATATGCAACACATTGAGCTGCTTTGTGACCGAAGTTATGGCAAGAGAAACATTGCCCATTGAAGAAACTTCTGCGATTATCAAATCTACCGGCCAAATGATTGTAATTTCTATTGTCATCCATTCTTGAAGCAAATTGAGAAGATTTTACCTGTGGCTGGTTGTAGCTTTTGTTCATCCTTAAAACAGATTGCCCCTGGTTTACCTGATAGTCTTTTTTCATTCTTGATGTAATTCGTCCCTGCTTTACCTGGTGATCTCCATTGTGCTTTTGCTCATTCCTTCTTGCTGCATCAAGATAACTCTTTGAGGTGGATGCTTGAGATGTTTCTCCATTATACCCCAAACCTGTCTTGTTTAGCGGAGAACGTTGTACATTGATGATCGCATCCAGAGTTTCATTACCTTTGACAAACTTAAGATTAATAGCCTTTGTTTTCTCAATTTCTTTTCTAAGGTCAACAATTTCACCTTCTAACTTTTCAAGATATTTTTCTTTTTCATCAATTTGAAATTGTAGAGTATCAATGATCATATTCTTTTCTTCTATACATGTCTTAAGTCTAGAAATCTCTTCATAAAAACTATCCACATCTATAGCATCCATGTAATCATCATCTTCAAATGCCATTAAAAGTTTATAGTCATTACCTCGTTCATCTTCATCACTATTTGATAGACCATCACTGTCTTCATGAGTGTAGTAGCTTTTCTTATTTGCATTCTGTTTCTTGTTCCATCTAGCAGGTTCCTTTCCTTTGTCAATCTTATCCTTATGAGGACATTTGGCAGCATAATGACCTACTCTTCCACAAGCAAAACATTTAAAAGGTAGCTTTCCTCTGAACCTTCCAGTAGCCCGTTGAAGATTTCTGACAAAATTTGATTCTTCTTCTTCTTCTGGCACGTGACTTGATTCATAGTAGTCTCCTTTGCCTGAAGCCTTAAAAGCAGCTTCTCTCCTGTCTGATGGTCCTCCTTTTCTCATTTCATAAGCAGTTAGAATTCCGTGTAGCTGAGGCATAGTAAGAGTTCGTAGATTTTCATTTTCTTCTATTGAAGATACTTTAGATTCATACTTGGGGGACGATGATCTTAGGAATTTTTCAACCACAACAGCCTCTTTTATTTCTTCACCCAAGTTTTCCATACAATTAACAATCTCATCTACCCGAAGGAAATAGTTAGCCACACTTTCATCATTATACATTCTGAGATTCTCATACTGAATCCTGAGGGTTTGAAGTTTTGCACGTTTTACCTGTTCATCTCCTTTGTAGCTCAAAACAATCTTGTCCCATATTTCTTTTGCGGATTTATATTGAATAACCTTCACGAATTCAGATTGAGATAGACATTTTAGAAGAGTATTAACCGCCTTTGCATTTGTTTCATATTTCTTCTTCTCAACTGAATCTGTAGGAGTAGCTGATGGAAAAGTATACCCTGTTTCTATAATGTCCCATACTTCTGTACCCAAAGATTGAAGATAGGCAGTAACTCTTACCTTCCAATATACGAAGTTTGTCCCATCAAAAATCGGTGGCCTGATTGATGCTTCCCTCTCGTAGTTGTTCATGATGTTAGATCTTCCTTCAAGCGATCAAGCTTCTTCAGAAGGACCTGCTCTGATACCAATTGTTGGAAATAATACTGAGAGGGGGGGTGAATCAGTATTATCAAATTCTTTTCAATATATCTTCCTTATTTATACTTTGAATAATTCTTCAAATATTGATCATTACTTTGTATGTCAGTATCATAAAATAATGAGCAGGAACAAGAAAAGCAAATAGTCACACAAAAGAACACCAGATATAAGGTGGAAACCCAATGTGGGTGAAAACCACATGCTGCAATATGTCTCTATCTTCTTTTAATAAGAAACTCCTTTTACAATGATTTTGTACTGGTGCAATCCTTTACCAGTACGCAGGCTACAACCTGCAGAGAGCTACAACTCTCTCTCTCGTTTTCCAGTCTCTCCTGGAAGGGAGCTACAAACCCCTACTTCTTTTCTTTCAAGGACCACTTTTCATTAATTTTCAGACTGGATCCAAGAACATCAAAAACCCATCAACTACACTTGCATCATCAATCTCTGATTTATCCAATATTGAATCAATGCTTTCACCAAAGCCAACCCGCATACAGATCTGCAAATATTTCCTTATAAACTTGCAGTATACCCAGATCATAACATGTGTACAATAAAACATGCATCAATAATTCAGATCTATAAATTCATTCTTTCAAATATTTAGATATTAGTTAACCTAGATTATTAGATTTATAGATCAAGCGTGTGCCTCATATCACAGATCAAAATCATATAGAGATACCACTATTCCAGACTTAAGATTTTGACCCATCAATAGAACTTATCCTTCTCCTTATGCTCAGGTTCCTTCTTCATTCAGATCCAGATCTGCACCATAACCCAATCACCATATTCCAGATCTATCACTTTATCAGATATTCAATAATTCAGAAGATGCTTTGCCAAATGATCTCCTTCCTCTTTTATAGCCTTAGTCATTTCTCAATACCACGGTCCAAAACCATAGGATCAAAAAACTGTTGGACTAATACCATGAACCAACCATGAAAGTGCATGAGATCAACACTTTTGGATGCAATACCACAGACCAAAACCATAGGATCAAAAATTGTCAGACTAATACCATGAACCAACCATGAAAGTGCGTGAGATCAACACTTTTGGATGCAATACCACAGACCAAAACCATAGGATCAAAAACTGTCAGACTAATACCATGAACCAACCATGAAAGTGTGTGAACTTTTCTCTTCCATGAAGGGAACTTTTCTCTGCATGAAAGTGCGTAAACTTTTCTCTACATGAAATAAACTTTTCTTTGCATAAAAGTGCGTGAACATTTCTCTACATGAAATAAACTCTTCTCTGCATAAAAGTGCGTGAACGTTTCTCTACATGAAATAAACTTTTCTCTGCATAAAAGTGCGTGAACTTTTCTCTACATGGAATAAACTTTTCTCTGCATAAAAGTGCGTGAACTTTTCTCTACATGGAATAAACTTTTCTCTGCATAAAAGTGCGTGAACTTTTCTCTACATGGAATAAACTTTTCTCTGCATAAAAGTGCGTGAACTTTTCTCTACATGAAGGAAACTTTGTTGCACTATAATTTATCAAATAAATTTGTTGCACTATAATTTATCATTTGTGTGATTTTCCATCAAGGACAACACTTGTCTCATAATGCCAACAATCTCCCCCTTTGGACTTGTCATACTGAGAATTGTCATCTGATATCTCTTCCGTAGATTCATATAGATATATATAAGTGAGTTGATCTTCTATGAGTTGTTTGCGATCAAGTACAACACATGCATCATAATGCCAACAGTGTATATACAAATTCTAAGTGGAAATTCAACCTAATAGCTTCTACTTCACTGCCACCCATAGGAAATAGATTTTGAGTTCTGAAATCAATATTTACTAAGGAAATATTTTTCTTTTTGGATCACTCCCTAGTATCATCACCAAAATGTTAGCACTCTAATTTTTCTAGGCTAAGGAAGAAAACTACAAAGGTAACCACAAACCACTTTTAAAGCTGGGATCTAGCCCCTCCAACTTTAGAGAGGTCTTTATATGTATGATTTAATTTTTCTTTCAAGATTTTAGGCTAGATATCAAAGTTCTAGGTTGGTTTTTCAAAATTTTGGTTGAAAAATGATGGAAAAGTAAATTGGGCATGGAGTCATAAACTTTTGGGTAAGCAATTAAAAATGGATAGAGTAGTTGTAACAGGGGAGGTAGGAAAACTCTTGGATCTTAAGATATTTATGATGTGGCTGAGATAAAAAAGTAAATGGTCAATTAAATATAAAGCATATTTAAATGAGTTGTGTATTTAATCTCATGTGGAAAACATTAAGACTGTTTAAAACAAGCGAGAGAAAAGTAAACTTAAGTAAATTCAACTATTAATCTTCATGCAACAATAAAGAGGGAAATCCATATGGAAACTGAGAAAAAGAACAATTTAACATGATAGAAACATCACCATTTGTTTGACACAAGAATCTTGGAACAAAACTACCTTTGTATTTCTGAAAATTGATTACTTTGAATACAATCCATAGCCTACATCAAGGTAGAATTATTTTCTTAATATATAATCCAACCCTTTCTAAGTCTTATTCCAAAATATTTATAGATTTTTTCTCGAATAAATTTGGACTTCAAATAAAACTCATTACAAAATAATATCTACTAAAAACATGCAGATATTTCTAAAATAGTACTAAGTAATAGAAAATCTGGGAAACTCGGCTTTTATGTTGAATCTTTGAAGGAAATTTCTTGCTGACTATAGCTATTTTCCATCCCCTTCTCTTTGTCTTGTTACCAAAATTGTAGGCTTTATGCTTGTGCTCATTCAATAAACTCCAGTAATTGGTCCCATCATTCTTCACCTGGGATAGAAAAAATTACCATGTTTCTTAATATTTCATCTACCTCTATGTATGTCTCAAAAGTTGGTTTATTCAAAAATAGATGATGAATTTCATGTTGAATAAAAAGATCATGTTGTAGGCCCTCCATGAAATCTTCTCCACTGATAGTTCCTTTTGCCTTTGCAAATTTTGATGCATCTGCAACTATGTTGCATAATTGATCCTGGTAATTTTCTAATGGAATCAATTTTCCATTAGAATTTCTTAGAGTTGGAAGTCCTTTCCCCTGCAACAAAGAAAACTTTATGTTAAATTTTTTGACTTGTAGCTCCAATTTTTTGCATTTATTTTCTAACTGCACCATAATATTTTTCTTAGTCAATACTCTTTTGAATTCCATTACTGTCATTGTTTTGTCTTGAATATTGAGCTCTTCAAGCTCATCTCTATTCTTGGAGTTTAACATCCTTATAATTTTATGTGCTTCTGTTGGCCTATGCTCAATATCAACTTTTTCTTTTTCAATTGTTTCTTTAACTCGTTTTTACCATTTCTTCTTGTTCAAAAATAATTTCAATGGATGTCCACAATTATATAACATTTTCATTTATATTCTGCCAAATGTTGTGTTTTCCTTTTTCTAACATTCAAATTATGTGGGATTGGTCCTCATACTTTTGAATCTGTTGAATTAGTTTGAAATTATTTTGTAACTCTGCCAGGTATGCGTTGTCTTCTTTGATCTTGTTCTCCCCCATCTTGGTGAGTGCTACTGTTAAGTTCTCCATTTCCTTATTTGTTAATGATAATTCTCCTAAATCTTGAGCTAGCTTGTCTAAATAATATGAAGTTGATGCTTGTGTTGTTTGTTATGCTTCCTGTGGTATTCATGTACCTACTACTAGTGTACTTGTTGATGATGTATATGCTACTTCTAATTGCTCTTTCTCCTTTAATAATGTTTCCATGTCTTGTTCCATTTTCTAGATTCGAACATTCTGTTCCATTATTATTTTGAACAGTTTTTCTTTCTCCATCTCTAGATTGGTCACTTCCTTGCCCTGTGGGTGTTTTGTAGTTGGGAGCTTAAGTTATTTCACGAGGGCTTGAATATTGGCATTCTTTTTCTTAGTTATCTACTCCAATGCCTTGACATCACTTGGCTCATATCCTAGTTTGATAATAAAATCTTCTAAAGTTCTAATCCTGGTGTCTTTGTTTAAAGAAGACATTCTTTCAATCTTCAACTGTGAGTGCATATTATTTAAAGAGGTCTGGAACTTACAAGCATACATGCTTGAGTTGGCTAGTGTTGAGTAAATCATTTCTCCTATTTGCTTATTCAAATCGATTTTATCAATTGCATGAACCTTATTGGTATCAACATAAAATATTGAGGCCTTATAATCTTCAACACTTCTAGGGGTTGGCATTGTAGGTTCCAAAAAGGCCATTTGGAACTGCCCTTTTTCTAATTCAAATGCAGATAGAAATTTGTGTTGGGTGGTGGCAGTTTTCTTCCAAAACTATGAATATGTTGAATCCTTTAAAGCTTCATTCTTCAACTTGATCTCCCTATACCTTGTAATAATACTTTGTTTTTCTAGAATCTAAGAGGTAGAAGAGATAGGAGACTCAGTTGTCTCCTCAACACATGTGAATGGAGTGGTAGGGATGCCTATCAAAACCATGGTACTTTTCTCTTTTGAATACTTTTCTTCTGAGGATTCTTCTTGAATAGTTATTACTTGGGGATCAGTCTTACTGTCAGACTTAGTAGTGGTCTTTGGATCCTTATTTCTTATCTAGAACACAATGAAATCTGCAGCCTGATTTTCTGAATCTATAGGGACATGTTTTCCCTTGGCCTCTTGATTTATTTGTATTTAGAGATAGGAATTTGCAGAGAGGATTGACTGACTAACTTCTCTTTAGTCTCCTACTAATTGTTTTCTATCCATTTCTCTTGATTAACATATTTCTCTATCTCTAACCTAGTTGTATGTGCATATGGAGTGCTCTTATATTCTACACTTAGCTTTTAAATTATCCCTAAAAGATCATAAGACCATTTGAAGCTTGTTCTGAATTTAATATGCTTTAAGATTCCCCCCATTTCCTTTTTTGTTGCTATGGAAATTACAATATAGGGCCCTACATTTTCCTTTAATTTAAATTATGCTTTCTTCTTTTTTGAGATAAAGTGCAATTCATCCATATTCAACATCTGTCTAGCATATTCCAGGGAAAATACACTTACTGAAACAAACTTTGGTAATCTATAGGGAGGAAGTTCACACCCATAGATTCTGATTTCTGTATAGTTTTGGTATAAATACCAGTATCCAACTTTTGACTGCTTTGAAATATGTAAAACTTTCTTGATTTCTAGTGAAATTATTGGTATGACATCACTGCAAAGTAGACATAAGGATGTATGTAGAAACTTATCCACAAAACTAGTGAATGAATAATCCTTACAATTTATTCTCACTAAAGATTTCCAGTGAATGATTGATAATGGATTTCTCTGGTCATCCATCTTTTGCAATTGAAAATTGAACATGTCTTCCTAGTAAAATAACATCATATATACTAAAACTGATTGGTGTTTGAACACACCTTCAACTTTAAACTTTAGAAATTTCTCATCTATGACATCGGATAAGAATTGGCTATAATTGAAAAGAACTAAAGGCTTCTGAACAACTACAAATACTGATAAAAAAACTAATACTACCTCATATACTCACTGGTCTGTATGATAACCTAATAAATAAGTAACCATAAAAATGACTTGTTTAGACACCTCTAGGAAGATAGAGGTAGAATATGGGGGATTTGATCTCGTCAAATCAGAATTTTTAGGCAAAAAACATTCAAAAATATGGGCTCGCTTGGGAAAACTAAGATTTTTATATATCTCCATGAGTGAATCAATAGAAAATAGGTGCAAAGAGGCCTGAGGATTTATCTCTAGGGATTGACAAATGCTTTCTGAGGAAATGGAAAACAAGACTTCATTGCTTTTGGAAGTTATTTCTTTCTAGCTGGGGAGGTATATGAGATGACACCAAGTAGAAAATTTTGGGAAAAGATGGTGATGAGCCTCATCACTGGGTAATTATATGGGCCTTAATTCACCTCCTAGCATAGTCAAACCAACTATTCTCACAACTTATTGCATACTTTTGATTATAATTTGTTTATGATATGAGTTTGTTATAGTTCTAACCCAGAAATATATGATAATAGAAACAAACCCAAGAAATAACAAGATCTGAATATAGATAAATTCTTCACTTTACTGATCAAACCCTTAAGGTAGCATCATACATTCACTCCTTAAGGAAGGAGAGCACTCCACAAGCCATATGCATGTTCATAGAATAATCCTTGACATCTCTCAATGGGGAGTCTCTAGCCTCTATATAAGCCTCATGCATACAATACCATGGGTCATTACCATGGTTCCCTCAATACCATCTATCTAATACCATGGGCTTATTACATTATTGCTAACTACTTGTGGTCCCTTACATGATACGGGTTAACCACCTTATTTATTACTATAACCCATCCCATTATTACATTATTTCCTTGGGTGCCTCCCTTTGTACCCCATATTATCCCCCCTATGTATACTACATTCCACCCCCCCTAACATGTTTTGTCCCCGAAACATGGGAAGAACAAAAATAATAAGATCTACTCAAAAGAGTAGTCCACTAGTACCATGCACATGCATCTAGCCATCCAAGAGAAAGGTGAATTCTTGATGTACCTGGTGCCTCGCTCGCTTGAGATGGAAGTTGATCATCGTAGCTCTTCTGTGTTGATGTATAGTAGGTGGATCATCGCCCCTCTCTATATGACATGTCAAGGCTGTTGTCCTTGTAGCTAATTTGTTGCCATATTGTTCGTTGTTTTCTGGCTGGGTGATGTGGGTGGTGATATGCTGAAGTTTTAACCAACAATGTATCTTTCTTTAATTTACCACCTAATGGATTCTGATTGTTATCTGGTACATGTTGTGGTGCCTGGTGTGGTTACTTATCTTCCAATATTACTTCAACCACTGAGTCCTCATCTAATGTATCAGTACCTGTAACCTTTTCTGCTTCAGCTTCTATTTGTGTTTGATTGTCGACCATCAACGGCTCATCATCTGATGTGTAAGTGTCATTAGATTTCTTCTTTTTATACCAGAGCTTCAAGAATTTCTTCTACACATTAATATTGATAGTACCCACAGATTCCATTCAAGGATATCCTAAAACAACATCCATGTTATTCATATCTGAAGTATAAAAATCACAATGCAACACATACTATCCATCGAAAGATTAAAATCTTTATAAACTTGCACATCCTCATCATTAACTTGTGTGTTTTCAATGTGTTTTACTAGCACTTGCAATTTTTTTTCCAAATTGACATTTATGAGATTTTGTTTGCAACTAGGATTTATCAACACAATGATCTTCTCCTTCTGAATCAATCTATGAACTTTCAATAAGGAGATACCAGCAGAAAATAACCCTTTAGGTTTCTTGGTTTCCTTCTTTCCTATAAAAATAAAGTCTTTGCTAGCTTGTGTGCCAGTTTGTGTGAGTTTAGTAAGAGGACCCAAAAAATTAGATTTACGGTCAAAGTGTTCACAAATAGATTTTGCAAACGTCTGCCAAGTAGTTGTCCTTGGATAGCATTTTCGATGACACTGCTAGCATTGCCATCTTTCATAGTCCAAGTACATGCTTCCCACACTCAGTTGAGTTGCATCATATTTGATGTGATTCAATGTGAAATATTTCTCCATTTGTGCTAGCCATCTAGTTGGATGATAGCCATCAAATTTATACAAGACCCTCAAATTCTGATCTAGGCCCGCCATCACAAAAAACAATTGGCAAAAATTTGAAATGGCCACAATTCTGTATATTGCTCAGAATCCCTACTATGACCTATTTTTGGAAATGGAACAACCATTCTGCATCTTTCCATGTGGTAGAATTCCTAATCTAGGCACTGGAATTTTAGATCCATGCTGCAACTATCCCACCGTCACAAAAAAAATTCTTAAAAAAGAGTTGATTTTAAATCAACGATATCTCCGTCATCCGGACTCCAATTCGACTGATTGTTTTTTTGAACTTGGGTATTTTTTCACAAACAATCCAGATATGAAATTAGATTCTTTAGATTTTTCACCAGAACGTACAGATCTATTCCACAAAATCACCAACCCGAAAAATGTTTGCAACCCAACTGATTTTTAAATCAGCAATATCTCCCTCATTTGGACTCTGATTTGGCTGATTTCTTTTTTCAAATTGAGTATTTTTGCATCAAAAACTCAGATCTGCAATTAGATTCTAAGATTTTGCACCAAAACATACAGATATGATCTGCAAACTCGTCGCCCATAAAATTCCTACAAAAAAAAAATCTCTGCTTTGCCCAAGAAAGTTCTCTGATACCACTTGTTATAGTTCTAACCCAGAAATATATGATAATATAAATAAACCCAAGAAATAACAAGATCTGAATATAGATAAATGCTTCACTTTATTGATCAAACCCTTAAGGTAGGGCAACACCATACATTCACTCCTTAAGGAAAGAGAGCACTCCACAAGCCATATGCATGTTCATACAATAATCCTTGACATCTCTCAATGGGGAGTCTCTAGCCTCTATATGGGCCTCATACACACAATACCATGGATCATTACCATGGTTCCCTCAATACCATCTATCTAATACCATGGGCTTATTACATTATTGGTAACTACTTGTGGTCCCTTACATGATACAAGTTAACCACCTTACTTATTACTATGGCCCATCCCATTATTACATTATTCCCTTGGGTACCTCCCTTTGTACCCCATATTATCCCCCCAAGGTATACTACATCATTGGGTAATTATATGAGCCTTAATTCACCTCCTAGCTTAGTCAAATCAACTATTCTCACAACTTATTGCATACTTTTGATTATATTTTGTTTAGAAAATTCTAGGAAAAGATGGTGATGAGCCTCATCAATGGGTAATTATATGGCCTTAATTCACCTCCTAGCTTAGTCAAACCAACTATTCTCACAACTTATTGCGTACTTCTGATTATATTTTATTTATGATATGAGTTAGAGTTGGATATTTTGTTTTGTGGTCTAATGTGCATTTAACAAATGATTAAAGGATAAAAGTAAGGAAATTTGGCAAATACCTTGGTCAAAAATCAAATGGGACAAGGGAGAGGAATTATAGGAGGGAAATCATCCTCATTTAATACCCCTCCATTCGAATATTCCTCCATTATCTTGGAGTGCAAACAGCCAAATCATGAGGACTAGAAGGCAATCGAGCAAGTGAAAGTCAAAGCACCAGTTTATCTCAAGTTTTGGAGCCAAGCCTCCCTAATTTTAAGGACGTTCTTGGAGCCTTTAGTCATATAATTAGAGAGGCCTAAGAACTCAATAGCATTGGGAATTTTGATTGTAAAACTTTACTCTATTTTCGAGTTGCAAAACTTGTGACAATTTTTTATGTAATCTATTGTTTTGATAATAAGAATGAGTTTTATTTTGAGCCAGCACTGAATTAACTCAGAGGGATGAAGCTCTTCGGTTAGGGCCCAACCCTAGTAGCTAAGGCTCCTATTTATTGTACATGTATGCTATCGTAGATCCATGGTTTAATCATTCATTTGCTTAATTAGCTGCATTTCCATTACGGTAGTGTAGCGTAGATTAGTTGATTTTTAGTTTGCTTCCAT
The DNA here is from genome assembly GCA_031772625.1 of Pinus tabuliformis. Taxonomy (NCBI): domain Eukaryota; kingdom Viridiplantae; phylum Streptophyta; class Pinopsida; order Pinales; family Pinaceae; genus Pinus; species Pinus tabuliformis. The sequence goes on from CM062806.1 coordinate 23,670,574, forward strand.
TTGTGCCTTCTTTCAATTAGAAGGTTAGCTAGGAGTTCTTGCATGAAGTTTTTTGTCTCGATCCAGTATGAGGTTCATTTCATTGTTGTCTTTTTCCATCACTTTTTTCTTATATGCTCATTTCCTTCAGCACAAAATGCTTAAGCGAAATGTAGTAAAACATGTCGTGATCAGATTATACCCATATATTTCCTTACCGTCCGATCCACAACAAACTTGACCAATCACCATCCAATTCATTTCAACGCTTGACTTTATGCGCTCTAGATCTCCACCGTCAATCTGTCTAGCTTGATCCAATGGCTATTGTGAGTTCTTCCACCTAATCTATGAGCTCTAAATCTCCACCATGGATCGGTCACACCCTCGATCCAACGACTATAGCATCACCCGATCGCCAACTATCTTGGCCGATCTCCACCATTGATCAATCTTGCATGATCCAACGGCTATTGCACAACCTCATGCAAATTCTTGCATGGCCCATATCTGCCCGAGAGCACGCGAGAAAAGTGGTTTTCTAGTGTTTCGTGTCACTCACTTAGGCTAATCACGTGAAAATTAGAAATACAGCTTACAACTTTGAGGGTGCGCGAGAAACTACTTACCACCTACGAAACCCACTCCATCATTCCACACAGTTTTTTACCCTTCTATTGCCACGTGACTTGATTTGATCCATCCATCTATTCACTTCATCACTGTGATAAGATCTCTGCCATTCATCTCCCATTAATCATGTTTCTCCATCTATTGACTTAACCTCTCACGCTAATATCTCTACCACTCAATCTTTCATTAATCATGTTCAACCATCTATTAAATTAACTTCCCACGATAAGATCTTCGCTACTAAATCTTTCGTTAATACTATTCGTTGATCCATCCATCCATCTATTCACTTAATCTGCGTCATAATATCTCAGCCACTCATCTTCTATTTTTACTGTTTGCTGATCGATCCAATGGTTCCTATGCACTGCTGCTTCATTACATCCTCCCTTCACTAATTTCGATCTTCGATTTCTTTTCCGCTCGACTCCTTCCCGAACTTTGTTCTACATATCATTTAAACGCTACGACTTATGAGCTTTGGTTTGGTTATTCAATCAGAGTCTAACACTATCCAATCATCAACAAACCAAAAATGTGAATATAGATTTAGTTTAGTCTCCTTGCTTACTCATTAGTTTAGTTTGATGATCTTTACTTCTGTAACTTAGATAGCAGCATTAGGTTAGTGTTGATTTATCAATTCTTCTTAGCATATCCATTTAAATGGTTAATTAGGATATGGTGTGATATTAGCATTACATGTTGTTTTCTTCATTACTGCAATAGAGTAGCTCTCTTAGAATAGATTTTCTCTTCTTCCATCAAAGAGTCAAGATTCTTCTGACTCTATAGAAGTCTGGCTTGGAACCCCTAAGGTCTCTCGCCAGACGAACAAGTGATACAGGTAGGATATTCACTTCTACTTGTGCATATAGCACTGTCACCTCCAAGTTAGTACGAACCGCCAAAAAGTGAGGAGTTGGCACCATTGCTAGGGAGGTTTCTGAGTAGAATGTGAGTACTGCTTTATTTTCTTCTATTTCTAGTCTTCTTTCTTTTCTTCTATTTCTAGTCTCCAATTTTATGCCATTAGTTTATTTCTAAAAAAGTAATCTAGTAGCTTTCTTTCTTTCAATTGTCATTATCTACTTTCCTTTCCATTCTACAAGTAGAATTTTAATTCAGTAATTAGTTTCTTTCTGTCAGTAGTTTTCATTTAATCAACAATTTCATTTCTGCAAAGTACTTTCTAGCTTAAAAAATATTACAAAAACAACCCAAAAAAATTTCATTTCATGCCTCATAGGAGTAGGGAAAATTTAGGGAAATTCTTGCCAAATATCCCCACTACATCCAGCAATCAACCTTCTCTCTTCTTCGGTGGCTGTGAACTGAAGGAACCTTTAGGTGAGAAACCTTACATATTTGAAGAACCTATAAGGGAAGAAGAAGAAGAGGAACCCATTACTACTAAACCAACAACTGAAAACCAAAATGATAGAGGAAATAGAGAGAGAGTTGAGGGTGCCTTCCCCATTAGGGAAACCAATGGGGACACTAAGATGAAGACTATAAGCCCCTCTGCCCTACCTCAATTCCATGGCCTGACTACAGAGGACCCTGACACTTTCTATTTGAATTTGTTGTTATATGACGAACCTATGACTATACAGATGATGAGAAAAAGTTAAAATTGTTTCCATCTACCCTCAAGGATGCAACATTGCATTGGTTCATGGGTTTACGTGGAGATATCATCACAAATTTGGCTTAGATGCAGCAGGATTTTAAAAACAAATATAGGAATTATTGTAGGTCAAAGGATACTAAAGAAGATATTTTCAAGATGACCATGGGCTAGGACAAATCCTTAGAAGACTGTGAAGAAATATTCCATCTCAGTTACAAAAGGGCCATGTACACACTTGACCCTGAGTCACTAAAGTTAGTCCTACTCAGAGGATTAAGGGAAGATCTTCTGGATACCTTACACTTGTTAGCAGGAGGAGATATCTACCAATTACCCTATGAGGATATCAAGACTGTCTTCAGAAACCATTCTAGGGAAACCAGGAAAAAGGGTAGGCGTAGTCAACCTATGGCCAATACGTCATCTTCCAACTCATCCATTAAGGGTGAAATTGGAAATATGCTGGAAGATTTCAAAAGTGAGACGCTGCAAACCCTTGCCTTGCAATTGGATACCATGAACATCAAAAGCAATCAAGAGGAAGCAGAGAGAGTCTTGGCCATATTTTGGCCTAGATGCACCAGGAGGCATCCTAGGAATGAACGTCCATTGAACTGCATTGAAATTTTCTTGGTCTGTGAAGAAAATCACTCCACAGACAAGTGCCCTTCTTTAGCCGGACTTAAAGTTGTATATCAAGGAGCTGAAGGGGTCAATGAGAAGCTTTGATACATCAACCAAAGGATACCTCCTGGGCCTAGACCATACCAGCAGGGTATGCACGGGTCATCCCATGCATATTACAACCCCAACCAAACTATTATCACTTAAGAATTCCAATGCCAAAATTTCTCACATTAGTTTGATGGTAAAGGTCGGTGCTAGTCTAAGTTTGATTTTTGTGTCTTAGGAGTCTTGAGTCAACTATGCATTCTCATTCATCACCAGTCTCATAACCATGTGTTAGTTTTGTTTAAAGGTTACTATGTGCCACAAATCTCCTAAGGTGATTTCGTAGTGCATATAATCATTTTGAAGTGTTTTCGCAGCGCATAAATTCTTTTTAGCAGTTTCATAGTGCAACATGTTTTAGGTGATTTCGTAGCGCATAATTCAAAATTTACATTGACTGCAATGCGAAATCGTAGATTCATGCTATCTGCAGCAAATCTTTCCTAACTGTCAAATCTTTCAAGTTCAGTTATGGTTGCATCATTCACTGTCAGCTTATACACTCCACATATAATGTCCAACCGCTTATCTCCATCATTACAGCCGCTAGGTACATTGGTACACACGGATTGCAAGTTCCAAGAAAAGCCAAGTATTCATAGCCTTAATGATGATTGTATTCGTTGCATGAGGAACAAGTCTGCAAGTTTTCAATTTGAATGCATTGTTATCAAGCGAGGTAGTTATCAAGCGAGGTAGCCATTCAAGCGAGGCAGAGATTGAAGTTTGAGCAGCGCTAGTATTTCAAATCTCCATTACACTGAACCTTCATGGAGGGATCGACAGAAAGAAAAGACCACAGATCAGGCAGATGTTTGAGAAACGAACCTGAAGGTGTAGACATTATCTTGAAACACAAAGAAGTTGAGCATGCATTCAAGCAGGTTGGATGTTGGAATTTTTGTGAGAAACTACAGGGAGGTCATGTGCAAACCACCAAAGAATTTGCTTTGAATTTCATAGGGTTGAATTCAAAGGTTTGGATGCTCGAATTGCAAGTCTCACCAGAGGTAATATCCACAGTTACTGAGATTCCAAGGGGACAAGAAACTTGGTTTAAGAATTTCAAATTTGATATGACTCCCTGCAAAGAGTTTCTGAAGCCAGAATACATTGACTCAGATTTAAACAAGTCTGTGCCTAGAAATTATGTCAAAGACTCATATGCCAATCTTCTTACTTGTATACAGAGGTACCTTACCTGTGAAGGCAAATATAACAAGGTGTATTCATATCATTTCAAGCATCTGCTACATTTCACAGGAAATATATCCATTGATATACCTTTTTACTTATTCCGTAGCTTAAGTAAAATGTGTGATAAGGTGCAGCTAAGAAAAGAAGCCTATGAGACCTCATTGTTTCACCACGGTTTAATTAAGTTGATTGTTTTGCATGAACTCCAGAGAGTAGGTAGGGACTGGCCCACATTCATATTCATGTTTGGGTTCAAGAACGAGACCAGTATCAGTCCTCAAGCTGCAAAAGGTCTTCCAACAACAACTGGTCATCAGGCAGAAACAAGATCCAGGAGGTTTTCAAAGTTGAAGGCTAGGAAACAAGTAATAGAATCCACCAAGCCACTAACTATCCAGGATACACCCCAGCAGTCCCTTAAAGAGAAAGCTCAGGTCAAAGAAGGTGCACATGAATCAAGCATGGGTGAAGGAGTTCAAAGAAGAAGGACTAGGAGCCAGGTAGCTAAAGAAAAAGTCAAGTCAATGATATTTGAAGAAAGCCTTGTTTCAAAGGGAGACTTAAATGACTTATTGCAAGCCATTGATATTGAAGAATCTCCCCTAGTTCAAGCAGATTTGATAGAGTCAGGAAAAGACAAGGCTAAGAGAGTCAAAGCCTCGAAAAAACTCAAGTTTGATGATCAAGTTGTCAATTTGTCTTTAAGCCCAAAAGACCCATAACGAGGAAGTTTAAACAAATATAGGAGGTACTGCCAAGAACAGATGAAACAGGGGAGGTGACACAACCTCATGAAAGAAAGGATAAAGGCAAAGCAGTTACCATTCAAGAAGAAGATAGTGTGGAAGACTTGAAAAGGAGATTGGAATTGGCAAACTTTGAAATTTCTAGATTGAACAAATCCTCCAAGAAATTTGCAATTAAAGAGGCTTATTTTAACCAAATGCAAGCTCGGTGGGAGGACAAAACATTTCAAATACCCGAGGTGGTGGATTGTAATTTTCAATTCCGTAGTTGGACTATCCCTGCAATAAAAGAAGCACAGTTTATCAGAAAGGTCAATACAAACCTGAGAGCTGGGATCAGAGTCATGAAGAAACAAATTGAAGATTTAAAGATACAGTTGAGCCAGCAGAAAGAATTTCCTTAAGGCAGTCACACATCAAGTAAGGTTATGTTTCAAATTTTGATGGTTTTCCTTGTTATAATCCTTCTTGAAGAATCATACCTTTCCATTCAGTTTTGAAAAGCTTTGGAGCAATTGAAAAGGATATTTAAATATCAAGAGGCTCAAAATAGCAAAATTTTGGTTGAAACTGTGTTTTTTGGAATTACACAACAGTTTCGTAGCGCGCTACGAAACTGCTGAAGATGATGACTAACGCACAGTAGTTTCGTAGCGCGCTACGAAAATGCTGAAGCTACATATTCTAAACTCAGTCAACCGATTTTGGAATACAAAGGGAAACTTTTTGGAAAAGGAACATCTTGAAGGGATCATCTAAAGGTATCAACTTTCAACAAGGTCAAGACAGGTGAGGAAACATATATTTGAATCCAACTTTAAACTTTTTGTTATAAAGTGATCACATTTATTACAGTCCAAGATATGTCAGACATATTGGAGGAATTTTTTTCTTCACACATGGAAGAGGTTGACAGCACATCAAGGACGTGGCATTCTGATATATTTTGTATAATCAAAGATGAAGGGCATGGTTCATTGGATTCGAACATTTTTGAGGAAAACCAAAGGCCGATAAACAGGGGTAGTTTCCTATTTTTCAGGGGAAATGGAGAAGATGTGACATTGAGGACCAGTATGGAGCTTTGAACATCCACCACAGCCAAACTAAAAAATACCACTTGTCAAAGAACGAGAATGATTGTAATCAAGGCTATTATTAGCATAATATGGAGTTAGACTCCTATTTGATTTAGATCTCTAGAAAGTCTAGTAGCAGTTTGTTACATTTAATAGGCAGTTAAAATTTGAATAGGTGTCATTAGAAGTAGATTTCGAGTTCCCCTCATGCTTGAGGAGGAATCTCAGTTAGGTAGAAGAGCTCTATATATAGGAGAAAGAGCAATGTAATAAGGGTTGGAAATTTATAAGTAAAAGCTCTGATATTTGGCTTATGTAAAGACTCTGTTTTTTTTTGGTAATACAATACTGGCTTATGCTTCTCAAGAATCATAAAGATTTCAATGTAATGAGTTTCTTTTGTTGTCTTTTCATGTTATCTACAATGTTATGAGTATCTGATTACTTATAAATCGCTTACAGTGCTCTAATTTCCTTCATATACTCATAAACTGCCTTCTATGTGTTTGGTGTGTTGAAATCTGAATGCCTTGACTTTTATGCAAAGCCAACCCTGCTATTAATACTGAATCATATATGAATCCATAAGCGCAATGGATACTTGTTAGTTGTGTTTCCACCATTTTCATTTCTTAGTTGTTTCACAAGAGTTAGTCATCTTGATCATAATCAAAAACCTTCAATCCTTTGAGAGATTCCTCTCAGGTTGGGGAGGCTAAACCTCAGCCTAAAGTAGGTTTGAAACAGTTACTTGAAGTCTTCCTGGTCTACAGCCTTCCAGGGCCTGATTTTGAGATAACATTTTGGTGCGTATGCCAGGAGTCTGAAGATTATTCATTCCCGAAATCAAGAGACTGAACTTCTGAAGGTAGCAGGAGCTCAGAAAAAATTTCGAGGCTGCAATCTACCTTGGTGACTCCATACATTTTCAAAGTTTAAAGGTGGCTTCGAGAGGGAGATATACACGGAGCAATCCTGACCCAGATCCAACTACTCCTATGGAAAATCCAAACACCATTTCAAGGAGCAGACAATGATTTACTGAAACACCAGGTACTCCATCTTTTTCAAAATCTTTTCTCTCTGAATTTTCAATAAGTCCTAGGGAAAAAATTGTTGATGATAAGATTCATGAGGTTTTTTTGAGGTCTAAAAACGAAGAAGAACTTATTGGAATTATTCTAGATTTACAAAAAAGAGGTATTGATACTTCATCCTTAGTGTCACAAAAAGATAAGGAGGAATTTTGGGAGGTTGTTACTTCTGAATTATTGTTAGAAGAGGAAGACTTAAATAAACTCAAAGAGCTTGATCCTTTTGAAGTCTTACTCAAATCTAAAACTGGTCTACCCCTTCCAAATTGGAGTACATTTGTCAGTGGTTTGCAAAGTCCAAATAGTCCTTTTCGTATCAACACTTTATCCTCCGCCTCTGCTAGTCCTAGTAGCTCTAAGACACTAGGAAATCCACCTCATATCAGTTCTGGTCCCTTTGTACCTACAGTACCTGTCATCACTACTCCTCCATTAATTATGGTCGTACCTGCTAGGTATGCTCCACTAGCCCTCCCTGCTGTTTTACATGACCTTCCCAGCAAATATGCTGCTAGAATTCCAACATGGGGTGGGGATGAAGATATCACAGCAGAAGAACATGTAGACAGATTCAATGATTTTGTGGACAGAGAGGAAGTTGATGATGAGGATGTGAAGCTTAGATTGTTTGCACAAACCTTCATTGGAGAGGTTAGAAAATGGTTTAAGGCTCTTACAGCTGGAAGCATTCACAGTTGGGCAGAGTTTGAAGATAGTTTTCTAAGGAAATGGGGAAATAGAACTAACCCTGTCCAAGCTCTTACTGAATACAACAATCTTAGAAGATCTCCTGATGAAACTGTCCAAAACTTCTCCAAGAGGTTTAATAAAATATACAATTCCATCCCAGCCCATTTGAAACCTCCTGGGGCCTTGGCACAACTGAGATATGCCGAAGCATTTGATTCTGACTTCTCCCTGTTACTCAGAGAAAGGGATTCTGCTACTCTTGCTGACATGCAAAACGATGCAATTAAAGTGGAAGTAAACATGATTTCTGCTAAGAAATTGAAGATGGAAAAAGCTAAACTGAAAGAAGAAGAGAAACCTTCCACTTTAGCTCCAGAAGATAAGTTTGAATCAATGATGAAGACCATGGAAAAATTAATGGATCGGTTGGCTCTTGGGAATACCTCTGCTCCCCCAGCACAGCAGGAACCTCAATTTAGGAATCCTCAGTTCAGAAGACCTCAAAATCAGCAAAGGCCAAGAGAAAACAGAAATCAACAGCCAGATCCTCCAGTAAGACCTCCTTTCCAGCAAAATTTGGTGGATGAAGAAGATGAACCTGAAATTCCTGAGGAGTCCATCCATTGTCTTGATGAAGAAGTGTCAGGGATTTTCTTGACTAAGGAAGAACATGATGAGTCCAGTATGACCAAACCAGGAGAAGAGCCTTCAGACTATTTAAAGGGCTATCAGCATGCTATCTTTGAGATGCAAAAGCAGTACAATCTCAGGAATAGAAACGTGCCCATTACAACAAGAAAAGCACAGCCCAAGAAGGATGCCTCAAAGTCTGTTGAAGATAAGAAGGACAAATCAAAGGTTGCTGAAGGTAAAGATGATTCTCCACCTGGCAAAAAGGATATTCAAGCTCCATCACCTACTAAAGAAATTGAGAAGACTGTTTCTGTTTTTAACCTTGAGAATGAGATTGCAAAAATCAAGATATCAGTCCCCTTTAGTGAAATCCTCAAGGTAGATAAATATAGAAGTAAGATCGTTGAAATGATCAATTCACAACCAGGAGTAGCTGATATCTTAAATGTACAAGAAGATAATCATGTTATTTACTTGGGTCCAAGACTTGAAGATGAATAGAATGAAGAGTTTCCTCCTTTCTACATAAGCATTAGCATTCATGATATGACTTTACATAATGCTATGTTAGATTCAGGGGCATCTCATAATCTTATGCCCAAGGTGATCATGGAAAGACTGGGATTAGAGGTAACTAGACCATATAAGGATTTATTTTCCTTTGATTCAAAAAGAGTTCAATGCATTGGTTTGATTAAAGATGTTGTTGTGGGTCTCACACAAATTCCAGCGAAAACAATTGTCATGGACATTGTTGTGGTTGACATTCCACCTAAGTTTGGGATGCTTCTCTCAAGATTGTGGGCAGCAAAAATCAAGGGCATGATGCAGATGGACCTTACCTATGCTACTATCCCTGTTTTTGGTGAGCAAAGGAGGCTGTATTGGGAGACTAGAATGGATTATATGGTAAGCAGCAAAGATAAACCTCAAAACTTTCCCATTTATTCATTTGACACTGGTCTTGGATCAGCCATCCTTTTCAATGAGTCAATTGGAGAAGAATCAGAGGATAAACTTTCAGGAAACCAGTGCCAAGGAGATCAGCAAAAAGATGAAAATGAGACAACAGGTTGGTGGTCATTATATTTTGATGGATCAGCAGGAAGAGAGGGAGCAGGAGCTGGGATTTGGATCACAAGTCCTGATAAAGAAAGTAAGTTTCTCTCCTACAAGCTAAATTTTGATTGCACTAACAATATGGCTGAGTATGAATCTCTGATTTTGGGTTTAGAAGCTTTGTTAAAGTTGAAAGCTAGAAACATTGCTGTTTGTGGAGATTCTGAATTGGTAATAAAACAAGTGGAAGGTGCTTACCAAACCAAGGATGTAAGGATGAGGGCATATAGAAACTTAGTGTTGGATATGTTGGAAAAGTTTCAGGCTCATACTTTTAGTATCAAAACCAGAGACCAAAACTCTATTGCAGACTCTCTTGCTGTTTCTGCCAGCCTTTTTATTATTCCTATACACTCTTCTAAAAAATATGAGGTGGAGGTTCGTCACCGACCAGTTATACCAGATAACATCATTAATTGGCAGGTCTTTGAGGATGATCAGCAGGTGAAGAATTTCATTGAGTTAAAGGGAGAATTTCAGAGCACTCAAATGGATCAGCAAAATATGTTTATGGAATCAAAGGAGAAGTCTGAAGTCTTACAATTAAAAAACAACTTAATTCCAAAAGGTCTCATTCCCCTTGAGAAATTGTTTGATCAAAACGATGTATTCAAAGCACCAAAATTACAAGATGATGAGGAAGAGGTGGAAAGTTGCAATTTAGGAGATTCAGTTGTGCCTAAGATGGTCAAGATTTCGAAATTTCTTTCAGCTGATATGAAGACTAAATATGTTGAGATGATGAAAAGGTTCATTTATGTTTTTGCATGGAGCTATGATAACTTGAAACAATATGATTCCTCAATTATACAGCATACCATTCCTATTAAGGAGAATGAAAAGCCTTTCAAGCAGAAGTTAAGAAGAATTAATACTCTTCTTATGCCATTGATTGAAAAGGAAGTGAAAAAACTTTTTGATGCTAAGATTATTGTTCCAATCAGATTCTCAAATTGTCTTGCTAATTTGGTCCCAGTTACAAAAAAGAATGGAGAGATTAGGATTTGTATAGACTTCAAAAATCTGAATAAAGCTTCATTGAAAGATAATTATCCTCTTCCCAAGATGGATCTGATTCTGCAAAACATTGTTGGTTCACAAAGGATGTCTATGCTTTATGGTTTCTTAGGGTACAATCAGATCCTTGTTCATCCAGATGATCAAGAGAAAACAACCTTCACAACGCCATGGGGAACATTCATGTACGCCAAGATGCCTTTTGGTCTCATGAATGCAGGAGCCACTTTCGAGAGAGCAATGGATATTGCTTTTGCTGAAGAAAAGGACAAACCAGTGGTGGTTTATCTTGATGACATCACAGTTTTTTCAAAGAGAGAAGAAGATCATTTGAAGCACCTTGAAAGAGTTTTGCTGAAATGTAGAAGGTTTGGTATTTCTCTTAATCCAACTAAAAGTATTTTTTCTTTAACCTCTGGCAAACTTCTTGGTCATGTCATTTCTAAAGAAGGAATTAGAATTGATCCTAATAGAGTTAGTGCAATTCAAAAGTTAGATCTGCCAAGAAGTAGGAAAGAAATTCAATCCTTTCTTGGAAAAGTCAACTTTGTTAGACGATTCATTCCTAACTTTGCTGAAGTTGTCAAGAATATAACAAAGATGTTGAAAAAGGGAGTGGACTTTAAGTGGACAGCTGAAGCAAAGAAATCGTTTGAGGAGATCAAGAAGGCACTCACACAAGCACCAGTACTTATCAGCCCAGATTTTACCAAAGAATTCCTTATTTTTACATTTGCTTCTGAGGATACAATTGTTGGAGTTCTGCTGCAAAAGGGAAGTCAAGGTACTGAACAACCTATTTCTTTCTTTAGCAAGACATTAGCAAATGCTGAACTGAAGTATAATATCCTAGAGAAGCAAGCCTATGCCTTGGTGAAAGCAATAAAGGATTTCAAGATCTATGTTTTGCATTCTCACATTGTTGCCTATGTTCCAAATGTTGTTATAAAGGATATTCTAACACAGGTTGATCCGGATGGAAAAAGGAGCAAGTGGATAGAAAAATTGTTAGAGTATGACATTGAGATTAAACCCACGAAGTTGGTAAAGGGTCAAGCCTTAGCCAATCTACTAACACAATCAAATTTGGACTATCTTGACATTAACTTGAGTGCAGAGATCTCAGAAATTTCTGAAAATGAAGAGGATTTGGTCCAAATAAATGAAAAATTCTTGGTTTCAGAATGGTACAAGGATGTAGCATTTGTTTTGCAACATAATAAAGCCCTGGTAATCTTTCAAAATCCAAAGCCCGATTTGTCAAGCTGAAATCTTTAAGATATTTTGTGTATGACCAAAATTTGTTTTGGAAAGATGCAGGAGGGATATTGTTAAATTGTCTCCTTGAAGAAGAAGCTGATAAAGTAATTGATGAATTCCATAAGGGAGATTGTGGAGGACATCACTATTGGAAAGCTACTGCAAACAAAATCTTGAGGGCTGGATATTTTTGGCCAACTATGTTCAGAGATATCTACAAAAAAGTAGCTACATGTCATGAATGTTAAGTGTTTGAAGGAAAGAGGAAGCTTGTGCCATTGCCTTTGGTTTCTATATATGTTGAAGCGCCCTTCCAGCAATGGGGATTGGATTTTATAGGGGAAATTCATCCTCCTTCATCAGGTCAACATCGCTGGATTCTCACAGCCACTGATTACTTTACCAAATGGATAGAAGCAATCCCGACAAGGCAAGCAAATGATTCAGTGAGTATCTCTTTCTTAGAAAATAATATATTATCAAGATTTGGTTGCCCAATGAAGATTATAACTGACAATGCTCAAGCTTTTAAGTCCAAGAAGATGATTAATTTTTGCCATCAATATCACATTTCTCTTGGACACTCTACTACTTATTATCCGCAAGGAAATGGCCTTGCTGAGTCATCAAATAAAAGCCTTGTGAGGATCATCAAGAAGCTACTACAGGAAAATAAGAAAGCTTGGAATTTGAAATTGAAATATGCTTTGTGCTGACCGGATTTGTACAAAGAGATCCATTGGGACATCGCCATATGAGTTAGTATATGGTGTTGAAGCCATATTTCCAACATCCCTTGGAGTACCTGTAATGAAGCTGATTCAAGGATTAGAGGAGGAACCAAACGTTGTACAAAGAAGGATCAATCAGTTGATAGCCTTGTAGGAGAAAAGAAATGAGGTGTTTGACAGTCATCAACAAAGTCAGAACAGAATCAAGAGAACATTTGATAAGAAGATCAAAGAAGTTACTTTTCAGATCCATGATAGAGTGTTGAAATGGGAAGCTAGAATTGAAGAGAAAGGTAACCACGGTAAATTTGAAAATTTGTGGAAAGGGCCATATCAAATTTCTGCTTTTCATGGAAACAACACTTACATTCTGCAAGAGATTGATGGAAAACCATATGCTGGAGGACCTGTCAATGGCAAGTTCCTAAAGCATTATTATTGATAAAATTTCTGCCAATTTCTCACATCATTGTATATATTCATTTTATCAGTTTTTCTTTTGTTGCAAATAATGACAAGCTGAACAGAACGCTTAAGCCCGAGGTGAAGGCCCAAGAAGCTGGAAAGAGATGCTTGTCAAGCATATCTATGTTTATCATAAAATGGATAAAGCACTGGACCTACGAGTTCTTAGTGTACTACAGGAGCACACTATCCCAAGTGTAGCCACTATTATCACTTAAGAATTCCAATGCCAAAATTTCTCACATTAGTTTGATGGTAAAGGTCAGTGCTAGTCTAAGTTTGATTTTTGTGTCTTAAGAGTCTTGAGTCAACTATGCATTCTCATTCATCACCAGTCATTCTCATTCATCACCGGTCTCATAACCATGTGTTAGCTTTGTTTAAAGGTTACTATGTGCCACAAATATCCTTAGGTGATTTCATAGCGCATATAATCATTTTGAAGTGTTTTCGCAGCGCATAAATCATTTTTAGCAGTTTTGCAGTGCAACATGTTTTAGGTGATTTCGAAGCGCAACATGTTTTAGGTGATTTCGTAGTGCATAATTCAAAATGTACATTGACTGCGCTGCAAAATCAGAGATTCGTGCAATCCGCAGCGAATCTTTCCTAACTGTCAAATCTGTCAAGTTCAGTTATGGTTGCATCATTCACTGTCAGCTTATACACTCCACATATAATGTCCAACCACTTATCTCCATCATTACAGCCGCTAGGTACATTGGTACACACGAATTGCAAGTTCCAAGAAAAGCCAGATATTCACAGTCTTAATGATGATTGTATTCGTTGCATGAGTAAAAAGTCTGCAAGTTTTCAATTTGAATGCATTGTTATCAAGCAAGGCAGAGATTGAAGTTTGAGCAGCGCTAGTATTTCAAATCTCCATTACATTGAACCTTAATAGAGGGATCAGCAGAAAGAAAAGACCACAGATCAGGCAGATGTTTGAGAAACGAACCTGAAGAAAGCCCTATTTCAAAGGGAGACTTAAATGACTTATTGCAAGCCATTGATATTGAAGAATCTCCCCTAGTTCAAACAGATTTAATAGAATCGGGAAAAGACAAGGCTAAGAGAGTCAAAGCCTCGAAAAAACTCAAGTTTGATGATCAAGTTGATAAATTTGTCTTTAAGCCCAGAAGACCCATAACGAGGAAGTTTAAACAAATACAGGAGGTACTGCTAAGAACAGATGAAACAGGGGAGGTGACACAGCCTCATGAAAGAAAGGATAAAGGCAAAGCAGTTAAAATTCAAGAAGAAGATAGTGTGGAAGACTTGAAAAGGAGATTGGAATTGGCAAACTTTGAAATTGCTAGATTGAGGAAAGCCTCCAGGAAATTTGCAATCAAAGAGGCTTATTTTAACCAAATGCAAGCTCGGTGGGAGGACAAAACATTTCAAATACACAAGGTGGTGGATTTTAATATTCAATTCCGTAGTTGGATTATCCTTGCAATAAAAGAAGCACAGTTTATCAGAAAGGTAAATACAAACCTGAGCGCTGGGATCAAAGTCATGAAGAAACAAATTGAAGATTTAAAGATACAGTTGACCCAACAGAAAGAATTTCCTTAAGGCAGTCACACATCAAGTAAGGTTATGTTTCAAATTTTGATGGTTTTCCTTGTTATAATCCTTCTTGAAGAATCATACCTTTCCATTCAGTTTTGAAAAGCTTTGGAGCAATTGAAAAGGATATTTAAATATCAAGAGGCTCAAAATAGAAAAATTTTGGTTGAAACTGTGTTTTTTGGAATTATACAACAGTTTCGTAAGAAACTGTTGAAGCTACATAATCTAAACTCAGCAACTGATTTTGAAATACGAAGGGAAATTTTTTGAAAAAGGAATATCTTCAAGGGATCATCTAAAAGTATCAACTTTCAACAAGGTCAAGATAGGTGGAGGAAACATATATTTGAATCCAACTTTAAACTTTTTGTTATAAAGTGATCACATTTACTATAGTCCAATATATGTCAGACAGCTTGGAGGAGTTTTTGTCTTCACACATGGAAAAGGTTGATAGCACATCAAGGACGTGGCATTCTGATATATTTTGTATAATCAAAGATGAAGGGCATGGTTCATTGGATTCGAACATTTTTGAGGAAAACCAAAGGCCGATAAACAGGGGTAGTTTCCTATTTTTTACGGGAAATGGAGAAGATGTGACATTGAGGACCAGTATGGAGCTTTGAACATCCACCACAGCGAAACTAAAAAAAACCACTTGTCAAAGAATGAGAATGATTGTAATCAAGGCTATTATTAGCATAATATGGAGTTAGACTCCTATTTGATTTAGATCTCTAGAAAGTCTAGTAGCAGTTTGTTACATTTAATAGGTAGTTAAAATTTGAATAGGTGTCATTAGAAGTAGATTTCGAGTTCCCCTCATGCTTGAGGAGGAATCTCAGTTAGATAGAAGAGATCTATATATAGGAGAAAGAGCAATGTAATAAGGGTTGGAAATTTATAAGTAAAAGCTCTGATATTTGGCTTATGTAAAGACTCTATTTTTTTTTGGTAATATAGTACAGGCTTATGCTTCTCAAGAATCATAAAGAGTTCAATGTAATGAGTTTCTTTTTTTGTCTTTTCATGTTATCTACAGTGTTATGAGTATCTGATTACTTAGAAATCTCTTACAGTGCTCTAATTTCCTTCATATACTCATAAACTGCCTTCTATGTGTTTGGTGTGTTGAAATTTGAATGCCTTGACTTTTATGCAAAGCCAACCCTGCTGTTAATACTGAATCATATATGACTCCATAAGCCCAATGGATACTTGTTAGTTTTGTTTCCACCATTTTCATTTCTTAGTTGTTTCACAAGAGTTAGACATCTTGATCATAATCATAAACCTTTAATCCTTTGAGAGAGCCCTCTCAGGTTGGGGAGGCTAAACCTCAGCCTAAAGTAGGTTTGAAATAGTTACTTGAAGTCTTCCTGGTCTGCAGCCTTCTAGGGCCTGATTTTGAGATAACACAAACCACAACTATACCTTCTTGGGGACCCCTTGCTCATCCTTCATGGTCTACACCCCCTCCTTGGTCCTATGCATCTCAGTATCATTCCTAGCTAGCCAAACAGTCATTTCAACCTTATGTTCTGCCACAACCTTAGTGGAATACCCAACTCTAGAGGTGGAGGCCCCAATACAACAATGCTTCAACTCTATTTCCTCCACCACCTACCCAACCAAAACTCTTACAATCTTCTCCACCCAAGAAACCCCAAATTCCTGCCCAGCCAAATATGAACCTGAACAATAGGTAGGCGCAACAAGTATATGGTGGAGAGACATCATGCCCAGCTTATGCTGTAGAAATCTAGGAGATCAACCTAAGATCTAGGAGAATTCTCCCAGATAACAAACCTCCCTCTCCATATAGGGAGGTTGAGGAAGAAAAAGACAAAAGTAACCTTAAAGTAAGTCCACCCTTTCCTAAGAGATTAGCCCAGCCACTCCAGCCTACCCCAGAAGAAATTGAACTTTTGGGAGCATTGAAAAATCTATGTGTAAAGATTCCCCTTCTCAAGGCAATAAAAGATGTTCCCATTTATAATAATTTGATAAAGGAGAAATGCTTCAAGCATCCAAGAAGAAGAAAAAGGGATGCCCCTACCATTAATGTCATTGGGTAGCTGTCTGACTTAATGCTGGGGCAGGTAATATGTCTGAAATATTTGGACCCTGGAAGTCTTAAAGTAGATGTGCACATCAATGTCACCATTGTCCAACACACTCTGATTGATCTGGGGGCTGCCATTAATGTGATGACCAATGACACCATGCTCAAGCTCAACCTTCAAGGGTCATTAAGGAAGACCACAACAGTTCTACAACTTGTAAACCATTCCACAATCACCTCTGAGGGAATTTTGGAGGATGTGATGGTCTCCATTGACACCTGGGAGTACCCTGCAAATTGTCTAGTTCTCCAACCTATGGCTAAGCTTATCGGTTACCCTCTCATCCTTGGGAGGCCATGGTTGGCAACAACCGATGCTTACATTAGTTGCAGAGCTGGGAGAATGACCATCAAGAATGGACATATGTCCAAGTAGTTAGTCATATACCCTCTTGCTCAACCTTCTCTAGAGCATGATTTACCTTTTTAGTTGGAGGAGGAGGAATAAGATGAGGCTTATTCAGCCCAAATTTATGCTTTGCAAGCAACCATAGGAGGAGGACAGCAAGATGAGGATGACTTAATTAAATACGTACTCCAAATTCCAACTCCTAGTTCGTTACCATTAGAATAAGAAGTAAGGGAAACCTAGAACAATCATCAAATTGACTTATGCTTGGCCAATTCCAACCCACTCCATTTCAAAACCATAGAATTTGGCCTAGAGAAAACTTTGAAAATTAATGCATCTCTTTCTGCTCTCGAAGAGGAAATCCTATGCAACATGTTAAGAGAAAACCTAGAATCCTTCGCTTGGAGTTACAAGGAAATGAAGGGAGTACACTGCCCAGTGTGTACTCACCACATATACATCAAAAAAGGTTGCAGGCTAGTTCGTCAACCACAAAGGAGGATGAATCCAACTCTTAAAGATATAGTCAAAGAAGAACTACAAAAATAGCTAGATACAGGATTCATTTACCCTATCTCTGACAAAGAGTGGGTCTCTCCTTTAGTGTTAGTTCCCAAGAAAAATGGTAAGCGGAGGATTTGTGTCGATTACAGGGATTTGAACAAATCCACAAAGAAGGATCATTTTCCCCTACCCTTCATTGTCCAAGTGCTAGATGGCCTAGCAGGGAAGAAGTTATTTTCTTTCCTAGATGGATTCAGTGGGTAAAACCAAATCCAAATCTACCCAAAATACCAGGATAAGACCACATTCACCTGTCCTTGGGGTACTTTTGCCTATAGGGTCCTTCCTTTTGGCCTATGCAATGCTCCTACTACTTTCCAAAGAGTAGCCTTGAGTATTTTTTCTAAATTAGTACATGACGCGGTGGAAATTTATATGGATGACTTTACACCTTATGGTTGTGATTTTCAAGAAGCCCTGACTAACCTAATCAAAGTATTGCACAAATGCATTGAAATGAGCCTGTCTCTCCATCTAGAAAAATGTGAATTCTTAATGACTAAAGGGACCGTGCTAGGTCATTCAATATCTCAACAAGGATTTCAGGTGGACCCAAACAAAATAGGAATCATCCAAAGGGTCCCACCTCCTCAAAAGCAGAGGGATGTCAGGAGTTTCTTGGGGTTAGTTGGATACTCCTGAAGGTTCATAAAGGACTTTAGAAAGTTGGTCTCTCCTTTATTTGGGTTGTTGGCCAAAGATTCTAAGTTTATATGGTCAAAGAGTTGTCAAGAGGCCTTAGACATTTTAAACGGTAATTTAACCGTTGCACCAATTCTTTGAGGCCCAAACTGGGCCCTCCCTTTTCATATTCATGTTGATGCCTCACACAAAGCCATAGGAGCAACCTTAGGTCAAGTAGAGGAGAAATTCCTCTATGCCCTATATTTTATCAGTAAGAACTTGTCAAATGTTGAGCTAAATTATACTGTGACAGAAAAGGAACTCCTGGTTGTTGTGCATTCATTAAACAAATTTAGGCATTACATTACAGGCTATCAAACATTTGTGCATATTGACCATGTTGCAATGAAATATTTAATGAACAAACCAGTTGTGAATGCTATAATTATAAGATGGTTGATTTTATTACAGCAGTTTGATCTAACTATTGTTGATAAGCCTAGTAAGGAAAATGTTGTTTCAGACTTTCTATCTAGGATGAATTTGCTTGCAGGTGAAGAAGGAATGGTGGATGACTAGTTACCAAGTGAGCATTTGTTTGTTATTTTACTTTTCTCCCCATGGTTTTTTGATATAGCAAACTATTTGGTATCAACACAATTCCCACCAAACTTGCCCTCCAAAGAAAAGAGCAAGATAGTCAGGAAAATCACCCCCTTCACTTGGATTAGGGGCAATCTCTTCAAACTTGGCCCAGATCAAATCTTGAGAACGTGTGTAAGGGAAGAGGAAATTTTTGACATCCTTCTGACCTGTCATGATGGGCCTTGTGGAGGTCACTTTGCAACAAAGAGGACAACATTCAAAGTGTTACAAATGGGCTATTATTGGCCCACTCTTCATTAGGATGTTAAGAAGTACATTAGTCAGTTTGATTGGTGCTAGATGATGGGAAAGCCTACTCCAAGAGATGAAATGCCCCTACAACCTCAAATGACTTTTGAGCCATTTGAAAAGTGGGCCATGGACTTCATTGGGCCTATAAACCCTCCTTCAAAGCAAAAACAGTACATTATTGTGTGCATTGATTATTTGACTAAGTGGGATGAAACCAAGGCAATTAAGGCAACAACATAAGAGAAGGTGGCTGAGTTCCTAAGGGATATTGTATTCTACAAATTTGGGTAGCCTAGAGAGCTAGTCACAGACCAAGGAAGACAGTTTACCTCCAACATGATTGAAGAACTTCTCATCCATCACAAAATCAAGCATAGGACCTCCACTCCTTATCATCCACAAGCTAACGGGCAAGTGGAGGTGACCAACAGGGCATTCAAGAGCATCTTAACAAAGGTAGTAAGTAGCAACAAGAAGGATTGGACAGAGAGACTAGTTGAGGCCACTTGGGCCTATAATACAACATGGAAGACCACCACTGGATTTACACCCTATGAGCTAGTCTATGGGAAAGAGGATTTTTTGTCCATTGAGTTTGAATATAACACATTGAGGATGGTAGCCCAACTAGATTTGGATCTCAGTCATGCACAGAAAGAAAGATTGTTCCATTTGAATGGCTTGGATGAATTCAAAATGTAGGCCCTCCTACATACACAGATAATTCAGCTTCAGAGGAAGATCTGGCATGCTATATATATTAAGGAGAATCAATTTCAAGAGGGCGATTGGGCATTGTTATATGATTCTAGGTAAAAATAATTCAAGGGAAAGCTAAGGACAAGATGGCTCGGACCTTATGTGGTGGAAAGGTGCCATGACAATGGTTTAGTGCAAATCAGAACTATAGATGAAGAAGTCATTCCATTTCTTGTTAATGGACACCGATTGAAAATGTACAAGAGGCCTTTATGAAAGCAAGAGTTCATTGACAATATCAATAAAATAGTGATGATGGTGGAGCAATTTCCAGCTCCCTCATCAGGTCACTAAAAACAAAAAATAATAAGGACTCAGGTGAAAACCTCATGAGGTGCCTGAGTCCCATTTTTGGGTTGAAAACCTCGTGAGGCGGCCCAAGGATGAGAAAAAATAGAAAGAAGAATAATAAGATCCCTAGGTGAAAACCTTCCTTGAGGTGGGCAGGGCAAACATCTAGGGTGAAAACCTCTTTGAGGTAGCCTAGGTGTTTCTCAAAAAAAAAAAAAAAAAAAAAAAAACAAAAACAAAAAAAGAGAAAAAAGACATAGTTGTTATTTGGAGGTGGGTGAAAAAGACAACCAAGGAGCAAAGAGAGGATCCAAAGGGAACCCTTGCTCACATATATTCATCTCCTTCACTCCTTACCATGCATCTTCCATCAATTCCATTGCTTTTTTCACTTAATTTCTTCTATTTAGGAGATTTCTACAGGATCCCTTATATTCCTACAGGATTCTCCAAAAGCCTATGGGGAGCAATCTGAGGGTGAATGGTAGGTTGGTTAGGTCCTATAGTAGCCTATCCCATAGAATATCAATCATCAGCTACAAGACTTCACTAGGATGATCCAGGAGCTCCACAACAACATCAACATCAATTCTTCATTCACAGACAACAAAGGAGGAAGAAGAATGACCATGCAGCAAATAAGCAATGCAATGCATCTGATCTTCAACAGCTTGTTGATGCCCCGAAATTCGTTGCAACAACATCGGGGAAACCACCCGGTCCGGAACTTAGTGCAGCTCCTTTTCCGTTTGGAATAGTGGCTCCGACTGGGGATAACGGGACCAGTTTCCCAAAAATTATAAGTGAACGGGATGGATGGATGATTTAAGATATGAAATGATAATAAACAAATAACTAAACTATAAAAGAAATACAAAAACTATAAGCTAATCCCAGGACTTATCAATTCAGACAGTACAGCGTTTGATAAACTATGCTTAATGACAGGCATATAGATGACACTAACAACAAGCATAGATGTTTAATCATTTGAGATTGCTCTGCGTAAGTAGTTACGCAGAGCTATAATAGCGAATTACTGCACTCAGTCATTTATATCATTGATACATACATGAGTGAAAGATAACAAATCACAAAACATTCAATAGTGATATGAAATGCAGACTTGTTGTTGTATTACATACATGTATTCAATAATAGCAAAGTAATAACACAGCAATTCATATAACTGAAAAGAGAACAGATACAGATAATAGTACCATGCAAGCTGTTTGATCAATCCAATATATTAATCGCTATGTCGCAGTCCTTCCTTCCAACCAGAAAGCATTCCAAGCAAACGACAATAGTGCACAATTTACTTAAACAGCATTCCAAGTAAAATTAAGGACCAGTGGTCGAGTTTCAAAAAAGAATATAGACTGAAGCACAATAGTGCAAACTTCAGCCTTTTAGTCTTTTACAAAATTTTACGACCCTTTCCAAAACAATGAAAGGGTCTATAAATACTATGCTAATCTAACTACTAAATATCTAAAAACTGAAAACTAAGAAATCGGCATCAACAAATATCATTTTGCATTTGGGTGATTCGGCAGTCGGCGACGATGCTTCAGTCAGCTGTCTCTTTGCCTTTACTCTTTCGCTGACATATCGCCAGCATTGGCTCTACTTCTGGTGGAGTATTGAGGCGAGAAGTCAGCTGTGCATCATATGTGGCATCTTGGAAATCGGCGATCAGGTATCGGAGAGCGTCGGTTAGGCAGTTAAGAGCCGACCTTTGAGAATGCGGTTTAATCAGGAAAAGCCAGTATGCATCGGAGGTCAAGGTATTCACTCCAGTGATTAACCGCCCTTGTTCTTCCAGCTTAAGATAATTCTTGTGCTCCAGCATATTCGCGGTTGTTATGTTTCCAGGTGTGCATTGTGAAATCATGTTAGCCAGATACAATGTATCATTGACTATATTGATCATGTTTTTGGAAATTGTTTTGCACCTGGATGCTGCCCTCTCTGCCTTCATTACCTGTGTTTCCCATTCCATGAAAAGTATGTTCTTGTATGTTTCACTAATTCGGGCTAAATTAGCAGCTTGCCCTTCTGGAGTATCTTGCCATTCAATATATTCTATTATTTCATCTTCGGCCTGATCCAAGTTAGTCCTGGCTTTCTCGATTTTCCCACATACTGCTGTAGATATATCACAAAGTGACTCAGCTTCAACTAGCTGTTGGCACAAAAGTCTGATCTGGATATCAAAGCGCCATTTATCAGAGTTGCCTCTGCTCTGAAATCTTCAATACTCTTGGCACCTTTGATACCTTCAAGCTGTGCTGAGAGCTGAACTATTTGATCCTCTTTAGATTTCATTAACAGCTCATTTGATGCCTCCAACTGTGATAATGCCTCTGCCAATTCTCGTGTTTAATGTCACTTTGGTCTATCCTTAGTTTTTCAATTTGCTGGGTTAACAAATGATTCTCTTGTTGTTGAGCCAGCAATTGTTCTTCTGCCTGTGTCGCCTTATTCTTTGCCTCTATCACTTCTGCTTGCAATGCATATACCTCATGCTCTTTAGTCTTCAAAAGAAGACTCACTTCGGATGCTTTGTCAATGGTTGCTGCTGAATAAGCTCCCGCAAATTGCGACAGCTTTGTTAAATCTTCAGAGGGACTTAATTCTCCCTTCCAGACGACATTGCCCGTGACTGTTTGCTCATTTGAAACAGAAGGTTGATCAAGCCTTCGCCTCTTCCTTGAGCGTCTTACAACGGCTTTATGCTTAGGGCTGTAGAAAATGTCTAGAGGAGGAATTTCCTCTACCTGAAGATCAACTTGATCAGATGGATTCTGAGTAACTTCTTCAACGTTCTGTAATGTGGGTGGGCCGCTGGTTCCTTCAAGAACCGGAGAAACAATAGTATCGGGAGTCTTTAAGGCATCTGAGTCTTTGGAGGCTTCTTTACCACTTATAATGGAATCAAATTGATTCCATTCCTTAATTAATTCAGTATCAACAGAGATTTGCTTACTCTGTTCTTTTTCTTTTTCAATTCTCTGTTGTTCTTCAAATGCCTTCCGCTGTTGCTCCTCTTGTACTCTCTGTTGCTGTTCCTCCAATTCCTTTTTCTGCCTATCTTCCAGTTCTTTCCTTATTTTTTCTTCTTCCTCTCGTTTCCTCTGTTCTTCTATTTCTCTTTGTCTCTGTTCTTCTTGCTCAATTTGTGCTTTTTGCTGCCTTTCTATTTGTTCTCTTCTATGACTTTCTGCCTGCAGCTTTCTTTGACTTTCCTCCTGTTCTCTAATTGTAACGGGAGGTGAATTTATTTCTGGTTGATCAGGCTCGCTTGAGGATGAAGTTGGGGTTGTAGATAATAACTTTAGAGGCAAAGTTTGCAACCTTTGCTTTCTAAGTTTATTAAATTCAGTTAATTCCATATCTTCATATCTCATCGCAGCAAGTTGTTTGACTTGGCTTATTGAATCAGCACCCATGAACAGGTCGTCAAACTGGTCTTCTTGGTGAACAACCTTTGTCAGCTTAGCCTGTTCCAAGGCAATGAAAGCAGTCTTTTTCGGGTCATAGAGTCTGTTGGGAATAGAAACTAGAGATAGCATTTGGAGTTTTGCTGCTTCCTTTTCTGCATGCTTATAATTTAGCAGCGTATAAACTCCAATTCTTAAAGGAAAAGATGGCCATCCTCTCTTCTTCTCTTCTTTGAGAGTTTGGGTAACACCTTCAGACATTATCTGATAAGAGATTTCTCGGGCTAACAGTTTGTCTGGCATGTATAAGGGAAGAACATGTGGCCTGGCCTTGCTTCCAAAAACTCTGATATAAGAAAAACATTCTTCGCCGAACCAATGGGCTACGGCTGGTAGGTCAAAAGAGGCTTCATAGGAAATCCTAGGGATAGGTCTGTCAAAAATAGAATAGTGAACGGGAACCATAAAACCATTGCAAATTTGGTACAAATGGTCTTTGTGAGAAGGTTTCCACAATTTACGATGATACAAATGAATAGGTGTTGGGTCATGGGTTGTCCATCTCCAACCAAGGACAGGAAACTCAGAATTAAAACAAAGGGCATCCATAATGTATGCAGAGTAATAAAAAGGTGGGATTTTTCTCTCAGTGACTCTGGTTTTGGCCCTAAACTCACGAATAGCTAAGACCAACTTATCAGACAGGATAGTGGCCCAATCCATAATTATACTATTAACGGCCGCTTCCATTAAGGGAACCATATCAACATGGATATTTGCAGAATCATGAAATCCCCACAATCTACACATCATAATTCCAGCATAGCAGTAAGGTGAAGCCAAAGAGGCATTGGAGTACTTACCCGACATATCCTGCTTGTGTTTTGCTGGATTTTGCCTCCAATCTCGGAGAGGTTCGGCTGGTGATTCATTCTCTCTGGCGAATTTCTCCACAAATGCTCTGTTATAGACTTGCTCGGGATTGGGCAAATGATACATTCGTCTCAAGTCGTCAGGCTTGAAGGAGCCGAAAATCCTTCCATCCTTAGAAACGAAGGTTCTATTAGTGAGAGGAATTTCTTCAATTGCCCAACGTACCACATCAGTATAAGGCAAGACTTGTTCCCTGGCTGCTATTCTGTGCAGAAAAGAGTCAGCCAAATCTTTAAGAGTTGCCTCAGACTTTCTTAGTTCATCCACACTTGCCTCCATTACTGTCGCTTCTGGTTGTTCTCCTTCTAGCAAATTGTATGTCCCTTGCCATGTAGTACCAGTAAGACCAGTGCATGTAGTATCTGAGATTAAGCCTTTCCTTGAAGCTGTAGCAGCTTGGCCTGAGGCAGGTGTCGCAGTAGAACCTGCCACCTTCTTGAACTTCTTTCCCATCATATTCAGACTTCTCTCGGTAGTCGAATTCTACACAAGTGCAAGAGAAATCGTAACAAAGAAATAACAATGACAATCCATAACGGGATAAATATATAATTTGAAGCGTGGCGAGATTATTCCTAAAAGAGGCTGCGGATCTAATGATTTGAGAAGGCATCGTAGATGCAATAATGGTGATTTTACGGCCTGCAGCTTCATAAATGACCATTACTTAAGTTATTAAACCGAATGACCCCTTAAAGCGTGTAATAGATTTTTTCAAAGGTCTAATCGTAATTGCTCGTTAATTCGAAGGGGCAAAGCTTTAAATACGCATGCATTACCTTATCCCTTTACTTAACGGTATTTTGAAATCTGTGTTTTGTCAAATCGATTTAAATATAACTTTAATGCTTTGAAATAATCACCTTTTGGAACTGAGGTCATCATTAAGCGTCATCATATCGCATCGGAAGTGTGTGTGTGGCGTTATCACTTGGGAAAGTTCTTTAGCGAACGCCGATTGCGATATCGCATTCGGCGCGCGAACATAACCCCTAAATGTGTATCAATTGCTTTTAGCGAATGCCGATAGCGATATCGCATCGGGGAAAAGATATAAACGTCTTATGAAACTGCGTAGGATTGTGCCGATTGCCGATATGCGATATCGCATCGGGCCGGAGTGTCAAAACATTTTTCACAAGACATAGTGCCGTGCCGATAGCCGATTGCCGATATCGCGTCGCATCGGGGAAAAGGTATGTGCCCTTTTGTGTGTGCATTGGCTATTGCCGATGGCCGATAGCGATATCGCATCGGGAAAAACCAAGATGGCAACCGAACTTGCGATTACTTTTTTGGACTTAACCAAAAATTGCTTATCATTTGTTCAACAAGGGTTTTTTGCATAAATTCATTTGATTATCATACCTTATTTGAACAAGTTTATTAATGCCAATTAAATTTTTAAAAGGGACC
Source organism: Pinus tabuliformis (assembly GCA_031772625.1). Taxonomy (NCBI): domain Eukaryota; kingdom Viridiplantae; phylum Streptophyta; class Pinopsida; order Pinales; family Pinaceae; genus Pinus; species Pinus tabuliformis. Next base: position 23,696,570 of record CM062806.1, read on the forward strand.
CATTTCATATGTAAATTGTTTGTGATAAAAATGTTATGAAATGGGGGGTTGTTGTAGGGCACAACAATTGGCGATTCGCTGGCAGAACCAGTTATCTCTGAACTAACATTTATACTTACACTTTCTCAAATAGAATCTTTATAAAAGAAAGGAAATTTCTAATATAACTAGATATCTATTGATTCTAAATAAAACAGGTTTCTTCATTTAACTTCCTCTTTTTATAAATGCACTTCGAGTATTAAAATAAGTCCTTATTGGTTTGTAAAAGTAAAAATAGAAAACTTTTCCATATCAGCTTTTAAAATAAACTCCTCTGTCACAGGTAGAGCCTCTGCTGCCAGCAAACATTCATAGTCTCGGCAGGGTTACCTTTTAACCATGTTGTTGTCCATTGTTCCATTCACCTTAGAGTGTGACTAAACAGAATGAATTCAAAAGATATTCTCGTATTTTTTGAATTTCAATTTCTTTTTTCTTAAGATAAAAGCCATTGTCCTGGTTTGGTGGCCAGATAGGTGACAATGCCATTCACGGGTAGTAATTAAACTGAACAAGCTGGCTCGTGATGAGACCCCTTGTCTTGAAATTTCAAGCCATTACCCTGTTTGGTATGCAGTTTTGGTAATGTCAGTTAAATTATTTTCCTATGAACATGGTAAGCAGGCTTGTGATAAGACCTCTTATCTTTAATCTTTTATATTTTAGAATTACACTCTGAGTAATCAAAAACTGTTGGTGAATGGGATGAACAATTATCTTATTAAGAATAAATGGATGACAGGTTTAAGAGTTGAAGATGCTGAAGATGAATTAGCTCCTATTTTCGTATAGATAACCTTTGGGGACTGATTTCAACCACTCAAGATGATTCATAGAACTTCGTTCAGAGTGAAGTTTACAAAGGTGAGTCTGTAATGCTCAGAATAAAAAGATATCTAATTTCCTAGAAATGATCTCTCTTGGTTCAGGATGCTATTTTTAAAAAGTAAATATTAATATTACTATGGCGAGACAGCTTTTGTTTACAGCGAAAGGTCAATGGGAATGTCCCACATTCTTATTCCTACAAATCCTACAAACTATGAAAAACTAATAAGCTACGAAGAGAAGGGGTTACCTCCTCAGTTAAAGAATTTCTTCAGAATTAGACCATTGACAGGGAGAGAATCTCTCACCCCTGATAGATTTTGAAGTATGAATGTGGAATGGCCTACTTTTTCACAGATCTGAAATGGTCCTAGCCACAGTTTTTGGAATTTGGAATGTTTACCTTTATCTTCATGGGCTTTGTCCCATTTCAGGACTAGATCTCCGACTTCAAATTGTCTAGGGCTGGATGAGGCTAGATCGAAAGCTGCTTTAATGACTTGCTGATGTCTTGCATGTGTAACCTTGGCTTTATCCCTTTCTTCTTCAAGTTTGAGTATTTGATCATGTCTAAACTGTATAGAAGAAGAAGGAGTTTCGTCTATAAATTGCACTAGGGCTAAAGATGGGAGAAGAAGATTGGTTGGTACGACTGCTTCTTTTCCATAAACAAGATTAAACGGAGAGGTCCCTATGGAAGCTTTCTGTGTAATCCTATCGGCCCATAATGCAAATACCAAGGATTTATGCCAGTTCTTATGATTCTCTTCAATTGTTCGCTTAATGATTTTGATTAGATTTTTATTAGTTGATTCTGCTAGGCCGTTACCCTGGGGGTAATAGTTGGCAGAATACTTTAATTTGAATCCTCTTTTGATAGCGAAATCAATCATTGCATTGCCTGAGAAGTAAGAAGCATTATCAAAGACAAGAGCGTTTGGGACACCAAACCTGGTTACGATGAACTGATCTATAAATTCGATGATTGCTTCCGAGTTTGTTGTCTTTAATGGAACTGCTTCTACCCACTTTGTAAAGTAATCAGTTGCTGTAAGGATATACTTGTGTTGCTTGGAAGATGAAGGATTTATTTCTCCAATGATGTCCAATCCCCATTGTTCAAAAGGTTGTTCAATGTTGATTGGTTGTAAAGGGAAAGCTGGCTTTTGTTGTCTTCCACTGGCAGTTTGGCACTTAATGCATTTCCTTACATATTCATGAGCATCCTTAAACAAAGTAGGCCAGTAATATCCGGCATGAATTACTTTATGAGCTGTTGTATCAGCTCCAAAATGTCCTCCTGCCGGTCCATCGTGTAGCTCCTGCAAAACCTTTTGAGCTTCAGGTTTCTCAAGGCATCTTAGTAATACAGAATCATAGTTTCTCCTGAAGAGCACATCATTAATAAGAGAAAAACTCTTAGCTTTCAATCTAATGGCTCTTTTATTCTTGTAGGACAAATTGGTAGGTGCATAACCATTCTTTAAATAAAAGATTAGATCTGAATATTGAGATTCGGAATCCGGTATACTTAGCTGATTGACTTCTTGGTTTTGCTCTGTATCACCTGATTCAGGAATGTTTGATGCTCCTGCTAAGATCCTGCAAAAACCTTGACCTTTAACAAATTTTGCTGGCTTTATTTCTAGATCATATTCTTGGAGGGCTGCGACCCAATTTGCCCTCTTTTCTCCCAATTCCTTTTGAATTAATAGTTGCCTAACTGCGGAGAAAGGAACTATTACTTTAGTATGGGTTTTAAGAAGAAAGGGTCGATAATGTTTGACTGCTTTAAAGACAGCAAAAGCTTGTTTCTCAATTTCGGAATAATTCAATTCGGCGCCTTGAAAGTTAGAACTGAAGAACGAAATGGGCGCTTCCAAATTGTCATCATTCAACTGAGTTAGTACTGCTGCGTAAGATAAGTCGGATGCAATAGTATATAATGTAAAATGATTAGCAAGATTTGGAGTATTCAGGGCTGGGACATTGATTATGGATTGTTTAATATCATGAAAAGCTTGCTTTTCTTCTAGTCCCCATCTGAAGGTTGAATTCTTTTTAATCATCTTTTGCAGTGGTAGTACAATCTGTGAAAAATCTGGAACAAATCGCTTAACGAAATTAATTTGTCCTAAAAACGACTGCATCGATTTTTTATTGTGTGGAAAAGGAATTTCAGAAATTTCTTTAATTCGCTCAGGATCTACATAAATGCCATCCTTAGATACAATAAACCCTAAGAGCTTGCCTTGGTTGAGAGCGAAGAAAGACTTTTTCGGGTTAAGAGAGATACCATATGTTTTGCATCGTTGAAAAATCTGATTTAAATCATGCAAGTGATTATATCTCTTTTTAGAATATACAGTAATGTCATCGAGGTAGACAACTACTGTTCGGTTAATTAACCCTCTAAAGGCTGTATCCATAGCTCTTTGAAATGTCGCTCCTGCATTTATGAGTCCGAAAGGCATCTTTTGGTATGCGTAAGTTCCCCATTTTGTTCTGAATGTAGTTTTTAATTGGTCATCAGGGTGGACCAGCACTTGATTGTATCCTGAGAAACCATCAAGAAAAGACATCAATTCAGATCCTGCTACCGATTGAAGGATTTGCTCCATGGTAGGCAGAGGGAAGTTATCTTTTAAGCTTGCCTTATTTAAATTTCTGAAATCAATACAGATTCTGATGTCGCCGTTTTTCTTCCTGACGGGTACCATATTGGAGACCCAGTTTGAGTGTCGGACAGGGAAGATAATCTTAGCTTTTAAAAGCTTATTAAGTTCCGACTTTATCTGGCTCTCCAAATTTGGATGGATTTTTCTTAACTTCTGCTGGATTGGTTTTTGATCGGGAAGCATAGGAATAGTGTGTTGTATGATAGATGTATCATATGTCTTAAGGTCATCATACTTCCAAGCAAAAACTTGTTTGTTTTTTCTTAAAAGTTTGATAAATGCTTCCTTTTCTATTGTAGAAAGTCCTAATCCTAAATTTATATTTTGAGGAGTTTGAGCCGTTCCTAAATTAATCAATTCAAACCTAAGAGTAGAGCTCTGGAGTTTAGCATTAATTACAGGTTTAAACCTATCTTTGATGTCATAAAGGTCTTCAAGCTTTACCACAGGTTTAGGAATAACGTTATCTTGAGATGTTTGCTTCATTTGAGAATCATGCTCATCCTCTTCAATGACTTGATTGTCATAGGACTTTTCAGAGGTCAAAAATTGCAAAATATCCTCGTCATGGTTGAAAACCCTCCAGTTAGTGATGTTATCAGGAACTGAAGGTCTAAAAATTAACTCTACAGAAAATCTATCAAGACTATAGTCTTCGGAAGGGAGGAGTTTGGAAGCTACGTTGGCTAGCAAATCAGCTGCTGAATTTTGCGATCTTGGGATTGAAAAAATATTGAATGCTGAGAAATGCGAAGTGAGATCTTGCACTAGCGTTTGATAATGCTTAAGGTGGCTTGAGAGGCAATGAATTGTATTCCTTACCTGTTTAACAATGATCTCACTATCGCCGAATACTTTTAAATATTGGACTTTAAGGTCAATTGCCTTATATAATCCCTGCAGTAGTGCTTCGTATTCGGCTGTATTGTTGGTGCATTCAAATTCTAATCTACAAGAAAGCATTGTCTTTTCGCCTTTTGGACTAACCAAAATGCAACCTGCTCCTGAGCCCTCGCTGGACTTAGAGCCATCAAAATACAAAGACCAAAATAAAGGAGAATCAGAAATATTTACATCCTTTTGATCTACATTAAAGCATTTGGATAAATTTGATTGTGAAAAATTTTCTACTTGAGATGTACAATGATTAACTTGAAAAGGGGAAGATTGGGCAACAAAATTGCCAAAGAATGACTGTGAAGAATAATTTCCCAAAATGTTATTGTTGAAAGCCACCGGCTGGTTTTCTTGTTCGAAATCGGTTACTGTATGAGTCATATGCTTCTCACGGTCGATCCTTATTTGATTTGGCTTACCCTTGTAGGGGAGCCACATATGTGACCAATCCGTGGAAATGTATCCATGCAGTTTCTCAGACCAGTCTCTGCTCAAAATTAAACCGTAGAATTCAGGTATGTCGGCTATCAAAATGTCTATTCTCTGTACTATTCTGGGATCAGCAGACAACCTGATAGTCACGGAATTAATCTCTCCTATGACCTGTACTTTGGTTCTGTCTAACTGTACAATGTGGATGGCTGACTTCTGGGGTTCTATGTTCAGCTTAGAACAAACTGAAGCTGGCATAATATTGGATGAAGCCCCTGAATCAATTAAACAGTTATGCAGATTTCGATTATAGATTTCATAGGTGAGCAAGAAAGGTGGGGTATGAGAATTGGATCTATCTCCAATCAGAACCGAATCGGTAGCCTCGACCATATCTGGAGGGGGTTGTCCTGAATCATTAGCAGCTTTTGAACTGGGAAGAGGGGAAGAGGGAATAGCGTTAAATTCCCTTAGGAGCAATTTTTGCTGATGTTTTAATTTACCTAGTTCAAACATGGTTATGTTTGCCTTGGTCTTTTTCATGTCATCGACAATATTATACTCCATATGGTCAGATACCACTAGTGTTTTGGATGTTGAAGGAGAATTAGAAATTGGAGGCTGGTTTTGAGGGGCTGCTACCGGAGATTTCTTCGGAAGAACTTTTTCTTTTGGTGTGGCAGCACCTGCACTCCTCTTTTTTGTAGTTGTTTGAGTAGGTTCAGAAGCGATTTTACTTCTTGTAGTAACAGGAAAAGCTTCTTCTTGATTCTCAGTGTCAGAATTTGGGAGTATGAAATCCCACATACCATGGCACTCAACTACTTCTTCTTCATCATCTGTCTGTGAGGATGATTCCTCTTCTTCATCTTCCTGTTCAGAATCTGCATTAGATATAACATTGGGTGGCTTTGTTTCTGTTTTCTTAAAAGTTCTAAATGGTCTTTTGGTTGAAGTTTCAGCCACCTGTTTTTTAATTTCGACCATTTCATTAGACAATGTTTTAAGGACCTTTTGTAAACCCTCCATGTCATATGGGTCTTTTGGGGTTTTCTTCTTGGAATCTTCTTTAAATGAAACTTTTTTAGATTTTCTATCCTCCAAAACTGCTTTCTTTTCTAGAGCATTTATCCGTTTTTCGACGGCAAGTGCTTCTTTCATATTCTCGGCTAAGGTAGGTTTGCCAGCCCTGTCAACAAAAATAGCTATGTTGGAAGGGAGAGCAGTAATGTACCATTCGCTTCTGATTTGTTCACTTGGCTTAGAAGCAGTGGGGATTTTATTTAAGAGTTTATTGAATCGGGCATTAAACTCTTTTACTGGTTCTCTATGTTCTATTCTCAAATTGGAGAGGTCGTTTATTAGAGTCGCCAGAGACCTGTCATCTCCATATTTGATAAGAAATTGCTCTTGGCACATAGCCCAGCTGGTAATAGAACCAGAAGGTAATGAGAAGTACCAGGATCCTGCCGATCCTTGCAGAGTATAAGGAAAAAGTCTTACAACAACATCTTGTTCTGTCACTCCTTTCAAGTTAATTGCTAACATGAAATTGTTAATATGTTCTTCAGCTTGTGTTCCGTTATCTGGATTAAATTTAGGCAACCATTTTTCTGGAGCATCAGGTAGATCATGTAATGGTCCGGGCATATTGACTGCACCTGGCTGAGTCCATGGATCTGCCATTATGCTGGTGATATTAGTTGTTACTACTATTGGTATTCCAGATGACTGAGGAGAAGAAGTTGTTAGAGAGAGAGTAGGTTGAGATGCTGTAGTACTTATTCCTTGATGGACAACAATGTGTAATGGGGGAGTGGATGATTGACTTCGCAGAGGAGGAGTTGAGATGGAAGATATGGAAGAAAGATCTTCACTATCAGATACTTCAGTGATCTTCTTAGCCCTTTTCTTTTTGGGTAAAGGGAACTCAGTAGGTTCAATACCAAGTTTTTCGCTCTGAAGTCTGGTAAGTGGATGAGATAAGTTTAACTGCGAGGTCGCACTGCTTTGTGATACTTCAGATTTCTGAGGCGAAATCGAGAAGCTCTGAAGTTTATGGATAAGAGACTGAACTTCAGGGGATTCAAGACTTAAATGTTCTGAAATATTATGGGTGTGAGCAGTGGTGATTGATTCTTCTTTTTCTTGATCATGTGCTGGAGAACCAGCATGTGATTGAGAAGGAGAAGATGGTTTGGAGGGGGAATTACTCTTAGAATGGTTTGTGGACCTGGACCTACTTGCCATTCACAGTTGATGGCCCTCCTTCTAGCGCCAAAAATGTTGATGCCCCGAAATTCGTTGCAACAACATCGGGGAAACCACCCGGTCCGGAACTTAGTGCAGCTCCTTTTCCGTTTGGAATAGTGGCTCCGACTGGGGATAACGGGACCAGTTTCCCAAAAATTATAAGTGAACGGGATGGATGGATGATTTAAGATATGAAATGATAATAAACAAATAACTAAACTATAAAAGAAATACAAAAACTATAAGCTAATCCCGGGACTTATCAATTCAGACAGTACAGCGTTTGATAAACTATGCTTAATGACAGGCATATAGATGACACTAACAACAAGCATAGATGTTTAATCATTTGAGATTGCTCTGCGTAAGTAGTTACGCAGAGCTATAATAGCGAATTACTGCACTCAGTCATTTATATCATTGATACATACATGAGTGAAAGATAACAAATCACAAAACATTCAATAGTGATATGAAATGCAGACTTGTTGTTGTATTACATACATGTATTCAATAATAGCAAAGTAATAACACAGCAATTCATATAACTGAAAAGAGAACAGATACAGATAATAGTACCATGCAAGCTGTTTGATCAATCCAATATATTAATCGCTATGTCGCAGTCCTTCCTTCCAACAAGAAAGCATTCCAAGCAAACGACAATAGTGCACAATTTACTTAAACAGCATTCCAAGTAAAATTAAGGACCAGTGGTCGAGTTTCAAAAAAGAATATAGACTGAAGCACAATAGTGCAAACTTCAGCCTTTTAGTCTTTTACAAAATTTTACGACCCTTTCCAAAACAATGAAAGGGTCTATAAATACTATGCTAATCTAACTACTAAATATCTAAAAACTGAAAACTAAGAAATCGGCATCAACAAATATCATTTTGCATTTGGGTGATTCGGCAGTCAGCGACGATGCTTCAGTCAGCTGTCTCTTTGCCTTTACTCTTTCGCTGACATATCGCCAGCATTGGCTCTACTTCTGGTGGAGTATTGAGGCGAGAAGTCAGCTGTGCATCATATGTGGCATCTTGGAAATCGGCGATCAGGTATCGGAGAGCGTCGGTTAGGCAGTTAAGAGCCGACCTTTGAGAATGCGGTTTAATCAGGAAAAGCCAGTATGCATCGGAGGTCAAGGTATTCACTCCAGCGATTAACCGCCCTTGTTCTTCCAGCTTAAGATAATTCTTGTGCTCCAGCATATTCGCGGTTGTTATGTTTCCAGGTGTGCATTGTGAAATCATGTTAGCCAGATACAATGTATCATTGACTAAATTGATCATGTTTTTGGAAATTGTTTTGCACCTGGATGCTGCCCTCTCTGCCTTCATTACCTGTGTTTCCCATTCCATGAAAAGTATGTTCTTGTATGTTTCACTAATTCGGGCTAAATTAGCAGCTTGCCCTTCTGGAGTATCTTGCCATTCAATATATTCTATTATTTCATCTTCGGCCTGATCCAAGTTAGTCCTGGCTTTCTCGATTTGCCCACATACTGCTGTAGATATATCACAAAGTGACTCAGCTTCAACTAGCTGTTGGCACAAAAGTCTGATCTGGGATATCAAAGCGCCATTTATCAGAGTTGCCTCTGCTCTGAAATCTTCAATACTCTTGGCACCTTTGATACCTTCAAGCTGTGCTGAGAGTTGAACTATTTGATCCTCTTTAGATTTCATTAACAGCTCATTTGATGCCTCCAACTGTGATAATGCCTCTGCCAATTCTCGTGTTTTAATGTCACTTTGGTCTATCCTTAGTTTTTCAATTTGTTGGGTTAACAAATGATTCTCTTGTTGTTGAGCCAGCAATTGTTCTTCTGCCTGTGTCGCCTTATTCTTTGCCTCTATCACTTCTGCTTGCAATGCATATACCTCATGCTCTTTAGTCTTCAAAAGAAGACTCACTTCGGATGCTTTGTCAATGGTTGCTGCTGAATAAGCTCCCGCAAATTGCGACAGCTTTGTTAAATCTTCAGAGGGACTTAATTCTCCCTTCCAGACGACATTGCCCGTGACTGTTTGCTCATTTGAAACAGAAGGTTGATCAAGCCTTCGCCTCTTCCTTGAGCATCTTACAACGGCTTTATGCTTAGGGCTGTAGAAAATGTCTAGAGGAGGAATTTCCTCTACCTGAAGATCAACTTGATCAGATGGATTCTGAGTAACTTCTTCTACGTTCTGTAATGTGGGTGGGCCGCTGGTTCCTTCAAGAACCGGAGAAACAATAGTATCGGGAGTCTTTAAGGCATCTGAGTCTTTGGAGGCTTCTTTACCACTTATAATGGAATCAAATTGATTCCATTCCTTAATTAATTCAGTATCAACAGAGATTTGCTTACTCTGTTCTTTTTCTTTTCCAATTCTCTGCTGTTCTTCAAATGCCTTCCGCTGTTGCTCCTCTTGTACTCTCTGTTGCTGTTCCTCCAATTCCTTTTTCTGCCTATCTTCCAGTTCTTTCCTTATTTTTTCTTCTTCCTCTCGTTTCCTCTGTTCTTCTATTTCTATTTGTCTCTGTTCTTCTTGCTCAATTTGTGCTTTTTGCTGCCTTTCTATTTGTTCTCTTCTATGACTTTCTGCTTGCAGATTTCTTTGACTTTCCTCCTGTTCTCTAATTGTAACGGGAGGTGAGTTTATTTCTGGTTGATCAGGCTCGCTTGAGGATGAAGTTGGGGTTGTAGATAATAACTTTAGAGGCAAAGTTTGCAACCTTTGCTTTCTAAGTTTATTAAATTCAGTTAATTCCATATCTTCATATCTCATCGCAGCAAGTTGTTTGACTTGGCTTATTGAATCAGCACCCATGAACAGGTCGTCAAACTGGTCTTCTTGGTGAACAACCTTTGTCAGCTTAGCCTGTTCCAAGGCAATGAAAGCAGTCTTTTTCGGGTCATAGAGTCTGTTGGGAATAGAAACTAGAGATAGCATTTGGAGTTTTGCTGCTTCCTTTTCTGCATGCTTATAATTTAGCAGCGTATAAACTCCAATTCTTAAAGGAAAAGATGGCCATCCTCTCTTCTTCTCTTCTTTGAGAGTTTGGGTAACACCTTCAGACATTATCTGATAAGAGATTTCTCGGGCTAACAGTTTTTCTGGCATGTATAAGGGAAGAACATGCGGCCTGGCCTTGCTTCCAAAAACTCTGATATAAGAAAAACATTCTTCGCCGAACCAATGGGCTACGGCTGGTAGGTCAAAAGAGGCTTCATAGGAAATCCTAGGGATAGGTCTGTCAAAAATAGAATAGTGAACGGGAACCATAAAACCATTGCAAATTTGGTACAAATGGTCTTTGTGAGAAGGTTTCCACAATTTACGATGATACAAATGAATAGGTGTTGGGTCATGGGTTGTCCATCTCCAACCAAGGACAAGAAACTCAGAATTAAAACAAAGGGCATCCATAATGTATGCAGAGTAATAAAAAGGTGGGATTTTTCTCTCAGTGACTCTGGTTTTGGCCCTAAACTCACGAATAGCTAAGACCAACTTATCAGACAGGATAGTGGCCCAATCCATAATTATACTATTAACGGCCGCTTCCATTAAGGGAACCATATCAACATGGATATTTGCAGAATCATGAAATCCCCACAATCTACACATCATAATTCCAGCATAGCAGTAAGGTGAAGCCAAAGAGGCATTGGAGTACTTACCCGACATATCCTGCTTGTGTTTTGCTGGATTTTGCCTCCAATCTCGGAGAGGTTCGGCTGGTGATTCATTCTCTCTGGCGAATTTCTCCACAAATGCTCTGTTATAGACTTGCTCGGGATTGGGCAAATGATACATTCGTCTCAAGTCGTCAGGCTTGAAGGAGCCGAAAATCCTTCCATCCTTAGAAACGAAGGTTCTATTAGTGAGAGTAATTTCTTCAATTGCCCAACATACCACATCAGTATAAGGCAAGACTTGTTCCCTGGCTGCTATTCTGTGCAGAAAAGAGTCGGCCAAATCTTTAAGAGTTGCCTCAGACTTTCTTAGTTCATCCACACTTGCCTCCATTACTGTCGCTTCTGGTTGTTCTCCTTCTAGCAAATTGTATGTCCCTTGCCATGTAGTACCAGTAAGACCAGTGCATGTAGTATCTGAGATTAAGCCTTTCCTTGAAGCTGTAGCAGCTTGGCCTGAGGCAGGTGTCACAGTAGAACCTGCCACCTTCTTGAACTTCTTTCCCATCATATTCAGTCTTCTCTCGGTAGTCGAATTCTACACAAGTGCAAGAGAAATCGTAACAAAGAAATAACAATGACAATCCATAACGGGATAAATATATAATTTGAAGCGTGGCGAGATTATTCCTAAAAGAAGCTGCGGATCTAATGATTTGAGAAGGCATCGTAGATGCAATAATGGTGATTTTACGGCCTGCAGCTTCATAAATGACCATTACTTAAGTTATTAAACCGAATGACCCCTTAAAGCGTGTAATAGATTTTTTCAAAGGTCTAATCGTAATTGCTCGTTAATTCGAAGGGGCAAAGCTTTAAATACGCATGCATTACCTTATCCCTTTACTTAACGGTATCTTGAGATCTGTGTTGTTGTCAAATCGGATTTAAATCTAACTTAAATGCTTTGAAATAATCACCTTTTGGAACTGAGGTCATCATTAAGCGTCATCATATCGCATCGGAAGTGTGTGTGTGGCGTTATCACTTGGGAAAGTTCTTTAGCGAACGCCGATTGCGATATCGCATTCGGCGCGCGAACATAACCCCTAAATGTGTATCAATTGCTTTTAGCGAATGCCGATAGCGATATCGCATCGGGGAAAAGATATAAACGTCTTATGAAACTGCGTAGGATTGTGCCGATTGCCGATATGCGATATCGCATCGGGCCGGAGTGTCGAAACATTTTTTACAAGACATAGTGCCGTGCCGATAGCCGATTGCCGATATCGCGTCGCATCGGGGAAAAGGTATGTGCCCTTTTGTGTGTGCATTGGCTATTGCCGATGGCCGATAGCGATATCGCATCGGGAAAAACCAAGATGGCAACCGAACTTGCGATTACTTTTTTGGACTTAACCAAAAATTGCTTAACATTTGTTCAACAAGGGTTTTTTGCATAAATTCATTTGATTATCATACCTTATTTGAACAAGTTTATTAATGCCAATTAAAATTTTTAAAAGGGACCCATTTCATATGTAAATTGTTTATGATAAAAATGTTATGAAATGGGGGGTTGTTGTAGGGCACAACACAGTTGTAGCATGGCCTCGAGACCATAGGTAAGTATCACACTCACTCACTCATATGCATAATTTGATCAAAATTTATAAAGGTTATGAGTTAGTTGGTTTATAAGTGAAAAGGTGGCCAGTTAACATGGCCACCTTCATTCAATCATCACATACAAAATTGGGTGTCCTCTCACACGTGGCTACAGTCAACTCAAAGACAGAGGAGGAGTAGGATAAGAAGTGGTTAACTATAGATCTACGAGGTAGGAGCTGATTACAACGAGTGGGAAACAAAACATCGTTTGAATACATTCATGCATTCCACCTCCTCGAAACTCCCTCACTCAAGTCATGCTTATAACTCTGGCCACCCACCGGAAGTAAGGATCAATCATTCTGCAAGATAATTTCTACAAGAGCATGCACATGAATTCCTACAAGAACAGTCTATAGGAGGAGTCTACAGGATACACAGAGGTAGTCTAAAGGATAGGCAGAGAGGGGTCCAAGAGGGAATATCACGATAACTATCCACTTCCACCATTCTAAAGAGGTAAGATCTAAAAATTCATCCCCATTTACAAGCAAATGAACTAGAAATGCTCTAAAATCTAGGGGATATAACAACTGTGGGAGGTGAAGTACATACACAAGAAACTCTGTTTTCTCCTGAATTTAAAATCCTTGTGTCAAACCTCTCATTTCCTCCTCAAGACTCACAACAAAGATGATAGGAGCGTTTAATAGGAGAGAACCCACAAAAAATGGGAGGATACAACAACACCCCAAGTGCTTGAAATATTTATAATACACCAATGGATGGTGTTTTTCGAAAAATTCATAGGGTATGATGATGAGGTGGCTCAATAAGTTTTTCATTCCCTCACTCCATATAGAAAAATCCATGCCACTGTTATAGTTAGAGGGCTCACTGTATATATCACCCCAGATCTCATCAGTAGAGTCACCACACTTCCCCTAGGAATTCCATGGAGAAAAGAAGATAAAGCAGACAGCCAAGTGGCAAAAAGGAAATTCTTTTTAGAAGGTGAAGAACACATAGAGGACAAAAATGGAGTAAGGAGAGACAGTCTACCATACCCATGGAGTGAGGTAGGTTACCAACTCATCAAATATATCTCATGCGAGGGTAGATACAGTGTTGTTTATGGCTACCATTTTAGGATGCTTGAAGAATTAAGATTTGGGGTAGAAACACCAGTTCACCAAAGACTCAACATACCCTATTTCTTAATGCAATCACTCATAAACTCCAACAGAAAAGTAAAGGAAGGGAATTCCCAACAATTGGCTCACCATGGGTTGATCAGGATACTCATTGAGGATGCCCTCCAAAACCTCAAGATCCCTATAACGTGGTTAGTCTTCAAAGACTTACCGGCAAAGGATGACATCAAAACCCTCACGTATAATGTTAGTCCTTCTGTCAGTGAGGTGGAGGTAAAGCAATAAGAAGAAGATACGGAGCTAGATGGGGATGAAATGGATGAAGAAGAAACTAGTACATAGGAACATGATGAAGCAAAAAAGAAGGAGGATGATGCTAAAACAAAGGAGGAAACTATGGAAGAAACTGATGGAGATAAGAAAGAAACAGCAAGAGGAAGAAGATAAGAAAAATAGAGAGGAAGAAGACATTGAAACAGAAGGGGAAGAACATGAGGAGGAGTCACCTAGGGTGTCTCTAAAGGCCCTTGAGAGGGAGGCAGCAACTTCCTTCACTACTCTCAGCACCCCAGTCAAGAAAAAATGGAAAATAAGGAGGCAAACCCCTCTATATTTCATAACAAGAAAGAGCACAAGAATCAAACAAGGGAAGCCACAAATATCAACAAAAATCCCTATTAAGATTGAAGATTCCCCTACACCAAGGGACAAAGAAGTAATAATGAGAGATTGACTTAAGAGGGAAAATGCATGGCTAATAGGACAGTTGTAGGAAAGGGAAAGCCAACTAGCATGTATGGCCAGCCTCTCCTTGGAGGCCATCCAGTGTAGGATGTGAGCTAAATCCTATGCTCTTTACCTAAGAGAACAATGGTTGCAATTTCAGATTAAAACACTCGCACAAAGGGTCACCATGCCATTTCAGGACTACAGGCAGTTTATTTATCTTTGTGACCAAAGTACACTAGAGGATAGGGCCAAAATGGCAGAGTTATACTTGCACAACATGGCCCTCACAGACATGAATGTTTTGGATCCTAATTCCGAGCAAGGAGATCTACAATAAATGGCTTTGGAATCATGGATGAACCATGAGGAGTCAAGGGCTGCAGAGATGAAAAGAATATTGGCAAGAGAGCAAAATGGACCTCTTTTCATCAAAGCTGAACAATCAAATCCCATGACACTAATCAACACCCCATAATCTAATTGCAAATGATCCTTAGCTGGCACCTAGATATCTTGCTGCCCAAGAGCAAGCAATTTCACATTTTGAGGATATGTTTATGCTGCTAGGAGAAGATAGTATACATGCCTACTTAAGGAGATGGAACACACTACCACACAGCTTGAAGATCATAGAATATCACTCCCCTAAAAGGTTGAGAGAGGCACTCAACAGGACACAAATGTATAAGCAATCAATGCAAAGGTTGAAGGTCAATTGGATAGGCCTAAAACTCAGTCCACCACTACTCCTAGGGGCACTGGAAGGAAGAAAAGAAGAAGAGGAAAAGAGGGAGTGGGGAGAAGTAGAAAGGAAAGAAGGCTTATATGAACAAGAAGAAGAGACCACAGTAGAGGCATGGGATATCAGAGAGGCTACCAGAGCCATGAAGGACATAGACATTGACTAAGTTTCTCAGAGGATAAGCAACACTTTCAGTAGGGGGGTGATGATGAGCCTCATCATTGGGTAATTATATGGGCCTTAATTCACTTCCTAGTTTAGTCAAGCCAACTATTCTCACAACTTATTGCATACTTTTTATTATATTTTGTTTATGAGATGAGTTAGAGTTGGATATTTTTCTTTGTGGTATAATGTGAATTTAACGTAGGATTAAAGGATAAAAGCAAGGAATTTTTGCAAAGACCTTGGTCAAAACTTGAATGGGACAAGGAAGAGGAATCATAGGATGGAAATGCTCCTCATTTACTACCACTCCATTCGAATATTCCTCAATCAACTCGGGGTGCAAACAACCAAATCATGAGGACTAGAAGGCAACCGAGAAAGTGAAAGTCAAAGCATCAGTTTATCTCGAGTTTGGGAGCCGAGCCTCCCTAATTTTAAGAAGTTGTTGGAGACTTCAGTTGTATAAGTAGAGAGCCTAGGACCTTAATAGGATTGGGATTTTTTATTGTAAAACTTTACTCTATTTTCGAGCTGCAAGACTTGTGACAGTTTTTTATGTAATCCATTGTTTTGATAATAAGAATGAGTTTTGTTTTGAGCTAGCACTGAGTTAACTTAGAGGGCTGAAGCTCTTGGGTTAGGTCCCAACCCTAGCAGCTAAGGCTCCTCTTTATTGTACATGTATGCTAGCATAGATTCATGGTTTAAGCATTCATTTGCTAAAGTAGCTACATTTCCATTACAGTGGTTTAGCGTAGACTAGTTGTGTTTTAGTTTGCTTCCATTTGTGCCTTCTTTCAATTAGCAGGTTAGACAGGAGTTCTTGCATGAAGTTTGTTGTCTTGATTCAGTATGAGGTTCATTTCATTGTCAACTTTTTCCATCACTTTTTGATCATATGCTCATTTCCTTCAGCATGAAATGCTTAAGCGGAAGCTAATAAAACATGTCTTGATTAGATTATATCCGTAGATTTCCTTACCATCTGAGCCACAAAAAAGTTGACCAATCACCATCCAATTCATTTCAATGCATGACTTTACGTGCTCCAGATATCCACCGTCGATCTATCTATCTTGATCCAAAATCTATCATGAATTCTTCCACCTACTTTATGCACTCCAAATCTCCATCATTGATCTGTCGCGCCCTTGATCCAATGGATATCGTTTCACCCAATCGCAAACTAGCTTTACTGATCACCACTGTTGATCAATCCCACATGATCCAAAAATTATCGTGCAATCTTGTGCAAATTCTTGCACGACCGATATCCGCCCGAGAGCACATGAGAAAAGTGGTTTTCTCATGCTACATATCACACAAAAAATGGCGTGAAAATTAGAAATTCAGCTTACAACTTTGAGGGCACGCGAGAAACTGCTTACCACCTACGAAACCCACTCCATAATTTTGCATGTTTTTTTACCCTTCTGTCATCACATGACTTGATGTGATCCATCCATTTATTCACTTCATCGCTGTGATAAGATCTTTGCCATTCATCCTCTGTTAATCCTGTTCATCCATCTATTGACTTAACCTCCCGCAATAAGATCTTTGCCACTCAATCTTCTGTTAATCCTGTTAAACCATCTATTGACTTAACCTCCCATGATAAGTTATCTACCACTCAATATTTCGTGAATCCTGTTCGTTGATCGATCCATCCATCTATTCACTTAATCCCTACAATAAGATCTCTGCCGCTAATCTTCTATTTTTACTATTCGCTGATAGATCTAATGATTCCTATGCACTGCTACTTCATTACATCCTCCCTTTTCTAATTTCCATCTTCGATTTCTTTTCCGCTCAACTCCTTCCCGAACTTTGTTATGTATATCATTTAAACATTGTCACTTCTAAAATTCGATTTGGTTATTCAATCAAACTCTAACACTTAGATCCGATCACCAACAAACCAGGAAAGTAAAAAAAGGTTTAGTTTAGTTTCCTTGCTTACTCATTAGTTTAGTTTGATGCTATTTACTTTTGTAACTTGGATAGCAGCATTAGGTTAGTGTTGATTTAGCAATTCTGCTTAGCATAGCCATTTAAATGGTTAATTAGGATATGGTGTGATATTAGAATTACATGCTATTTTCTTCATTACGGCAATAGAGTAGCTCTCTTAGAATATATTTTCTCTTCTTCCATCAAAGAATCAAGCTTCTTCTGACTCTATAGAAGTCTGGCTTGGAACCCCTGGGGTCTCTTGCCAGATGAACAAGTGACAATAGGTAAGACCTTCACTTTTACTTGTGCATATAGCACTGTCACATCCAAGTTTGTATGAACCCCAGGTTGATAAGTAAAATTGGTAGCCTAGGAGTTGCAGCATCCTTGCTGCAATACTGGCGCTCATCAGATGGGCTTGAGGAAAGGTAAATTTGGGAAGAAATGATTCCCAGATACTTAATTCATCACTCTGATCTAGATATTTCTATTTTTCCCTATTATGGAGATCATATAGATCAAATTCGCATTGGGTTTTAGCTATCTTGTACTTGGTATCAATCAGGGGAGTCCTATCTAAACCTGGGACAAGGGGGATCACCAGGTTTTCCTCGGATATCTTTCCTTTTCCCTTATCCGATGACATTTTTAATTTCAAAGGACCACTAAGGGAACAACATTATCCTAATTGTTGTTTAACTAGTATTGCAGAAGGAAATGGGTCATAGAGAGCATTGGTAAACTTCAAAACTTCAAGGTAAACCTACACAATTCAAATAACTATCAAACGGGAAAAATTGCAGGTTATTGAGAGATTCTTATAACGAGATTCGCAAGGGTTGCAATGGAATTATTGTCGTTTTTTGGAGCAGGGTATTAATTAGGAATGCATCTGTTGGTGGGAGAGATTAATTTTCCAATGTTTATTTGTTGTTGGTGGGTAATTTGAATGGTAACATTCAATTGACGAGGAGGGGAGGTGATGTCGATGGTGGGATGGACGAAAAATGGGTATAAGCGAATGGCGCGGGGGTGAAAAAGGTGGAAGGAAATGTGGGATGGAAGCTTTTTAGAAGGGGGTAGAAGTAGTAAGTTGTATCAGGAAGGACCCCCCCCCCTCGAAAATGGCGTGGGATATACATGTAGTCAAAGTGGAGCTTTTAGAAACTAACCCCCACCCCTTCCATTAAGTTCTTAAGGGTCAGGGGGTCTGAAAGTTGTTCCCCGCCAATGATCTAGTCAGGGACAATCGTAGTCGTCAATACATCCAAACACTTTACGAAAAATGTCAAAATGTTGTTTCATGTCATTTCCAAATTATTTAAAATGAAAACTTTAATAAAACATAACTTTGGTGGCATTTAGACTAGCGCACCCTAAGGGGTTTTATTTATATTTATATTTATTTTTCTTTCCCCCCTTTAATTTTTACTTTTATATTTTCTATTTTTTCTTTTTATAGGCTAAACAATTTAAAATGAAAAATATTTTTTTACAATATCCCTATGGATAAATAGCTAAATAACCATACTGGACAACTATATTTATAGGACCCTAACACAAGGAATTGGCAGAAGTTCTTAGCAAAGTATCCTTTGTTTTCTCTTGTGCTCTACCAAAACCAAGATTTTCTATTGTCATATGTTCGGCTAAAAGCCTTCAACAAAAAAAATTCAGTGTTATGCATGCAACTATAATCATTTCAACTGAGATTTCCCAGTTTTAAGAGTGCAATTTTGGCCGAAAGAGAGATTTCCTCGATATTCCTCACACATTTTAGTTAATTTATGTTTTTTTCTAGTTCTATTATTCAATATTTCTCATGGAAAAGTTAGAAAAATTTAACCATCATATAGAAAGTGGTTAAATTGGAAACATATCTCTCATTCAATGGAGATAGTGGCAGATCAAGTCAAGGATGAAGATTTGATTCAAAATGTTGGAGTGTATGAACAGAGATTTGTTGAGCTAGGTAGTTTTTGGTAATTATTGAGTTAATCACCTCAAATCATCTATATATTGGAGAGAGCTCAATGATAATGGCTTGATTGTGTTATGTATTATGTGAGTGTGAGAGAGAAGAAGTGTGTGCAAGCTGTGAGGATTATGATGAAGAATTTTTGAAGCAGTTTGCAAGCTTTGCAGCACGTAGCAGAAGCATATTTCAGCCAACATTTTATGTAGAGAGCGAGGAGATGAATTAAGGTTTGGTTGTAGGTATTTTTAGTGATTGATAGCAATTTAGGTATTCTCTAATTTATTATTGAGTGCAACATTTTTTTGTGAGCAGATTTTTCTATTGCAAAGAGGGTTTTTTCTTATGTGTTTACCAAATTATTTTATGTAGTGATTGTGTTGATTGATTTTATTTTTGGAGACTAAATTTTTTTTGTTGAGTTGTGAAGTTCTCCTTGGAGTCAATTTTGAAAATGAATGGAAGAATGTCTTAGAGATTTTGATAAGGGGGGTGGCTCCATGTTGGTGATAGTCAGCGAAACAATATTTTGAGATTTATGTTTCCATCCATGGTGGTGGATAGTCTAGTGGTAAGTGGGAAAGGCTCGTTGGTTGTGGAGGTTTCTAGTGGATGGTATCCACAAAGTCGTGTGAGTAGAGACTTCCTAGTTGGTGAATGCCAATAAGGCTGAATGTGGGGGTGATAGCTCCTTGCTGGTGGAGGCTAGATAAATTGATGTAAAATATTTGATTTGATTAATAAGAGACCTAGAAGTAACACAACAACAAAAAGAGTGTTTTTTTGACCTGGAGGGGTTTTTCCACCATAAATATTTATGTCTCATGTGTTTAATGTTTTTATGTTTTCATGCTTATGGTTGATGCTCTGATCCCTCTTCATGTGTTTCAGTTTGTGAATGTTTAAAGTGTTATTAATTGAAGAAAAAAATTTAGTGCCTTCACTATTGATTCACCTCCCCCTCTAAGTAGTGATCTACATTTCTAACAAATAAAAGGGAGTAATTATTTAGAAGATATCTATCCTAAAAGTCTTAGCAGGTTAGGGATTTAAAAATATATTTTCCTTCTCGTCGGCATTAGCTGCAAAATGTGGATGGTGGTTAATCACTAAGGATAATCTATGGACTCAAGTGGTTATCGAAAAATATATAGCCCCTTCATCCTTCGAAGGCTAGATTCACACTTCAGTAAAGTCATGGGTGAATATTTCAATAGTTTGGAGAGTAGTTCTAAACTCGTTTGAAACTATTAGAAACGACTTGGTGTGGAGATTTGGGGATGCGTGGCGTATTCGAGTAGGCATAGATCCATGAGCAAGAAGTAGGGACAAATTCAGATTATCAGAACAATTGTTACTTTGGCTCAGGGAAAGAGGACTTTCGAGATTATCACAAGTATCAAATCCTCAGAACTCCACCTTATGACAACAGAGCTAGAAGTCAACAAGAGCATTGATTCTGGTTGAGCAACATCAGTTAGAATGGTTGGAATATGTGACAACTCTGAAATAAACAATTGTAAGATTAACATATACTGAACATGAGCTTATTTGGACCTTTTCCCCCTTAGGCCAGTATACTCCAAAGACGTTATACTTCCACATATGTTTGGAGGGTGAACAAATTTAACAGGTCTAGTGGTGGAAAATCATTTGACAACTAAAATTCTTGATAAAGTCTAGGATATCTATGTGGTGCTTATTGACAGGGAAGGCACCAACATGGGAGGTGATGCAGAAACGATCAAAAATAGGACCTGGGTGGTGTTGTTTATGCATACTAGGAGGAGAACCGATAAGTCACCTATTCATTGAATTCCCTTACTCCCAATCAGTTTGAGTAGCATGTTATTCCTCTCTCAGCCCAACGAGCAACTAGGAGGGCTTGAGTGTGGTAGAATTTTGAAGGTCTTAGTATCAAAACCAAAACCACAAAACATATAAAATATTTACCTTTTATTTTCATATGGGGCATCTAACTAGCCTAGAACACGTGCACTTTTCAAGATAAACTCACTCCGCCAAAGAATATTATAGTTGAGGGAATAGAAAATCTCTCACACTTTCCTTAGCCTTCTATTATATCTTAACCATAACAAATTAGAATGGAGAATATTGATATATCAGTTCCTTGGTGTCCTTTTTTATGTTTCTTCTCAGGAGTCCAACCACAGAAGTGGGGGGGGGGGGGGGGGGGGGGGGGGGGGGAGGGGGAGTGGGGGGATTGTCCTTTTTTTCATATGAGAACATGGATTTCATGCCAAAATGGGTTTTGGGAGGGGTACAAACAATCTATATGATCTTCTAGCCCTCAAAGCCCTATTAGTCTTTACCAAGGATAAGGGATGTGACTGATTGTAGGTTTATGGAGATTCATTTCTTATTGTTAACTAGGTCAATGATTGTCATCAGTGTCATAATTTTATTCTTATGTTAGTTCTACAAGATATTTTGAGGATGAAAAGACCATTTACATATTTTACTTGGCTCATATCTACAGGGAGAGGAATCACAAAATGGAAAACCTTTCTAAATAGGGTTTGGACATGGATAGGGGGCCCTTGCACATTTTAGAGCACGTAGGGCATGACCATTACAAGTTCTTTCACAGACCATTTATGGATGAAGCATCACGTGATATAGAAGCAGAAGATTGAAAACAATTTACTAAATTTTCATTTTGTTTCCCTTTTTATTTACTCATTGTTTTATCATACTTTATGATACATATACTATTATATATTTTAACAGAGAGGGATATCACATTTTCCTGATCATCCTTTTTGGGACTCTTTTCAATATTTTGTTTGGCCATGAGATCAAAATTTTGTTTTGATGTATAATCATGATTATGTATGTTGGCACATCTTAGAGACATATTTGTAGCAGATCTCGACAATGTTTGAGAGGATTCTCTAAAAATCCTCAAGAATGTGCTCTTGAAGTGCATACGCATTATGTAATTTTGGTTCGAAGGAATACACTTACAACTTTTTTTTGCAGGAAAAAAATTAGTCTAACTAATAGACGAAATTGATTTTTTTGTTGACACAAAAAATTTGAGGGGCGAAATTTCACAAATTGGCTATTTTCTGGAAATTTTCTAAAAAAATATTCGTCAATTTGGTCAAAATTTCACATGTTTTTTTACACATATATGACTAAATATATGCAATTTGCCAAATATTTACCAATTTTGATAGTAAATTACACGTTTTTTATTGAAAATTATCCTACATTCTATATGTACGAATTTTCCAACTACAATATTGCCAATAATACTATAGATATGCATGATATTTAAATCCTTAAAAAATACCCTATTGGATGGAATCATCCAACAATATAATTTCTAGCAAGATTGTGATTTCTTATTGTTTAAAATGCACTTTTGAATGCATAAATAGATTTATCACCCTAAAAACGCCTAAGGAAAGCTTTAGATATTAAACAACTTAAACTTATGATTCTTAAAAATATCTATTATATTTTGGGAAAAATTAACCAGAAAATGTGTCTGGAAAAAGGTCAATTGGTATATTAGTTAAACTAAGAATTTTTTAAATATCCTATAAATTTAAGTTGATTTTAATTAGTAGTAATCATTGTTCTCATCAATTTTTTTTTTGTAAGTTGAAAAGTTTCTCTTAATCAAAAGGCATATACAAGGATGTCAAAATGCATATGGTCTCACCACGACCAGGTTCATTAACCAATGCAATAACCATACAACATATAAAAAGCATAACTTTCAACTGAGAGTTCCAGAGCCTGAGAGGCCTAACATTCCAGAACACTAAAAGAACAAGAAACAAGCCAATGAGCATAATCAGTCATCGAAGGTAATTGAGGTGGGGTTGTCCAGCCCAGTACCTGGGGAAGGCGGAGGAAGTTACATGTAGTTGACATGGTTCTCAAAGTGATCAAACCATGTCTCCATTTTTTCAACCTTTGCTGTCAACAGGTTCTGACTGCGCCAGACCACTACCACACTTTCATGAACATGGCACTGGAAATACTGAAGCTACTAAAATTTGGTCATAACAACCTTGTGCTCCTCCCTACAAACTTGATCGAGGACATCCAGTCGAGAAGAGATAGATTGCACTAGTTTGAGGACAGACGAGGAGAGGCTTGGCCTCTTGGATGATGCTTAACCCGTAGACCTAGAACATCATTGGCTCGAGAGACCCCAAGGCGTCGTACCATGTTGATGTCCCTGCCCGTGGCTAACAACTCCTACACCATGACCATACTACATGACCATCTTACGGTGGCTTCCCACCATGGAAGCATCCGATGAGATGCGACCCCCACGACCAACGCCTCTCGAAGAACCTGCTTCCCGCCTGGAGCTCCCACCTTAAACAGATACAACATCAACCCGAGACCCAGCGAGGGGGGGAGAACCTTCAAGCTTCGTCAAAAATATTATATACAAGGAGCGGTGGTTCGAATTCTTGATGGAGCTCAAAGGGAAGCCATAGAGCTAGAGAAAAGAAATGCCCAGAAAATTCCCACCTGCCACCAGGAACCAAGCAACCCCAACCGCAGATCGTAGAGAAGAGGTAAACCAACACAAAAGTCTCCACCAGTAAGAGATCGCCACCCGAATAGAGACGAGCCAAACTAGAGTGGAAGAATGAAACCCTAGGGCGAGAGCCAGATAGACAATAGAAATAACCTAAGATGAAATTGAGAGGCAAGGTCCTGAATTTGATATCATTACCAAAGCCAAAGCAGAGCACCGAAGGGACAATTTGGACTAGAGGTCCCAAAAATCAAGGACTATGATGCAAGAAGACCCAGAATAGCCACCCCAAGAGTTACAAAACCACTTGTAGACCCAGAACTATGAGAAAAAGGATCAAAGATCTAGCACAAAGCACTCTAGTAGCGTTCCCCAAGTGGCCAAGGTGAGAAAACATAGAAGTAGAAGGAAATTACGTCTGGAGTCAGCCAAAACTGAAGAAGGCACATTTGCTAGAGAAGGGATACGAGGGAAAGTTTCTCTGTTAACAGAAGCATGTGAGATAGTGTTGCTTGAGACAAGCCCAAAGCACATAGGACGGACCACTATCCTAGACCAGAAGCTAGAAATATTGTGAGCAAAGAGGGAGGCGCATAACACAAAGAGTCATTAGACAACCAAATATAATTTCCATGGATGAAATATAACTAGAGGAGGAGTGGCTCCATCACGTCGATATGATTGCACACAGGAGAAAATAAACAGCTCGCACAAGAGGGCTTAGTAATATTAACTCTGGCATGGTGGAGGGGTTGATGGTTTTCCCTCCCCCACCTTAAAAGTTGTACAACTAGCATCTGTCACGTGATCAGTGGCTACCTCAGTCTAACACCCCATCGGGGAATCGTTCTCATCAATTTTAATAAATAGTATAATGGTTCATTGTTTTCACATAATCTTTTAGAAAAAATGTAATGGTATTTGAGATATAGAAAGTTAGAGTTCCTATCCATTTTTTGGCTAGCATATTTGTGACTTGTGAGAGTAGTCTATGGTTTAAGAAACCACAACCTAGGGGCATCTCAGTCCTTTTTTTATGTCTCTTCCTCTTGACTATAGTGAGTATTCAACCATGCTAGAGAAATATGAGGTTGGGATTTAGATCCACTTATGTGTGCATGGGTCAAAAGACCATTTAACTTTATATAAAGGAGGATAAGAGGGTGGGCTTTAGATCCACTTATGTTTGCATGCATCACAAGGTTATTTAATAATCTCTATGGGTGCAACCACATCTTCAACCACTCCCTCAACATGCCCCATGGATCTACATGGATCTAGGCTACGTTCTCATGGAAATTTAACCTTACTTAATGGTTAAAAAAATCCTTGATTTCTACCATTGAATCCAACCCCTTTGAGATTTTTCATCAAAAATACATGGAGGTGGGCTTTGAACCTCTAAAACCAAAATTTTTAAATCATTGTAAACCTTTACTCATACCTGATTTCCAGATATATATATATATATATATATATATATATATATATTCCATAATTTAAATTTAATTATCAATAATTGTTACATAGGGATTTAACTTCAATAGAATATTTTAGAATATTTTTAGCAGTATACAAAAATCAAAGGTTGACATTTATTTTCAAAGTAGTTATGTCTTTTTTACCCTTTTAATTAAATTCATTAATTAAAAAAATGTCATGCTAATAAGTGTCATATGAAAAGAGTTAAGTTTTTTTGGGCATGTGGTTTTGATAAACCATAGTATTGTAACAAAGTTAATCTCCATGATAAAGTAGGAGTGAATCTCATAGTTTAGATGTATATGTTTAACTTATATATTAGTTATTTTTATCATAAAAATATTAATAATATTTATTATTATTCTAAATAAAGTTATAATTTAGTTATTTTTTATGATTTTTTTTTTTTTTATTTTAGCAGCTTGAGATGTATAATAAAGTAAATCTTCTAATGCTTATTATTGATTGATGCATATTGGCATTTACTAGCTATTTATTTTATATGATTGCTCCAATATAAATGATTTCTTTCAATATTACTTATTACCTACTAAGGCAAATAGGAAAAATATTTATGATCTCTCCTCTTTAAAAATGATTATAAAAAGTATTTGTAATCATAAGTGCTTATTATAAGTTATATAAGAGAATATTTACAATGGACATGGATAACCCTTTTGGACCTTTTTGTTGTTTTTTGGATACTCTAATAGATAAATGGATGGAATTTTGGTTGGAATAGACAATATAATTATGCATTCAAAAGTGCATTTTTAACAATAAGAAATCACAATATTACTAAAATTTATATTGTTGGATTCCAACTAGAAAACCATTTCTTCTATTAATTAGATTATGTGATTCCCAGTGCTTATTTATCATCATTTCAAAACTATTTATGATAATTACTTTATTTAGTTATCAACACTACTTAAAATAGCTAAATATAAATGGTATTTATAATAATTTAATAGCCAAATATGAATAACATTTATAATCATCATTATTTATAGGGGTAGTCTAACTTATAAATGAATTACGCTTTTTCACTTAATCCAACAATACAATTTCATAATAAATTCAACGAGCATTTGAATTGTAGAGATTAAATAACTTAAACTCAAGTTTTAAAAATGTCCAAAAAAATCCATTTAATGACTACCCATTATTTATATATTATTTTTTTATTTGTAAGCTTGGTACAACTCTCTGATTTTCTAGTTTTACATGTCCATTATTCACCCCACTACTGGGGAGGATAGCACAAGATTTAAACAAGATTCGAACCCAAGATCTTTGGTTCGGTTAGACTTCATTCATGCCACTTGAACTACCCCAAACGAACTATTTATATATTATTATTATTCACTCTATAAAATAAAAAATTATATTCAAGTATTAAAAATGGTTTATCCAAAATCCTATTTTATATATATATATATATATATATATATATAATATTTTTATTAATTAATTAATTATATGGTAAAAAAGTTATAAGATAGTTATGATATTCTAAATAATTTATTTAAAATTATTTAAAAAAAATATTTTCATTATAATTTATTAAATGTAAAAAATTATAAATAATATATTAAATTTAATAATATAAAATATGATTTTAAATTATTTTAATATTTTAAAAGATTTCGTACAACCTTCCAAACCCTTTCAATATAGACGAAATATATTCTTACAACTTTCGTTTAGGTATGAACGTTGCTCTGTCTTCTCCAAAATGAATATGATCCATCCCAATCTTCATATCATGAGTATGAAAAGTTTTTAATCAGTACAACTGCCCAAAGTTAATATTACAATCCTTCATAAATATTTGAACGAAATTATTATTAAAAATAATAAATAAATATAAATATAAAATGAAATTTATTAATTAGATTTGGTACACAAATTGTGCGTGGATTCCTTCAAAAACAAACATTAAATGTTGAGACTAAATCTTAAATCTTACCCCATAACAGATGCAAACTGTGGGTTGATTCTGAGCCCAGCATGGATTCTAATAAGGGTGTTCTGGATAGATTTTCTTTCATCCAATTAAAAAAACCAGCCCTGATCTAGGTTCAGCTGAGTTTGTAAAAAAATCAAATAAGGGTGATGTTCTTCTAGCTAATAATCATCAGTATGGAGGCCTGCCAAAGATGTGCAGTAAACATCGCAAATACTACAAACTGTGCTAGTGATCAATGTGCTGAGGATGGCACCTTGAGGAATGCAGAGTTTGTTGGATTTCTTTTTGATGAATCTACTGAATATGATTATATTCCCATGTTAGATCCTTCACCAATGGTTTCCCAGAGGATGAGAGAACTAGAGTATGATATATCTGGTATGAATTCCCAAGCCCAAAAAGAGCTTGAGTCCATAGCTTTTCCTGCAGACGAACTCTTATACAAAGCTGAGTTGGTTCCTCTCCATCTGCCTCTTCGTATCCAGAGGTTGGAGAAACTGTTGGCCTCTGAAATCAAACCACTGGAACCACACGCGAGGACTGGAACTGAAAGTATTTTCAGCAACTGTACAACCGAGGAAGAGGAATTAGGGTTTGCTACTCTGCACAAACCTTGTGACGTTGGTCCTTATAAAATGGACAAGGACTGCAAGCAAACTTGCAGCAAGGGCTCTGCACCAGTATTGTATCGTAACAAGTCCAAGAAAGTACTGGGTTCTACTCAGTCACAACAAACAACCCTTGTGCACAAGTTCAGAGCCTCTGGAAAGTATCTCAAATCACTTTTCTCAAAGGCCTCTAGGTTGACAGATCACCATTCTCGTAATAACAGCATTCAAAGGGAAAGCTCTCATCATGACGATGCAGCAACAGCTGGTAGGAGCAGTCACAGAGAAAACTCATCTACAACGCATCGTAAGTCTTTTTCTGGGAGCTTTTCATTGGTTAAGGGTTTTCCATTGATACATAAACCTAATCCCAGGCCATTCTCTGCTTCAAACGGTGTAACTCCTGCCCACAGCTCTACATTTCTGAAAAGAGGCATGGTGAGTTTGGACGTGGAGAATAACATCCAAGAAGCGATTGCTCACTGTAAGCAATCTTATTCTGCTGATCCAAAGAATGCGATCAACACCTCGACATATGTGCAACAAAACGGTGCAAATCCAGAAGGATTTGCTGATGGTCATGTTCATGATCAATCTTGGTCAGATCCCAGGATCACAGCTTGTGATTCACTGGAAAAACTTCATTTGGGTCCTGAGTAACCATGTAACATGAGGAAATCCTGCTGGTTTATATTCCTCAATAGGGAAAAACTGATCACATATATGTTGATATTGAAATCATCATAGCATGATCGATCTTGATGTTATGCTCATGAAGTTTCTGCTTTATTATTTACTTTCAGCAATAAAAATGGCTATGGAAATACGAGCTCTTATTAGCCCTTGCAAGACTCTGATATATGATCCCTCTGGTTAAGGCCCAGTTTTCACTAACATAAAGTATGCCGGAGATTCAAATCAAGAGTACAGAGCCAACTGTTTGGAATAAAAAAGGCTTTATTGTAACAGATTCTAATCTTATTGTCGAAATACCACTGCCACATGAAGTTAGTCTCTTGGAAATTTTGGAGCAAAGTGTTCTGCTTCGGAATATATAAATTGATGCATATGTTTCTTGACTGCGATAATGTTATAAAAAGTTTTATTGTAACATATCCTAAATGGTATTGTCTAAATACCACTGCCAAATGTTAGTCCCTTGGAAAATTAATGAAAAAAACCACTGAAAATTTGGAGCCAAAGTGTTGTGCTCAGGAACATATAAATTGATGCATATGTTTCTTATTCTTGTAATTGTATCGTTGTTCACTTATGTTTATATGGTTGTTTTGGCATGGTCGTCAAAGTCCATTGACTCTTGATTATATTACGTAGCTTTTGCAATTTAACCAAAGTTTTAGGAAAGAACTGAATATTCTTATTTTTTAGCGAGCCTGTCTTGATGCTACATAATTTTCAATGTGGAGGGATTTTTATTTTTAATATTTGTCAACAAATCATTTTAAAATAAAACAAAACAAATTTTCGAAGTGGTCACTCTGCCGAATGATACCAGCATTGATGAGGTTGTAGGTCACTTTGGGGGATGGGTGGGTAACCGGGTAGGGTTGAACAAGTATGCATAGGAAGCTCCATTAAGTGCATTTGTGATTTGACATTTTTCAATTAAATTGTTATTATCCAATATTAAATGAAAAATACTAAATAACCATACTAGACAACTATATTTATAGGACCCTAACACAAGCAACTGGTAGAAGTTCTGAGCAAAGTATCCCTTGTTTTCTCTTATGCCCTGCCACAACCAAGAT
Organism: Pinus tabuliformis; assembly: GCA_031772625.1. Classification (NCBI taxonomy): domain Eukaryota; kingdom Viridiplantae; phylum Streptophyta; class Pinopsida; order Pinales; family Pinaceae; genus Pinus; species Pinus tabuliformis. Next base: position 23,726,031 of record CM062806.1, read on the forward strand.
TTTCTATTGTCATATGTTACGCTAAAAGCCTTCAACAAATATTTTTCAGTGTTATGCATGCAACTATAATATTTTCAACTAATATTTCCGAGTTTTATGGGTACAATTTTGGACTAAAGAGAGATTTCCTCCACATTCCTCACACATTTCAGTTAATTTATGTTTCTTTCTAGTTGTATTACTCAATATTTCTCATGGAAAAGTTGGAAAAATTTAATCATCATATAGAAACTAGTTAAATTGGAAACATATCTCTCATCGAATGGAGATAGTGGTGGATCAAGTTAAGGATGAAGATCTGATTCAAAATGTTGGAGTGTATGAATAGAGATTTGTCGAGCTCGTTAGTTTTTGGTAATTATTGAGTTAATCACCTCAAATCATATATATATTGGAGAGAGCTCAATGATAATGGCTTACTTGTGTTATGTATTGTGTGACCGTGAGAGAGAAGAAGTGTGTGCATGCTGTGAGGGTTATGATGAACAATTTTTGAAGCAGTTTGTAGGCTTTGTAGCACGTAGCAGAAGCATATTTAAGCCAACATTTTATGTAGAGAGCGAGGAGATGAAGTAAGGTTTGGTTGTAGTTATTTTTGGTGATTGATAGAAATTTGGGTATTCTCTAGTTTATTATTGAGTGCAACATTTTTTTGTGAGCAGATTTTTCTATTGCATAGAGGGTTTTTTCTTATGTGTTTACCAAATTATTTTACGTAGTGATTGTGTTGATTGATTTCTTTTTGGAGACTAATGTGTTGTTGTTGAGTTGTGAAGTTCTCCTTGGAGTCCAATTTGAAAATAATGGAAGCATGGCTTAGAGAGTTTGATAGGGGGTGGCTCCTTGCTAGTGATAGTCAACAAAACAATATTTTGAGATTTATGTTTCCATCCATGGTAGTGGATAGTCTAGCGATAAGTGGGAAAGGCTCATTGGTTGTGGAGGTTTCTAGTGGATGGTTATCCACAAAGTGGTGTGAGTAGAGACTTCCTAGTTGGTGAATCCTAACAAGGCTGAACATGGGGGCGGTAGCTCCTTGCTGGTAGAGGCTAAATAAATTAATGTAAAATATTTGATTTGATTAATAAGAGACCTAGAAGTAACACAACAACAACAAGAATGTTTTTTTTTTCTCGGAGTGGGTTTTCCACCATAAATCTTTATGTCTCATGTGTTTAATGTTTTTATGTTTTCATGCTTATGGTTGATGCTTTGATCTCTCTTCATGTGTTTCACTTTGTGAATGTTTAAAGGGTTATTAATTGAAGAAAAAAAATTAGTGCCTTCACTACTGATTCACCTCCCCCTCTCAGTACTGCTCTACATTTCTAACAAATAAAATGGAGTAATATTTTAGAAGATAACTATCATGAAAGTCTTAGTAGGTTAGGGATTTAAAAATATATTTTCCTTCTCATCAGCATTAGCTGCAAAATGTGGATAGTGGTTAATCACCAAGGAAAATCTATGGACTCAAGTGGTTATTGGAAAATATATAGCCCCCCTTCATCCTTGGAAGACTAGATTCACACTTCAGCAAAGTCATGGGTGAATATTTCAATAGTTTGGAGAGTAGTTCTAAACTCGTTTGACACCATTAGAAACGGCTTCGTGTGGAGAGTTGGGGATGAGTGACGTATTCGAGTAGGCATAGATGTTAGGATATTCCAACACATAGGAAATAGTTAAGTACAACTTGGTCTAGTTTAGAGTTAGGTATAGAGTTAGGTAAAGTGTGTTTCTTTACCGTTGTACATATTGTAACTTACAATCCGACGGTCACGATATGTAGTGATCCGACGGTTCATTCTCTCGTCGGTATTACCGACACTTGATCCGTGGTTTGACACCTGATTGGTCCATGAGTTCTATTTAAAGCGCATGGAGGGTCATTGTTCGGGTAATCCGTGCATGAGAGAAGCTTATGTAAATTTTCATTCTTTGATTAATAAATTGCCTGTAGTAGCCACGTTGGCACAGGCCGTGGACTGTTTCCCTCTTTGAGGGTTTTAACCACGTCAAAAATACTGGTGTATTGATCTGTGATCTGGTTGTGAGCGGTGTCCTTTTGGTGTTCTTTCTGAGGAACTTACCCTGTAAATTCCTACATGGTATCAGAGCTATTTGAGGGCCGCGTCCGTTGGTGACCCAAATCTGAAGCCGGTAGAACTGCATGCGGCTGTCGTTTCCTATATCTGCTGTTTCTGACTGCTTTCGGGCCGAGAGGAGCCGAGAGAACTACTCTGTTGCGTTCGGAGCATCTGTTCCAGTGAGGAACCCCTTTCGTTTCACGCGAAAAGGTTTCCGGTAGCCCTAGCTGCGTCATTTTTCAGATCGGGAGGTATACAGTGTTTTTGCAGTTTACTGTTATTTTCTCTCTGCTTATTTCGGTTTCGGTTTATTTACCCTTTTTTTTACCGGATCTATACCTTTCATTTCTGCGTATGCTCTTTGCCCTGCGACTCTGTGCGATCTGGGCAAATCAGAAACAGAAAGGAAGGATTTTTCTCATGCGTATGCTCTTTTCCCTGCACCTTAGTGTGATCTCGGAAAATCAGAAACATTGAGAAAAATATTTAGTTTTTCGGCTAAAGCTAACTTTGAGATTTTTTTTTCAAAATATCTAGTTTTTTGGCTAAAGCTAACTTCGAGCCGCAAGGTTCGTTTTTCTTTGCATATTCGTGTTGGGTTTTGTGTTTTGTGTTTTGTAGGGAAAAAGAGCTTTCTCAAGGCAAGCACACAAACCGAGCCCCCCCCCCCCTCTCTCTCTCTCTCAAATTTTTTGTATAGATCAATTGGTTCAAAGCTATTTTAAGAGAGTAGAGGTCTTGGGTTCAAGTCTCCATTTTGTGGGGGCGTTTTTTTTCATTCCCGCACATTCGCGCACTTTGCCGGCAACTTCAACAAATGTTTTTCAAAAAGCCATAACTTCTTCATCCGGAAGCCTTTTTCAGAGCCGTTTTTTTTAAAACAGCCTAATTTTTCGAGATCTATCCATTGGAACACTTACTTTCAGCATCTTCAGCTTCAGTTTTTTTTTTTTAAATGGAAAGTCCATGCCAAGTCATTCTTGACAGCACTAACTACTTCCAATGGATAGCCTACATGGAAGATTTACTTAGAAGTAAAGGTCTCTACAGAATAGCCACAGACCAAGAGAAGAAACCAAAAGATGAAGACAAGGCTGCAAAATGGGAAAATAGACAAGATCAAGCACGTGGTTTGATAGGGATGTCTATTTCTCCTGATCTTAGATTCCATATTGCAGAACTTGAGACTCCTCATGAAGCATTGGAAAAAATCGCTAAAGTTTTTGGGATTAAAAATGAAATTAGAGCCCATCAACTTGAAAATGAGTTGCTTACTTTGGATCCTAATAATTTTTCTTGCATTGAAGATTTCTTGTCCAAATTCAAGACCCTTAGATATCTCTTGGAAGGTGTTAAGGTTAAGAAAGAAGATGGTAACCTTATTTATTCCATCCTTACTAAGTTGGGACCAGCCTACTCTGTATTTGTTTCCACTTTCCATTCTACAAGGGAAGCTTTCATTTGTCAAGGAAAAGACTACAAGGCCCCTTCCTTTGACTCCTTTTGTGATTCCTTAATAAGAAAACAAGAAAAACTCTTACACCTTGGTCTTCTTAATCTTGGAAACTCTTCCACGAAAGCGTTAGCCGCCCAGCAGCAACCAAATTCAAAGAATCCTAAGAAGTCATATCCTCAAAAGAATGGTCCTAAACCAACTCAGCCTCAAAATGAAAGATCATTTAAGCAAAATGATAAGACCAATAAAAACAAATGGAAGAAGACTGATAGACATTGTAACTTTTGTAATCGAGATGGCCACTTAGAATCTAAATGCTTTAAGAAGATGGAAGCCTTGGAAGCCGCAATGAAGAAACATAACATCCATGTGGAGCCTACTTCAACTTCAACTTCCGGAATGGCACTTTCTGCATGTCGTTGTCAATCATCTCAGTCTGGTTATGCATTAAATGTATCTTCTTCCTCTCCTTCTCATGAGTGGCTCATTGATTCTGGAGCCTCTTATCACATGGCCAAAAACCAAGCCATGTTTTCTTCTTTAAATGATTGTAACACCAAAAATATATATGTTGGTGATGATAGATCTCTTAATGTTGTAGGGACTGGAACTGTTCATCTAGACAATGGTCAGTTTAATGATGTATTATGTGTTCCAACCTTATCCTGCAACCTTCTATCTGTATATCAGATAACTCATTCAGGTGAAGGTAAAATTGTTGAATTTTCACCTCATGATGTTGTAATCAAGGATCTAAGAGATCCTAAACAGATTCTAGCTACTGGTATTGCTGATGATTCCACAAGGTTGTATAAGTTTCACAACTTTGGGTCATCAAATCTTCCCTCAGTATTTGTTGCTCATAATGATGAAGTGAGCAAAATTTGGCATGAGCGATTTGGTCACTTAAACTATCGCTCCCTTCAGCATCTATGTAAAGAAAATATGGTGACAGGTCTTCCTATGGTATCTTGCAGAGATGGTGTTTGTTCCGGATGTGTACTCGGAAAACATCATCGGGACAGTTTTGACAAACGTGCCTCTTGGCACGCCTCAACCCCTTTACAGCTTGTGCACAGTGATTTATGTGGTCCTCTTCCTATTGCTTCATTCTCTGGCTGCAAGTATTTCTTAACTTTCATTGATGATTTCTCCAGACGCACTTGGGTATACTTCTTAAAACTCAAGAGCGAAGTATTTAACACATTTTTGGCCTTCAAAGCCTTTGTTGAAAAACAATCTGGACATCAAATTCTTAAGCTAAGAACTGATAATGGTGGAGAATATGTTAAAAACACATTCATCAACTTTTGCACCGAAAATGGAATTCAAATGCAACATACTGTTCCATACACTCCACAACAAAATGGTGTAGCTGAAAGAAAAAATCGCACCTTAAAGGAAATGGCTAATTGTATGCTGCAATCTAAAGGACTCAGTCTTAGTTTTTGGGCCGAAGCAATTAATTGTGCAAATTATATAACCAATCGCACTCCTACTAAGGTTCTAGAGAATATCACTCCAGAAGAAGCTTGGAGTTCCATTAAACCAGATGTAAGTCACTTTCGTGTTTTTGGAAGTGAAGCATGGGCCCATATTCCAGATGAAAAGCGTAAAGCTTTAGAACCTAAGAGTGAGAAATGTACTTTTGTTGGATATTCTGAAGATGTAAAAGGTTATAGACTTATTCCATTTAAGTCCAAAAATGTTATCATTAGAAGAGATGTAAAATTTGATGAAAATAAATCGGCCTGCGAGCCTAGTCCGGCGGATGTGCCACCTCTTCCTATCTCTTCTACTTTTGAAAACATTTCTTCTTCAGATGATGAAAGTGAGGATGATAATCCTCCCCCACCTTCTCAGGATCCTCAACTTCCAAGATGGGTCCGTGCTACTCGGGATGCAGCAGGTGATCTTGCCGGTGATCCTACAGATTAGCGACGTACACGTTCTCAGTTTGAAAGAGCCTCTTCTTTACTGGCTCAAGCTCCAGTAAATCATGATCCTGACACTTTTGCAAAAGCTTCAGGCCATCCACATTGGGAAGCAGCTATGAATGAAGAATATCATTCATTGTTGGCAAATGATACATGGGATCTTGTTCCTCTACCAAAGGGACGCAAACTTGTTAGATGTAAATGGGTTTACAGAACCAAGTAAGGACCAGATGGGAAAGTTGATAAACATAAAGCTCGTCTTGTCGCTAAGGGCTTTTCACAGGTTGAAGGCATTGACTACACTGAAACCTTCTCCCCTGTTGCCAAAATGAACTCTATCCGCCTTGTTCTTTCCCTTGCTGCCTCTTTAAAATGGGAAGTCCATCAGATGGATGTTAAATCTGCCTTCTTGCATGGGGACTTGCAGGAAGAAATCTATATGGAACAACCCATTGGCTTCATACAAACAGACTCCAGCCTTGTTTGTCGACTTAAGAAATCCCTTTATGGTCTCAAGCAAGCTCCTCGGGCTTGGTATGCCAAAATGGATAGCTTTCTTTTAGAATCTGGCTTTTCTAGGTGTTATTCTGACAATACTGTCTATACCAAGAAAGTGGGCAACTCTCTTATCATCCTTGTTCTTTATGTTGATGATCTTATTCTTACTGGTAGTGATCCCAACCTTATAAACCATGTGAAGTCCAGCCTTAAAAAGAAATTTGAAATGACAGACTTAGGACACTTACACTATTTTCTCGGTCTTCAAGTCTTGCAATCCAAGGAGGGTATTTTCCTATCCCAGTCCAAGTATTCTTGTGATATTCTTCGTCATTTTCACATGGAATATTGTAAGCCAACCCCTTCTCCCTTTCAGTCTGGAGTCAAACTTTCAGTCTCTTGTACTTCTCCTGAAGTTGATGCTACCTTATACCGTCAACTTGTAGGAAAAATCTTGTATTTAACCCATACTCGTCCTGACCTTTCCTTTGTTGTTGGCCTTGTTGCTCATTTTATGAAAAACCCCCGTGAAAGTCATTGGAAATTAGCTAAAAGAATACTTCGTTATGTTCGAGGTACAGTACAGTTTGGGATTCATTACAGTGCCAAAGCAGCTCCTCTATTAGTTGGTTTCACTGATTCTGATTGGGCTGGTGACCCTGATGATCGAAAGTCTACTGCCGGTTATGTCTTCACTCTTGGTTCAGGACCTATTACATGGGCTTGTAAGAAACAGGCTGCCATTTCTCTTTCGTCAGCAGAAGTGGAGTATCGTGGTGTCGTGGAAGCTAGTAAGGAAGCCTTGTGGCTTCGTTAGATCCTATCAGAGTTTGGCTTTGAGCAGCAGCATCCAACCACACTTTGGTGCGATAATCAAAGTGCCATTTAGCTATGCAAAGATCCAGTCCAGCATCAGTGTAGCAAACACATTGAACTACACATGCACTTCATCAGAAAGCTCATTCATGACCATGTTCTTGAAGTGCAATATTGTTCAACAGATGATCAGGTTGCAGACATCTTCACAAAGGCTCTCACAGAGGCGAAATTCACTAAAATTCGATATATGCTTGGAGTTCAGGAAGTTGTCACTAAGGGGGGATAGGCTCTAGTGCCTCCTTCCTTCTCCTATTGTGTCATATTTGTAAATCCTTCTATCCTATCCCAAGTTGTTCTTAAGGGGGTATGTTAGGATATTCCGACACATAGGAAATAGTTAAGTACAACTTGTTCTAGTTTAGAGTTAGGTATAGAGTTAGGTAAAGTGTGTTTCTTTACCGTTGTACATATTGTAACTTACAATCCGACGGTTCATTCTCTCCTCGGTATTATCGACACTTGATCCGTGGCTTGACACCCGATTGGTCCATGAGTTCTATTTAAAGCGCATGGAGGGTCATTGTTCGGGTAATCCGTGCATGAGAGAAGCTTATGTAAATTTTCATTCTTTGATTAATAAATTGCCTGTAGTAGCCACGTTGGCGCAGGCCGTGGACTGTTTCCCTCTTTGAGGGTTTTAACCACGTCAAAAATATTGGTGTATTGATCTGTGATCTGGTTGTGAGCGGTGTCCTTTTGGTGTTCTTTCTGAGGAACTTACCCTGTAAATTCCTACAATAGATCCATGAGCAAGAAGTAGGGACAAATTCAAATTATCAAAACAATTGTTACTTTCGCTCAGGGAAAGAGGGCTTTCAAGACTATCACAAGTATCAGATCCTCAAAACTCCACCTTATGACAACAAAGCTAGATGTCAATAAGAGCATTGATTCTTGTTGAGCAACATCAGTTAGAATGGCTAGAATATGTGACAACTTTGAAAGAAATAAATGTAAGATGAACATATACTGGTTATGAGCTTATTTGGACCTTTCCCCCTTAGGCCGATATACTCCAAAGACGTTATACTTCCACATATGTTTCGGGGAAAAACAAATTTAACAGGTCTAGTGGTGGAAAATCATTTGGCAACTAAAATTATTGATGAAGTCTAGGATATCTATGTGGTGTTTATTGACAGGGAAGGCACCAACATGGGAGGTGATGTAGAAATGATCAAAAATAGGACTTGGGTGGTGTTGTTTATGCTTACTAGGAGGAGAATCGATAAGTCACCTATTCATTGAATTCCCTTACTCCTAATCAATTTGAGTAGCATGTTATTCCTCTCTTAGCCCAATGAGCAACTGGGAGGGATTGAGTGTGGTAGAATTTTGAAGGTATTGGTATCAAAACCCAACCATAGAATATATACAAGCTTTACCTTTGATTTTCATACGGGGCATCTGACTAGCCTAGAACAAGTGAATTTTTCAAGACAAACTCACTCCACCAAAGAATATTATAGTGGAGGGAATAGAAAATCTCTCACACTTTCCTTAGCCTTCTGTTATATCTTAACCATGACAAATTCGAATGGAGAATCTTGATATATCAATTCTTTGGTGTCCTTTTTTATGTTTCTTCTCAGGAGTCCAACCACAGAAGTGGGTGGGGGGGGGGTGGGGTTGGGATTGTCCTTTTTTTCTTATGAGAACATGTATTTCATGCCAAAATGGGTTTTGGGAGGGGGACAAACAATCTATATATATATGCAATTTGCCAAATATTTACCAATTTTAATAGTAAATTACACGTTTTTTGTTGAAAATTCTCCTACATTCTATATGTATGAATTTTCCAATTAGAATATTGCCAATAAAGCTATAGATATGCATGATATTTAAATCCTTAAAAAATACCTTACTGGTTGGAATCATCTAGCAATATAATTTCCAGCAAGATTGTGATTTCTTATTGTTTAAAATGCACTTTTGAATCCATAAATGGATTTAGCACCCTAAGAAATGCCTAAGGAAAGCTTTAGATATTAAACAACTTAAACTTATGTTTCTTAAAAATCTCTATTAGATTTTGGGAAATATTAACCAAAAAATGTGTCTGGAAAAAGGCCAATTCGTATATTAGTTAAACTAAGATTTTTTAAATATCCTATAAATTTAAGTTGATTTTAATGAGTAGTAATCATTGTTCTCATAAAAAAAGAAAAAAAAATTGTAAGTCGAAAAGTTTTTGTTAATCAAACGGCATATACAAGGATGTCAAAATGCATATGGTCTCACCACGACCAGGTTTGTTAACCAATGCAATAACCATACAGCATACAAAAAGCAAAACTTCTAGCTGTGAGTTCTAGAGCCTGAGAGGCCTAACATTCCAAAAGACTAAAAGAACAAGAAACAAGCCAATGAGCATAATCAATCGTTGGAGGTAATTGAGGCAGGGTTGTGCGGCCCAGTACCTGGGGAAGGCGGAGGAAGATACATGCAGTTGACATGGTCCTCAAAGTGATCAAGCCATGTTTCCAATTTTTCAACCTTTGCTGTCAACAAGTTCTGCCCACACCAGACCACTACCACCGTTTCATCAACATGGCAATAGAAGTACTAAAGCTGCTCAAATTTGGTCATAATGACCTTGTGCTCCTCCCTACAAACTTGATCGAGGACATCCAGTCGAGAAGAGACAGATTGCACCAGTTTGAGGATAGCCAAGGAGAGGCTTGGCCTCTTGGATGATGCTTAACCCGTAGACCCAAAACATCATTGGCTCGAGAGACCCCAAGGCGTCGTACCATGTTGATGTCCCTACCTGCAGCTAACCACTCCCATGCCATGACCATACTGCATGACCATCTTACATCGGCTTCCCACTATGGAAGCATCAGATAAGATGCGAACCCCATGGATACCATAGCCCCCACGACCAACGCCTCTTGAAGAAGCCACTCCCTACCTGGAGCTCCTACCCTAAACAAATACATCACCTCGAGACCCAGAGAGGGGGGGAGAACCTTCAAGCTTCATCGAAAATATTATGCGCAAGGAGCGGTGGTTTGACTTCATGATGGAGCTCAAAGGGAAGCTATAGAGCTGGAGAAAATAAATACCCAGAAAATTCCCACCTGCCACCAGGAACCAAGCAACCCCAACTGCAGATCGTAGAGAAGAGGTAAACCAACACAAATGTCCCCACCATTAAGAGATCGCCACCCAAATAAAGACGATCCAAACCAAAGTGGGAGGATGAAACCGAGGGGGGGGAAGCCAAATAGACAATAGAAAACAATCAAGATGAAATTGAGAGGCAAGGCCCCGAATTTGATACCATTACCAAAGCCAAAGCAGAGCACCAGAGGGAGAATTTGGACCAGAGGTCCCAAAAATTAAGGACTAGGATGCAAGAACACCCAAAAAAACCACCCCAAGAGTTACAACGCCACCTGTAGACCCAAAACTACGAGAACAAGGATCAAAGATCCAACACGAAGCACTCTAGTAACATTCCCCAAGTGGCCAAGGCAAGAAAACATAGAATTACAAGGAAATTACGTCTGAAGCTGACTAAAACTGAAGAAGGCACATCTGCCAAAGAAGGGATACGAGGGAAATTTTCTCTGTTAATAGAAGCATGCGAGGTAGTGTCGCTTGAAACAAGCCCGAAGCACACAGGATGGACCACTACCCTAGACCAGAAACCAGAAAGGTTGTGAGAAGAGAGGGAGGCACATAACATAGAGTCATTAGACAACTGGATATAATTTCCATGGACGAAATATAACCAAAGGAGGAGCAGCTCCATCACATTGATACGATTGCACACACGAGGAAATAAATAGTTCACACAAGAGGGCTTAGTAGTATTAACTCTGGCATGGTGGAGGGGTTGATGGCCTACCCTCCCCCACATTAAAAGTTGTACAACTAGCATCCGTCACATGATCAATGGCTACCTCGGTCTAACACCCCCATCGAGGAATTGTTCTCATCAATTTTAATAAATAGTATAATGTTTCATTATTTTCACAGAATCTTTTAGAAATAATTCTTATAAGTAATGGTATTTGAGATATAAAAAGTTAGAGTTCCTATCCATTTTTTGGCTAGCGTATGTGTTACTTGTGAGAGTAGTCTATGGTCTAAGAAACCACAACCTAGGGGCATCTTGGTCCTTTTTTTATGTCTCTTCCTCCTAACTACCGTGAGTATTCAATCATGCTAGATAAATATGAGGTTGGGATTTAGATCCACTTATGTGTGCATGGGTCAAAAGACCATTTAACTTTATATAAAGGAGGATAAGAGGGTGGGCTTTAGATCCACTTATGTTTGCATGCGTCACAAGGTTATTTAATAATCTCTCTGGGTGCAACCACATCTTCAACCACTGCCTCAACATGCCCCATGGATCTACATGGATCTAGGCTACGTTCTCATGGGAATTTAACCACTTAATGGTTAAAAACTCCTTGATTTCTACCACTAAATCCAACCCCTTTGAGATTTTTTTATCAAAATACATGGAGGTGGGCTTTGAACCTCTAAAACCAAAATTTTAAATCATTATAAACCTTTACTCATACCTATTTTACAACTAAATTCATATATATTATTTATTAATTTAAATTTAATTATCAATAATTGTTACTTAGGGATTTAACTTCAATAGAATATTTTAGAATATTTTTAGTAGTATACACAAATCAAAGGTTGACATTTATTTTCAAAATAGTTATGTCTTTTTTACCCTTTTAATTAAGTTCATTAAGTAAAAAAATGTCATGCTAATAAGTGTCATATGAAAGGAGTTAAGTTTTTTTGGGCATGTGGTTTTGATAAGCCATAGTAATGTAACAAAGCTAATCTCCATGATAAAGTAGGAGTGCATCTCATAGTTTAGATGTATATATATTTAAATTATATATTAATTATTTTTATCATAAAAATTATATAATATTTATTATTATTTTAAATAAAGTTATAATTTAGTTTTTTTTTTGGCAGCTTGAGATGTATAATAAAGTAAATGTTCTAATGTTTATTATTGATTGATGCCTATTGGCATTTAGTAGATTTTTATTTTATATGATTTCTCCAGTATAAATGATTTCTCTCAATATTACTTATTACCTACTCTCATGAGCTCCATAGTGAAACGGGTCGTTGGGCAGTTCCTAAAACACCATAGATGGAAAGGTTCTGCCATCTCTATGAGAATACAAAGAGGATGAAAAGCAATTCCTCGTAGAGTGCCCCGCATACAACCACATTAGATCTCAGTTTCAAAATCTTTGTTGCAATATTGAACTTCCTAGCCTTTTGCGTTGTCAAAATTACAGTAAACTCAGGAGGCTTCTCTCCAAGCTTTTTGAGCATAGGAATAAAATCTAAATCAAACTAAATAATTCGTTTCTTTAGGTCCGATAGACCAAAGTTTAGTCTCAGTGGACATTAACCATCATCATCATCATCAACTAAGGAAAATAAGAAAAATATTTATGATCTCTCCTCTTTAAAAATGATTATAAAAAGTATTTATAATCATAAGCACTTATTACAAGTTATATAAGAAAATATTTACAATGGACATGGGTAACCCTTTTGGACCATTTTGTTGTTTTTTGGATACTCTAATAGATGAAATGGATTTTTGGTTGGAATAGACAATACAATTATGCATTCAAAAGTGCAATTTTAACAATAAGAAATCACAATATTACTAAAAATTATATTGTTGGATTCCAACTAGAAAACCATTTCTTCTATTAATTAGACTATGCAATTCCCCATTACTTATTTATCATCCTTTAAGAACTATTTATGATAATTACTTTATTTAGTTATCAACACTACTTAAAATAGCTAAATATAAATTGTATTTATAATAATTTAATAGCTAAATATGAATAACATTTATGTTCATCATTATTTATAGGGGTAGTCTAACTTATAAATGAATTACCCTTTTTCACTGAATCCAACAATACAAGTTCAAGCAAGAATGTGATTTTTATTGTTTAAAATACATTTTTGAATGCATAAATAAATTCAACACAAGACCATTTGAATTGTAAAGATTAAACAACTTAAACTCAAGTTTTAAAATTTTCTGTTGGATATCACTTAAAATTAAGCAGAAAAAAAAAATGTCCAAAAAATCCATTTAATAACTACCCATTATTTATATATTACTATTTTTTTTGTCAGCTTGGTAGGACTCTCTAATTTTGGAGTTTTACATGTCCATTATTCACCCCACCGGGAGGATAGCACAAGATTCGAACCCAAAATCTCTAGTTCGGTGAGACTTCATTGATGTCACTTCAGCGACCCCAAGAGAACTATTTATATAAAGCTACCCGAGGAGGACTATTTATATATTATTATAATTCACTAGATAAAATGAAAAATTACATATAATCTTTATCTAATAATTGATGATGTTATTAATCAAGTATTAGAAATGGTTTATCCAAAATCATATTTCTACTTATTATTATTATTATTATTATATGGTAAAAAAAGTTATAAGGTAGTTATGATAATGAACCACACTTATTGGTTCGAAAAACGTTGGCCAAAAAAAATTCTCTCGTGTGATTTCTACCGTAAGACTTTGTTTAATTAAATTATAAAATAGTTAAGATATTATAAATAGTTTATTTAAAATTATTTTATGAGAGATTCTTCAGGGTAAATCACATAGAATATAGGATCTCTCATGAAAAAAGCTTTGAGAAAGAGAAATCCCACCTCCTTAATGTTTTCATTGAGAATGGTTACAGCAAGTACCCGGGTCAAAAAGCTTTCCTAAAAGCTGCCAAAAATTCATTGGCTAAAAGAGAACCGAAAGAGCAGGTCCCAGGTGTCCATCTTCCTTATGTACAGGGGACAACGGATAAAATTGCTAGGGTTCTTAAGAGGCATAATGTCCCCTCGACCTTTAGACCCCTCAACACCATCCGTAAATCCCTCATATCTGTGAAGGATCCTATCAACCCTAAGGACATGAAAGGGGTTTATATTATTCCTTGTTCCTGTGGGGCACCCTATATTGGTGAGACTAGTCGCTCCATTAGTCAAAGGATTAGTGAGCATGCAGCTGACCTCAGGCATAGGAGAACCAAGTCTTCCGCTTTAGCTGAGCATGCAGAGAGTACCAATCATCATATCTGCACTGAGGAGGCTAGTGTTATTGCTAGGGTTTCGCAATTCCATCACCAAAAATTTAGGGAAGCCCTTGAAATTGAGAAAAGACCGAACAATCTCTATCCGTAAATCCCTCAGATCTGTGAAGGATCCTATCAACCCTAAGGACATGAAAGGGGTTTATATTATTCCTTGTTCCTGTGGGGCACCCTATATTGGTGAGACTGGTCGCTCCATTAGTCAAAGGATTAGTGAGCATGCAGCTGACCTCAGGCATAGGAGAACCAAGTCTTCCGCTTTCGCTGAGCATGCAGAGAGTACCAATCATCATATCTGCAATGAGGAGGCTAGTGTTATCGCTAGGGTTTCGCAATTCCATCACCGAAAATTTAGGGAAGCCCTTGAAATTGAGAAAAGACCGAACAATCTCATTAGAGAGGACAGATGGAAGATAAGCAGCTGTTGGATCCCAGCCCTCTCTTCCTAACTGAAGGATTATGATTTTTATTAGTTAACTTATTTAACTTGATAATCCTTTCTTGTTTATTATTATTATTATTATTATCATTATTATTGATTTATTTATTTATTTGTTTTTATTTTTATTTTTATTTTTATTTTTTTATTTTTTATTTTTTTTATTTATTTTTTTTAGTTATTATTATTATTATTTTCTAATTAATTAACTAATTTATTTTTATTTTTATTTATTTATTTTAGTACCTTTTATAACCAGCTTCTTTAATTTACACACATTAATATTTATTTATTTTTATTTTTATTTTATTTTTTTTTTTTTTTTTTTTTTTTTACCTCGTTCCAATTATTTTTATTTTTTAAGTTACCTCATTCCTATTAATTCTTACTAAAGGGAGAAGTAGTTGAGGATGAAGGAGACGAAATGGGCTCGCGAAAAGGACAGGGTTAGGGTTTCATGCGCATCTCCTGCGGTTCGTAGGGCATCGGTTTCGACGGTTCGTAGGGCATAGGGTTCGATAGCTCCGCGACGGTCATCTGCTGCGGTCACGGTTCTGCACTCTACAGCTGCAGCTTCACCATCGGAATCCTCGCCTGTCCCTTTCGGTCACCGACATAGTATCAGTTATGGATAACTGGGAGCATGAAGAGGTGGATTATTCGGCGGATCCCTCGCCGGAGAATGTTATTTTCGGGATTCCTCATTTTACTTCTCGCTCTCAGCTCCCCCATTCCGCATCCTCTTCTATTCCGGCGCACCAACCTTTTCCGGCTCCCGTTCCATCCTCTGCAGAAGTTTTTCCTCCTGTATCTCCGCCTTTCGAGGTTCCTCCACTTTCGCTTGGGTCTCTACAATTCCTGGCCTCCCATACTCCCCCATCGCCCGCATTTGACCCTCTGGCGTCCATCCCTTCGGTGCCTCACCCTCCGCAGACATCTACACCTGCGACACATCCATCTGCCTTAGGTATTCACCCTTCCAGATGCTTTGAGACACCTGCGATTTCTTCCCTCCCCTCTAACCCTATTCCCCGGGAAGGTATCTCTAATCCCCTGGTGGATCATCCGTCGGCCCCCCGTTCCGGATCTAAAAAGGTAAAGTGTTTCAGATCGACGGCAAGGGACATCTCCATCAAATTCGACGAAGCAAAGCCTCTCGGCGATTATATGGACATTGCGAACACCGTGTTGGTTGGGTACGTCAGGGGTCGATCATACTTGAGGCAGAGGCTCAATCTTTGGGTTAAGGAGATCTGGGGTGGAGTCCTTTTCGACCTTCCAGAGGTCCATGTCCTCCCCAAAGGATGGTTCTCTCTTAAATTCTCCAAGTTCAGTCAAACAAACCTCGTTTTGGGCCGATATTGGCATATTGAAATGGCCCCGGTCCTTCTCAAGCGCTGGAATCCCCTCTTCGATCCAGAGCGCGAGTAGCTCGGTGCCGGACCAATCTGGGTGAGACTCCCAGGTTTACCAATTCCATTCTCGGACGAAGAATTTTTTATTAGGGTTGGCAATGCCCTGGGGACATATTTGGACTACGATTGCACTTATGTGGAATCTGGGAATCGAACACTTGCACGGATCTTGGTTCACCTGGACACTCGAGAGGGACTCGAGGAACAGATCACGCTTCAGTGGGGTAGGTGCATTCGAGTTCAGTTGTTGGACTATGAAGGGGTTCCCTTCCGTTGCAGATGATGCCACAAAGTGGGACACCTCGCGAAGGACTTTCCACTCAATAAGAAAGATGCAGATTCGGTGAAAGGCACCCCGGCGACTACCAGGACGGCTTCCCCCATCATATCTCGCCCTCCTTCTGCTGGACCGGCCCCTTCGGCTTCTCCACCCGCGGACGATGCTGGGCTCCGGAGATCCTCGCCTCCAAAAACTAGGGCTCGTTCGGCGGCAGAAGCGGGTATGATCTCTGTTTCTTTTTTCCCATCTGTACATTCGTCTATTGATGATTATCATGCCTCTGGTCCATCTGCACATATCTCCATGATTCCCTGCACATTATCATCTCCTCTTGCATGCACTGACCCTATTATCTCTACTACATCTCCCGAGTCTTTCTCCTCTCCGTGCCCATCCTCCCCTCCTCACCCATATTTCCTTCGGTCTCGGAATCCATCAAAAGAGCAGGCTGTCGGTCACTCGGGTCTGGGCATTGTCATACCTGAGGGGGCATCATTGCATACCAGAGGGAGAAAATCACACCTTTCTAAAGCCATCAAACAAGCTGGGGCAGAGGTGGTCTCTGGCCGACAAGCGACCATTGACGGGGTTCTTAGAGCAGGACACACCCCGAGAGGTGTTCCCCCATGAAGTGTCTTTCTTTTAATTGCAGAGGACTGGCTAGTTCCTCCAAAAAACTAGCCATGAAGCGGCTCATTGATACTGAGCCTATCGACATTATCATGCTACAAGAAACCCTCTGCTCTGCAGATCAAATTATTCGTGTCATGCAAGCCATGGTCCCAGGATGGAGTTTTTTTGCAAATGATGCTGTGGGACGATCTGGGGGTCTAGCCATTGGATTAAACCCTCGGTCCATTAATCCTATCTCAACCTGGGGAGGTGCAGGGTTCATTGGATTGGATTTCTTCTCGGCTGATCTTGGCATGGATCTCAGGATTGTCAATATATATGCTCCATGCTCCCAGAGAGAATCATTCTGGCGGAATACTCTTCAGCTACCCCTGCTGAATGAAGACCATGTTATTATAGGAGGAGACCTCAATTTCTCTCTGGGTTTCAGGGAGTCATGGGGCACTGAGGCTCAAATTGACTCTATCACTGATTATATGACTAATCTACTGGAACAATCAGATTTCTCGGATATTCCTTTGCAGCGTCTCCTTCCTACTTGGCGGAACCGACAGGTTGGGGATGCTGCACTTGCCCACAGACTTGACAGATTTCTGTTAAAGGGCCCTCTTCTTCAGCACCTGGATCTCTTCAGACAATGGGTTGGATCGGGGGGGGGTATCGGACCACAATCCTATATACCTGGAGATTCAGGGCCCTTTCAAGAAACCCAAGGCACCCTTCAAATTCAATCCCTCTTGGCTGAAGGATCCGGACTATATCCAGCTGATAAAGGATTACTGAGCCTCTCATCCCATCAATGACTCTGTTCCTCTTGCCAAAGGTTTCTGCAGGAACCTTTCAGAAATCAAACATATTACTATTAAGTGGGCAAGGGTGAAAATGGAACGTGAAACAGCACAACTCTCCCATATTGAAGCGGACTTATGTTCACTCACCAATGACAGAGGACAGGGCTTCATGACAGCTGCGGACAAATGTAGGCTTATTGATCTTGAGAATCAAAAAGCCAAGATTCTCAAAGAGAGAGAGGAATCCATTAGATTAAGGAGCCGAGCTTTATGGATACAAGCTGGGGATGACAACACAAAGTTTTTCCATAACTTTGCAAAGTGCAGGAAGGTATCTAATACTATCTGGAAGCTCCCTACCTCGGATGGAGAAATAGCGGACAATTTCAATAAGCTCGCTCACCTGGGCATCACTCATTTCAGGAACCTCTACAAGAGTCCCCGAGAAGAAAACTTACTTGATATTATTAATGTGGCTAACCACTTCCCAAGATTCGTGGAGGCAGAAGATGTGGAGACCTTAACTGACCCGGTCACTGCTGAGGAACTGGAAGGAGTTCTGAAATGGTTCAAAAAAGACAAAAGCCCAGGGCCGGACGGATGGACCATTGAATTCTACACAGCTTTCTTCGATGTTTTGGGTCAGGACTTACTACAGGTGGTTGAAGAAAGCCGGACTACTGGATCATTATATCATGCCATCAACTCTACATTCATTGCTCTCATCCCCAAATATGACTCCCCAGCATCCTTTGATGACTACAGACCCATCTCTTTGTGTAACTGCCTCTATAAAATCATCTCGAAGACCATTGCAAATCGACTTAGACCTATCCTCTCCCGTTCCATTGCCCCGCAGCAATTTGCTTTTCTCGAATCTAGACAGATCCATGAGGCCATTGGACTCGCTCAAGAAGCCCTCCATTCCATCTGGTCGAAGAACTTAAAAGCCATCCTCCTCAAAATCGATCTGTCTAAAGCTTTTGACCGTGTCAGCTGGCTCTATCTCAAAATGATCCTCATTCATCTAGGTTTCCCTCATGCATACATTTCTTGGATCATGGCCTGCATTACCACACCATCTTTCAGTATTCTTATCAATGGTTCGGCCACAAATGTTTTTCATTCGGAGAGGGGTCTGAGGCAGGGGTGTCCTCTATCGCCCCTACTCTTCCTGTTGGTCATGGAAGGTCTCAGCCGCCTCATGGAAGCGACCAAGCGATCTGGAGACATTGGGGGCCTTCGCATTACTGACCTTTGCTATCTCACTCATCTACTCTTTGTGGATGATGTTCTTATACTTCTCAATGGCAGTGTTCGTGACACTCGATCTTTCTCAAAGATCCTACAACTTTTTTCCTTTGCCACGGGTATGATGCCAAACCAGATGAAATCAACCATTACCTGTGCACACACATCTGTACAGGAGACCCAGACTGGCTTACAAGCATTCCCTTACTCGGTCCACCCCCTGGATAGAGGTCTCAAATATTTGGGGTTCAATCTGAAACCTACTTGCCAAAGGATTGCTGACTGGGTCTGGTTGGTTGCCAAATTGGAGAAAAGACTCACAGGATGGAGCTTCAGATATCTCTCCAGGGCTGGTAGACCGGTGCTCATAAAGTCTGTATTAGAAGCCACCCCGGTGTTCTGGATGGCCCTAGCCTGGATTCCTAGAAACATCCTGGGGCGGCTACAGCAGTTATGCAACCGATACCTCTGGAATGGGAGTCAGGATAAAAGAGTATTTGCATGGATCGGATGGAAGAAAATCTCATTACCCAAAAAGTGGGGAGGATGGGGCCTAAAGGAACTACCTGAATTTGCAAAAGCACTGGCTGCCAAGATGGGGTGGACTCTGCTTACTTGTCAAAATCTCTGGACACAGGTAGTCTATTATAAATACATTTGGCCTCATAATATTTTGTATTGGGCCCGTTTCCCTACTTGGTCAACAATGGGATGCTCATCGGTTTGGAAGGCCTTGCTTCAATCCCTTCCTCTCATTCGGAACAATCTTGCTTGGCGCATTAATGATGGATTGACAGGCAGAATTGGTTTGGACCCTTGGATTAACTGTGGGGGTAGACATATCCTTAATCCAGATCTTATAATGCACCTACAGGCCCAGGATATCCGACATTTTGCACAGATCGCAGACCAACAGCGCACTGATATATTTTCCCAGGCTTGGAAATCCGCACATCAATTGGATCTCCCTATACAATGGCATCAGGAATGGGATCGCTATACTGAGGCATTATCTGAATCTCACATTCGTATAAAACAAGGACCGGATGAACTTATTTGGTGCATTGCTGATCATGGTATATATGCTCCAAAATTTGGATACACTGCTCTCATTTCTCACAGAATGCCTGAATCGTTACAGTCATGGTGGCAATCCATTTGGAAGCTCAAGGCTCCTCCCCGGACCAAACTTTTCCTTTGGTGTGCACTAAACGGCAATGTACCCACAGGGGAACATCTCACCCGCAGAGCCATTTTTGGCCCATCATGGTGTATCTTCTGTAAAAATGCATCAGAGACTCAGGATCATATATTCCTCCTCTGCCCTGTCATCCTCAACCTATGGAACAACATATGTAATCTGTTGGGTATCGCTGTCAATTGGAAAGGGATCGATATTAGGAGTGCTTGGGATACTTGGTCTCACTGTCATCCGGGCACTAAATTACAAAACCTTCCACCTGTGGCTACTTGGCATATATGGCTTGCTCGAAATCGGGCTATATTTGAAGACCGATTGATATCATGGAATCGGGTAGAGGCCACCATCATTGCAGCATATCATGAGTTACCAGACCCTCCACCCCCGAGACCGAGATCCATTCAGCCCATGCCCAACTTTGATAGAACCATCCCGTGGGCATTCTTCGACGGAGCAGCAAATCAGGATGGATGTGGCGGGGGTTTTGTATTGCACATAAATGAACACCATCGATACCTTGCAAAAATGGGCTTTGGCAATCGATCAAATAATTTCGCTGAGCTCTCTGCTGTCCACTATCTCCTACATTTTGCATTATCACATCATCATACAAGAATCAATATATTTGGGGACTCATTGGTGGTTGTTAACTGGATTAACAATGTCACTACTTGTCATACACACGCTCTCAGCAATTTATTACATGATGCACTCATACTCAAAGCAGCATTTAACCATTGCACATGTTTACATATTTACAGAGAGCATAACGGCGAGGCTGACAAATTATCCAAAGAGGCCTCGTTACTTCCACGAGGCGAGGGGATAATAGTGGAGCAGAATGGAGCAGAGGAGTATCAATTTTACCACAGGCCATTCATAGATCAAAGAGAACAAAGGGACAACAGTCCCAACAGCTGATAGTCAATGGCGTTTTTTTTTTTTGTTAATAGACATATATAGAACATGGATATTATGTTTATAAACAGAGTCCTCTTTCGGACAACGGATAGAATGCACAGTCAGATGAATGTACACAGAACAGTTTTGCTTATACCTACAGAACAACACCTTGAAGAGGTGAATTTTGTATGAACAATCTAGTAATGCCTCGGCATCTGCTTTATGTAATTTTCAAACATTAATGAAAGTTACTGATTTTTCCAGTGGAAAAAAAATTCTAACTAATTTTTATTAACAACCTATTATTATGATGATGATGGTTAACGTCCACTGAGACCAAATAATGGTCTATCGGACCTAAAGAAACAAGTTATCTATTTTGATTTAAGATTTTATTCCTATGCTCAAAAAGCTTGGAGAGAAGCCTCCCGAGCTCACTATAATTTTGACATTGTAAAAGGCTAGGAAGGTCAGTATTGTAACAAAGATTGTGAAACTGAGATCTAATGTGGTTATACGCGGGGCACTCTAAGAGGAAGTGGTTTTCATCCTCGATGTTCCTATTCTCACATATATGGCAGATCCTTTCCGTCCATGGCGTTTTAGGAACTGCCCAACGACCTGTTTCACTATGGAGCTCATGAGAATTTGTTCTAATCTTGGCTATATTAATTTTCTTCTTTGAGCTAGTTAAAATAGAGAGATACTTTTGATCTTCTAGGGTGGGGTTGATGACTTTCTTATAATAACTTAATTTTCTTTTAGCCGCTAAGTCTTTCTCACACCACATTTTTTCTTTGAACTTAGAAGTAACAATATCTTTAATGTTATTTATGTTTTGCAATGCATCATTTTCGTTGATCTCCCAATAGTTTAACCAGTGCCTTGTGTCTTTATGCCACCCTCGATTGAGCCTTAGGTAGTTTTGGCTAGAATTTAAAGCCAGCTTAGGAAGTCTATGATCGTCTATGTTACTGATTTTGTGCTTGTACAACAGAAACCTAAGTATAGCTAGGCTCTCAATAGGGGAAAGACCTGCTTCTATAAGGAGAATAGGATAGGGTGTATTACTTTTAATTTCCAGGTTATAAGTTATAAAACGCTTCTGGATTTGCTCAATCTTTCTCCATGATTCTCTGGAGATGCTGCAACCCCAAACCTCACAGCCATACAAGATAACAGGAGTGACTAAAGTTTCAAAGAGGAACTTCTTTTTATCCCACATTACAAGGTTTGCTATTTTACAATTATTTTCAAGACCAAAGTAAGCTTTCCACCCCCCATTAATCCTTTTCTCAATGCTATGGTTCCAGTTGAGCTTGTGATGAATATCAATTCCTAGGTACTTGTAAGAATACACTTCCAAGTTATTATTGTCATACATAAAATTAGCGTAAATGTCCTTCTTGAATTTGATAATCATAACTTTTGTGTTGTCAGTCTTACAAAGATTATAATCTTTAATTAAATAAATAAATGAAATAGTTTTCTAACTAACCATTAACACCAATTAATGGTTAGTTAGAAAACTAACCATTAAATAAATAAATAATAATAATGATAAATAATAAGTAAATAAAATGAATAATAATTTTTTTATTTTATTTTATTTATTTATTTTATTTAATTATTTATTATTTATTTTTTATTTATTTTTACCTCGTTCCAATTATTTTTATTTTTTAAGTTACCTCATTCCTATATTTTTATTAATTCTAACTAACTTTTATTAACAACCTATTATTATAATCTTTATAATTATTAAATATTAAATAAATGAATGAATTTGTTTTCTAACTATCCATTATCACCAATTAAAATTATTTTGTTTATTAAAAATTGAATAATAATAATAATAAAAAATAAATAAACAAATAAATAATAATAATAATAATAATATTAATATTAATTTGACCCTCTCACGAGGTCAAAATTAGTCGTTGGTCGAAGTAGCCATTGGAGACTCTGCTCAAACTATTTAACATACTAAGCTGGATCTGTTTCTTCATCTTGTCCTGATGATGAACCACACTAGTTGGTTGGAAACGCGTCACGAATGATATTCTATGTGATTTAAAGAATCTCTCCACACTAGTTGGTTGGAAACGCGTCACGAATGATATTCTATGTGATTTAAAGAATCTCTCATAAATAGATATGGATAACAGAAACCTCAATTCAACAATAAAATTATTTTCATTAAAATTTATTAAATAAAAAACCTAATAAATAATATATTAAATTTAATAATACAAAATATGATTTTAAATTATTTTAATAGTTTAAAAGATTTCGTACAACCTTCCAAACCGTTTCAACATAGACTAAATATATTCTTACAACTTTCGTTTAGGTATGAACGTTGCTCTATCTTCTCCAAAATGAATATGATCCATCCCGATCTTCATATCATGAGTATGCAAAGTTTTTAATCAGTACAACTGCCCAAAGTTAAAAATAATAAATAAATATAAATATAAAATGAAATTTATTAATTAGATTTGGTACACAAATTGTGCGTGGATTCCTTCAAAAACAAACATTAAATGTTGAGACTAAATCTTAAATCTTACCCCATAACAGATGCAAACTGTGGGTTGATTCTGAGCCCAGCATGGATTCTAATAAGGGTGTTCTGGATGGATTTTCTTCCATCCAATAAAAGAAACCCTGATCTAGGTTCAGCTGAGTTTGAAAAAAAAATCGAATGAGCGATGTTCTTCTAGCTAATAATCATCAGTATGGAGGCCTGCCAAAGATGTGCAGTAAACATCGCAAATACTACAAACTGTGCTAGTGATCAATGTGCTGAGGATGGCACCTTGAGGAATGCAGAGTTTGTTGGATTTCTTTTTGATGAATCTACTGAATATGATTATATTCCCATGTTAGATCCTTCACCAATGGTTTCCCAGAGGATGAGAGAACTAGAGTATGATATATCTGGTATGAATTCCCAAGCCCAAAAAGAGCTTGAGTCAATAGCTTTTCCTGCAGACGAACTCTTATACAAAGCTGAGTTGGTTCCTCTCCATCTCCCTCTTCGTATCCAGAGGTTGGAGAAACTGTTGGCCTCTGAAATCAAACCACTGGAACCACACGCGAGGACTGGAACTGAAAGTATTTTCAGCAATTGTACAACAGAGGAAGAGGAATTAGGGTTTGCTACTCTGCACAAATCTTGTGACGTTGCTCCTTGTAAAATTGACAAGGACTGCAAGCAAACTTGCAGCAAGGGCTCTGCACCAGTACTGTATCGTAACAAGTCCAAGAAATTACTGGGTTCTACTCAGTCACAACAAACAACCCTTGTGCACAAGTTCAGAGCCTCTGGAAAGTATCTCAAATCACTTTTCTCAAAGGCCTCTAGATTGACAGATCACCATTCTCGTAATAACAGCATTCAAAGGGAAAGCTCTCATCATGACGATGCAGCAACAGTTGGTAGGAGCAGTCACAGAGAAAACTCATCTACAACGCATCGTAAGTCTTTTTCTGGGAGCTTTTCATTGGTTAAGGGTTTTCCATTGATACATAAACCTAATCCCACGCCATTCTCTGCTTCAAACGGTGTAACTCCTGCCCACAGCTCTACATTTCTGAAAAGAGGCATGGTGAGTTTGGACGTGGAGAATAACATCCAAGAAGCGATTGCTCACTGTAAGCAATCTTATTCTGCTGATTCAAAGAATGCGATCAACAGCTCGACATATGTGCAACAAAACGGTGCAAATCCAGAAGGATTTGCTGATGGTCATGTTCATGATCAATCTTGGTCAGATCCCAGGATCACAGCTTGTGATTCACGGGAAAAACTTCATTTGGGTCCTGAGTAACCATGTTACATGAGGAAATACTGCTGGTTTATATTCCTCAATAGGGAAAAACTGATCACATATATGTTGATACTGAAATCATCATAGCATGATGGATCTTGATGTTTTTCTCATGAAGTTTCTGCTTTATTATTTACTTTCAGCAATAAAAATGGCTATGGACATACGAGCTCTTGTTAGCCCTTGCAAGACTCTGATATATGATCCCTCTGGTTAAGGCCCAGTTTTCACTAACATAAAGTATGCCGGAGATTCAAATCAAGAGTACAGAGCCAACTGTTTGGAATAAAAAAGGCTTTATTGTAACAGATTCTAATCTTATTGTCGAAATACCACTGCCCCATGAAGTTAGTCTCTTGGAAATTTTGGAGCAGACTGTTCTGCTTCGGAATATATAAATTGATGCATATGTTTCTTGACTGCGATAATGTTATAAAAAGTTTTATTGTAACATATCCTAAATGGTATTGTCTAAATACCACTACCAAATGTTAGTCCGTTGGAAAATTAATGAAAAAAACCACTGAAAATTTGGAGCCAAAGTGTTGTGCTTAGGAACATATAAATTGATGCACATGTTTCTTAATGTTGTAATTGTATCGTTGTTCACTTATGTTTATATGGTTGTTTTGGCATGGTCGTCAAAGTCCATTGACTCTTGATTATATTACGTAGCTTTTGCAATTTAACCAAAGTTTTAGGAAAGAACTGAATATTCCTATTTTTTAGTGAACCTTTCATGATACTACATAATTTTCAATGTGGAGGGATTTTTATTTTTAGTATTTGTCGACAAATCATTTTAAAATAAAACAAAGCAAATTTTCTAAGTGGTCATTATGTACACTGACACTAGTGCTCTGCCCAATGATACCAGCATTGATGAGGTTGTAGGTCACTTTGGGGGATGGGCATTGATGAGGTTGTAGGTCACTTTGGGGGATGAGTGGGTAACGGGGTAGGGTTGAACAAGTATACATAGGAAGCTCGACCAAGTGCATTTGTGATTTGACATTTTTCAATTAAATTGTTACTATCCAATATTAAATGAAGTGTCTTTGTAATGTGTATGAGAAAGAAGTGTTGTGCGAGAGAATAGATGTTCAGAACAAGGAACATAAACTTTCTCCCTCGTAAACACTTCTACCACTTCTACTGCATGCCTACCTCATTCATTGTCTAGAGTGTGGAAGTGCAAGTGATGGTAATGTTAAAAAAATAAAATATTTGATTAAAAGATTTGTGCGGAGGGGATTGTGGTGGAGGTGCAGAAGCAAAAACATGGGCATTGACATTGAAGAGAGTCTTAGTGTTTTTCCCTCTTATTTTATTTTAAACTTTTTTTCATTTTGAACTTTTACAAATTGAGCTATGTGAGAGAATAGGTGTATGGAGCCATTAGTGTTTGCAGAATGAATAATGTGCAAAAGAGGGGGTGTGTGCTAGAGAACAGGTGTATGAAGTTGTTAATGCGTGTGAAATGAAAGGTGTGCGGGAGAATGGGGGTGTAGAAGGAACTTTGCATCATGATATCAAATAAAATGAGCCCACATAACCGGATAAACACATAAGTCCTATTCAATGGCTTTGATTGTTTAAAAATTGTATCAAAGTAGAAACAACTAAATTTTTTGTTCATAGTTCTTGAATACTATGTGCATTTACGATCTTACATTTCCGAATTAAATATTTATTATCCAATATTAAATGAAGTGTCTTTTTAATGGGTGTGAGGAAGAAGTGTTGTGCAAAGAAATGGGTGTGTGGAGCAAGGAATAGACACTTTCTTTTTGAATGTTTCATTACTCTGCATACATTCCCCCTCTGCACACTTCTTCCAACATGTCCCTCCATATAAATTTTGTTAATATCACTTCTTGTATGCTTTAATTTTCTTTTCTTTATTTCATGATCTTTTCACTTTGCTTGGATTTTCATTTTGATGATTTCATTACTATCATTTTGTTGCCAACTTTTCAATGGATCAAATTTCATCTTATTTATCCTCGGTCAAAGTCTCGTCAATTCCATTGGGTGAGCATAAAATATGTATTTAACTTTTATTTTATAATTTATGTAAATTTAATCAAGTTAAAATATGTAAATATAACTTATTTAGTTAATTTATTTTAGTTAATTACATTAATTGTTGCTTAATAAATTAAGTTCAAAAAAAATAATTTTTTTTTAATTTACCAAGTTAGACCAATTTTAAATTTATTTAATTTGTAGATATTGTTTTTTATTATTTAATTAGTTATTAATTTATTTTTTACTAATTTAAAAATTATTAAAACCCACTGGATTCAAACGCGCGCATCCGTACATATACATATACATATACATACATATATATATATATATATATATATATATATATATATATATATATTCAAACCATAATATAAAAATATAATTTTAAAACTATATATAAAAAATATCATTGTGAATATATATATATATATATATATATATATATATATATTACATCACCCGGATGTTCTTCCTGTTGAAATTGCAACAAGATGATGAAGCTTAGTGAAAAGAGTCGCCTTTACTAAGTGGGCCCACAGGCCAATTATGGTGCAAGTTCTATTTTTGGATCCCAGCAGAGATCATCACAGCAGGAGTGACCACAGCAGGGATGATCACAGCAGGAGTGACCACAACAGGAGTGATCACAGTAGGAGTGACCACAACAGGAGTGATCACAGCAAGAGTGATCAAAGTCTATTTTTAGACTAGCTATCCAAAATAGAAAAGTCAAATGTTATTGTCTCATAATAATATTTGGACTATAAACTTGATCTTATTCTCTTGGAGCACTTCAGTTTGAGCTACATATGTGGCCCATGCAGCTGTCAAAAGGAAGTATGCTTTTCTTATGAGTCAGTTGAATTGTTGCATGCATGACTTCAGTTAGAACTCAATCATTTGAGTTTGGTGGAGTTGATTGTGGAGTTGATGGAGTTGTGTTCAGTTTGACTTGGTTAAACTAGTTGTAATTAGTCTAACTGCAAATAGACTAATGATGAGTTGTTAAACTAATTATTAACTCATAATACAACTATACAATACATCAGTTAACTCAGTTGCATGTCAGTACATGTTCATTTTAGCAGGGACAGATGTTAGAGAATCAGATTGTTATCAGTTGTGACTATAGTTGTGCATCAGATCTTGCACAATCAAGGGATTGAGTATGCCAATGAGTTTGCTCATGTATTTGCCTAGTATTATAGCCTCTGTTCACGTCTAACATAGTGTGAGTGATTCTTTGGAGGTGAAATATGAGTTTGGTAAACCATTCCCATTCATTCTTGAGCAGGTATTGAGCAGTGGAGGCAGGAAAGCATTGGAATAGATTTGGAGATCAGATCATAGCTGTATTGTGTGTAACAGGTGGAGCTGGTACTGGATTGCTTGTAATAAGCATTGTACTTTGTAATGTTACATTGTCTCAATCATTAATATACAGATAGTTGGGGTTTTTAGCGAGATGCTTTCCCCGGGTTACATACTGTGTTAATGTGTGAATGGTCTTGATGTTTTATTATTATTGATGCTACTAAATTGATGATCAACGTAGAGGAGCTTATGTATTGTGTATGTATTCCGCAATAGTACATGATCAAGATAATCTCCATTGAATATGTGTTAAATTATTCAAAATTTCTACATGGTATCAGAGTTGTTGATCATCAGATCTACTATTCAGGAAGTGTTTACATTCTATTTCTTCAGGCAGAGTCTGTAATCGGGCTAGGTAGCCTCTGGATTCATCCTTCCTTTGGAAGGTGAGATATCCAGTGAATGCCCATACAGTCAATCTCTGTACGAGAAATATTGTGTTCTCACGAATTTTAGATCGGAAGTAATTGAGTTTGAGCTGGTGGAAATCGAATTTGCAGCAGCGTTGTTGAAATGTCTTTCAACGGATTTCAAATGTTATTCCAAAGCAAGAGCGACCTGGCGCTCAAGGATAAACTCAGAAACAATAAAGGTGAGAATGGATCTTCATCAAAGGTATCTAATGAAGAGAATTGCGCTTTGGCTGCAAAATTAAAGAAGGGGAAGAACGAGAAAGCTTCTCATTCCGGTGCAAAAGGCAAGAAGCAGGACATGTCCAAGGTGAAGTGTTTTCACTGTCACGAGCACGGACACTATGCCACTAATTTTCCGCAAACGAAGAAGAACAAGCAGGTTGCTGGATCGGCAGCAGGAGAGGCTCTAGCCTCGCAGTTTGAGCTTGATTTTTCATTGATCGCATGCTTGGTTTCAAGTGTGATGGGATCGGTGTGGTTCTTGGACAGTGGTGTGTCTTTTCAAATGACGGGAGAGAGATTTGTTTTCTGATCTAGAGGACAAAGATCTTGGAGTGCACATCGAGATGGGTGATGATGATAGATACAGTGCGGCCGGTATCAGTACCATTTCCTTTGAGAGGGAGTCTAGTAAACCCTTCGTATTGAAGGAAGTCATGCATGTTCCAGGATTGAAGAAGAATCTCATCTCAATGGCGATGTTAGAAGACAAGGGGTATGATGTTGTTTTCAGCGAGGGAAAGGCTTTCCTATTCAGCAAGACAACTGGTGAGACCCGAAAGATAGGGATTCGAGTGAGGAACCTTTATCAGTTGCATGTAGATGGATGCGCAGCAATGGCGGGCAAGGCAAAAGGATTGGTGAGCCGGGATGATGGCAAGTTGTGGCATAGGAGATTGGGTCACCTTCACCATGGAGCCTTGAAGATACTGCAGCAGATCACTACAGGGCTTCCTAAAGGCACTCTTGTGTAGTCAGATCAGTGCAAGGGGTGTACTTTGGGGAAGTTTGTGAAAGCCACCTTTCACGAGAAGGATAGTCGCGCCACGACGATCCTTGAGAGAATTCACATAGACGTGTGTGGACCTTCCTCAGTTGCTTCGATAGCAAAACACATGTATTATGTGATTTTTGTTGATGATTTCTCTCGTAAGTGCTCGATCTTCTTCATGCAGAAGAAGAGCGAGACATATTCAAAGTTCTGTGAATTCAAGGCACTGGTTGAGAAGGGGTCGGGGAAGAAGGTGAAGGCTCTTAGGAGAGATAATGGTGGTGAATACATCTCGGACGAGTTCAAGGATTTCTGCAAGGCAGAAGGGATTCGAAGAGAGCTCATAGCTCCCCATAACCCACAACAGAATGGGTTAGCTGAGCGGAAGAACAGAACGATTGTGGGTGTTGCACAAGCAATGTTTCATGATCAGGGCCTACCCCTTCACTTGTGGGCGGAAGCATGCAATACAGTAGTTTATGTGCAGAACCGTTGTCCTCATAGGATACTTGGCATGAGTACACCCAAGGAGGCTTATTCTAGTAAGAAGCCTGATCTTTCTCATTTGAGGATTTTTTGTGCTAACATTTACATGCATGTGACGAAGGATGCTAGGAAGAAGTTGGAGTTGACCGCAGAGGTTGGGATATTTGTGGGGTACACTGATACGCCCCACAACTATCGTGTGTATTTTCCAGACAGTGGTAAAACTATTGTGCGACAGGATATTAAATTTCAGGAGGAGAAATCCATGAAGTGTTTGCTTGAGAGGGAGCTACACTTGCATGCAGATGAGGAGCTATTAGTTCCTAAGGATGAGCTTCAGGATGTCGATCAGCCACAGGACGAGGTTCATGTAGTGGAAGAGACCACTCATGCAGTGCCAACCATCAGAGGGCGAAAGTGCTTGACAGAAGCTAAGCGACTGGCTCAAGATGCAGAGAAAGTTGTAGGACCACCTATAGCCCAACACAGGTAGAGACAGTCACCTGATCGGTACATTGGATACATGGCTCTTATGAGCAAGTGTGTTGTGACTGAGCCATCCTCTTTCGAGAAAGTTGTGGAGGATCCCGCATGGGTAGACGCCATGGTGGAAGAGTATGATTCTATTGTCAGAAACAGTGCATGGGAGATTGTTCCTAGACCGAAAGGGAAATCAGTGGTGGGTTCGAGATGGATCTACAAAGTTAAGCAGACAGCTGACAGGAGTGTGGAGAAGTACAAGGCAAGATTTATTGCTCGAGGCTTTTCACAGATAGAGGGGATTGATTATGAGGAGACCTTTGCACCTGTCGCAAGGTATTCTTCCATATGGACAATTCTTGCTCTCTCAGCGCAGATGGGATGGCACATTCATAAAATGGATGTGAAGACTGCGTTCCTCAATGGAGTCATTGAGGAGGAGGTGTACATTAAGCAACCCGAAGGCTTTGAGGTCTTCAGTAGCGAGTCGCATGTGTGCAGGCTCAAGAGAGCGTTGTATGGGTTGAAGCAAGCACCACATGCTTGGTACACACAGATAAACAACTATTTCACAAGACTTGGATTCTCCAAGAGCGAGGCGGATCCTAAACTATACCAGATTGTGGTGGAGGGTAAGTTGCTTATCATTGTACTGTATGTTGATGATTTGATTCTAACGAGTGATGAGCTGTTGATACTATCATGCAAGAAGGATCTTGCTACATAGTTTGAGATGAAGGACTTGGGCGTCCTTCACTATTTCCTAGGATTGGAAATATGGCAGCGCAGTGGTGGACTGTTTGTTTCTCAAGGCAAGTATGCTCGGGAGATACTGGAGAAGTTCAACATGCATGGCTGCAAGCCTGTTGATACTCCTCTTCCTGGAGGTTGGAGGAAGGAGGATGCCACTTCGGGAGAAGGAGTGGATGCCACTGTTTATCGATAGTTGGTGGGGTCGCTGATGTATTTGGTCAATACATGACCTGCTATATGCTATGCAGTTAACCAGCTTTCACAAGCTATGGTTAAGCCTACCAAGCTCTTCTGGAAGGCGGGCAAGCATGTATTGTGCTACTTGAGAGGCACATCGAGATATGGATCTTGGTACAGACAGGAGGATGCATATTGGGCAGGGAGTTCAAGAGGCCGAGTATATGGCAGCAAGGACATCAGGTACCATCATATCAGAGATTGTGTGCAGCGGAGGATCATGTTTCTTTCATACATTCCAACGAAGGATCAGGATGCTGATATTCTGACGAAGGCTCTCACCAGGAGCAAATTTGAGTACCACAGAGGTAGGATAGGGGTTGCTGATAATCCTTATCTTGTCGAGAGGGAGTGTTGAGATTGCAACAAGATGATGGAGCTTAGTGAAAAGAGTCGCCTTCACTAAGTGGGCCCGCAGACAAATTATGGTGCAAGTTATATTTTTTGGATCCCAACACGGATGATCACAGTAGGAGTGACCACAACAGGGATGATCACAACAGGAGTGACCACAGCAGGGATGATCACAGCAGGAGTGACCACAGCAGGAGTGATCACAGTAGGAGTGACCACAACAGGAGTGATCACAGCAGGAGTGATCAAAGTCTATTTTTAGACTGGCTATCCAAAATAGAAAAGTCAAATATTATTGTCTCATAATAGTATTTGGACTATAAACTTGATCTTATTCTCTTGGAGCACTTCGGTTTGAGCTACATATGTGGCCCATGCATCTGTCAGAAGGAAGTATGCTTTTCTTATGAGTCAGTTGAGTTGTTGCATGCATGACTTCAGTTAGAACTCAATCAGTTGAGTTTGGTGGAGTTGATTGTGGAGTTGATGGAGTTGTGTTCAGTTTGACTTGGTTAAACTAGTTGTAGTTAGTCTAACTGCGAATAGACTAATTATGAGTTGTTAAAATAAGTATTAACTCATAATACAACTATACAATACATCAATTAACTCAGTTGCATGTCAGTGCATGTTCAGTTCAGCAAGGACAAGTGTTAGAGAATCAGATTGCGATCAGTTGTGACTATAGTTGTGCATCAGATCTTGCACAATCAAGGGATTGAGTATGCCAATGAGTTTGCTCATGTATTTGCCTAGTATTATAGCCTCTGCTCACGTCTAACACAGTGTGAGTGATTCTTTGGAGGTGAAATACGAGTTTGGTAAACCATTCTCATTCATTCTTGAGCAGGTATTGAGCAGTGGAGGCAGGCAAGCAATGGAATAGATTTGGAGATCATATCTTAGCTGTATTGTGTGTAACAGGTGGAGCTGGTACTGGATTTCTTATGATAAACATTGTACTTTGTAATGTTACATGGTCTCAATCATTAATATACAGATAGTTGGGGTTTTTAGTGAGATGCTTTCCCCGGGTTACATACTGCGTTAATGTGTGAATGATATTGATGTTTTATTATTATTGATGCTGCTAAATTGATGATCAACGTAGAGGAGCTTATGTATTGTGTATGTATTCCACAATAGTACATGATCAGGATAATCTCCATTGAATATTTGTTAAATTATTCAAAATTTCTACACATCCTAAGGGATGAATTCAAGTGGTGACATGGCAATGGGAGGAGCACAAAGGGTATTCACATTGGAAAATTCTAAGCGAGAGGATTTTGTTTTATCTAGCTGAAATTGTACTTTGCATATAGCCATGAGCTTTGCAAACAATGCAAGGGTTTGGTTGAATTTTCTATAGAAGGGAGCTGTATTTGAAGTCTATCAAATCTGCAGTATTGTAAAACAATTTTTCTAAAAGCAATGTATGGGAGAAAATTTGTTGAACTTCTTCGAGAACTTGTCTAAAGAACTATAGGCTCAATTAAGCATGTGAAAAGTGAATATAAAGATCTAGTTGATGGGGCCGTCAACTAAAAAAGGAAGTTCTGATCTGTAATCATACCTGGAACTAATTATTAAATATGGACATTAATGCCACTATGCTGGCATGTTTTGTTTCAAATAGGAACTTGAATGCTAAGAGAGTAAAAAACAGAGGGTGATGACAATAATTTTTACATATTACTAAACCAAAATATCATCTTCCTCACTATAAGATAGTTTTCATTTAAAATTTTTTTTTTCATTATTCACTCTTTGCATACCTTTATTTGGAAATAGTCAACTATGCACATCATATAAACATTCACTCCATTACCTTGAGATTAACAAAATCCATTATAAGAAACACTTAAATATAACAAGCTATACATTTTTATTTGCTAGGACACCCACATTAGCTTAGGATTTTATAACATAATAAAACCTTTAAATTCCTGCAAAACCTTCCCCGTGAGGATTAGATTGTGTGGATTATATTAGGTTTTTTTCCCGCAGAGACTATTAATTTCCATAGCACTGTACAGATTATGTTGGTTACTCACACAACAATGTTAAATATAGATACTTTGCATCACTTCCTAAAAAAATCCTTGGCCTACTCTGTTTTGTCTTTGGGCGATTCAACTTTCAGGGACATTTCTGGACTACTTCATCTCCGATAACAACCTTAATCTCCTTTCTAAGTATTTGTTTAATTTCTATTTCATCCATGGACCATGATAGAAAATCCTCTGCCATCAATTTTACATTAGCCATAGAGCAGATACAGAGTCTTATAAATTTGATTCAAAATTATTTCCCAATTGAATTGATTCAGTTATATATATGCTTTCTTGATAATTTAAACTTTATTCTTGTGTGTTAAACTAATGCAGAGTGGTAATAACAAAGTATGACAGTTGACTTATGTGTTCTTCACATTCTGAAGTATTTAATCTGATGACATTTTCATGTCACTAATCTTAGCTTTTCTGTTGTAGCACAATGTAAATCGTTTCTACCTTTCTATATTGTTTAAATTTCACATCTTTTTAATGCATAATGCCATGTGTAATCAGTTTCATTGAGAAGAAAGCATACGCCCATGATTTTTAGTGTTGTTTCATTCACTTGGCGGAGTACAAATTGATATAGTGGGTCATTGATGAGATGCCATTGTTTCTTTCATTTTCCTATTTAAGTAATAAGTTATGGAAGGCTCCATTCATAAATCATTTTAAATCAGAAAGTAAAGTTATCCTATTCAGAACTTCGTTATATGGAAATTTTCATCAACAGAACAATATGAAAGAATATTATTTTTGATAATGTGTTGTAATGATAGTCTATTATGTGGACATGTGCTTTACTGGAGCTCATGTTCTATTGAGAACATGAGGTAATATGCGTACACTGCTTGATCTTTTGTTTGAAAACAATGTCTTTTCCTTGGTGGCTATGAGGGTTGCTTCTTATTGGTTCAGTTCTTGAGATGCACTGACCCACCTTGTAGTGTAAGGGTTGCCCTTTTGCATTTTACATATTTGCACTAAATGTATCTCTCCGTTTTTCTACTTTGATTGAGTATCCAATCAGATAATGATATCAATACTTGAAAATTGTGGAAGACTATCTTCTGCGTTTGGTCTGTCTATTGTGTGTCCTTTGATTGTATTTTCAATTTGTGAACGAATATATTGTGCATTGGCTCCAATGAGTAGAGCTTTGACGAAATAATGTCACTAATGTTCATTAATTTCAGTTTGTATATTCAAATCTCAGACAACTTACATGCCACATAGTTTCAATTTCAAGATTTTCCTTCTATCGATTCTCGTTTCATTGAAGATGTTTGTTTGTTATTTTATATTATATTGAAAAAAAATAAATGCTAATTTTTTTTAATGGTTAAAAAATCAAGGCCAGTATGTATTTATATTAATTTATTTTCACGACTTTTTTTGGTATTTTTTCTTAATAGCAAGTGGTTTTTTTTTCCTTTATCAATGTATGCACAGATTTCTCCCACCTGGAACAGTGTACACAGTTATCCCACCCTAAACTGCAATAACATATGTGTGCAACTATTTACAAATTAGCAATGGAATTAAGAATTCTAGAAAATTCATGGAATTTGATTTAGATATATAAAAATTTATTAGAAATATTTAAAAATGGTATTAGAGAATTGATTTTTATCTACTATTACACAAATCTGCACCTTCTAGCACAAAATCCTTACAAGGTACTGAGCTTAAGTGTAACATGGAAGAGTTGTCATTATCACCTAGAGATATATGTTAAACACACATGGGAAACCAAAAAATATGAAAGATAAAACATGCAAGTACATTTTTTATTAACATGAGATATACATTTATAGTACAATATGTGACTCTTGGGTTTCAGATCCCAAGGTCTCTTGGAATGTTTTGGTCTATTCGACTTCCACACTAACCCATTTAGGATTAGGTGTCCAACATTCACCCCCTTAATCCGAAGGGTTATGTATGAGTCCAAGAAGAGAGTTGTAATACAAAATGTGCAAAAAATGCATGGCAACACTAGGTTGAATGTGCTCTATGAAATGTTGGTATAAAGAGAAGTGGTTTAAGGATGACCACCAACACTGGAACGCTTAGTGCAGTTCCCGGAACTCTTCCAAAACTGGCAAGAAGCTGAAGTCTTCTGCTAGAAGAAGTGATCCTATTGTTTTAAAGAGGGAAACCTTCAACCATGAAAGGGAGGTCTCACCCTGCATAAAAGGGAGAACTTCAACCTGAAAGGGGAAGTCTCAACCTGTGATGGTTTAAGGATGACCAACAACTCTGGAATGCTTAATGCAATTCCTGGAACTCTTCCAAAACTGGCAAGAAGCTGGAGTCTTCTGCTAGAGCAAGTGTTCTCAATTTTTGATGGGACAAGAATTTGGGGGTTGCCCAGAATCCCAATTCCCAGATAAAATTCGATCCTGGACCTGTGGGTTATGGCCCACAAGTCCCGACGGAAGCGCTTTACACTTGAAGTATTTTAATTTATAACCATTGCAAGCATACATACATATTATCAATATGCAGGAATATTTTTATTTGAAAACATATACAGCCACCTCTATCACCAATTCCTTTATCGCCACTTAAAACACAGCGATTGAACGCCTTTTAAAAACAGAGATTCTATACATATGACTGTCTTTTTTTTAACGTTGCATCTCATGGATTCAATCATATTGCTGAACGCCGTTAATTTCATTAGCGATTCATTAGTAATTCCGCAGACTTTATCGTCTTCACCTTGCATAGCGTATGGTTCAGCTTCCTTCCTCCATCCACTTGCCACAGCTCCTTCGTCTTTGACCAACTATTCCTCAGCGCACTTCTTAATCCTTCTCTCTCGTTTGTACTCAAGCCACCCCCAGTTAAAGTAAACAGCGTTCAATTAATAATTCAACAATGCGTTCATTGTGAAGATCATTCCTTCTGATGACAACATTCAGGGTTCCCACGCCGTCATGACAGATACAAATTTGTAGATTCAATTTCAAATATTACGCAAACACCAATTTAATACTACTTCAAATGTTCAATCGAATTCAACATGCGTTGATCTTTCCACAGCTCAAATTGATCAGACATTCAAGGGATTATAAGCGCCATTACAATTTGGATCTGAACCCATTCACCTATATATACGAGACAGAATTAAAAAACACATAAACATAGGCACGCCATTAACACAACACACTTATGTTATAATATAAATAACACAACACAGTTACAGCTAAGGCATTTCAGCCTTAGCAACGAGCTCACGCTCGCTACATCTTGCTCACTCACAAATGCCTCACAAACAGATATCCCTTACATGCCTATCGTATTACATTTATATAAGAAGTCTTGAGAAGGATTGATCCTATCCTCTCCTGCTTTTCCTTTACAAAAGACACATGCATGCTTTAAATCTGCTTTAAGTCTACTTTATCAGCTTTAAATCTATTATTTCTACTTTAAGGCAGACTTTCCTTTGTTCTGCTTCCGTGGCCCATGTTTGCTCGCTTTGTTGCTAGGTGCTCCCGCATTAATTTTGTTCCTGGAATTCTTCCAAAACTGGCAAGAAGCTGAAGTCTTCTGCTAGAGGAAGTGTCCCAGATTGCCAACTGAAGGCATGTTCACGGGCATCTTTGTCTCTGGATACAACTCTGAAACTGGTGTGGCAGGTTGTGGCTCAGGCTCGCTTGATGTGACTTTGAAGCTTGTAGATGACCATCATTTTCCCCCTGTCAGATACAAGGTGAGATGATGGAGGAAACTCAACTGCAAGACTGTTCAATATTCTGGAACAAGTTTTGACATGTGTTTGGAATATCTTCTTGGATGTTGATGCCCATTGCCAAGAAGCGATCCATCCAAGATGAATCTTTGTTCTTGCAGGACGTTTGTTTCTGAAGCATCTGTGTGAAGAATGATTGGTTTTATGACAATGCTTACATGGATGAAGATCAAAACAGTGATCTTTCAAATGGCCAACTCGGTCACAATGTTGGCATTTCACGATCTGTTGTTGTTGTTGTTGCTGTGGAAGAGGGGCAGAATTTGGAACAGCTGGAGGTGAACTGTCATGAGGAGCAGGTGAACTGTCATGAATGAATCCAGCACTCTGAAAGTGAATGGGCTTTGAGTAGTCTGGAATATTAAAGGACAAGTCCTTGTCATATCCAAGACCAGTTTTGTGCTTGTTGTGGCAAGCTGTTCCCAAGGTCTGGTGATGGGCTTGGGAAGTGCAGACTGAGTTTCTACATCTGCATGTACAACTGCTGCTTTATTTGAATGAACAGTAACATTATTGACTTGTTGCTGATGGGTGGTTGTATCAATGTTCTGAACAAAAACAGGTTCAGAATGATGTCTATTTTGATGTAGCTCTTCTTGCTGTAGCTGTGATTCAAGCTGCAAAAAATCAATCTTTTCCTGTGCATTTTGTAGA
The DNA here is from genome assembly GCA_031772625.1 of Pinus tabuliformis. Classification (NCBI taxonomy): domain Eukaryota; kingdom Viridiplantae; phylum Streptophyta; class Pinopsida; order Pinales; family Pinaceae; genus Pinus; species Pinus tabuliformis. Next base: position 23,764,390 of record CM062806.1, read on the forward strand.
CATGTCTGAATTTCTGAGAGAAAATCCTTACTGATTTTGACTGTCCCATCAATAGTGGAAAAGATTATACTATTTAATAACTGAAATGCATCATCAATTTGCTCCATTTAATGACAATGTTGCACAAATATCTCACACAATGCCAAATAACCACAACTTTAAAGAATATAGACAACCCCCAATGCTTATGAACATTGAACTCTGTCGTTCCAATTAATCCTCCAATTGATGAGGGTGCCCTTTTAACAGCTCAGACCACATTAATAGAAATGTCTCAGTTCTTTGATGGAATGGATGAGGATGGAAATCTTCAAAATACCAATGGACATGAGAAACCTTTGGATGTGCCTCTAAAGTGCGGGAAATCCTTAAAGTTGTTGAATTTTGTTGCTGTACACGAAGATGCAGGGTCTTTATGCCACGAAGAAACAAGTACGCTGCATTTGGACTTAATACACCTCCCAAGACATTGTGCAAATCACCTACTGTGCCAATAACCTTGTTTGAACCACTCAAACTGCCTGCAAGAACATCATTATGACCTGCAATATATTTAGTTACCGAATGCAATACAATATTTGCGCCGAGTGCTAACGCTTTCTGGTTAACAGGCATTGCAAAAGTACAATCTATACAAACCAATACATCCTTTTTATGACAAATCTTGGAGACCAGCTCAATATAAATACATCGAAGATAAGGGTTTGTGTATAAAATGAATTAAGCCATCATTCTTCGAACAGCACTGGGAGCCAACGGTTCAATGCGTTATGGACGCTACGTATTCATGCTCAGATAGAATTCGAATCCAAGATAACAAATTCTGAGAAAAACTATGCCTACATGTCCACCAATATTTCTCCAACCAACGCTTATGCCAAACTAACATACATACTCAACGACCAATTCACATAGATTAAAAGAGCAGGTTTGATCATTCAATGCAGGTATTCACACCATATAACCAGCATATTGCATTCAACTATTCAACTTTGCATTCAACATACCATGGAACATGCACGTTTGCCACACGAGATATACAGGAATACATTTGCCACCCTTGCAAGAGTCACAACAACATTACTTGCAATGCCGATGCATCAATATGAATCTGGAAGGTCATAACAGTGTTATATGAACCAAACAACGCAAACACATATATAAAGAACTGAATGGATATTATTCAATGCACCAGCAGAATTGGATTGTGAATCAATGGAGTCGAAATATTTAGTTTTCACCATCAAATAGCTCAAAATCACTAGTTTTCTTTTTCTTCAAATTGCCATTGCACACTGTTAAAAGGCTCGAAATGATCCCCTTTGCCACAAACAACTCAAAATACACAGTTTCCACCATTAAATTCTCGATATCAATATAATTTTCACATTAGAGCAAAATCACAGCCGCTTTAAGGATTTTGAGCAATAAATTTCTTCAGAAAATGAATTGCGTTACCTTAGTTTGAGCCTCTAGCCATCAAGTTCTCAAGCAGGCAGCCGCCGCTGCAATTGGGCTGTGCTGCAATTCATCACCCCCTTTGAAAATCCGATCTGCAGCGTCAAATTTCTTCCGTTGCTCGACACCGCTATATACTCGCTCATTCCTAAACTTCATTCCTCCATATTCATCAAGAAAGTTGCCAAGAAAAGGCCTGCTGCCTTACATGGCTTAAACTACCCAATACTCCGCCTACTCCACGCTCGACTGACGGGCTTAGATCCTCTCACGGTCTCAGAGTAAACTTATTTTAATCATTAATGGCAATGACATGAAATCTCATTCTTCATTTGTGGTTTTAAAAAACTCAGGCAAATTTTACAATTACAATTATTTCCACAACTCCGAGGATCGTGACAAATGCCGACTTCGGTCCTCTTATTTTCAAAATATAAATACTGCTCTCACCTTTTCTTCTATACATTCCATAAAACGAGATTTTGTTTATACGATTATAAATTTGTACTACTCTCACAGCCATGCGTAGAAGCATAAATGTCAAATCAAATCAGTCTGCATCTGACAATTCGATTGGCCTGCGAGGTCTCGTCTCTATCAGTTGAACAACTGGCCGTTGGGTGGAAAGGATACATTCACGTCATGTTCAGGTTCATGTACTTAACAACATATTGTTTATCCAAACCAGAAGAAACATACATATGGCCAAAAGAAGAGCGCAATCCCGGAAAACTTAAAAGTGCTTGAGGGGCAGAACTAATAGAGTTTTCCAGCAAAATAAAACGCAGAGTGCTATATGTGTATAGCGTTAATACTCATTCAGTTTGAATACACATTCAGTTTGAATCGCTTGGAAAGCGTCCCTTAATGAAGAAAAAAAATTGAAAAATGAATACCTCTCTGCAAGAAGGCCGAGTATCCGCCAGACAGCACTCAGTGGACAGATGCGTTAATGGACAGAGCCTAGAGGCACAGGAATATGGAACATTTTTGGATTCTAAGCGAATTCAGGGCAGCACAGGTGTGGCAGAACGACAGAGGCATTCTTCTGCCTTCCATCAGTTCAGGACAACATGGATAGCGCTGGACAGAACAATGCTTCTTTCAGGAACGTTCATGGGTAGTGAGGCAGAGAGCGCAGGTACTATGTCAAGCAAAGAGCGTAGGTACAGAGAGCGCAGTTATAAAACGTCTATGACATTGACGTAGTGAGACAGCGTTTGCAGCTGGTCTCTTGATAGAGGGCGTAGGATTGTATAAAGGAATATGGTAGAAATAAACTGCACAGAAAGGCCATAAAACAAATGGCTCAAAAATAATTATGCAGGGCAGGAATACGCTTGCTCTGATACCATGTTAAACACACATGGGCAACCAGAAAATATGAAAGATAAAACATGCAAGTACATTTTTTATTAACATGAGATATACATTTATAGTACAATATGTGACTCTTGGGTTTCAGATCCCAAGGTCTCTTGGACTATTTTGGTCTATTCGGCTTCCACACTAACCCATTTAGGATTAGGTGTCCAACAATATACTTCCTTTCTGTTAAGGTTTTCCGAACTAAACTTCTATACATATGCAAAGTGTGAAATATATATGGTTTATAACATATCATCCGCGAACAAAAGATTTATCAGGCCAGAAACTGGTTTTGGTGTGCAAGTCCCTGGATAATATCATAGTATCCTTCCTCACTTTGTTACTAACATTGCCAATGGTTTCAGTGCCATGCCACATGGGCGATCTTTGGTTTGTGGTTGTTTTCTATGTGATATTTCAGGTGATCTTACAGCAATGGCATAACTGAATGTCCCTATTTTGGGATTATTGTGTGTATCTTAACATTGTTGTTGGGATTATTTCTCTGAAGAATTTTCAACTTCAAAAGAAGTCAAAATGGCACAAGTATTTTTTGTTTTAGGAATTCTCCAACATTTCTACCTCACTCTGCTGCAGTGGGATTATATTAGAATATCTAAAAACAAATATCTAAACATTTTAATACTCACAATAAGTTCCATTGTAGACCTTGATGTTCTCCCTATGTTTTAGACATTATCCTATGTTAAAATGTCTATTAAGTATCTAATCGAGATGCGAGGAAAGAATTACCGAGAGAAGTTGCAAGTGGGTTAATGTAATGGTTAGAAATTCACAAATTGCTTGTGGAGCTCCCAAGTCACCATGACATCATGGTTGCTGAAGGAGCACATAGTTACATTTGAGCACTTTTCTTTACTGACTCAGACTCAAAATCGGACATATTAGAGCACGGTTCTTACAATTCCTATACTAATTACAACAACCATCACTTTGGCAGTGGACTGCCTACCCTTCCTCCTGCTTATCAGTCTTCTTTTATACATTAGGTAGGCATGATGCTTATCTTACCGTGGTCAAGAAATTTGTGAAATGTATATGATTTATAACATATCATCCGTGAACAAAAGATTTATCAGGCCAGAAACTGGTTTTGGTGTGCAAGTCCCTGGCTAATGTCATAATCTCAATAGTCATTGTATTAACTGAGTCTCATAGACATGTTAGCATTCACACTAGTTTTGACACCTTCAAAACTTACTATACTTCAATTCGTTCTATTATTATAATAAAGTATTATTGTGTGTACTATTCAATTTTTTTCTGGTAAAAATAGTACTAGAGTACATTCCATACATTGTAATTGCATACTGACCTCCCATCGTGGCGCTATCCTTTCAACCTAAATATGGAGGAGATTAAGCCCTTTCATTGCTTCCACCGATAGTGTGTGAAACCATCTAATTTCGACCTAACTCAACATAAATCTCAGGGTCATATCTGCACTTCACGTGTAGTGCTTGTACTACCAGATTTTGGTTCCTTTCTCCTTCTCTATCAATCTCATTTCAATAAATTATAAATTATAGACATTCATTGACTCGGTTTCATAAAGGGTTTCCCCTGCATATTGGGCTCACATGAATAAATGAGACAGAGCAGGCTTGACTAGGGTGACCTTGCAACACATTCACAGGACTAATGGAGAAATCAAGAGTTTAGAGTAATGTGGACGTGTTCCCAGGTCGCCCCAGTCAAAACCTCCTCTGCTACTGCTGCTTTAATGGTGTCCTCTGCTTCTCTTCACTTCTTATCTCACAACCAATATACTCAAATGTAAGTATAAATACTATAACTGCAAGCAAGAAAGAAACAAAATTTGCAACAAGAAACAATTTTTAACAGTCTCTTTCGTTTGTTTGTGATTCCTGCAGTCTCCCCTCTTTGATAGCAGTGCTTTGTTTTCAGGTGAGCAAATGTTGTTTATAGGGGCTTATAGGGGCAACCATGGGCTTTTTTATATATTCAGGAATCTAGCAGATAACAGCAAGGTTAATGGTTTGAACTTTCTCTTATTTTTAGGATTGCAAGATATTTTTAAATTTTAATAGTTTTTAAATGTGATTTTTTGGAAAGTTTTCTGATTAAATTTGTCCAAAATCTGTTAGGGATTCATTGAAATCACAAGCTGTTGAGGTGAACTCTTCACAAAGAAAGTGCCCCAGAGATTTTTGAGGGTGTTGAATCTATATATGCAATTAAAAAACCAGTTTAAATAACACAAATCAAGATTTGGCCACAAAATTTTCACTAGGAAACTCCAAAAAATCTCATTTAAAGACATTGGCTCTACCTATCTGTTATGTAGAATGTGCATTTAATAGCGACCTTGGCCCTCATTTCTAAAAATATTCTTGTTTCTTTGATTGAGAAAATTGTATGTCACAACTAGCATAATTCAAGTGCAGTAAGTTGTTTGTTATTGAATCCTTCTATGCTATCAAAATCTACAAATACAATTACAACCAAATTATTTGTTTATTTTCATGATCTTGCAGAAATCAGGATGCAGTATATGTTTATTGCTGAATCCAGCTATACCATCACAATCTACAGTTTTAATCAATTTTTTTTTTGTTCCATGAAATTTTATATGAAACCCACAGTGCATAATCAGGGTGAAGTAGATATTTGTTACTGAGTCCATCAGTGCCAATCAGGGTCTACAATTTCAATCCATTTAATCATAAATTTCAACAAAAATTGTTCCACCATTTATGTGGATCAATCATTAGTCAGTAACCCTACTCCTCAGGAGCCAACATGATTTCAAGGGTTGCAGTTTAATGCACATGCTACATAGGAGATAGGTGTTGCCACGGTGTTTAGCCATGGGATGTTCAACTCACAACTTACTTTCTCTACCAGCGGCCATGGTGCCTTGTAATGGTACATTGATGCTTGAAGGCCTCATTCAATCAAATTTGCAGGGAAATATGGAAGGAGGAGTGGCAGCAATTTGACTGTCTGAGGTCGAGTCCTAAAATTGAAAAAATCTCGAAATTCGTCTTTCTCCGAAGAATTTTCAACTTCAAAAGAAGTCAAAATGGCACAAGTATTTTTTGTTTTATGAATTCTCTAACATTTGTACCTCACTATGCTGCAGTGGGATCATATTAGAATATGTGAAAACAAATATCTAAACATTTTAATTCCTTTGAATAGTGAGAGTATCTAGCTTATCAATCTTCTTTGGCCCTGTTATGGCATAAAAATATAAAATCTACTTAGGCCTTTCGTCCCTCCACCATAGTCTACTGTCAATTCGCATGTGTACTTGTGAATCATTATATTTTGAATGTTAGTCAAACTGTTGTATCGTGTGGGGCTAATGTAGATGAGTTGCTATTTTGGTTCCTGGACCATCTTCAGCTTTTGATTGTGACCTATGTCATGTTATAGGGTATGTTTCCAAAATGGCATGTCCCTTTGTTGAAATTCCATTCCATATTAGTATTCTTCTGTCTTATCTTTAGCTTTAATATTGTGACATCTTTTTTTATTGCTTTTTAACAGTCATGGTTACTCTTCAGTTTTCTTTGAACCCAAGAAAAAACAGAGTAAAGTTTCTTATTCCTTTGAATAGTGATAGTAACTTTCTTGGAACTTTCTCAATAGTCACTGTAAGGGAGGATGAACATAATTTCTTTTCACGCAAGTTCCTGGGTTGATGTGATAGCCTCCTTGCACAAACTTCCTTTGTGCAGTCCCATCATTTCTTTGAGTGGTTTCAAACATTTCTAAAAACCATTTTATACAATTGGTTTATAAAGGCTTTGCCTTTACAAAAATCTAGCAAACATTCTTAGGCCTTTCGTCCCTCCACCATAGTCTGATTTGAGGTTCATGTCTCTTTTAGGGCTTGACCCTTTTTGGATTGCAAGTTAGCCTTTTCGATTTTGTTTTAATCTCATCCACCTAGCTAAGCATTAAACTTCCTTTGTGCAGTGCCATCATTGCTCTGAGTGGTCTCAAACATTTCCAAAAACCATTTTATGCAAACACTATTTTATACGTCCTATTTACTTTTCCAGCTATTGTATGATTGTTGCTATGGTCTGAAATTAATTTCTACATTAATTAAATTCAATAATTCATTTGTTTGATTGAGATCATAAGGGAAAGAATCACTTAGGGCTAGAATTTTTTACAATTGGAACAATGCACAATGGATTCATTATTGAACAATTAGAAGCTAAAATGCCAGAAATTTCACAATGGATTCATGATTGAAACCATTAACTTAAAACAAACATGTTATTTTTTAATCACCTCGTCAATTTCGAACAGTCACAACTATGGAGCAATTTTAAGGTAACCTTTCATGAGGTGACTACTCAATTTGAAAGAAGTTTCAACTTAGAATAAGGTTGGTTATGTCGATATTAGTCAATAGTGTCAATTTTATAAATTGAGAAAGAGCCAAAGCGGACATGCTATTGCCAAATCTCCTTGCTCATGTAGAAAGGGAGCGACATTACATGTGAAAACTCCTTAGTTACCTCAAATATCATTTCTCAACTTTTACCTACACTGTATTTTTAATTAGTAGCATTTCAGATAACCTTTGAAGGAAAAAATCAATTATAATTGAATTGTGGAACGGTAATATTCAAACCTTCAAGTGAGCTGTTGCTTCCTTTTTGTCTATGAACACACCTGTGGGTTCAACCACATACTCATTTGTTGACACAAATATAAGTTCCAGGCCTATACATAATACAACATATTAAGTACCTGGCAGGTAAGTTGTTCAGAGCTTTTAGATGTTTCAGAATGGTGCCAAAGGTGAAGTTATTTGGCTTAAAAACACTCTCCTCATTTCACCAAAAACTTTTAGGGTCTCATGGCATTACCCAACGCAGGCCTTGACAATGGTGCCAAAGCTGAAGTTGTTTGGCTTAGAAACACTCTCCTCATTTGACCAAAAACATTTAGGGCCTCATGGAATTACCCATTATGTGCATATCATCGAATTACAGAACCTGAAACAATTGCACAACATCTCTCCACCATTATATACAACATCGTTTTCTCTGGAAACAACAATACTCATGCAAAACCCTAATTCCACAATATGAATTTGCCCAATACAAAACCCACAATGTAGCTCTGGTGTTGCTACTGCCCAATGCCCTAAAAAATGTATACATTATTTGGCATTAACTACATTTTGCAATTTAGTATTTAAACATTAGCCGATGATGAGAGTAATTGTTGCTAAGCTTGAATAAATCTCTATTTATAGTTATGACAAACCTTATCGGTCAACTGGTTTAACCTTGTATGTCTAGCTAAGCCAACTTCAACTCAGTTTGGTAATTCTACAACTAGGCCTTAGTTGATATCAACTCCACTACACATTTTTACATCAACTCAACCAAAGCTAACATGAACTTTTCTCATTCATTGGACTCAACCAACAAAGGCTTTAAGTAATGGGAAACTCACTCATCATGGTCTGTTTGATTGTTTCTAACATGTGTAGGTTTCTGAAATTGTTAATTTACGATTTTAAATATGTTTCAAAAAGAATAATCATATAGAAGTTGTTGTAATAAATATCTTTTTTTATTATGTTTACACACTTAGATAACCACTCATTTAGAAAAAAATTGGACATGCTTCTTGCCCTTTCTCCACACCCATTTAATCTAACAAAGGACATAGAGCATGTATATTTATACCTGTGTGTTGGAAATACCATTTTATACTTTAATGTTTATTATTTTTGTTTTATTATTATTACTTGAATTTCTTCTTAACATGTGGTTGTGTTTCTTTTCGTTTCAGTGAAAGTATGGGTTCCAATGTTGGCTCTCTTATTATGGAGTATAATTCATCTTTGAGAATTTTTCAATTATTAAATTAGGTTAGTCAATTGCTTAAACTATTAAATTTATTTCAAAAAGTTTTTGTTACTTTATAGGTTAGACACTGGCTTGAAATATTAAACTTATTTCAAAATGTTTTTGTTACTTTATAGATAAGGCGTAGATTTCTTGGCTCTATGATGAAAATAATGAAGGGAAAATACATGTTAATCTGTTACTTGTGCTCTTTGATGGAAGTTTTGTAATGCATGACTCAAAAATACACGGTGAGAGAAAAATGCATATTATGCTAATTGAGGAATGTTTTTCGCTTGTCAAACTTATAGTATTGAATTTAACACACTAACACTTTACAACAATGAACTAACAATATTCATGATGAAAATAGCAATATGGAAGATTTATCTGCATAATGAAAAAGACAATATGGGAGATTCCAATCACGTTCCAAGGCATTTTTTAAAATGTGGATGTGACAAAAGGTTGTTGTGGAAGGTGTTGTTTGTATATGGGAAATTTATTGATCATTGTATATAACCCTAATGTTGATAGATATGTCTACTAACTGGTTTCAGTTAATGGGGCATTGATTTGAGCGTTCAATATATTTTTATTCTTTATCAAAGTATTCTTTTGTTGTATTTGTGTTCTTCAATTTATGCCTTATGGCGTTTCCTTTGCAACATCTGGTCCAAATGCTAGTTTATGGGATTTTAAACATGCAATGGAGAGGGGGAAGGCCCACACTCCACTCACAAGCCTCCACCCACTCCCTCGTCCATCCTTCATCATATGTATGGCCACTTCAACCATGGAATTAGACCATGTAAAGTTGCCCCTTTTTAATTTTATTTATTTCTTTGTTACATCGTCTTTGTGGCTAAAAATCGCATCTTCGGGATAGATACTCATCTCTGCAACATATAAACACTGTGAAGTCCTGCATAGATATTTATGCAGCTTATATACATTCTCGTCTTTGCCGGATAGAAGCCTACGCGGATCTTAATACATATGCATCGTCTCTGTGGCTAGAAGTCTCTTAATTGTGGCATATAAACACCATTAAGTGCCACATCTCTAAACACCTTTGCGGTGAAGTCTCGCATCAATATCCATTATAAATACCTCGATGGTCTTCGGTGGATTTCCTTTGTGGTCTTCAGTGGATTTCCATTTGCGATCTTCGATGGACTTTCAATTTAAAAAGAGTCTACGACATATACACATAACTGCAACATACAAATAGCGTCAAGTCTATGGCATCAACACATATCTCTCTGTGATATGGAAGATACACATATATTCGTGGTGTTGTGAAGTATTGCATCTATATATATCTCTGTGGTATGACATATACACATCTCTTTGCAATGTCGAAACCTATATATATATCTCTTTGCGGTGTTGAAGTCTATATATCTCTCTACCGTTGTGAAGTCTGCGGCATATACACATATCTCTTTGCAGTGCAACATCCCAGGTGCATACGTTCTCTTCCCCCTACTTTTTATTTTTCTTGTTAATTTCTATCTGTTAAAACTATGAGTAATTCTTTTAAACACCTCACCAGAAAAAAGAGGCCAAGAAAAATTACCATAGAGAATATTTGCAATTACATTGAATTTGTAGAAAAGCAAAGAGAAGAGAGAGAAGGGCCGCGTAAACAAGAATTATACACAAGGCACGATTACACTAAATCTGTAGAAAAGTGAAGAGAAAAGAGAGAAGGGAAACTTAAACAAGAATTATACATAATGCTCGTAGAGCATAAGCTCAAATTATCTACAATGTTTAACAAAAACTATAACTAAACTCCAAGGAGTGGAAGATAGGATGCAATAAATTGAGCACAAAAAACAATCAATGGTTGAAAAAATTGCACCGTGAGAGATAAGAGTAAAGAACTAAAAGAAAAACTAAATAATAATTCATCTATAAGCAGCAGAGAGAATAAATTTGATATCAAACCCATAAAAGTGGAAATGAACAAACTAATTTAACTAGACCTGTGAGTTCCATGAGAGAGCGATGATGTTAGCCTCACTCTCTTAAAAATCAATAATAAATCTAATTATTAAATTAAATAAATAAAATCATGAGAATTCCTCAAACAAAGGAGTCTAGTTTGGATGAGAGATTCACTCCAACTAGCTCTCCTAAATTAGTGTGTAAGTTGAGAAATTGTCTCAACCAAGTGAGTCTAAGATAGACGCACTATCTTAAGACCACTTACTCATGTATTGAAATGTATTATTAAATTTTTTAAATAATATGAATTACATGAGCATGAGAGACCACATGACGGCTTTCTGCCTTTTCCGCTAGTTTAATTTTTGTGTGTTAATTTGTAGTGCATATGGTTATATGGCTTTGTGATTCTTCTTCATGTGGTATCAAAGCTAGAATGCTGATTGGTAAAACCATCATATCATTGTGAAGGTAGTGTGAAGGATGTGTGAGATATTCGAACTCTCACGGATAGCTTCTTAGCTAAGTGATCCTTACTACCGAAAGAGCCACAGACTGTTGCGACCGACATGGATGCATTGAGTTGTTAATCAATTGGAAAGAAATCATGTACAACATGTGAGGGTTCCATTGGATTTTTCCTATGGCTCTACTTGGAGGTTAGTGCCGAAAGAGAGGCACCATGGCTCATCAAGGTTGCATAAATCTCATACGCTCAATGCAACAGTAACAGTTTATTGTTGCAACAAGGGTTGATAATGGTTAATTCTAGGATTGCATTGATGAATCTGGTTGGATGCAAGACATTCATTTGATTCAGCTTCTATCAAGGACACCCTCAAATCTGAATCGGTCAGTGAGATGGATGCAAATTGAGACCATCCATTGTTGCATGTTTATAGCTCGGTGTTGCTTTCGAAGGGTGAGACAGGCGCGACTAGATGTGTATTATAAAACTCTGTCAATGGCATCGTTTAGAAAATCCTTCTCGCAAATTGTTACTCCTACAAGTTCTTTCACCACCTCTGTCATCATGCAGCTTGCTACATTCAAAGAACTATTGGTGGCCAAACAACGATTGGTGTGATCAGTGCAGTTTCCAACTCCTCGATAGTAAACTCCACTTTTATGTTTAAAATTGGTCGAAAGACGTGAAAGAAGCTAAGAATCGAAGCCAACTCCCACATGTTTCGAAGGAGCCATCGAGCTTCTAGGTAGGAGGACGAGGAGTCGTTAAAACGGTGACAAAATCTCGATCTTCATTACCACTGCTATTCCTACGGGGGGGTAGAGTGCTCAATGGCTGGATCACGAGGTGCTAGCCACGATGGAGTCCGCGCAGTGCACGCGCATGCTGGGCGACATTTTCTATTTTCTCCATGTTCCTGATTGAAGCTGCTTCCTCTTCTTTCCACCATCATTATCTATCAGATTGGATGTGTGATTTTTCAATAATACAAGGGATATGTGTTGGAAGAGATTCCAAGAGTCACCATCTACTACAACACTACATGAACAAGGTGGATCATGAAAGATTGGAGCCTGCGTGAAGAAATAGCTACCTAAAAATCGCTGCCATTGCTAAAAGAGAGTGTGCTTGTTGCAAATCTCGTTGGGCCTTTAAATTTCAAAGAATCGATTCTCTAACTTTTAGGAGTCAAAATATTATGAAGTATTGTTTCCACTAGTGGAAAACTATGCTTGAAAGATCCTCACCAATAACATTCGAGTCATTGGCTCTGAGTTTGGTCAAAAGTATCTAAGCCTTTAGCTGCTAAATGAGCCTGGCATTTGCAGCTTCTACACCTTCTGAAACCTGCGTGGAGGAGGACTGGATTAAAGGTGTGCATTTTTTTTAAAGGGAACTAGCACAAAATTTTAATTTTTGAAATCATTTCACTTGTATAAGTGACTTCATACACTTTATTTCACTTTTTAAAGTTACATCATAACGTGATTTTTTATATAAAGTGATATCAAGCCTTTGGAGAAATAAGTTTTATTTTTTTTAATTAAATGAGTGAATTTTGGGAGATATAAGGAGTGACATAAGAAAGAGGATTAGTGCATAAGGTGCATTAAATTTTTTATTTTGGAGAGATAAGGAGTATTTGTAATTTTTTATGTCATGGAGTCATAAGTGCTTTTGTGGAGTCATAAGGTGCATATTTTGTAATTTTGGAGTGATAAGTGAAGATTTTTAAAAGGGAAGCTCATTGTTGTATTTTGAAGAAAGCTTTTTAGTAGAGTGTACTTTTATTTTTGAAGACAAGGGGCTGTGTGAGCGTGGCATTCTCATTGTTTGTGAAATTTCATTCACGATGTTGTGAAGGTGAAGGTTGATGTAATTCACTATTTAATAAAGAAATATTTTTTTGTGGTGTTTGTGTCTTAGATCTGCCCAAAATTGAATAAGGGGATCTTAGGTACATGGTGTGTAATGAATGCATATGCATGCCTTGTGTTTAGATTATCAAAACACTCTCTTTATTATGCTTAAACAAAACAACTACATGCACATAAGAAAGTTTACATATACAAGTCATCGATCAAACTCCTGAAATCAAAGCTCCCATAATCAATTAAGTTCATAAGCACAAAGCGTCATCATCGAATTGATAAAAGTAATATTCTGCAACAATAGCTAATTCACGCCATCAAGTTAAGGACACTACAAAATCAAGCATTTCAAGGCAAGAAAACATCATCAAAACTTTTTGTATCACTTGCAAATAAACATTGTTTAACTGAATTGTACGGGTGCATTCTCGGTTGTAACTGACACCCTAATTTGAATTGTTAAGGTGAATACATTAAGTCAAGTAAGTCGTCAACTTAGTCATCAAGATTGAACTTGTCATTTGTCACTTGGGTGAATTTTCAACAGTGTTCGACACCCTTCCTTTTTTAAAATCAGCAGATTCAGTGAGTACATTCAAGAAAGCACAAAGTGTCATTAAAAAAATCAAAGCAAGCGAGCGTGTCATTCAAACAACCAAGAAAGTGAGTGTGTCATTCAAACAACCAAGCAAGCAATCGTGTCAAAATCAAGTGCAAAAGTTCAACGCATGACATCTACAACAAGCGAGCCTGTGTAAAGTTCATTAAAGCATTCATAACGTTTCATTCAAGAAAAGCGATCATCATCAAGCAAGCGTACAATCAATATTTCAAGAAAGTGTTTAAAAGCATCAGAAATTAACAACCAATACAAGATAGCATGTCACTTCAGTGATCGACTCAAGTGAGCAATTTTTTCAAGCACGACTTCTACGACAAGCGAGCCTAACTTCAAAGTAAGCAAGGCAACATGGAGACACACATCCAGTTGTCCCAAATTATTAACAATTTAATGTTATCATCAATCGATGACATGGTGCACATTAGCAAAACCATTCTTACTGACATTCAAGTGCATATTCAGCGTGCACATGAAACGATTTAGTTCCTTCAACTGGAGTCACAACTGCAAAGAAATGAGTTGCAAGAGAAGCGTGTTGCTTCCAAGTCTTTGACCAATCCAGAGACAACTGATCATTCGACTTCATTCCTCCAACCAACTTCAAGTATTGAAGTTGTTCCAGTTCAACTTTCTTCCAAACCCATCATCAAGCCATGGGAAGAAATTTAAAGTAATAGAAATTGACGTGGCTTAGGATATGTCAAAGATGACGCCAAATTGCATATCCCAGATTATTCAAAGCCCATTAGGTTTGTTAGTATAGGGCTTCTTGCACAAATCACATCGGTTAGTTCTGAGAAAGTTACAGACAAACACACATGCATGCAAATTGAAGTTGTAGTCAAACCAAAATGCCTTCATTTTCAAAGAACCAGTCATTTGAAAGATCAGTGTTTTGATCTCCATCCTTGTCACCATTGTGGCAAGAAGAATCATTCATCAAAGAAATGCTACAAACATGACCAACCTGCCAGATTAGAGATCAATTATGCATGTATTTATCCTTAGGAATGGTCATCAACAGTAAAACGATTGTATAAGTTTTACAACAGAATTCACTCACACATATTGCAGCCAACCATAAAAATGAAGATGGTACTCTCGTGCAGTTGAATGGGGGAGTACACGAACGAAAAAATCCTACACCTAAGGGGGGGTGTTCAAAAATAATTTGAAGAAGATTGTATCTCCTTTCAGCTGACAAAGGGGGGAAAATGTCAATGAAATTGACAAGTGGTTGTCAGACTAAAAGTCTGGACAACATCAGCGAAGTAGTTAGTGGGCATTCATCAAATTGTGTGAGTGGACACCGGATGTTGTTTTCAAGCAAAGGATAGTTAGATACTTTTGTGGCTTGGCACATGATGGAGTTGTCAAGTGACATTTAGAGATGAATCAATCATGCAGCTGACTCATGGTCTCTTCATATTGTAGTTTCTTCAACATCTAGCTTTGGCGGTGTTTCAAGAAAATGTTTTTTGAGGATCAACTTGAGAACTTGGAAGATGGTTCCTTGTTCATTTTGGATTTATTGTTGAAGGGGGAATGTTAGCCTCACTCTCTTAAAAACCAACAATAAATCCACTTATTAAATTAAATAAATAAAATCATGAGAATTCCTCAAACTAAGGAGTCTAGTTTGGATGAGAGATTCACTCCAACTAACTCTCCTAAATTAGTGTGTAAGTTGAGAAATTGTCTCAACCAAATGATTTTAAGATAGACGCACTATCTTAAGACCATTTACTCATGTATTTAAATGTATTATTAAATTTTTTGAATAATGTGAATTACATGAGCATGAGAGACCACATGATGGTTCTCTGCCTTTTCTGCCAATTTAATTTTTGTGTGTTAATTTGTTGTGCATATGGTTATATGGCTTTGTGATTCTTCTTCACATGAACCTTATAATTGTTGGCATAGAAGAAAAAAATGATGATGACATGTTAGAAATAGTTAAAAAAAAAACTCAGTCATAAAATCAAACAACTTATCTAACATAAGTAACAAGGGGGGTAAGACTTGAATTAGTTATTAATTTATCTTTCGTTAATTTAATATATACTAAAAACCACTAGATTCAAGAACTTTATATAGATATATATATATATATATATATATATATATATATATATATATATATATATATATATATATATATATATATATATATATATATAAACCACATTTTAAATAAATGATATTTATTGTATAATATTAAAAATAAATAAATAAACAAATATGACATCACTCTAGAGGTTCATCCTTGAGTATCTCATTTGGATCACAAACAAAATCACTCGGGGATGAACTCTTAGAGTGACATGGTAGTGGGAGGAGCACGAAGGGTATTAAAATTATAACATTCCAAGTGGGAGATTTTTTTATGGGATTTTAAATATGCAATGGAGGTGGGGAGGACCCGCACTCCACTCACAGACCTCTACCCATTCCCTCTTCCATCCTTCACCATATATACAACCACTTCAACCATGGCATTAAACCATGTAAACTTTCCCCTTTTTTATTATTATTCTTATTATTTCATTGTTACATCCTCTTTGTGGATAGAAGTCTCTTGTCTACAACATAGATACTCATCTTTATGGCATATAAACATCTCGAAGTCCCACATAGATACTCATTTGTACAACTTATATGCATACTCATCTTTGTGGCATAGAAATCTCTAAGCATAGAAGCCTTAGTGGATCTTAATACATATATATTGTCTTTGTGGTTAGAAGTATCTTGTCTTTGGCATAGATACTCGTCTCTGTGGCATATAAAAATTGTGAAGTCCCGCATCTATAGACACCTCTACTATGATAGTAGAAGTGTCTCAGACACACAAATATTATTAATAATGAAAAGAAAAATAGCGTAAAATCTGCCAGAGCTTACACATGATCACTCAACACTCTTGCAAGTGGAGAGAACTAAGCTTTAAATAAGCTAGTGCCCTAGAATAATTTTTTTATGGATCACTTATTTCATTTAAAAGTGTTCATTTACATTTAATGCACTTGCAACAACACTCCTAACTATTTTCCTAAATTAGTTCCTAAGAAACAACATCTTTCTAGATGTCATATCTTTTATAACAAATAGATATTCTAAGAAGACTCTAAAACTCTAAGTAATTAATATAAGAAAAATCTAAATAATTAGATATTAATTTATGTACTTTGGATCATACATCTAACATTCCCCCCTTTGATTTAAAGGTACACTATAGCAGATACCAAGCTCTTCGCTAAACTTAGTAAATTTGATCATGCCAAGTGGTTTTGTGAAAATACTTGAGATCTGATCTTTTGAAGGACAATATAGTGGCTTGATGACATCCTTTGAGATGAATGTTCTGATGTATTGATACTTTGTGTCCTCATGCTTTGTTTTGGAATGGAAAACTATATTTTTGGCAAGCTTCATTCCTGATTGGATATCAATGAATAAAGATGTTGCTTCCCATGCTAATATATATTCTTCTTCTTCTAAAGAAGTGGTCATTGTAACTTGCTTCTTGCAACTCCAAGAAACTGTAGTTGACCCCATGTTCATCAATACTTGTAGCAAAATATGGATCTGAATGTCCACCAAGTACAAATTTGTTATTCTTTTTGTAAAGAACACCAAAATATTTTGTCCCTTGGATATATCTAAGGACCTTTTTTGTTGCATTCTAGTGGCTTTCCCCTTGTTCATGCATAAAGCACAAGAGAATACTAATTGTATAAGATATGTCTGGATGAGTGGTTGTCAGATAGATTGAGTTGCCAATAAACTATCTATAATTCATACTTCTTACCTATCCTCCCCCTTCAAATTTTCAAAGTTTTAAGTTTTATTCCATTGGGGTGAGAATAGGCTTAAAATCTTGCATTCTAAATCTTTTAATTAGTTCATATGCATACTTTCTTTGACTAATGAAAATATTGTTTGGATGTTGGAATACTTCAACTCCATGATAGTAGTGAAGTAATCCCAAATCAATCATCTTAAATTCAGCTTGCAACTCCTTCTTTACTTGTATAAAATGATCATTATTGTTCCCAATAATGATCAAGTCATCCACATACATAACTAGAATCATCAAATTTTTACCTGTTGGGCACATATAAAGTATCATCATACTCACTTCACTTAAATCCAACCTTATGAAGGTACTCGTCCATTTTTGAATACCAAGCTTGTGGAGCTTATTTCAATCCATATAAATACTCGATTAGGTTGCATACTTTGTGTTCCTGCCCTTCAATCTCAAACCTAGAGGTTGAGTCATATATACTTCTTCTTGAAAGTCCCCATTGAGGAAGGCATATTTAACTGTATCCATCTTATGTACTTTCCATCCTTTTGAACTACTAATCCATATGATGGTGCAAATATTTCATCATAGTCGATTCCTTCTTGTTGTGTAAAACCCTTAGCAACAAGCCTTGATTCAACTTGTCAATCTATCCATATGGCTTATACTTAATTCTATAAACCCATCTTCATCCGATGGGTTTCACATTTTTAGGACAATCAACAAGTTTCCAAGTGTTGTTTTCCATCACTACCTTGTATTCTTAAACCATTGCTTTTTGCCATTCTATATGTTTTACCTCTTTGTATGTGGAGGGCTTAGTAAAATTATTTGTTATTAAGGAAAAAATTTCTTCATTTCTTTGTGAACTTCTTGTTTATGGTTTTTTTTCATCTGGCATGACATTTGTTGTAGCTTATATAGTGTTTAAGCTTATTATTCATTTTTATTGCAATGTGTGGTCTAAAAATGATTGAAGGGGTTCAACCTTAATGAAGCTCTCTTATCCGCAAAGTCTAAAAGAAATGAAGCATTTTATTTATTATATATCAGAATCACAAAGGAAACAATTGTTAAAGAATCAGCTCATGTGATCAAGTCAAATCACAATATAAATAGTTATATGGAGCGGTCCCGTTATATATATGTGCATATTGAAGTAAGAAAGAAACAAAGTAATATATTGGATTCACAAAAGAAACAAGTGTTAGAGGGTTAAAATCAAACCCGAAATACTATAAGTTGTGTTTTATAAAATTCAGCGGTTCCACAATGATATGTATGATTGGTTCCATTGACAGTGCCAATCACGATTTGCGATTGCGGGCTAGACCCGAAACATATATACATTGTGTTATAAAGTCCAGTCGGGTCTAGCACACCGCAGGGCTATAAAGGTTGGCTCCATTGATTGTGATTGCGATGGCCAGACCTAAAAACATATATCTCATGTTTTATAAGTGTGTCGGGTCCATTATATCACATAACATATTATACATATATATGGTTTCACCGATTGCAATATGCAATCCGGACCCGATATAACATATATTATGTTTGATTCTCTCGTTGGGCCCACGATCATCACATAATGTTTATGACTTATGATGATTACGATTTGCAATAGTGATCCAGACCTAATATTATATATATATCATATTTTATATGTCCGGTGAGTTCGCTAATCGTAGCTTGTTAAGGTTTTGGGTTAATACCCCAATTGAAAGCATCGATTGTGATTGCAATAGGTTTCAGACCTGATGAATTATTAAATACAAATCTATGTATAATCAAGTCTGTAAAGGTATTAAGGCATATTTTAAAGGCAAATGGATGGATCTGATAGTTTATGCAACAGACTTAATTCATTTTAAGTTCCGCAGTTATGAAAGTTTTGCGTTCATTTCGCTTGGTAAAGGGAAAAATCAATGTTAAATCTGAGTCCGAAGAAAAGGTAGATGGGCATGTTTTCTTTGTGTTTTGGCCAATATAAGCGCACCCAATATATATATGCAAGCTCCAATCTTCGCATAAGTCAAATTTTAATGCAGTTAATTATGGTTGAAGCGGATTAATCATTATTAAGGTATATATAGAAGAACACAACAACCGATTAACAGAGACAGCGAACAGTTATCATCCTCTTCTGAATTTTTGTTATATTCCTGTTATTTCATGTTCTTTGAGGTGTATTTTACCCTCTGTAAAATTTCGTAATAGTTTTTACTTCATATAGTTAGAGAAGCAATTAAATAGTTTGGGCAGTTTTAGAAATCAGCAATTGTTCCACAATGTATAAAAAGAGGAAAATTTACAAAGAAAGGGTTGGTTGTTGGAATTTTGGAGAACTCGGAGATTAGGCCACTGTATTCCTAATATCATCATTGATTAATGAAAGAATCAGAAGTTTCCATGAGTTGTTGGGTATAATTTTGTAATCTTCTCTGTCATGTGTCATGTTATGTTTTCTTCTTTCAAGTATAGTAATGAAGCTGCAATCTTTATTTGCTTATGTAGATAAAGTTAAAATTCGTTAAGAGAGCACTCCTATACTTGAAGTTTTCACCTTCCTTTCTAAGTTATAGATAATAGTTTCTTTGAAAGACCAGCATATTATCTTTAACTTCTCCAAGAGTCATAGATAGTAGTTTCTGTGTTAAACAGCATATTGTCTGTCTAGATAATCTTCGGCAAAATCACATAGTCAATCTTTTGTCGACGCGTTTCGAACCAACCCGTGTGGTTCATCGTCAGGACAAGTTGAAGAACTGATCTGGTTTAGCTTGATTAAATAGAGTGTGCAGAGACTCCAACGGCTATATTGCAACGGCTAATTTTGACCTGAGGATCAAAGTCAAACCCCTGATTTCAGTTTCATAATTCTTCTAAGTTACGGATAGTAGTTTTTGTGAAAGATCAACATATTATCTTTAACTTCTCCTTCAAGCATTCTTCATTCATCATTTATATCAAGCAACAAATGGCATTCTAAGATGTTCTAGTCACACATGTATTAAGGGTTAAATACCAAGTTCTCCAGGTCCTTCATTTAAGGATACAACAAAGAAATATGTGACAGTAAAATAATATTTATTAATGCCTTTAGTGCGATTTCTCCATAGCCATGAAATTGGTTTCTTAAGGTACACCATTAATTGTCGTCGTCGCCAGGGAGAGAAGACAAGAACATTTTTCCCTGGGTTTTCACTATTTTCCTCTGGTTGTTTAGTGAGGAGGGAATATTTGGTTGTTTTAAATGAAAGCAATAAAATAAGAACACTTTCTCTTGGGTTCAATAAGTTTGAAGCTTATTCTTGGGAGTGACAAGTTTCAGTAGTTGGTTGTACATTCACATCTGTGATTTTAACTTATCACATTAATTGGAAACCCCACTATACTTTGAAGTTTTCTTTTCTGGGCTTTAATGGCTCTCCCTGCATTCTTAGTCCATAGATTGGATCCATTTGATTTTACTGGGATTACTAGCTATCCTCATGATATGCCTACATTTTATGTCTAGAATGAGTATCTTCCAAAATTCAGTATGAAGTAATATGAATATCTAGCTCAACACCTCCAAGAGTTTCATGAATGCATGGAGCAACAAAGCATCACTCATGAAGATGTGAAGATGAAGTTGTTTTTTTTTTCTTTGGCCCAAGAACCTAGGGTTTGGTTCAGGTCTCTACCTCATTCAAGCATTTCATCTTTGAAAGATTTCCATTCAGTATTCAATTCTTATTGTAGATCTTATTATCCACACAAGTTTCCTTTTGAAGGGTGTTGTGAGTATTACGATTTTAAAGAAACTTTAAAGGCTTAAGATAATCTAGTTGAAGAAATTTTTGATCTTGTTGATAATATATCAAGCATTCAGAGAAGTTATAGCCAGATTAACTATAAGCAAGTCTTTGAAAGCGAGGAACTATCAAATGTGGTGGAGAGGGTTATAAAGCATTTCTTTCCAATAATCTCCCAAGCAGAGAATTGGGTGACTATGTTCTAAGTAGATTGAGAATCATTTTCTCAAAATGATGTGGAGAAGTTTATAAAGCATTTCACTGCAATAATCTCTCAGGAAAAGAGTTGGTTGACTCTGTTCCAAGCAAATCAGGAGAGTATTTAGATGGAGGAAAATTCAAACATGCATCAAGAATCTTTGCTCAACAGTCAAGAAGAGGAAGAAATGATTAAGTTGCAAATAAATTCCCAGAGTTCCTAAGCCGAGAAGAGGAAGAAATGATTAAGTTGCAAATAAATCCCATAGTTCCTATTTTGTTAAATTTGATGATCCTCCTATCTATAATGAAAATGGTTTAAATGAGGAACAAGATGAAGTTCTTCAAGTTCGTCAGTTGGGTGTTGAACCTACAGGAAGAAACCAGCAAGTGGAATATGTTGGACATCAATATATTGAGCCATCTATCATAGAAAAAGAGGTCATCTTATGTAAAAAGGAAGCTAGTAAAGAAGTTGTATATCATTGCGTTGAAGAACATAAGGATGCCTATGGATCAGAGGCAAACAGTCTATGTGAAGTTGATTATATGTCTTATAGTAATGTGAAAAAAATTCTTTTTATTCCTAAGGTTAAAATTACAAATTATTTTCAATCAAATCTTAGAGATGAAAAGTGGAGACATGAAAGTGACATAGATCATTTTCTTAAAGATGTTGCTGATTTTTCTATTGAACATGTTATCCCAACAGAAGGTTTAATCGAGCAGGAACCTTCATACATAGAGAAAGTCTTTTTTGGAGCTAACCAAGAACATATTTTTTCTCATACTTTTGAAGATCCTATGGCAAACTACATGGAAGAATTTATCAGCAGTATACACATAGCATTTTTTGCATATACTCTTAATTTTCATTGTGAGCTGCTTTTATGCATAATTTATTTTTTTGTTCAGAATGAATTACATTTTCAAGATTCATTGGCAGAATGATTCAGATTAAGCACTCAAATGCTAACCTTGTACCATTGGAAGATTGACTTCACCTGATAGAGATCAATCATGTACATATGTAGGAACTTGTACATAAATGAGCTCAAGTGTTGAGCATTTGGTTTCCAATTGCAGTTCTTTAGTTTAATCATTAGTTGATGAATAAAGGTGACTTTCCCAGTTGGAAATTGGTTTGTAGAGGCTTCAGACTTCAAGATTGTCAGGTTCTAGTTTGTCAAATTTTAGGGTTTTCACAGTTTTGGACTTCGTGCCCATCTAAGGCTACTGATCTATGATTCTCAATATTTTGCTATCGAAGTACAAGCATCTTATCACTGCAGATATCGGTGCGGGATCACTTTACAAAATTTTCACACAGTTAAGCTTGGCAAAGCAATATATGACTCCATGCCCAATGGATAAGGCATTAATCTACGGTTCTTAGTGCTTCTATGACAAAAGCACTATCCCCAGTTGGAGCCAGATGTTGTAGCTTATATTGTGTTTAAGCTTATTATTCATTTTTATCACAATGTGTGGTCTAAAAATCATTGCAGACGTTCAACCTTAATGAGGCTCTCTTATCCGCAAAGTCTAAAAAAAATGAAGCATTTTATTTATTATATATTAGAACCACAAAAGAAACAATTGTTAAAGAATCGACCCATGTGATCAAGTCAAATCGCAATATAATAGTTATATGGAGTAGTCCTGTTATATATATATATATGTGTGTGTGTGTGTGTGTGTGTGTGCATATTGAAACAAGATAGAAACAAAGTAATATATCAAATTCGCAAAAGAAGCAAGTGTTAGAGGGTTAAAGCTAGACCCAAAATACTATAAGTTGTGTTTTATAAAGTTCGGTGGGTCTGCAATGATATGTATGATTGGTTCCGCTGATAGTGTCAATCGTGATTTGCGATCGCGGATCGGACCTGAAACATATATACACTGTGTTATAGAGTCCCGTCGGGTTCGCCACACCGCACGGCTATAGAGGTTGGCTCCGCCGGTCATGATTACGATGTTCGGGCACGAAAACATATATATCATGTTTTATAAGTGCGGCAAGTCTGTCATATCACATAACATATTATAGTCGGACCCAATATAACATATATTATGTTTGATTTTCTTTTCGGGTCCGCAATCATTGCATAATGTTTATGACTTATGCCATTTGCGATTTGCGATGGTGATCCAAACCCAATATTATATATACCATGTTTTATATTTCCGGTGGGTCTACTAATCGCAGTTTGTTAAGGTTTTGGGTTAATACCCTAATTGAAAGCGCCGATTTCGATTGTGATGGGTTTTGGACCCGATGAATTATTAAATACAGATCTATGTATAATCAAGTTCGTAAAGGTATTAAGGCATATTTAAAGGCAAATGGGTAGATCCAATGGTTTATACAACAAATTTAATTCATTTTAAGTTCCGCAGTTACCAAAGGTCTGTGTTAATTTCGCTTGGTAAAGGGAAAAATCAATGTTAAACCCGAGTTAGAAGAAAAGGCAGATGTGCATGTTTTCTTTGTGTTTTGGCCAATATAAGCACACTTGATATATATGCAAGCCCCAATATTCATATAAGTCAAATTTTAATGCAATTAATTATGGTTAAAGCAGATAAATCATTATTAAGATATATATAGAAGAACTCAGCGATCGATTAACACAGAAAGCTAGCAATTATCATCCTCTTCTGAATTCAGTTATGTTCCTATTATTTCATGTTCCTTGAGGTGTCTTTTACCCTCTATAAAATTTTGTAATAGTTTTTACTTCACATAGTTAGAGAAGCAATTAAATAGTTTGTCCAGTTTCAGAAATCAACCACTGTTCCACAATGTATAAAAAGAGGAAAATTTACAAAGAAAGGGTTGGTTTGTTGGAATTTTGGAGAACCCAGAGAAGCCATTGTATTCCTGATATCATCGTTGATTAATGAAAGAATCAGAATTTTCCATGAGTTGTTGGGTATAATTTTGTAGCCTTCTCTGTCATGTGTCATGTTATGTTTTCTTCTTTCAAGTATAGTAATGAAGCTGCAGGTATTTATTTGCTTATGTAGATAAAGTTAAAATTCCTTAAAAGAGCCCTCCTATACTTGAAGTTTTCACCTTCCTTTCTAAGTTATAGATAATAATTTCTGTGAAAGACCAACATATTTTATTTAACTTCTCCAAGAGTCACAGATAGTGGTTTCTGTGTTAAACAACATATTGTCTATGATTCAGTTCTTAATTTCATAATTCTTCTAAGTTATAGATAGTAGTTTCTGTGAAAGATCAACATATTATCGTTAACTTCTCCTTCAAGAATTCTTCATTCATCATTATATCAAGCAACAAATGGCATTCTGAGATGTCCTGGTCACACATGTATTAAGGGTTAAAGACCAAGTTCTCCAAGTCCTTCATTTGAGGACACAACAAACAAATAAGTGACAACAAAATAATATTTATTAATCTCTTTAGCGTAATTTCTCCACAGTCAGGAAATTGGTTTCTTAAGGTACAAAATTAATTGGCTCCGTTGCCGGGGAGAGAAGACAAGAACATTTTTCCTTGGGTTTTCAATATTTTCCTCTAGTTGTTCAGTGAGGAGGGAATATTTGGCTGTTTTGAATGAAATCAATAGAATAGGAACACTTTCTCTTGGGTTCATTAAGTTTGAAGTTGATTCTTGGGAGTGACAAGTTTCAGCAGTTGGTTGTACATTCACACCTGTAATTTTCACTTATCACATTGATGGGCGACTCCACTGTACTTTGAAGTTTTCTTTTCTGGGTTTTAATGGATCTCCCAACATTCTTAGTCCATAGATTTGATCCATTTGATTTAACTGGGATCACTATCTATCCTCATGATATGCTTGCATTTTATGTCTGGAATGAGTATCTTCCAAAATTTAGTATGAAGGAATATGAAGATCCAACTCAGAACCTCCAAGAGTTTCATGAATGCATGGAGCAGTAGGGCATCACTCATGAAGATGTGAAGATGAAGTTATTTTTGTTTTCTTTGGACCAAGAACCTAAGGTTTGGTTTAGGTCTCTGCCTCTTTCAAGCATTTCATATTTGAAAAGTTTCCATTCAGTATTCAATTCTTATTTTATATCTTATTATCCACACAGGTTTCATTTGAAGGGTGTTGTGAATATTATGATTTTAAAGAAACTTTAAAGGCTCAAGATAATCTTGTTGAAGAAATTGTTGATCTTGTTAATAATATATCAAGCATTCAGAGAAGATAGACAGATTAACTATAAGCAAGTCTCTGAAAGTAAGGAACTATCAAATGAGGTGGAGAGGTTTATTTTCTCTCCAATAATATCCCAAGCAGAGAATTGGGTGACTATGTTCCAAGTAGATCGAACATCATTTTCTCAAAATGATGTGGCGACATTTATAAGTATTTCAATCCAATAATCTATTCCAAGCAAATCAGGAGAGTATTCAGATGGAAGAAAATTCAAACATCCATCAAGAATCTCTACTCAACAGTATTCCAAGAAAATCAGGAGAGTATTCAGATGGAAGAAAATTCAAACATGCATCAAGAATCTCTGCTCAACAGTCGAGAAGAGGAAGAAATGATTAAGTTGCAAATAAATCCCTAGAGTTCCTATTTTGTTAACTTTGATTATCCTCCTATCTATAATGAAAATGGTTTAAATGGGGAACAGGATGATGTTCTTCAAGTTCATTAGTTGGGTGTTGAACCTACAGGAAGAAACCAACAAGTGGAATATGTTGGATAGCAATATACTGAGCCATCTATCATAGAAAAAGAGGCTATCTTATATAAAAAGGAAGTTGATAAAGAAGTTGTATATCATTGCATTGAAGAACATAAGGATGCCTATGGATCAGAGGTAAACAGTCTATGTCAAGTTGATCATATGTCTTATAGTAATGTGAAAAAATTTCTTTCTATTCCTGAGGTTAAAATTACAAATTATTTTCAATCAAATCTTAGAGATGAAAAGTGGAGACATGAAAGTGACATAGATCATTTTCTTAAAGATGTTGTTGATTGTTCTGTTGAAAATATTATCCCAACAGAAGGTTTAATTGAGCAGGAACCTTCATACATAGAGAATTTATTTTTTGGAGCTGACCAAGAACATATTTTTTCTCATACTTTTGAAGATCCTGTGGTAGACTACATGGAAGAATTTATCAGCAGTATACACATATCATTTTTTGGATATACTCTTAATTTTCATTGTGAGCTGCTTTTATACATAATTTTTTTTTCTCAGGATGAAATACATTTTCAAGATTCATTGGGAGAATGGGTCTAGATTAAGCACTCAAATGCTAACATGGTACCATTGGAAGATTGACTTCACCTAATGGAGATCAATCATGTACATATGTAGGAACTTGTACATAAATAAGCTCAGGTTTTGAGCATTTGGTTTCCAATTGTAGCTCTTTAGTTTAATCATTAGGTGATGAATAAAGGTGACTATCCCAATGGAAACTAGTTTGCAGAGGCTTTAGACTTCAAGATTGTCAAGTTCCAGTTTGTCAAAATTTAGGGTTTTCACGGTTTTGGACTCCATGCCCAACTAAGGCTACTGATCTACGATTCTCAATGTTTTTCTATCAAAGTACAAGCATCTTATCTCTGTATATATCGGTGTGGGATCACTGTACAAAATTTTCACACAATTAGGTGACACAATATATGACTCCATGCCCAATGGATAAGACACTAGTCTACGGTTCTTAGTGCTTCTGTGGCAAAAGCACTATCCCCAGTTGGATCCAAATGTTGTAGCTTATATTGTGTTAAGCTTATTATTAATTGTTATTGCAATGTGTGGTCTAAAAATCATTACAGGGGTTTAACCTTAATGAGGCTCTCTTATCCACAAAGTCTAAAAGAAATGAAGCATTTTATTTATTATATATTAGAATCACAAAGGAAACAATTGTTAAAGAATCAGCCCATGTGATCAAGTCAAATTGCAATATAAATAGTTATATGGAGTGGTCCCGTTATATATATATATATATATATATATATATATATATATATATATATATATATATATATATATATATATATGTATATATATGTATATATATATATATATATATATATATATATATATATATATATATTTATGTATATATGTATATATATACATATTGTCCATATTGAAACATGAAAGAAACAAAGTAATATATCGGATTCACAAAAGAAACAAGTGTTAGAGGGTTAAAGCTAGACTCGAAATACTATAAGTTGTGTTTTATAAAGTTCGGTGGGTCCGCAATGATATGTATGATTGGTTCCGTTGATAGCGCCAATTGCGATTTACAATCGTGGGCTGGACCCAAAACATATATACACTATGTTATAAAGTCCCGTTGGGTCCACCACACCGCGGGCTATAGAGGTTGGCTCCGTTGGTTGCGATTGCGATGTCCGGACCTGAAAACATATATATCATGTTTTATAAGTGCGACGGGTCTGTCATATCACATAACATATTATACATATAGATGGTTTCGCCGATTGCGATATGCAATCCAAACCCAGTATAACATATATTATGTTTGATCCTCCCATTGGGTCCGCGATCATCACATAACGTTTATGACTTATGCCGATTGCAATTTGCAACGGTGTTCCAGACCCAATATTATATATACCATGTTTTATATTTCCAGTGGGTCCACTAATCGTAGTTTGTTAAGGTTTTGGGTTAATACCCCAATTGAAAGTGTTGATTGCGATTGCAATGGGTTTTGGACACGATGAATTATTAAATACAGATCTATGTATAATCAAGTCCATAAAGGTATTAAGGCATATTTAAAAGGCAAATGGGTGTATCCGATAGTTTATGCAATATATTTAATTCATTTTAAGTTCCGCAATTACCAAAGGTTTGCTTTAATTATGCTTGGTAAAGGGAAAAATCAATGTTAAAGTTGAGTCCGAAGAATAGGCAGATGGGCATGTTTTCTTTGTGTTTTAGCCAATATAAGTGCACCTGATATATATGCAAGCCCTAGTCTTTGCATAAGTCAAAGTTTAATGCAGTTAATTATGGTTAAAGAGGATTAATCATCGTTAAGGTATATAAGAAGAACTCAGTGGCCGATTAATAGAGCAAGCGAACAGTTATCATCCTCTTTTGAATTCAATTATGTTTTTTTTATTTCATGTTCTTTGACATGTATTTTACCCTTTGTAAAATTCTGTAATAGTTTTTACTTCATAGAGTTAGAGAAGCAATTAAATAGTTTGGGCAGTTTTAGAAATCAACAACTATTCCACAATGTATAAAAAGAGGAAAATTTACAAAGAAAGGGTTGGTTGTTATAATTTTGGAGAACTCGAAGACTAGGCCACTGTATTCCTGATATCATCATTGATTAATGAAAGAATAAGAAGTTTCCATGAGTTTTGGGTATAATTTTGTAACCTTCTCTATCATGTGTCATGTTATGTTTTCTTCTTTCAAGTATAGTAATGAAGTTGCAGGTCTTTATTTGCTTATGTAGATAAAGTTAAAATTCCTTAAAAGAGCACTCCTATACTTGAAGTTTTCACCTTCCTTTCTAAGTTATAGATAATAATTTTTGTGAAATACCGGCATATTATCTTTAACTTCTCCAAGAGTCACAGATAGTAGTTTTTGTGCTAAACAACATATTATCTATGATTCAGTTCTCAGTTCATAATTATTCTAAGTTACAAATAGTAGTTCCTACGAAAGATCATCATATTATATTTAACTTCTCCTTCAAGAATTCCTCATTCATCATTTATATCTAGCAACAAATGGCATTCTGAGATGTTTTGGTCACACATGTATTAAGGGTTAAAGACCAAGTTCTCCACGTCCTTCATTTGAGGACACAACAAACAAATAAGTGACAGTACGATAATATTTATTAATGTCTTAAGCACAATTTCTCCATAGCCAGGAAATTGGTTTCTTAAGGTACAACAACATCCATCAAAAGGTTAATAGAACATTTAGGAAGTTGATGTTCACTTGTTTGTGGATCAGAATAATAACCATCATTGTAAAGTGGATTCATAGAAAAAGATGTTCTTCGATCATCTGAAGGTTTA
Organism: Pinus tabuliformis; assembly: GCA_031772625.1. Taxonomy (NCBI): domain Eukaryota; kingdom Viridiplantae; phylum Streptophyta; class Pinopsida; order Pinales; family Pinaceae; genus Pinus; species Pinus tabuliformis. Next base: position 23,793,885 of record CM062806.1, read on the forward strand.
GGGGGTGGAGAGTCAATATTAGATGAACTGCTTCCAAAAGATTCAAATGAACTTCTAGAAGATCTAGATGGTCCAAATGAAGTAGGTGAGTTGGATGAACCATTTTTTGATGAAGGAAATTCAATCTCATACCAATGTTGTGTACGTGGTTTATTTTTCATTTTCCTAAATTTCTTTTGGTCTCCCTTAGTTTCCAATTTATGTAGAAGACTTTATATCTTTGTGGCACTCTTTCTTTCTATTTCATCAAATATAACATCCCTGCTGACAATAATCGTTCCATTGTACAAAATACGATATCCATTCTTTCCATCAGAATACCCAATTATTGTACACGTCAAACTTCGTGAAACAAGCTTAGTTCGCTTTTATTTTGGAACTAAGGCATAACACACTAAACCAAAAACTCTAAGATGTTTGACTAGAGGTTTGAAACCAAACCATGCTTCATATGTTGTAATTCCATCATAAGAAGCAGTAGGAGACTTGTTCCTTAAATATATTGTTGTATGTATTGCTTCTACCCAATATGAAGGACTTAAATTTGTTAAAGTTAGCATGGATCTTGCAATCCCTAACAATGTACGATTCACTCTTTCTACTACTTGACGCAGGGTTAACCCTGCAATACCCAGAATCTCTCCATCTCATGCATATACAAATTCATCTCAAACAATTGCCCAATTAAACTTCAATACATGGGAAAATTAAACAACTTAAATTCGCGGAAGCTCTTCAAATATCTTATTCACAAATTTCTATGTTTTAGAAAAACCACACGCTTCAAATATTTTTTTCATGCAATCAACCCCAAATCTTCATTTCAATCCAAATTTAGAAACTTCATGCGGAAGCTTGCTCTTTTTAGCTTCAATCTATTGTTAAATCCCATTCTAATAACATTCACATATGGCTGGATTCAATCAAAAGAATTCACTCATGTTTTAAAAGCTCAACCTGGCAATTCATACTACTACAATCCAAGTAATGTATGCTTCTTCTATTAAATGTTCATAGAACATTTGAACAAACCTTTGAATTGGTTTAAGTTCCGGCTCAAATACACATGCGTCCCTTAAAACTTTGGTAATTGGTTAGCAAACCAATGCCCTTACACATTCATTTTCAAATTCTGCTATGGCAATTACAAAAACTCAGATTTATATTCAAAAGCCAATTACTAACAACAACATACCTCCCATGAATTCAACAACACTTCCTCTTCTACCCAATTTCCACAGTGTTTTCTCTGCATTCAATTTTAAACGTCTACGTGTCGATTGTCCCATTTTTCTAAGCCAGAACTTGGCGCTTTAACGAGAATTAAGATTCTGTGAGATGTAAGTCAATCTCCATCTTCCAGCAAACATGCCTTCAATTTAGTTTCACGTTGTATATCACACAATTCCACCTCGATTTCTTTAACGCCTTCTTGCCAGATTGCAATTCTTCAGTGCTTACGATTTTACCAAACAATTCCAGGTGTTAATTCACTGTATAATGCTCATAAACAGAAATCGAACCTACGAATCCTGTCTTCTCTGTTGTGAATCGATTGCACAGAAATCGATTCATCAATCCCATACAACGCTGTCATTTAATTTTAAATGTGTTTTTGCCCGTTCCATGCAATTCAACCAGTTCATAAATTTCAAATGCCTTTCTTCAACATATGCAGACAAAATCGATATAAATGTATACTCATTTACAATCAAAGCTTACAATCTCTTAATACAAAAATCGCTCATCTTGTCCAAGACTGGAAACGCACTTTGATTTAAGATTTCTTTCATAGATACACAGCAATTAACATTGTTCATTACAGTTCTTCTTATAACCAGCAACATACATCAATCAATCGATATTGAATTCTTCTCATACACAACTCAGGAAGAAGGCATAAACTTCAGAAATCCAATGTTGTATTAATGCACAAAATTACTTACAAACTCTTGATTTGGCCAGATATTCGAGATCTATGGCCCTTTACAATTGTTCATAGATTTACAGGAAAAACCCCTGTCTCCTCCCTCTGTCCGTTCTATTCTCCCCCAAAAAGAAATTATACCTCAGTCACACCTAACTACTTCTTTCCACACAAGAAAGAATTAGTTATTCAGTTATAACTCAACATTTAACTAAACTAGACCACTTTTAATTACCTACCCTTATTGAAATTAACACAAATTTACAACCAAGTCTTCCTCAAGTCTTGCATTTAGCCACAACATGTGACCACCCCATCACATTGCTGGCCCAAGTCTAGATGCTCCTGCATCAATACTCCATTTTGTTGTGGAGTGTAGCATTTGTAAGTTGTCTTTTATTACCATTTTGCCTACAATAAGTTTGGAATTCATTGGAAGTGAATTCCCCTCCATTGTTTGTCCTTAGAGTGCCAATTTTCTCTTTAACTTCATCCTCAACCAATTGACAAAAAGTCTTGAAATTTTCAAAGGTTTCTGACTTCGGTTTCAAGAAATAAACCTAACGCATTCTACTAAAATAAGCAATGAAGAGTAAAAAGTATCTACAACCTCCTAGAGAATTCTATAGAGGTCCACAAATGTCATTGTGAAGCAATTGTAAACGCCTTTTTACATGCCATGAACTTGTTGGAAAAATTCTCTCAACTTTGTTTCCCATAAATGCAAGCTTCACATCTTTCATTTTCTTTCTTAAAGGTTGGAAGTCCTTTAACCATTCCTTGCTTTTGAATTTGAGAGAGACTTTCAAAGTTTAAATGTCCATATCTAACATGCCATAACCTTATTTGTGAAATATTTTTACTTGTTTCTCCTGCAAAATCAGAGTTCCACGGAATGATTGTTCCATTCATCCTTATACATTATCCATCTTCATATCATGTCATGATTGTCTTCATATTCTATTTAATGGAATTTATTTTTACTAATCCATCATCCATAACAACTTGATGTCATGCTTGTCGAATGGTGACTAATGACAACAAAATCTTCTTGAAAGTTGGTACATACCAAACATTAGAAATTAGTTTTCCTCCAATTCCAGGAAGATAATCTTTTACTACACCTTTTCACAAGGAGTGTGTTTGGCATCATCTGCAAGAAATATTGAATTAAGTTAGCACTATTGAAAATTCCAAAATAAGTCACATCGAAAATTCATATGTTGTGTTTCCCCTATATCTAATATCTAAGCATCTTCATAATCACTTTCCATATATGTGGAGACCTGTACTGATGTTGACTCTGAAATTTGAAGTGCAGTGAAGACATATTTTGAGCCATCATCTCCCTGATCATTAGCAAACTATGCAAAATTTTGTTGACACTTTGGAATTTTTTCAATAGAATTTCGATAATCTCCAACATAATGAATAACTTTGTTACATCTTCTACAAACAACTTGATTGAAATATTTCTTCTACCTTGAAATTTTCCTCTACCTTTGCTTTGTCCTCTACCTTGGTTTTGTCCTCTACCTTGAATTTTTCGTATTCCTTGATTGTTTCCTCTACCTTGAATGTTGCCTCTACCAAAACTATTTCCTCTACTAAAGTTTTTCCCTCTACCTTGACTTCTACCACAACCTTCTCCTCTATATGCTCCTTTATTTTGATTGTTGTGACCTCTTCCTCTACCTTTCGAACTTTCAATTGAAGATTTACTAGTGTTACATTCTATAAAGAGACATCTTCTCCAACCTGTTTCTTCTTTCCAAAAGTTTTTTCATGTTGAGCTAGCATTTTACTTAATTCATCAAATTTTAACTTCTCTGGATTTCTGTTTACTTTTAAAGTTTCCAAAAAAATTGTATATGAAGAATGAAAACCAATAATTAAAACAATATTCATGATACTATCTCCACTGCTTAAAATCCGACATTTATTATTTCCTGCTTAATGTTCTTAAGTATGGAAATGTACTCAAGTACATCTCCCCCTTCTTTCATTTTTTGTTGAAGCAGCTTCAATTGAAGATCAACTCTCTTGGATTATGGTTGTGTATCAAATAAATCTTTAAATTTTTTCTAGGTAGACCATGCATCATAAGCATTTTCAATGTGAACATACATTTCATCATTAACTGAAGATTTAATTAATGTTAATGCTTTGACATTATCAATCTCCCATTTAGCTAGTGATTCTGCATCTATAGGTTTGATTGGTTTGACATCACCATCACATATACATCTTGCCAAAGTTCATTGTAAATCAAACTACTTTCTATGTGCCTTTTCCATGCCTTGTAATTCTTTGAGACTTCAAGTTTGTCAGACTCGGAAAATAAATTTACCAGATTGTACATTATAAAAGTAATTGTATGCACCAAGATAGATCATGGACCATAAAAAGAAGATGGACAACACACCACACACAGCCCCACAATAAAAAATAATCTATCGAGGCTTGGCCTTAACCCTCGTATAGTCGTTTGAGGAGAAAAGTGATTGAGCTTTGCACTTGGCTCTATTATCACTCAGATTTTCCTTAGAAGTTATTTAAAAGAAGGAAAGGATCTAAGGTAACTACAAACCAACTTTTAGACTTAGGTACTAGCCCACCTAGTTCAGAGAGTTAGACATTAACAAATTGGAAGAAATCTCAATAAACATGCTTCACCCTACTAAATTCATGAAAACATATATTCAGAACTTAAAGCAAATGGATATTGATGAAAAAATTGATGATGAAACTGAAGTCGTAAATCTCAAAGATAATCAATTACCCAAGGGATTAACTCCTTTGGAGGACTTATTTGACTCTAATGATATTCCTAAAAAGCCTAAGATGGAGCCCTTGAAAGCAGACATTGAAGAATGCAACATAGGAACTCAAGAGAATCCTAAACTGATAAAATTTTCCAAATCATTACCCCTTGATGAAAAACTGAAATATATTGAGCTAATGAAAGAATTCAAGGATGTTTTTGCTTGGAGTTACGAAGACTTAAAATCCTATGATACTAGTATCATACAATACACTATCCCTTTGAAAGAAGATTAGAAACCTTTTAGGAAAAAGCTAAGAAGAATTAATCCTGTTTTGTTACCTTCCATTGAAAAATAAATCAAATGAATGTATGAAGTAGGAATCATTGCCCCCGTTAGGTTTTCAGATTGGGTATCTAATCTTGTCCCTACAAGAAAGAAAATAGGGGAAATCAGACTATGTGTTTACCTTAGAAACTTGAACAAAGTCTCACTCAAAGATAACTATCCTTACCAAAAATGGATCACATACTACAAAGGGTAGTAGGTTCAAAAATAATTTCACTTTTAGATGGATTCTCAGGTTACAACCAAATTTTAGTCCATCCTGATGATCAAGCAAAAACTGCATTCACAACACCATGGGGCACCTTCATCTATGTCAAAATGCCCTTTGGATGGAAAAATGTAGGGGCCACCTTTCAAAGGGCAATGGATATTACCTTTGCAAAGGAAATTAATGATTTCCTAGTTATAGACCTTGATGATATAATAGTCTTCTCTAAATCAGATCAACAACACCTATATCACCTCAGGCAAGTTTTCCTTAAATTTAGAAAATTTGGCATCTATCTGAACCCAAAGAAATCTTTATTTGGTTTTGAAGAAGGAAAAATGTTAGGCCACATTATCTCTAAAGATGGAATCCAGATTGACCCAACTAGGATTGAAGATATTTTGCAAATACCTCACCCAAGAAACATTAAAGAACTTTAGGCATTTTAGGGAAAATAAACTTTTTAAGAAGATTCATCTCTAATTTCGCTGAACTAATTATATTATTGAATGACATGTTAAAAAACGATTCGACTATTAAGTGGATAGTAGAGGCTAAACAATTATTTGAAGAAATAAAATTAGCCTTAACTCAAACAACAGTCCTTACAAGCCCGAAATTTGACAGAGACTTCATTATCTTTTCCTTTGCATCAGAACATACCATAGCTACAGTTTTACTACAAAAGGATGATCAAGGACGTGAAAAACCAATAGCATTTTTTAGTAAAGCTCTTAGAAATGCCTCATTAAAGTATAAAATAATGGAGAAATAAGCTTTTGCTTTGGTAAAATCTATTAAAGATTTCAGAGTCTATATTTTGTATTCTCATGTAATAGCTTATGTGCCCAATGTTGTAGTCAAAGATATCCTGACACAGGATGGAGTTGATGGCAAGAGGGGAAATGAATAGCTACTATTTTAGAATATGATATAGAAATAAAACCTACCAAATTAATTAAAGGTCAGGGGTTGGCCAAACTTATGGCAGAAACAAATTTCCAAGCCCTAAACATAAATCTGATTGCAGAATTGGATAACGAACAAGAGTTGGTGACTCCACAGATCAGCCAGCCTTTTCTAGATTCCCCCTAGTATGCTAATATTATATATGTTCTACAAAACCTGCAAGCTCCTCCAGGGTTATCCAGAACTAAAAGTAGGTTTTTGAAAATGAAAGCTTCGAAATTTTGCATTATGGATAATACTTTATTTTGGAAAAATCATGAAGGCATTTTGTTCAATTTTTTATTAAAAGAAGAAGCTGACAAAGTACTCCAAGAATTCCATGCAGGCGATTGTGGTGGACATCTCTACTAGAAGTCAACTGCTGAAAAAATTCTAAGAGCTAGATTTTACTGGTCAACCTTTTTTTCAGATGTTAAAAAAATTGTAACTTCCTTCCACAAATGTCATATCTTTGAAGGAAAAAGAAAACTCTTACCCTTGCCTTTGAAATCTATTTCCACAGAAAAACCATTTCAACAATGGGGTCTTAACTTCATTGGAGAAATCCATCCACCCTCTTCTGCTCAACATAAATGGATACTCACTGCAACTGATTACTTTACCAAATCGATAGAAGATATTCCCTCTAGACAGGCCACTGATACTGTAATAATAGGTTTTATAGAGGCAAATATTATGTCTAGGTTTGGTTTTCCTGACAAAATTATCACAGATAATGTTGCAACCTTCAAGTCAAAGAAAATTATTGATTTCTATCACAAGTATCATATAACACTTGGTCATTCCACAACTTACTATCCTCAAGGGAATGGACTTGCAGAATCCTCCAATAAAATTCTAATGAATATTATCAAAAAGCTATTGTAAGACAATAAGAAAACTTGGAACAAGAAGTTAACCAATGTTTTGTGGGCAGATAGGTTTACAACTAAGAAATCCATTGGAACTAGTCCCTATGAGCTAGTGTATGGAATGAAGGCAGTTTTCCCCACATCTTTAGGAGTTCGAATCATGAAGTTATTTTAGGAAGCCCAAGTGGAACCAAATGATATACAGAGGAGAATTAACTAGACTATCCATTTACAACAAACTAGGGAGGAAGTATACGACAGAGCCCAAGTACTGCAAGAAAAACTTAAGAAGATTTTTGACAAAAGGACTGAAGTAGAAGACTTCTACCTGGGAGACAAAGTGTTAAATTGGGATTCAAGGAGAGAGGACAAAGGGAAACATGGGAATTTTGACTTCCTATGGAAAGGACCATACATTATATATGCCTTCAGAGGAAATAAGTCATATCTTCTCAAAGAATTGAATGGTACAAAGATTGAAGGAGGACTAGTCAATGGTCGAATGTTAAAGCACTACATTGACCCAATTTACTAATTTTACAAGTTTAGTTGTACATACTATATCCTTCATAATGTTCATTGTTGATTGGATGGTAAAAGTTTTGAAGTGCAAGCTCGAAGAGAAGTCCCTAAGCTTCAGAAATATTACTATCATGCATACAAATAAAGAAGCAAGGAAAAGGAGATTTGCATAGCACAATCAAAGTCTTTCAAAATCCATTGATCTATAGTTCTTGACTTTCCACTAGGAAAATCCATCCCCAAGTGGAGCCATTGTTATGTTCCTATACCACTAGGTGTCATATATCATGATTGACTTGGTTTAGCTCTGGAACATGTACATACCTTTGCTTGTTGCAAATGCTTTCCATATTTGTAAAAAAATCAAAAAATTAAAAAATGTAAAGAGGGTATGCCCTAAAAGAAAAATCATAGGGCAAAAAGAATAAAGAAAAGGTCAAAAAATGAAAGAAAATGAACCCCAAGAAAAATAAAAAGACCATGAAAGTGTGCAAATCCAAATGCCACTACTATTTTACTTTTGTACAATAAATGATTGTGTGCAACTTGCTATTTATGCCACAATCCATGGTAACCAAATAGTTTAATCTTGGTTATTGGTGGGCTCCAGTATTGTAGCAATAATGCTACAACTCCTGGAGCTTCCTTCTCTAATTTTATCAACCCGGTAGTTCGTAAGAAACTTGGAAGCGACGGTGTTGTATGCACAAGTACTAGCTCTTGCCGCAGCTGTCACTTGGTCAGCTGGCACAAGTCCGCTAGGAGCTTAAGCCAACTTCTATGAGCTCTTAGAAGAAGCTTTTTAATTGATGGACGAAAGCTAACTCGAAGGAAGCTAATCTAATTGCGAAAAGAAACCGAAAGACAAAAAAGAAACGCAAACCCTAGCAAACCCTAATTCTACCAGCTAGTCCTACTGACGCAAAGGAGAGCATGCAAACTACTGAAAGAGATGCCATTACTTCTAGGAAGGTAAAATGCATGTGTCTAAGTTATCACTATCTGAAGAAAACATCTTTTTGTATTTTTGATTAAGTTGTTGGAATTATCATGCATGTGCTTTTAACTAGCTTTTCACTGTGCAGAGGTGGATCAAGGAGGAGAAATGCTTGGGAAAGGTTGGGAAGGTTCAAAGAGGGTCTAAGGGGTCCCTAACATCCTTTCAGAGAGTTTCACAAAATCTGTATGCCATGCAACCGTGTTTATGAACTTCTACAGGAAGTCTGCAGGGGTTTCTACAGGAAGTTCTGTAATTCTTCTACAGGATGTTTCGAAATGGGATTTTTGAGCATGGATGGAGGGAAAAAGATGGAGGAATGAGTATGGAGGTGAAATAGGGGTGTGAAGAGGTCTAGGACTTGGTGGATGAGGCTAAGGAGCAATTGGATTTGTTCAAGGATGGATGAAGCGATGTTGCACAAGAAGATGAGAATCATGGAAAAGTAAGCGGATGAGGCAAATGTAAGGTAAGGTTTATAAGTGAAGGATGAAGCAGGTAGGTTGGATGGAGTATGGGCAGGTAAGGAAGGATAACAGGTACTCTGCAAGTGGTTTTTCAAACTGAACAAACAAAGACATGCAAGAAAATAAAGGTCTAGTTATAAAACCTATGACCTAGTTACTTCACTCTAATCTGACCTATCAGCAAAAGGAAATGAACAGAAGTTTATTTGCAGTGAAACCATGTGAAACAACTATGAAACTAAGTGATCATAAACCTAAGCATGCATCCAAACTGATATCAAGTTCTACAAACGAGATTCAAACACTAATGATTGCATGGTGAAGCAAAGAAAGAGTTTTTGTTTGGGACAGCATGGTTACTTCAACTCCAGCCCCTGATCCAATAAGGAAGAGGTGAAACCAAAAGCGTTTGCTGACCCTTTTTTGGAGCTTTTTCCTGTTATTATCCTACCAATATATTCTAAACATAAACAGCTACTTTAACCATCGAAAGAAATCTAAATAACGAAGCAAGATCTAAATCTAAATAGCAGATTTTATTTTAAGAACGCAACAAACACATAAAGATAAACGAAGGAGGTACTTGGCGCTTGAGATGGGCCCAACCCCAAGATCTACAGCCTCCTAAGAGAGATTTAGAGCTGGTGTAAAGCTGGATTCATCTTTATTGATCAAGAAATGAAGAGTTACATCAAAACTGTCCATAAGAAGAACTTGAACATGAGCTGAAAGCAAAGCTAATCTATTGCATAAAAATCGAACTACAAACTAGCTAACTAATGGCTACAAAATGACTAACCACTAGCTACTATCTACTGGCTAACTAGCTAACATCCACTGGCTAAACAAAATGAGACCCTAAGCCTTCTTATTTATACAAATTGAGGACCCAACAGTCCTCCTAAACTTTAGGGACTCGGCTGCCCAAAACTTGGAGTTAACAGCAGTCCTACTTGACTTGCTTGGTTTCCCTTGTGCTAATTGATTCGGTGGCCCTTGAACTCCGAGCTGATGGTGGAGAATTCGAGGTAAGGGCCCATAAATGAAGGGGACACCTTCCTACAAGTCCTCTCCCTTGTCTTCCCACGAATTTGGCTGCCAAGTGCTCATTAAGACCTTCAATTTTGTCTCCAAATTGACCAAAAAGGCTACACAAAGCACCCATTAGACTTGTTGGCATAATGACTAACCAAATTCACTCTATTAACATAAATATAATCAAAAACATGCAATAAACTAATGAGAATGGTGGATTAAGTCAAATTAGGAGGTTGAATGAGCCCAAATAATTGTCCATTTTTGGGGCTCATCATCACCCCCCTACTGAAAGTGTTGCTCATCCTCTGAGCAACCAATCTCTCTCCTCATCTTTGATGGCCCTAGTGGCTTCTTTGGCTAAAATCTCAGCCGATTTCTCCTTTGGCTTCCCTCTTTTCAAACTTCCTGTAGAAACAGTTCGCTGGCTTCCTGTAGAAACAGTCCTCTGTCTTCCTGTAGAAACAGTCTGCTAACTTCCTGTAGAACCAATTTTTTTTTATTTTGCTTGCTTGGGTGGGGGTGCCTTCTCCTTGAACTGTGCTGCTGCCTGAAAGCTAACGAATCCAACACAAATGGCAAGTCTAATGTATTATAAAAGCACACAAGTACAATGAACTGCCCGAGAATAGATATTGCATGCCAAAGCTGGATGGGAAAACGTGTTTCCAGACCTTTAACTAAAACAAATGGCATTCTTAATCTTGGATTTGAACTCTGCTAAGAATTGATAACAGAAGCAGAACAGAACATAATATAGATCAAGGGCAGAGAAAATATGACTTGCTCACATATCACTGCATGAATCAGCATTTTCCTTCAATCTGAAATTGCTTCAAAACAGGCCAAAAATGAGAATTCCCAAGTTTTGTTTCAAGCTGCTGTATAACCAGGAGTAGAGCAAAACTTCATACCGAATCACACTTTTAAGAATTATTTCACATGGAATAATCTGGCTATTGCAAAAGACCTTGTGAACCCCTTGGAAGGTATTGAAATAAACAAATCTAACCAGAACAACACCAGAACTTTCCAGTTTGTTTCATGGTAGATTCACTTCATGCAAAAACATTGTTTTTCCATTAGTTAACTTTAATTCAAATTTTTGTTCCTAACATGACAATACTTTCCGACTGCGGCAGCTTTCTCTTCTTCCCCTTTCTGCTCTTCTTCCTCACTATTAGAAGGACTGATATCATAGGTGAGGGCTTGTTGGTCTTTAAGATACAATGCATAGGATCTAGCTGGTTGTCTCCATTGCAGGGCTTCTATTGCCTAGCTGGGTGTGCAGGCCATCTGGGCTTCTCTCTCCTACAACTATTGTTTCAGTATCAATATTTCAGCTGCTGCCTGAGACTTCCTCCCTTGGTGCTGCTTTATCCTCATTTCAACATCAGGTTGTGTCTCTTCCCTTGGCTATTGTTTCTCTACATTCCTTTTGCTTGTCCTCCATGTGGTGTTGAGTGTTTTTTTTCTAAAAAAATGCTCAGGTGAGAAAGTAGGTAGAACTAAAAACAGAGGGATAGCTAAATTTTCACCTTTTTCTGAAACCAAACAAGGAATTTTCCATGTGCTTCTCCTTACAACATCAAATTGCAATATTTCCCTTTGTTTTAAACTGCTTTTGTACTGAATTTGACTCTCTGCTTTTGAAAAGAAGAATTTTGTTTTCACAGACAGAGTACAGAGATCAAGTTTTCTTCTCAGCATGTTGAGATTGCAACAAGATGATGGAGCTTAGTGAAAAGAGTCGCCTTCACTAAGTGGGCCCGCAGGTTATTTTTGGCGCAAGTCTATTTTTTAGACTATGTCTATTTTTAGACATATGGATCATGTCTATGTTTATGGATGATTGATCAAGTTGGGAAAAATAGATGGACTTCTATTTTTTATGAAAGTGTGAGTGATCACAGTGTGAGTGATCAAGTCTATTTTTAGACTGGCTGTCAAAAATAGAAAAGTCAAATATTATTATCTCACAATAATATTTGGACTATAAACTTAATCTTATTCTCTTGGAGCACTTCAGTTTGAGCTACGGAAGTGGCACATGCAGCTGTCAGAAGGAAATTCGTTTTTCTTATGAGTCAGTTGAGTTGTTGCATGCATGACTTCAGTTAGAACTCAAGTGAGTTGAGTTTAGTGGACTGGAGGTACAGTTGATGGAGTTGTGTTCAGTTTAACTTAGTTAAACTGGTTGTAGTTAGTCTAACTATAGATAGACTAATGATGAGTTGTTAAACTAATTATTAACTCATAATACAACTAAAGAATACATCAGTTAACTCAGTTGCATGTCAGTGCATGTTCAGTTCAACAGGGACAGGTGGTAGAGAATCAGATTGCTATCAGTTGTGACTATAGTTGTGCACCAGATCTTGCACAATCAAAGGATTGAGTATGCCAATGAGTTTGCTCACGTATTTGGCCCGCATTTTGGCTTTTTCTCACGTCCAAAAAGAGTGAGTGACTATTTTGCAGGTGAAAATCGAGTTTGGGAAGCAATTCTCATCAGTTCTTGAGCAGGTATTGAGCAGTGGAGGCAGGCAAGCAGTGGAAGAGATTTGGAGATCAGATCTGAGCTGTATTGTGTGTAACAGAGGTGGAGATACTTGTGAGAAGTATTATGCTATGTAATGTTACATGACTCAATCATTAATATACAGATAGTGTGGGGTTTTTAGCGAGATGCTTTCCCCGTGATACATACTGTGTTAATGTGTGAATGCTCTTGATGTTTTATTGTTATTGATGCTGCTATATTCTTGATCAACGTAGAGGAGCTTATGTATTGTGTATGTTTTCCGCATTAGTACATGATCAGGATAATCTCCATTGAATATGTGTTAAATTAGAAAAAGTTTCTACACAGCACACATACAGATATGCAAATTTAAAATTTTTCATACACAGGCTGGCCCCCACAGTTGCATACATCTTCCCTACACGGGAATTTTAAAAATAGGAAACATGGACGAGAATCTTGATCCAAAAATGACTGGGAAACCCAGTGCAATACCCAAGCAAACGTTTTTCTTCCAATTCACTGGCAGATTTTTCTCTGATTCCACAATCTGATGTTGTCCAATTCACCACCTTTACAAAACATACCATGCATAGAGGAGTTTTCTCGAGCATACTTCGTTTTGAGCTTGAAATTTTCTAAAAATCCCGTGTTTTCTTTCTGCAGGGCTGTTTTCTGCCTTTCCTGTAGACGACTTCCTGTAGAAATGCCTGTAGAGCACCCTACACCTCTGGAGTCAAATGGCTGCTTGTGAAGCTTTTTGCTGTTGCATGCTCATTTTTTGTTGCTGCATGCTTGGATCCTTTAGTTGCATGAGGGCTTGGCTGATGATTTTTGGTTGTTTTCCTTGTGCAGGTGTCCTCTAGCCAGATGCATTCTGCAGGAGTCCATTTCCACGCTTAGATCTGCACGTTCAAGCTGCTGCTGCTGCATTGTCACAGAACCAGAACTTGTTTTCGCCATTGCTCCCAAACGTAAACAGAATTGATCTGAAACTTGTTGAGCGTGTTCCTATCATCATTATGCATCTCCCACAGCAAAATCGTGATCAATGGATGCACGGATTTCGAGAAAAATGGAAAATGGCTGAAGATTTCAGAGATCGATTTCTCAGAAACCGTGCATCGGAATTGGCTGAAACTGCTTGGGTAGGTTACCATCACTCACATGCATATCCCCATGAAACAGGTTTTGAAACGGATGCACGGATATGGAGAAAATGCAAAAATGGCTGATGGTGATGGAGGCTAATTTCTTGGAAACCGTGCACTGGAACGGCATGAAACTGCTCAGCCATGTTTTCATCACCCTTGTACAATTCCCCATAAAACGGTTTATCAAATGGATGCATGGTTTTCAAGTTATGGCAAAAACAAATTTTGTTCTATGTGTTTTTGCTTCAAGGCACTTTGCATGTGTTTGCATGGAAGGAAAAACTGAGCTTGGGATGTGATGCAGGTATGGAGATGATGAAGGAGGAGTTGGAAGATTGCATGAGGGCTTCTGAACCCTTGAGGAAGTTACCATGTTCGCCAAACCACTTTTTGAAATCCATGTCTAGTTTCCCACAATTTCTACAGGAAGTTCCTGTAGAAGCACAATGAGAAGCACAATGAGGTGGAAAAAATGATGGAGAAAGGCAAGGGATGGACACACAAGTGCTTGTAGGCCTAATCAACAGATTCCCACCATCAGATTCCATTTTAGACTTGAATTTGGTTCGTCCAAAGGTTCTACAGGATGTTTCCTGTAGAAATACAGAGCTTCCTGTAGAAGGCACAAGAAAAATTCCTTTAACTTTCATTTGAGTGCTCCTCCTGTCATGAAACGTCCTTCTTGCAACCTGCAATTAGCCAATGGCATTAGTTTTATTTTTAGTTTTTTTTTTCTCTTTTTTTTTGAAAAACAACTAGGGCGCCTCATGGAGGTTTTCACCCTAATTGCCTGCCTTGGGCGCCTCCAAGGGAGGTTTTCACCGAAGGATCTTATTCTCTTTTCTCTTTTTTTTTTCCCAACCCATTGACCGCCTCATGGAGGTTTTCAATCAATGAGCCAATCTAAGGCGCCTCCGAGGAGGTTTTCACCTTAGATTTCTATTTTCCTCTTTTTTCATTTTTTTTCTCCTTTTCTTTTTTCTCTTTTTTCTTTTTTCTTTTTTCTACCCTACCCTACTTGAAAAACAAAATCATTTTCAAGTATAAGAATACTTCCAATGGAGCCATGTGCACATCGAGATTAGAGAAAAAATGATGTGAAGGCTCGAAATGCATGCTTGGACAACTATCCAAATTTCAGAGACAAAATGATCTGACTTTGAAAGTACAAAACATAGCTGAGGAGGAGAGTACTGCTGCAACTTAGTGACTGTCTGAAACCATGTCTCAATATAGCTTTGATATCCTTGGTCCTTTTGCTCATCTGGATCATTCTTCATGTCACCTTCTATCATGACTTTCTCATCTTCCTCCTTTTGTTGATCTGGATCATTCTTCATGTCACTTTCTATCATGACTTTCTCATCTTCCTCCTTTTGCTAATCTTTCTCTTGAATACATGGAAGATTTGATGGTAACCATGAGTAAACTCTCTCGATCTTTGATTCTGATATATTCTCTTCATCAAGTGCAGCCCATGGTTCTTTGATCTCCTCTTTTGAATCTTCTTTTGCCGGATGTGGTCCTTCAGTGCTTTCAATATAATCTCTGCTTTGCAACATTCTTCCTGAGCTATGGTGAATATCATCGAGCTCAAGAGGAGTCATTTGGACATGTTGTGTCTCAGAATTGCAATTTTGTTGAGCTACTCCAATGGACAAGTTTGGAAATGGTGGTATGGGTAGTTGAGTGGGGGTGTATATTTGAGATGGATGTGGATGGGGTTGTGGTTGAGCAGGCATTTGGGGTTGCCTTGGTGGAGCAGGAGGTGATGGTTGTGGATGAGCAGGTGGTGGAGGAAAAGAAGCGGGAGGAGTGTTGTATTGGGGCCTCCACCCCTGATGAGGTGCATTCCACTGAAGTTGTGGCTGAGCATAAGAGTGAATTAAATGAGTAGCTGGTTGGGCATAATATGGATCTATGAAGGAACAAGGAGGAGGTGTGAACCAAGAAGGATGAGCAGGGGGACCCCAAGAAGGCATGAAAATGGCTTGATAGGGGTCATAATAGGTCTCGGATGTCCCTTGCAGTTCCTGCTGGTAAGATCTAGGTCCATGCGGCCTCCTTTGGTTCATATAATGGAGTGGTTCAATGGATCCTTTAACTCTTTGATATGCAACTTTAAGTCCAGGCAAGGAAGGGCACTGATTCATAGGGTGGTATTCTTCACAGACAAAACACACTTCTAGGGAGTGCATTGGACATTCGTTCCTAGGATGCTTTCTAGTGCACCTAGGACAAAAGATGACCAAATCCGTCTTGGCTTCCTCTTGCTTCTTCTAGATCCATAGGGTATCCAATTGCATGGCAAGAAACTGCCTCATATCACTCTTGAAATCTTCTATCTTGTTAGCTACCTATACCAATAGGTTTCATATTTCATGATTGGCAAGGGAAGGTCCAAATATGCTCTGCTTTGATCATGCAAAGATCACATATTTCCAAGGAAGTGCAAGGTGTGTAAATAGATTAATACATCCCAATTTTGATGGAGGGTCCAACAGTCTAATCTGGATCATTCCATGGTTTAAATTTGCAGTTGAAGATTAGAGAAGAAAGTCTGTCCAAACTGTTTAAACTTGGCAGACAAGTAGTTCAGGTAGAGAAGAAAAGGCTCCCAACAGCTTAATCTGGGACCTTGGAAGAGATAAGGGTAGAAGTAGATAGCAAAACAAAAGTAAAGCCAAAGAAAAGAAAAGGCAAGTAAGGGTCTGCAAGTCCAAGTGCACCCTCCAAGAAGAAATAAAAAATGCTAGGCAAGTAGCTGGGTAAGTAGTTGGGGTTGCAGAAAGGTTATCTTTACCATTGCAAATGTGTTAACTATGTTTACCAGAGCAAAGTCAATCAGTTGACAAGGTGTTCTTCTTCATCAAGTTCCAACAGAAAGCATGACTAACTTCCCTCTTCCCTTTTCATGTCATTTACTAACATCCCCTCATCAGCTGCGATTCATGGAAAAATTATGGTTTCATGGTGGTTCTTAATCTTTTTAGAAGCCACATTTCTTGTCTAAAATCTTTTCATTTTGATCTACTCCCTAAACTAAGTGAGTTTCAGGTAAACTTAGTATTTTCTCCCTCCATTCACTCCCCCCATCCATATTAACTCTAACTCTACTATGTAAATCCCCTATATTGCCTTTCCCCTACTAGTATTAACACCATGGTGTATAAACCCCAAATTTTGTATAAATATCCCTCCCCTTGGCATTATAGCCATATGTTCTTTAAAAGGGATCAAATGACATCTAGTCATTGTGATAAGCCTAAGACAAACCCCCTTTCCCCTTTACAAATCCATTTTCTCACTTTAACCCCCATTTACACATAAAACCTCCTAAAAAGGCCTTGTTTATACCCTTACCCGCTTCAAATGGCTAAAAACATCAAAACCCACTTTTTCCCTTTTACCTAAAGTCCAAAGGGCGGGCGCATTTCCATAGAAAATTCGCGAAACCCACTATACCAAAGTTTTCCGCCCATGCGCAGATCCCCATAATAATTATTAAAACAATCCCCGCCCCTCCCCTTACCTGTCGATCCCTTCGTCCTCCCGACGACCGTCCAATTAAAGAATTGAAGATCCAACGGCTCTCAAGGCATCGGACCCTTTCCGACGACCGTTGGTTACCCGCCCTATCCCCCTATCACATCAACCCTCCGATAGCCGTCCGATCATGCCCCCCAGATCTGACGGCCATCACTGCATTGGAGCAGATCCTCTGTCAGGGCGATATCTTCCGACGGTCGTATTATTGGCTACGTCATGCGGTAGCCACGCGTCCCCTCCACGGCTCATCGGAGGTACAACTGACACTTACCGCCACCGTACCGTAAGTGGTGTGATATGAAACCACCTCTGGTTTCCAGTTTCCCCCCATTCCATTTGCATTACGTCATCACCACGTCGTTTCCCCGTCACCCCACGTCACTGCCACTTGTGCCGTCACGTCAACCTCCTGCTCAACCATTGGCTGACCTATCCTGCCACCTCACCATCCCCGTGGACCAATCAGAGCCCGCCACCTGGCCTGATGACGTCATGCTGACGTCATCCGACCCTGACCCCACCTATGACGTCATGCTGACGTCAGCACAAAAACGCGCCAAAATCCATATTTAGACCGAAAATTTCGCGTTTTTTGCTATTTTTGGCAAAAGCTGCACTGTTTGTTCTGCATGCAATTTACGTATAAAACTTGCACCAGCCTGCTGAGGAAATTTCGAGACCGCCAGAGCGTCCATCACTCGCGCATTAGCAAGATTGAGCCGACGAAATTCACCAGGTATTCTCCATTTTCACTCTGCAAGTCCATTTTTCCGTGAATTCCGGGTATAGCCTGTGAGCAGACCTTAAAACGCCAATTTCACCATTAAAACTCCACCGTACCAGCATTCATACCAAACCAGTGCTACCATTACACGTTTAGGAGGCCACATTGGGCAAATTTAGTGGAAATTCCTCGTTGGTTCGCGCAATCGTGAACTAGCTACCTGCAAGAAACAAATTCACCACAAAGAAAACTCTGCTCAGTTCTGCTACTGCTCTATTTTGTTCAAAAGCAGTATTGCAACTGCTGCAACCTTTGCATTCACTCTCTGTCCTCTACAATTCACATCTTTCATTGAAGAAAACCTGATTGTGTTGCTCTGCATAGCAACTCTACCCACAATCCTAGAAAAACCATGGACCCATCAGTCCCTCCTGTAGTACTAAATGTTCAACCCCTAAATGCCCCTCAAAAGAATTTGAAATGGCAAGCCTTGGCAGATATGGATTACCAAATTACAGAAGAGAAGCTTATGAGCAGCAAATTCCACCTTCATCTGTTGAATGAGTTGAAAACCAAGCATGAAAAAGGGACAGATGTATTGGGCTTATGGGAGTCTTCCATCCCTACTTTCAAACTCCCTCAGGTCAACCAGTTCCCTGAGCTAATCCACCTCTGTGCTGAACAATATGATGTCTCTCAGAGGGCTGTTGTTGACCCATCTGGTTCAATACTTTTTTATGTTACCCCTCAAGCTATCAGAGACATGCTTTGCTTCAAACCTCAGAAGAAGTTGGTTCCTCTGTCACTGATAAACCTGATAAAACAAGGGGATAAACTCACAGATGCTCAAATTGTTAAATTTAATCAATTATACATCAAAACTAAGATTGTGATGGGCCCTCCAATTCTTCATGTATATCTCAATGAACTGGGTAGAGACCTTGCAGATATGATTTCTCCCATCTTGGGATACAGTTCAATTGAGCATATTGATTCAACTGTGCTGGTAATGATGCTTATGTTTGCTCCTGGCAAGTCACCAATCTGCTATGATTATGCCACCTACATATCAGACAAGATTCATGAGCAATTGATGAATTTAAGGAGGGACAGGATGTTCAGATACACCTCCTACATTTACCATTTGATTTTGTACCATCAACATGAGAAGTTTCACTTTTCAATCAAAAGAATGGATGCCCAAGGCAATCCTAGATCAGTGGTCTATTGGTCTTCTATCTTCCACATCAGACCTGAGTCTCCATACACTTATTGTGAATTCATGGACCTGTTCATCCATCCAGCCATGGCAATGCTGATGAGCTCACCTCCTCCAAGACTCACTGATGATATGCAAAGGATTCTTCAGCTGTCAAAAGCTTATAGCATTGGGGATTGGTACTTCTACCAAAACCACACTGTCATCAGGATATATGGGTGTGATCTACCTCCTTTCAAACTACCCAAATATGTGCCTATGAGGCTATTTTCCCTAGAGTACTTTAGGCAATTTGGCAGAGTTGATGTGCTTCATTTTTCAGGAAAGGGTAAAAAAGCACAGTTGAAGGTCAAAAGCCAACTTGGCCATTTTATCTATAATGAGAGGGAGCAAGGATGGAGGGAAGCAAAGAGAATGCTTGAGGCCCTTGGCCTGCAAACCAGTTTCCTATGGGTTCCCTATGACCCTAATCATTTCATAACTACGAGGAGGCTCAAATATAAGTTATCTGCCTATGATCACCATAATATCCCTCACATTGAAAAGTATGCAAACCAAGACAAATGGAGGAGAGGGACCTTAGAAGAGCCCTTGTCACAAGAAGAGCTGAACAACAGGGCACTAAGGAATCTAAAGAATATGTCTGACCTTGAGCTTTGTTCATAGGTATTCACACTTCCAAGCACACAAACAGGAGCAGCTGAATCCTCCACAACTGCCAAGCAGCAAACTACCAAGGCTACTGAGAATATATCCAGCAGAGGCAAAGAAAAACAAATGGACACAGAGCAGACACATCAGGAGAAGGAGCAGTCACCTCCAGTGACCCAAGAGCAAACAGATAAAGGAGGGCAGCAGCAGGCAGAGCAACAACAGCAACAAAATCTGCAGCAAGAAGAAGGGCAACATGACATTCAGCAGCCCTTACAGCAGGAGAGGGTAATTAATACTCCAACTTCCACTGAGCAACAGGCTCAGAACATAGTGCCTCCTAGGCCAGAAGTCACCACCGATGCCTCGGTCCTCCAAACTCCTCAAAAGGAGGACTTAAGCAGAAAAAGGGATAGAGAAACTCCCCTCACTTCATCTATCAACCAGGGAGAGAAGAGACAGAGATTAAATGACTTTTCTGAGGATGATGCAGCAATAAGACAAGCATTGGGCATGGGCCCACCCAGCAGAGAAGCTTCAGCAAGTTCCTTCCAGCAGGAACAGGACAGGGCTATGGGAGGGGAGGTCAGCTCCTCCAGCCAGCAAAGAGAAGGACAAGTAAGCATCAAACAACAATTCATAGACATCAAAAGGAGGAATGAGCCTATCAAAGTACAGTTGTACAATCATCTGCTAAACATGGCTCCTTCTAATCAGCAGAGACTTATGTCTGCCTTTGATGTAGGTGAAGGCAAAATGATCATGAGTCATTTTATGCCTACAGCACTACAACCCCAATCTGCCTCAGATTACCTCAGGACCAACCTGGAGGTCATGGCCAAAGACATACACCCAATGGACAAAATTGAACTGCATAAACAGACTGGTGAAATGGTGTATGCCTCTTTAGCAGATGAAACATTGTAAAATTATAAGCTAAAGAGCAGCCTCAATGCCACAGCCTCTCAACTGGAATTGGAGAAAGCATCATCCCAGGTGAAGGACAACAGAATAAGGTCCCTTGAAGACATAATTGTTGAAATAGGGCATGATCCCAAAGATATTTCAGGGATACAGGAAATCTTGAAGCTAAGGGATGCTGACATGGCTGCCATGAGAAAGAAAATCAAGATCCCAGCTACCATTCACCCTCAGACAGATGAGGTAGCCCAACAAAGGCATGAGAAGGACACTACAGATTTATTAATCTCCATTCATAAACAGCTGGTCCAAACACAGGAGAAATTGGGAGAATCAGAGGCTGCAAAGGCAGCATTACAGGCATCTCTGAAACAAAGAGAAGAAGGGCAAACTTCTCAGCCTCCACCTCAGATAATCAATCTGGAGGAAACTGCTCCTATCACTGCACCTCCTCCTCAACAGACCGAACAAACGGCAACATCTACTTCAGCAGCGCCAGCAACTACAGAGCAGGCCCAAAGCCTAGATATGCAAAAGCTGAAAAACGAAATCCAAGTCCTGGAAGCTCAAATGTTGGAGCTCAATTCAGCCAAAGATTCTCTGGCTAAAATCAATGATAGATATGATAAATCCAAACAAACTGTGGCAGAGAAAGAAAGGGAGGTGAAAGCCCTAAAAAACAAAATAAAAGAGCTAGAGAATGATCTCAAGTTAGATAAAGTGGTGGCTGAATTGAAAGTAGTGCTATGGGCTAACATTGGTAAATCTATCAATGAGCAATGGCCATACATCGAAACTATCCATGAGCAACTAGAGTTCATCCCAAAGGCACAGAGGGAGATTCACAGATCAAGAGCTCAATTGGGCAGTATGCCTGAAGTGGCCACCAGAATGATCAATGTACTTAACCACAGAACAAGTTCCCAGTTAACTGCCATGGGAATTACAAACAGAACTGACACCATCCAAATGGTTAAAAGGGTTCTCACACTGAGAAACTTTGTGCAGACATTGGAGAGAAGAACCCAGGATATGCAGACTGAGGTGAACAAGTTTCTGGAAAAGTTTCAAGTATTGGAAAGCAGAGGACTCCCTGGCTTACTGAACAGCGCAGGGAGATTATTCACACATGACCAATATGCTAAAAGGGTCAATACATTTGCCACCAGCCAGATCAATGATAAGCCCAGCACCTCAGAGGAAACAGGGCCAGCCACAGGACAGTCTCTTTACAACAGAGTAGAGAATCTGTTTTTCATAATGAATGAGATTAATCACCTGTTTGGGGTAGCTCCCAACTTCTTCAAATACACAGAGGCAGAGGAAACAATGGATGCTATTCTCAGGCATCAACTCCCTACGCAAGAATGGTGGACAAATGCAATACAGAAGATTTTGTAAACAGGGAGTCACTTAACAATTTTTGTTTCTTAAAAGAGTATCAGTGGTCGTGCAGGACACAGTTCAACGAGATCAGCATGCATGATAGATTAAAGTTGAGCCAACTTAGCAGATACATCGGCCAACAAAGAAGAAAAAGAAGACTACAGGTGGCAGGGCCGAGAAAATACAGCGCAGCAAGAAATAAAGACGCATCATTCAGCGTTAAAGCAAACCGACTCAATGAGCTCCAAAGGTCAATTTACCCTCTGACAGACATAAAGAGCATTTATGCTGCATTCAGAGTTACAATAACTTCTTTTCCTACTTTCTATACGCATTTATGAAGATATTTTCTCTCTCAGATGACTCAATACCTGAGATATTTTGTATAAGCAAGCTATAAAGTTCCCTTCGCATGAGCTTGCAAGGGTTGTTGTTGATTTCTCCTGAAGAAGCTCTTATGCTGTAATATTTTCAGAAGTTAATAAAGAAAGCAATGGAATTTCTCGGATTTCTAAGGTGTTGGATGCGTTCTGGTGTCTGTTGATAACTGCTGGATTCCTGTGTATTTCACCATACAATAAGTCTCTGTATCTCTCTCTGTCAATTAGTTGTTGTGTTAAAATCCATATATGTTATCTGATTTTCAATACTAAGCAACAAAGAAAAAGAATAACTTTCAGGATTTACTCACTGAGTACCCTGAGTTCAATCTGTGTTGTTTATGAATGTTTTCTTCAGCTGTAATCTATATAAAGTGTAATTCTTAACTGCTGCACTTTCAGAATACACCTTTCACAGTGGCCTTTGTCACAGGAATTCAAGCTTTGCTCCTGTGCAGTGTGTTCACTTTCACCTCACCAACTTAATAGAAAATTCTTAATTGCTTTCTGTTGGTTGACATACATCACCATTCAAGCTAATTTTGTTTGTCTGAAATACGCAATAGGCCCTGCAGTTTGAACACCACCAGTCCAGCATATCAAATCATTTCACAACTCCAGACTCCATTGCCCAATGGTATTTCACTATCTAAACACTATATCATAAGAACTGAAAGAAATCCTTCAACCAAAACATAAACCAAAACCTGAGCATAATAGCTAGCCTAAAACACCATCATAACAGAGACAACTCATAAAGAGAGAGCCCTCTCTGATCATAGTTTGGCTAGAAGCTGTGATCCAAAGATTGGTTAGTGGTTACCCCGGCCGTATTCCCTTGGGAGTCATAGGGAACAACCTGGGTGTTAACATAATTGGCGACTCCACTGGGGAGTGCTTGAGATTTTTAATTACTATATATATTCCATAAGCTACTATCAAGCCTGAAATAAGTCAAGAGGCCTTAATCTGTTTTTGTATCACATTAGCAGTTTTTGGGAGGAGCTTGTTTGGGGAATCTTCATCTTAGCTCTGAGAATATATAGCCATTCCAAAATCCTCATCCAGTCCTGCAGATACAAAATTTCCCACAAAAATCCTAAAAAACAGTTAGAAACTGGCTCCTAAGAGAAATCCACGACACACTAGGGCAAATCCTGACCCTAATCCACCTACCATTGTTGATAATCCAAATACCATCCCAAGAAACGTTAGGAGGCAGCAAAAGCAGGAGCAGCCTGCTGTTCTGACTTCAGAGCCAGATCATCCTAACCTTATACCTACTCCATGCAAGGTCCTTTTCAGGTCTACCCCTAGTTCCCCTAGTTCATCATCCGCATCTCAAAGTCCCCCTTTCATATCCTCATCCACTGCACATATCCCCTTGACTAACCTTCTAGGTTCACCCCTACTTATTACCCCTGTGATACCAATTGTTCCTATTATCCCAGCTACCCCTGTTAATCCTCTAAACCCAGTAAATATGGCTAACAGATATGCACCCTTGCAGATACCAGCTAATGCTGCAGCCCTACCACAAGATTACCAAACCAAAATTTCATATTTTGACTCCAATGGCCCTCTAACAGCTGCCCAGCATGCCAAAAGAATGCAAGACCATTTTGAGACCTATGAAATAGATGATGACAGTGTCAGAATGAGGATGTTTGTTCAAAGCCTAACTGGGGATGTTAGAACTTGGTTTAGATCCCTGAATGCAAACTCCATTACAACTCCTGCTGAACTATATCAGGCCTTTACTAGTAGATGGGAGAAAAAGAAAGATCCTCTGCACATACTTGGGGAATATGACACCATCAGAAGAGGTCCCTAAGAGACTGTTTTGGAGTATTGTGCAAGATTTAATAATTTGTATAACTCAATTCCGCTGAATCTAAGACCTCCTCCTGATTTAGCCTTGTACAAATTCCCTGATGGTTTTGACCCTGACATGGCCTATCAATTAAAGGAAAGGGACTGTCAATCCTTGGAAGAAGCCCAAAGGGTTGCGGTCACAGTGGAAGCCAACCTGATTGCCAAAAGAAACAGGGCAAGGTTGGAAAAGAGGACTGTCTTCAAAGAAGAGCCCTCTGCCTTTGATCAAAAGCTTGATGCCATATTAAATGGAATGAAAAGATTAGGTGATAGAGTGGAATCGGTTGAAAGAAAATCATCATGGGAAGCTCCACAAAACAACCCTCCTAGGAATCCAAATTTTAGGAGAACTCGAAACCCATGCATTGGCAAAACCAGTGCTGATCAAGAAATAAGACCCCCTTTCCAAGAAAATTATGTTGAAACCTCCACTTCAGCAGAGCCCAATGAAGATCCTGAGATTAACCTAATAGGGCTAGATGGTGAAAGTCAAGTTTTCTTAACACAAGAAGATCATGAGGATGAGGAAACCAAACAGTTCCAAACTAAATCAGGTCAATCCTTTGATTTCAAACAAGGCTATGACACTGCTGTATATGAAGTCCATAAACAATACAAGCTAAGGAGCAGAACTGTGAATGTTAGCCATCCTGAAAAGAAAAAGGATAATCAGCAGCCTAAAGGAGTTATAGTCACAGAACCTAATGACAAAACAAATTCATCTACAGAAGAAGTGATTGTTGAGGAGATCACTGAACCACTGTCTTTAATACAGCAGTCTCTGGACACTTCCTCTTCTCATCCTAATTTAAACATTACTCCTCAAGAAATGAGTAAAAAGGATAAGTCCCAAGGTCAAAACAAAAATCAGGAAGAAGATGTAATAAACAAGGAAAGAACTGTCATCTATAACTCCAAGACCCAATCTGAGAAACCTTTTGATCTTGAAACAGAAATTGGAAAAATAAAAATAGCTATTCCTCTCTTAGAATTAGCCAAGCATGACAGCTATAAATTACAAATCAAAAGGTCCCTACAACTCACTAGTAACAAAGATGATGTCAATGTACTGGATGACACCCCAGAACTCCTGTTTGGCCCAGAAGTGGATGGGAAAATAGTAGTCACAGGGGTACTGCCTTTTTATGTCAGTTTACATATTCATGACAAAGTACTACATAATGCAATGTTTGACTCAGGTGCCTCTCACAATCTTATGCCAAAAGCAGTCATGGAAAGATTGAATTTAGACATAACAAGACCATACAAGGATCTGTTTTCCTTTGACTCCAGCCAAGTCAAGTGTCTAGGTCTCATAAAAGACTTATGTGTCTCTCTAGTTCAATACCCAAACAAGACAATCCTAATGGATGTGGTAGTTGCTGATATCCCACCTAAGTATGGAATGTTGTTATCAAGATCATGGGGAGCTAAACTCCAAGGTTCCCTACAATTAGACATGTCATATGCCACCATATCTGTATTTGGGCAACCAAAAAGACTGTACAGAGAAACACTAATGAAGTACATGGTCAGCAGTGAAGAAAAACCTCAAAATTTTCCTATATATGTTGTCCATTCAGACATAGACTCATACATTCTCTTCAATGATACAACTACTCCCTCAAAAGGTGAAGTTGAAACCAAGATACTCATACAGGAGGAAGATGCAAATGAGAGTAGTATCACTTATGAAACAACAGTCAAACAAACATTTGATAGTGCTGCTGCCTTAAATGTCAAGAACATCCAATTAAATGATGAGACTGTCCTAGAAGACAAGCTAGAGAAAAAACCACAATTGCTACTAACTTTACCAGCCCATGAACAGATCATAAAACCTCCTCCCCAACAAGATATTCTATGGTTCCTTGAATTTGATGGCTCGGTCAACAAATTAGGGGCAGGAGCTGGAGTTTGGGTACACAACAAAGAAAATAGTCATGCAGAAGGCAGAGCCTATAGACTGAATTTCAGATGTACTAATAACATGGCAGAATATGAAGCCCTTTTACTAGGACTCAAGTTGGCAAAATTCTTACAAGCTGCGAGGGTTTCAATCATGGGAGATTCAGATTTAGTTATCCAACAAGTGAAAGGAAACTTTGTCACCAATGACAAAAGACTAAGGACTTATAGGTCTGCTGTTGCTGAGGTAAATAACTTCTTTTCTGAGTTCCAAATTACTAAAATTCCCAGAACCCAAAATCTGCATGCTCATAGTTTAGCCACCTTTGCAAGTACCTGCAAGTTGCCCTTTGAGCCCCACCATTGTTTCACAGCTGAAGTAAAACACAGACCCTCTATTCCAAACAACATCAATGATTGGCAAGTATTTGAGGATGACAAGCAAATAAACCAGTTTTTAACTCTGCAGCAAGAATTTGCAGGATTAAATATTGACAATGAGACAGCAAGTCAATCACAAATACTTGAGACAGCAAGTCAATCACAAAAACTTAATGGAGCAAGTCCATCACAAATACAGTTTCAACAGACTGCTCAGCCAATATCACCTAGGACTGCGAAACAAATGCTGAATCCAACTATTTTCAATATAGAAAACATCCAGCAAATTCAACAAGTTGACTGGGAAGAAGGAGTGTCCAATGCTGAAACTGAGATCATTGAGCTAAAGGACAATTTTCTACCAACAGGCCTAACCCCACTAGAAGACATTTTTGATTCAAATGATATTCCCAGGAAGCCAAAAATGCAGCCCCTGAATGCAGCAATTGAAGAGTGCAACATAGGTACAATTGACAAACCCAAGATAATTAAATTATCTGCTTCCTTACCTCCTGACCAAAAACCAAAATACATTGACCTCTTCAAAGAGTTCCAGGATGTTTTTGCATGGAGCTATGAGGACCTAAAGTCCTATGACACCTCTGTAATCCAACACACCATCCCTCTCAAACCTGATCAAAAGCCCTTTAAACAAAAACTGAGGAGAATCAATCCTATGCTTCTCCCAGCAATGGAACAAGAGGTACAAAAAATGTTCAAAGCAGGCATCATAGCACCAATCAGATTCTCTGAATGGATCTCCAACTTAGTCCCTACAAGAAAGAAAACAGGTGAGATCAGGCTGTGTGTGGACTTAAGGAATCTAAACCAAGTATCCATAAAAGATAACTACCCCTTACCCAAGATGGATCACATTCTTCAAAGGGTGGTGGGGGCCTCAAGGATCTCATTGCTGGATGGATTTTCAGGTTTTAATCAGATCTTAGTTCACCCTGATGATCAGGACAAAACAACATTTACAACTCCGTGGGGAACTTTCAAATATGTAAAGATGCCTTTTGGATTGAAGAATGCAGGGGCAACATTTTAAAGAGCAATGGACATTGCTTTTGCAAAGGAGATTCATGACTTTTTAGTCATTTATCTAGATGACCTAACACCTTTATCAAAATCAGACCAAGAACATATAAAACATCTGAGACAGATCTTCTTAAAATGCAGAAAATATGGAATTTCCTTGAATCCGAAGAAGTCCCTCTTTGGTTTAGAAGAAGGCAAGCTCTTAGGACACATCATCTCAAAAGATGGCATTAGAATTGATCCAGATAGGATACAGGCTATCCTGCAAATGCCTCACCCAAGGAATGTCAAAGAATTACAGGGATTCTTGGGAAAAATCAATTTCTTGAGGAGGTTTATCCCAAACCTAGCAGAGCTAATCAGATTATTAAATAACATGCTGAAAAAAGATTCAAAAGTCAAGTGGACTGTTGAAGCCAATCAAGCATTTGAAGGTATAAAATTGGCCCTTACCCAAACCCCAGTCTTGACCAATCCTCAGTTTGAAAGAGAATTTATCATTTTCTCTTTTGCTTCCCAACATACTATTGCTGTTGTTTTATTACAAAAGGATGACCAAGGAAATGAGAAGCCAATTGCTTTCTTTAGCAAAGCTCTCAGAGATGCACCTTTGAAGTATCAAATCATGGAAAAACAAGCTTATGCTTTAGTCAAAGCAATCAAAGACTTTAGGATTTATATCCTTTATTCCCATGTCATAGCATATGTGTCGAGTCCTATTGTCAAAGACATTCTCACCCAAGAAAATTTAGAAGGAAGAAGAGGAAAATGGATTGCCAGCATCTTGGAATTTGACATTGAGATAAAACCTACAAAATTAATAAAAGGGCAAGGCTTGGCCAAATTAATGACAGAAACAAATTTTCAAGCCCTAGACATCAATCAGCTGGACAGTGAAACAGAGCTGGCGACTCCAAAGATCAATGTAGCCTTTCAACAATCTCCCTGGTACTCTGATATCTGTTATGTGTTACAAAACCTGTGTGCTCCCCCAGGACTGTCCAAAACTAAGTGTAGGTTCTTAAAAATGAAAACATCAAGATTTTGTGTGATGGATGGCAATTTACTTTGGAAAAACCATGAAGGGATATTGCTGCACTGTTTAATTGAAAATGAAACTAACAATATCATGCAGGAGTTTCATGCAGGAGACTGTGGTGGACACTTGTACTGGAAGTCCACTGTGGATAAGATACTAAGGGCTAGTTACTACTGGCCCACCATGTTCTCTGATGTCAATAAATTCACTACCCCATGTCATAAATGTCAAGTCTTTGAGGGAAAAAGACAGCTGCTGCCACTTCCCTTGAGGCCTATTGCAACAGAGAGACCTTTTCAACAATGGGGCCTAGACTTCATTGGGGAAATTCATCCCTCATCTTCAGGCCAACATAGATGGATCTTAACAGCCACAGACTACTTCACTAAGTGGATTGAAGCTGCCCCATGCAGACAAGCAAATGATTCAGTAATCATTCAGTTCTTGGAGAACAACATACTGGCTAGGTTTGGCTGCCCTGATAAAATTATTACAGACAATGCTGCTGCCTTCAGATCCAAGAAAATGGTGAATTTCTGTCACAAATTTCATATTACTTTGGGCCATTCTACTGCATATTATCCCCAAGGAAATGGCCTTGCTGAATCATCAAACAAAAGCCTTGTAAACATTATAAAGAAGGTACTTGAAGAGAACAAAAAGAACTGGCACAAAAAACTAGTCAATGCCTTATGGGCAGATAGACTAACAACCAAAAGATCAATTGGGACCAGCCCATATGAGTTGGTTTATGGATTAGAGGCCAAATTCCCCTCTTCACTAGGAGTGCCTGTTATGAAGCTTCTTCAAGAAAGCCAAGCAGAACCAAATGATATGCAAAGAAGGATAAATCAAATCATATGTCTGCAGCAAACCAGAGATCAAGTTTTCAGCAGAGTTCAGGTATTACAAGAAAAACTAAAGAAAGCCTTTGACAGAAAAACCAAAGCAGAAGATTTCAATATTGGTGATAAAGTCCTCAAGTGGGATGCAAGAAGAGAAGAGAAAGGAAAACATGGAAAATTTGATTCCTTATGGAGAGGACCATTTGCTGTCCAAGCAGTGCAAGGTAATAACACTTACTTCCTAAAAAGTCTTAGTGAAACTAACTTGGATGAAGGTCCTGTGAATGGCAGGATGCTGAAGCACTATTTTGAATACCACCCATAAGTACAGCATGGGCTTCCATTGTACATACCCAACTGTATAGATGATTTTCTGTTTAGATTGTAATAATACAGTTTTGTTCAAGTTTATTGACTGCCAGCGAAGATAAATAGAATTAGAGGTCTACCAAGAAGGAAAGCACACAATTTGGGCAATTCAGAGCAGCAAAACTCCAAGTTCATAAAAGCAGTAGAAGGCCAAGGCATTCTGACCTGCTGATCTTGGTCTTTCAAATGAAACACCATCCCCATGTGGAGCCACTGTTAGCTACCTATACCAATAGGTTTCATATTTCATGATTGGTAAGGGAAGGTCCAAATATGCTCTGGTTTGATCATTCAAAGATCACATATTTCCAAGGAAGTGCAAGGTGTGTAAATAGATTAATACATCCCAATTTTGATGGAGGGTCCAACAGTCTAATCTGGATCATTCCATGGTTTAAATTTGTAGTTTAAGATTAGAGAAGAAAGTCTGTCCAAACTGTTTAAACTTGGCAGACAAGTAGTTCAGGTAGAGAAGAAAAGGCTCCCAACAGCTTAATCTGGGACCTTGGAAGAGATAAGGGTAAAAGTAGATAGCAAAACAAAAGAAAAGCCAAAGAAAAGAAAAGGCAAGTAAGGGTCTGCAAGTCCAAGTGCACCCTCCAAGAAGAAATAAAAAATGCTAGGCAAGTAGCTGGGTAAGTAGTTGGGGTTGCAGAAAGGTTATCTTTACCATTGCAAATGTGTTAACTATGTTTACCAGAGCAAAGTCAATCAGTTGACAAGGTGTTCTTCTTCATAAGTTGCAACAGAAAGCATGACTAACTTCCCTCTTCCCTTTTCATGTCATTTACTAACACCCCCTCATCAGCTGAGGTTCATGGAAAAATTATGGTTTCATGGTGGTTCTTAATCTTTTTAGAAGCCACATTTCTTGTCTAAAATCTTTTCATTTTGATCTACTCCCTAAACTAAGTGAGTTTCAAGTAAACTTAGTATTTTCTCCCTCCATTCACTCCCCCCATCCATATTAACTCTAACTCTACTATGTAAATCCCCTATATTGCCTTTCCCCTACTAGTATTAACACCATGGTGTATAAACCCCAAATTTTGTATAAATATCCCTCCCCTTGGCATTATAGCCATATGTTCTTTAAAAGGGATCAAATGACATCTGGTCATTGTGATAAGCCTAAGCCAAACCCCCTTTCCCCTTTACAAGTCCATTTTCTCACTTTTAACCCCCATTTACAGATAAAACCTCCTAAAAAGGCCTTGTTTATACCCTTACCCGCTTCAAATGGCTAAAAACATCAAAACCCACTTTTTTCGTTTTACCTAAAGTCCAAAGGGCGGGCGCATTTCCACAGAAAATTCTAAACCCACTATACCAAAGTTTTCCGCCCATGCACAGATCCCCAGAATAATTATTAAAATAATCCCCGCCCCTCCCCTTACCTGTCGATCCCTTCGTCCTCCCGACGACCGTCCGATTAAAGAATTGAAGATCCAAAGGCTCTCAAGGCATCGGACCCTTTCCGACGACCGTTGGTTACCCGCCCTATCCCCCTATCACATCAACCCTCCGATAGCCGTCCGATCATGCCCCCCAGATCTGACGGCCATCACTGCATCGGAGCAGATCCTCTGTCAGGGCGATATCTTCCCACGGCCGTATTATTGGCTACGTCATGCAGTAGCCACGCGTCCCCTCCACGGCTCATCGGAGGTACAACTGACACTTACCGCCACCGTACCGTAAGCGGTGCGATATGAAACCGCCTCCGGTTTCTGGTTTCCGCCCATTCCATTTGCATTACGTCATCACCACGTCGTTTCCCCATCACCCCACGTCACTGCCACTTGTGCCGTCACGTCAACCTCCTGCTCAACCATTGGCTGACCTATCCTGCCACCTCACCATCCCCGTGGACCAATCAGAGCCCGCCACCTGGCCTGATGACGTCATGCTGACGTCATCCGACCCTGACCCCACCTATGACGTCATGCTGACATCAGCACAAAAACGCGCCAAAATCGCCAAAATCCATATTTAGACCGAAAATTTCGCGTTCTTTGCTATTTTTGGTAAAAGCTGCACTGTTTGTTCTGCATGCAATTTACGTATAAAACTTGCACCAGCCTGCTGAGGAAATTTCGAGTCCGCCAGAGCGTCCATCACTCACGCATTAGCAAGATTGAGCCGACGAAATTCACCAGGTATTCTCCATTTTCACTCTGCAAGTCCATTTTTCCGTGAATTCCGGGTATAGCCTATGAGCAGACCTTAAAACGCCAATTTCACCATTAAAACTCCACCGTACCAGCATTCATACCAAACCAGTGCTACCATTACACGTTTAGGAGGCCACATTGGGCAAATTTAGTGGAAATTCCTCGTTGGTTCGTGCAATCGTGAACCAGCTACCTGCAAGAAACAAATTCACCACAAAGAAAACTCTGCTCAGTTCTGCTACTGCTCTATTTTGTTCAAAAGCAGTATTGCAACTGCTACAACCTTCGCATTCACTCTCTGTCCTCTACAATTCACATCTTTCATTGAAGAAAACCTGATTGTGTTGCTTTGCATAGCAACTCTACCCACAATCCTAGAAAAACCATGGACCCATTAGTCCCTCCTGTAGTACTAAATGTCCAACCCCTGAATGCCCCTCAAAAGAATTTGAAATGGCAAGCCTTGGCAGATATGGATTACCAAATTACAGAAGAGAAGCTTATGAGCAGCAAATTCCACCTTCATCTGTTGAATGAGTTGAAAACCAAGCATGAAAAAGGGACAGATGTATTGGGCTTATGGGAGTCTTCCATCCCTACTTTCAAGCTCCCACAGGTCAACCAGTTCCCTGAGCTAATCCACCTCTGTGCTGAACAATATGATGTCTCTCAGAGGGCTGTTGTTGACCCATCTGGTTCAGTACTTTTTTATGTTACCCCTCAAGCTATCAGAGACATGCTTTGCTTCAAACCTCAGAAGAAGTTGGTTCCTCTGTCACTGATAAACCTGATAAAACAAGGGGATAAACTCACAGATGCTCAAATTGTTAAATTTAATCAATTATACATCAAAACTAAGATTGTGATGGGCCCTCCAATTCTTCATGTATATCTCAATGAACTGGGTAGAGACCTTGCAGATATGATTTCTCCCATCTTGGGATACAGTTCAATTGAGCATATTGATTCAACTGTGCTGGTAATGATGCTTACATTTGCTCCTGGCAAGTCACCAATCTGCTATGATTATGCCACCTACATATCAGACAAGATTCATGAGCAATTGATGAATTTAAGAAGGGACAGGATGTTCAAATACACCTCCTACATTTACCATTTGATTTTGTACCATCAACATGAGAAGTTTCACTTTTCAATCAAAAGAATGGATGCCCAAGGCAATCCTAGATCAGTGGTCTATTGGTCTTCTATCTTCCACATCAGACCTGAGTCTCCATACACTTATTGTGAATTCATGGACCTGTTCATCCATCCAGCCATGGCAATGCTGATGAGCTCACCTCCTCCAAGACTCACTGATGATATGCAAAGGATTCTTCAGCTGTCAAAAGCTTATAGCATTGGGGATTGGTACTTCTACCAAAACCACACTGTCATCAGGATATATGGGTGTGATCTACCTCCTTTCAAACTACCCAAATATGTGCCTATGAGGCTATTTGCCCTAGAGTACTTTAGGCAATTTGGCAGAGTTGATGTGCTTCATTTTTCAGGAAAGGGTAAAAAAGCACAGTTGAAGGTCAAAAGCCAACTTGGCCATTTTATCTATAATGAGAGGGAGCAAGGATGGAGGGAAGCAGAGAGAATGCTTGAGGCCCTTGGCCTGCAAACCAGTTTCCTATGGGTTCCCTATGACCCTAATCATTTCATAACTACGAGGAGGCTCAAATATAAGTTATCTGCCTATGATCACCATAATATCCCTCACATTGAAAAGTATGCAAACCAAGACAAATGGAGGAGAGGGACCTTAGAAGAGCCCTTGTCACAAGAAGAGCTGAACAACAGGGCACTAAGGAATCTAAAGAAGATGGTTGACCTTGAGCTTTGTTCACAGGTATTCACACTTCCAAGCACACAAACGGGAGCAGCTGAATCCTCCACAACTGCCAAGCAGCAAACTACCAAGGCTACTGAGAATATATCCAGCAGAGGCAAAGAAAAACAAATGGACACAGAGCAGACACATCAGGAGAAGGAGTAGTCACCTCCAGTGACCCAAGAGCAAACAGATAAAGGAGGGCAGCAGCAGGCAGAGCAACAACAGCAACAAAATCTGCAGCAAGAAGAAGGGCAACATGACATTCAGCAGCCCTTACAGCAGGAGAGGGTAATTAATACTCCAACTTCCACTGAGCAACAGGCTCAGAACATAGTGCCTCCTAGGCCAGAAGTCACCACCGATGCCTTGGTCCTCCAAACTCCTCAAAAGGAGGACTTAAGCAGAAAAAGGGATAGAGAAACTCCCCTCACTTCATCTATCAACCAGGGAGAGAAGAGACAGAGATTAAATGACTTTTCTGAGGATGATGCAGCAATAAGACAAGCATTGGGCATGGGCCCACCCAGCAGAGAAGCTTCAGCAAGTTCCTTCCAGCAGGAACAGGACAGGGCTATGGGAGGGGAGGTTAGCTCCTCCAGCCAGCAAAGAGAAGGACAAGTAAGCATCAAACAACAATTCATAGACATCAAAAGGAGGAATGAGCCTATCAAAGTACAACTGTACAATCATCTGCTAAACATGGCTCCTTCTAATCAGCAGAGACTTATGTCTGCCTTTGATGTAGGTGAAGGCAAAATGATCATGAGTCATTTTATGCCTACAACACTACAACCCCAATCTGCCTCAGATTACCTCAGGACCAACCTGGAGGTCATGGCCAAAGACATACACCCAATGGACAAAATTGAACTGCATAAACAGACTGGTGAAATGGTGTATGCCTCTTTAGCAGATGAAACATTGGAAAATTATAAGCTAAAGAGCAGCCTCAATGCCACAGCCTCTCAACTGGAATTGGAGAAAGCATCCTCCCAGGCGAAGGACAACAGAATAAGGTCCCTTGAAGACATAATCGTTGAAATAGGGCATGATCCCAAAGATATTTCAGGGATACAGGAAATCTTGAAGCTAAGGGATGCTGACATGGCTGCCATGAGAAAGAAAATCAAGATCCCAGCTACCATTCACCCTCAGAGAGATGAGGTAGCCCAACAAAGGCATGAGAAGGACACTACAGATTTATTAATCTCCATTTATAAACAGCTGGTCCAAACACAGGAGAAAATGGGAGAATCAGAGGCTGCAAAGGCAGCATTACAGGCATCTCTGAAACAAAGAGAAGAAGGGAAAACTTCTCAGCCTCCACCTCAGATAATCAATCTGGAGGAAACTGCTCCTATCACTGCACCTCCTCCTCAACAGACCGAACAAACGGCAACATCTACTTCAGCAGCGCCAACAACTACAGAGCAGGCCCAAAGCCTAGATATGCAAAAGCTGAAAAATGAAATCCAAGTCCTGGAAGCTCAAATGTTGGAGCTCAATTCAGCCAAAGATTCTCTGGCTAAAATCAATGATAGATATGATAAATCCAAACAAACCGTGGCAGAGAAAGAAAGGGAGGTGAAAGCCCTAAAAAACAAAATAAAAGAGCTAGAGAATGATCTCAAGTTAGATAAAGTGGTGGCTGAATTGAAAGTAGTGCTATGGGCTAACATTGGTAAATCTATCAATGAGCAATGGCCATACATCGAAACTATCCATGAGCAACTAGAGCTCATCCCAAAGGCACAGAGGGAGATTCACAGATCGAGAGCTCAATTGGGCAGTATGCCTGAAGTGGCCACTAGAATGATCAATGTACTTAACCACAGAACAAGTTCCCAGTTAACTGCCATGGGAATTACAAACAGAACTGACACCATCCAAATGGTTAAAAGGGTTCTCACACTGAGAAACTTTGTGCAGACATTGGAGAGAAGAACCCAAGATATGCAGACTGAGGTGAACAAGTTTCTAGAAAAGTTTCAAGTATTGGAAAGCAGAGGACTCCCTGGCTTACTGAACAACGCAAGGAGATTATTCACACATGACCAATATGCTAAAAGGGTCAATACATTTGCCACCAGCCAGATCAATGATAAGCCCAGCACCTCAGAGGAAACAGGGCCAGCCACAGGACAGTCTCTTTACAACAGAGTAGAGAATCTGTTTTTCATAATGAATGATATTAATCACCTGTTTGGGGTAGCTCCCAAATTCTTCAAATACACAGAGGCAGAGGAAACAATGGATGCTATTCTCAGGCATCAACTCCCTACGCAAGAATGGTGGACAAATGCAATACAGAAGATTTTGTAAACAGGGAGTCACTTAACAATTTTTGTTTCTTAAAAGAGTATCAGTGGTCGTGCAGGACACAGTTCAACGAGATCAGCATGCATGATGGATTAAAGTTGAGCCAACTCAGCAGATACATCGGCCAACAAAGTAGAAAAAGAAGACTACAGGTGGCAGGGCCGAGAAAATACAGCGCAGCAAGAAATAAAGACGCATCATTCAGCGTTAAAGCAAACCGACTCAATGAGCTCCAAAGGTCAATTTACCCTCTGACAGACATAAAGAGCATTTATGCTGCATTCAGAGTTACAATAACTTCTTTTCCTACTTTCTATACGCATTTATGAAGATATTTTCTCTCTCAGATGACTCAATACCTGAGATATTTTGTATAAGCTTGCTATAAAGTCCCCTTCGCATGAGCTTGCAAGGGTTGTTGTTGATTTCTCCTGAAGAAGCTCTTATGCTGTAATCTTTTCAGAAGTTAATAAAGAAAGCAATGGAATTTCTCGGATTTCTGAGGTGTTGGATGCGTTCTGGTGTCTGTTGATAACTGCTGGATTCCTGTGTATTTCACCATACAATAAGTCTCTGTATCTCTCTCTGTCAATTAGTTGTTGTGTTAAAATCCATATATGTTATCTGATTTTCAATACTAAGCAACAAAGAAAAAGAATAACTTTCAGGATTTACTCACTGAGTA
Organism: Pinus tabuliformis; assembly: GCA_031772625.1. NCBI lineage: Eukaryota > Viridiplantae > Streptophyta > Pinopsida > Pinales > Pinaceae > Pinus > Pinus tabuliformis. The sequence goes on from CM062806.1 coordinate 23,830,961, forward strand.
CCCTGAGTTCAATCTGTGTTGTTTATGAATGTTTTCTTCAGCTGTAATCTATATAAAGTGTAATTCTTAACTGCTGCACTTTCAGAATACACCTTTCACAGTGGCCTTTGTCACAGGAATTCAAGCTTTGTTCCTGTGCAGTGTGTTCACTTTCACCTCACCAACTTAATAGAAAATTCTTAATTGCTTTCTGTTGGTTGACATACATCACCATTCAAGCTAATTTTGTTTGTCTGAAATACGCAATAGGCCCTGCAGTTTGAACACCACCAGTCCAGCATATCAAATCATTTCACAACTCCAGACTCCATTGCCCAATGGTATTTCACTATCTAAACACTATATCATAAGAACTGAAAGAAATCCTTCAACCAAAACATAAACCAAAACCTGATCATAATAGCTAGCCTAAAACACCATCATAACAGAGACAACTCATAAAGAGAGAGCCCTCTCTGATCATAGTTTGGCTAGAAGCTGTGATCCAAAGATTGGTTAGTGGTTACCCCGGCCGTATTCCCTTGGGAGTCATAGGGAACAACCTGGGTGTTAACATATCTAATCTTCATATTCGTCTTTGGACAAGGGACTGCTCCCAACATTTCTGCTTGTAGCCATTTGCTCCAGAGGAATGGTTTCTTCTTCTTCTCCCCTAGAGGTTCTTCAAATATGTCTTGATGTCCATCCAGGGGTTCTTCTTAGTCACAGCCATCGAAGAAGAGAGAAGGTTGGCTGTGTGAGGCAATGGGGGGTGTTGTGAAATCATTTTTCTAACTTATCTCTACTCCTACAAGGCATGAAAGGAAATCTTTTTGATTGATTTTTGTATTTTTCTTCTCTGGTACCTGCAAAACTAAAATAGATTGAACTGCAACTAACTATCTTGCTAAAATGAAAATGCGGAATTGAAATGAAAGCAGGAAAGGACTAATCTATTTTGCTCAAATGAAATTGCATGAATGAAATGCTAGTCTACGCTTGCGGAATTGAAATGCTAATCTACGCTTGCAGAAATGAAATTGCGGAATTGAAATGCTAATCTATGAAAGAAGGAAATATCTACTTTACTTTTGCAGAAATGAAATTACAAAAATGGAAATGAAATAAACTATTTAGCAGAAGGCGAGAGTAGGAAAATAGAAGAAAAGCGGCAATCACCACTACTCTGACGCTTCCCTGGCAACGGTGCCAAAAAGATGGTGGGCTCCAGTATTGTTGCAATAATGCTACAACTCGTGGAGCTTCCTTCTCTAATTTTATCAACCCGGTAGTTCGTAACAAACTTGGAAGCGACGGTGCTGTATGCACAAGTACTAGCTCTTGCCGCAGCTGTCACTTGGTCAGCTGGCACAAGTCCGCTAGGAGCTTAAGCCAACTTCTATGAGCTCTTAGAAGAAGCTTTTTAATTGATGGACGAAAGCTAACTCGAAGGAAGCCAATCTAATTGCAAAAAGAAACCGAAAGACAAAAACGAAACGCAAACCCTAATTCTACCAGCTAGTCCTACTGACGCAAAGGAGAGCATGCAAACTACTGAAAGAGATGCCATTACTTCTAGAAAGGTAAAATTCATGTGTCTAAGTTATCGCTATCTGAAGAAAACATATTTTTGTATTTTTGATTAAGTTGTTGGAATTATCATGCATGTGCTTTTAACTAGCTTTTCACTGTGCAGAGGTGGATCAAGGAGGATAAATGCTTGGGAAAGTTTGGGAAGGTTCAGAGAGGGTCTAAGGGGTCCCTAACATCCTTTCAGAGAGTTTCACAAAGTCTGGATGCCATGCAACCGTGTTTATGAACTTCTACAGGAAGTCTGCAGGGGTTTCTACAGGAAGTTCTGTAATTCTTCTACAGGATGTTTCGGAATGGGATTTTGGAGCATGGATGGAGGGAAAAAGATGGAGGAATGAGTATGGAGGTGAAATAGGGGTGTAAAGAGGTCTAGGACTTGGTGGATGAGGCTAAGGAGCGATTGGATTTGTTCAAGGATGGATGAAGCGATGTTGCATAAGAAGATGAGAATCATGGCAAAGTAAGCAGATGAGGCAAATGTAAGGTAAGGTTTATAAGTGAAGGATGAAGCAGGTAGGTTGGATGGAGTATGGGCAGGTAAGGAAGGATAACAGGTACTCTGCAAGTGGTTTTTCAAACTGAACAAACAAAGACATGCAAGAAAACAAAGATCTAGTTATAAAACCTATGACCTAGTTACTTCACTCTAATCTGACCTAACAACAAAAGGAAATGAACAGAAGTTTATTTGCAGTGAAACCATGTGAAACAACTATGAAACTAAGTGATCATAAACCTAAGCATGCATCCAAACTGATATCAAGTTCTACGAACGAGATTCAAACACTAATGATTGCATGGTGAAGCAAAGAAAGTGTTTGAGTTTGGGACAGCATGGTTACTTCAACTCCAGCCCCTGATCCAATAAGGAAGAGGTGAAACCAAAAGCGTTTGCTGACCCTTTTTTGGAGCTTTTTCCTGTTATTATCCTACCAATATATTCTAAACATAAACAACTACTTTAACCATCGAAAGAAATCTAAATAACGAAGCAAGATCTAAATCTAAATAGCAGATTTTATTTTAAGAACGTAACAAACACATAAAGATAAACGAAGGAGGTACTGGGCGCTTGAGATGGGCCCAACCCCAAGAGCTACAGCCTCCTAAGAGAGATTTAGATCTGGTGCAAAGCTGGATTCATCTTTATTGATCAAGAAATGAAGAGTTACATCAAAACTGTCCACAAGAACTTGAACATTAGCTGAAAGCAAAGATAATCTATTGCATAAAAATCGAACTACAAACTAGCTAACTAATGGCTACAAAATGACTAACCACTAGCTACTATCTACTGGCTAACTAGCTAACATCCACTGGCTAAACAAAATGAGGCCCTAAGCCTTCTTATTTATACAAATTGAGGACCCAACAGTCCTCCTAAACTTTAGGGACTCGGCTGCCCAAAACTTGGAGTTAACAGCAGTCCTACTTGACTTGCTTGGTTGCCCTTGTGCTGATTGATTCGGTGGCCCTTGAACTCTGAGCTGATGGTGGAGAATTCGAGGTAAGGGCCCATAAATGAAGGGGACACCTTCCTACAAATCCTCTCCCTTGTCTTCCCACGAATTTGGCTGCCAAGTGCTCATTAAGACCTTCAATTTTGTCTCCAAATTGACCAAAAAGGCTACACAAAGCACCCATTAGACTTGTTGGCATAATGACTAACCAAATTCACTCTATTAACATAAATATAATCAAAAACATGCAATAAACTAATGAGAATGGTGGATTAAGTCAAATTAGGAGGTTGAATGAGCCCAAATAATTGTCCATTTTTGGGGCTCATCAGTTATTCCATGTTCTCAATTTTATGCTTAGAAATAGAGAATAAAATCTGACCAAACAGTGTAATCTTGGCAAATAAGTAGATAGGTAGAGTGAATAAAATGATACTCAACAGTTTAATCTAAGCCCTTGGATGTAATAAGGTTAGACTTAGTTAGAATACCATTGTAAAATAAAAGAAAAGGTTTTGATAAGGTTTTTCCAATTTAAGTGCGCCCTAATAAAAGAAGATAAAATGGTAGGATAAGTAAGTAGGGTAAGTAGATGAATGGTTGCAGAATTATGTGTGATGAATGATTATCCAAAGCTCAAGTCATATACTTTCATGATCAAAAGAATTTAAAGACATGGATGACAATAAATACAATTACATCACAGACAAAATCAAACTAATTAACTTCCTCACTCATTTTTTCCCTAACTTTTACTAATTCCCCATAAGTACTAAAGGCACCAACAACCTGAAAGTTAAAGGGGCTCAGATCATTTCTCTGACTTCAGGAGGGACCAGACCCTCAACCCAATAACTTGTAAGGCTTGAGTGTTAAAACCCCTTCATCAAATTTCACCCCCTCCATATTTCATTCATTTCCTTCAAACTCTTTTCCTAAGGCAAAATCACTTTTTTACTTAGGAAAATATATGGTTCTTCATAAAAACCCCCCAAACACATTTTAAGCCTAAGTTATAATGTTAGATGATGAATATATTTTTGGAGACATTTACTTAGCGAATTTTCTTTTTCCATAAATCATATTAACTCCTAATTCTTATTATTATTTAACTCTTAAAACATTCTTACCCTTTCCCGTATTATTAATAAAACCCCATAATAAATAAATATCAAGCCATATGGTTTGCAAAATAAACCATAATAAAAGTTAATTGAGTCGAATTAATTAATCGAACTGTGATTAGTTAAGAACCAAACCCCCATCATGTTAAAGAGGGATTAATTAATCACCTGGATTAGTTAAATAGCCTCTGTACCATTCATATCTCCCCCGATAAAATTAAAGCCCTTTAATTATGATCGAGCCCCTCCATTAACCCTCTACCACTTCCCATTGCCAACTACCATTTGATTGGCCTTCCCACATCCAACGGACCTCACCCATATCACATAGGCCTTTGGGTCGAACATTAGCCACACGATACAAGCAGTTTTGACTTTTTCCGATGCTACGTGTCAGCCAGTCTACGACATCGCACGACCCTCTGCCAAAAACACCAACCTCCCAAAAGCTGTACAATGAAAACCATTACCACTCACGCTTACCGCCTCTACTAAATGACAAAGTGTCCCATCAGGTAGTTAAATCCAACTGTCATTTTCATTCACCCGCCAAAAGTCATTGACTTTGTGCATAAAAACAAAATATGCATTGTTTTCCATTTTTACCAATAAAGTGACTTTTTCCTTTCATGCATGCACAAAGTACATCCAGTCCAGCAACTGACCTTCAACCGTCAACCACCATTAGCTGCTGAACTCCAGACCACTGTAGACTACTTTGTGCACCCATCAAAGCCTTCACTGTAGCCATTTGTCATGACAGTCAACTGAAAACAAGTATTTACCACATTTCCTTCTCAGAAACCCTGTTTTTATACTAAACTCCCACTAAATTGCTCCAAATGCAAGTAATTCTGTAGCAATTAAGTGGTTTCTTAGCCCTAAGGCTTCCCCAAGCACCTGTTTCATCTGAATTCCTTGAAAACCCCAACTTTCTTCCTTGAATACATAATAACCAAGGATGGAAACTCCTATCACCATGAATGTCGCACCAATCGCTACTCCCCATAGGGATTTGGACCACCTTCCCTTGGATAATAAATATTTTGAAATTAAGGACCTTACTTTTAATGAAACCCCCTTGAAGCTATTTTGTAGACATTGGGACAATTATTTGAACAATGCTGATAAAATAGGTCTTTGGGAGTCAAATCTCCTTAAATATCAGTTCCCCACTGTCCATATTTTCCCAAATATTGTCCACCAATGCCATGTAAACTACAATCCCAATCTAAGAGTTGTGATGTCCCCTAACCAGGAAATTCTTTTCACTATTACAGCTGAGTCTATAAACAAAATGTTGCAATTACAGTCTGGCCAGAACCTCACTCCGCTTTCAATTGTTGATTTACTTGATAAATATTCAAGGATGTCCAGTTCCAAAATTAACCAAGTCTGTTAGCCCTTCATGGAAGAAATATACAGGCCAAAAGAACCCCCTCCTTATATGTCAAGCTTCTTTACAAATCTGGGTCAGGATATCATCACCATGATTGCTTGCATTTTGGGTTTTTACTACTAGTGAGTATGTATATGAGTTGACCTTAGCCTACATGTCTATTTTCACCCCTGGTAAACCTCCTGCAGCCAAATATGACTATGCCACATTCATTGCTGATACAATGCATGACCCATTCATGAGATTAGAGAATGAGAGAGTCTTCAAATATTCTTCAGTCCTTTATCATCTTTTCCTTTATTATCAGAGTGACAAATTCCCTTTCTTTGTGCAAAATCTTGACACCAGACAGAACCCGAGGTAATTCATATTCTGGGCTTCCATTTTCCATAATTCACCATCTTCTCCATATCCTTATACAGATTTTATTGATAAATTTGTGCATCCAATCACTACCATGTTGATAGGAAATCCCCCTCCTAGAATCAGTGATGATATCAAAAGAATTCTTCAATTATCCAAGCAATACAAGGTTGGGGACTGGTATTTATACCAGAACCATACCGAAATTAGAATTTATGGATGTGAACTGCCTCCCTTCAAGCTGCCCAAGTACCTTCCCATGCGATTATTTGCCCTAGAGTACTACAAGAAAATGATCAATTCTGATGAAATCCACTTCATGAAGGCTAAGAAGGAAGCCCAGTTAAGAATAAAAGACCACCTAGGACCATTCATTTGCAACAATAGAAAAGCAAGGAAAGAAGCATAAGAAATCCTTGGGAGAATGAGATTGAAAAAGAGTTTCATCTGGCCTTATGATCCTCATAGCTTCACCTGTGACAGAAGGCAGAAGCATAAACTATCCCCCTACATCCATCATAGTATTCCAGAGATAGAACAATATGCAAATCAAAATGAATGGGTGGAGGGAACACTTGTAGAACAAGATAGTACTCAAGTTGAAGTAGAAAATGTTATGAAAGATTTGGAAAAGAGACTTGATCTAGATTCCTTTGAACAGGTGCCCGAGGATTCTTCACAAAGGCCAACACAGGAGAATAGTGTAGAAACTTCAGTACAACCAGAAACATCAGTACAGCCAGAGACTTCAATACAACAAAAAGATTCAGGTTCCCAAAGTATTTTTGAGGAATTGACCCAAATTGATACAAACATGGGCAATCCTCCAATATTGAAACCTCATCTTAATGAGGAAAGGATTAAAAAAATAAGTAGAAATGAGACCGGCCCCTCCATAGTACCATTGGATCAAGTGTATGTAGAAAGGTAAGATTGAATCCTTTATCTGAAGAGGAATATGAAGAAACCAGAAGTGACATTGTGCATACAACATTAGTAGGGGAGACACCATCTACCTCCTAAACACAGGCATTAAGAAGACAACAAAGTGTAGAAGTGTCATCAATGAGAGTAGCTTCAAAACAGAGCCATGATTTAAAGGAAAAATATGAAGAAATTAAGGCTAGGAATGAGAAGCTCAAACCTTATACCTATGCCCATTATTTGAAAATGGCACCTACAAATCAGACCAGATTGATGTCAGCTTTTGACATCAAAGAGGGAAAAATGCAAATGATTGTTTTGAAACCAATGGTACAATAGCCAAAGTCCATGGCTAATTATTTCAAGACAAATTTTGAAGTTCTTGCCAAAGACATCCACCCAATTGACCAAATTGAGCTCCATAAGAAAACAGGTGAGATGGTCTATTCAAAATTGAACAGTAAAGCCATCACTACACATCAATTGGAGAATTCTCTAATTAATACTATAACACAGCTACAATTGGAAAGAGCATCTTCTCAGGCTAAGGATACCAGGATCAAATCATTGGAATACCTAGTAATTGAGTTGGGACAGGATCCCAAAGATGTTAAGGCAGTAGAAAATTTGATAAAGAAAAAGAATGATGACATTGTTGCACGTAGGAAATAGCTCAGACTCCCTCCCCTAGAACATCCACACAAAAAAAGAAGTAATTGAAAAAAAAAACAAGGAATAACTAATGGATTTGATCCTTCAGTTGAATGAGCAGTTGAAGGAAACATAGCAAGAGCTAGAAAAATCTTTGCAGTCTAAACAGGGTGAGTCGACCATCATGCCTCAAACTATAGTGCCCATAGTTTCTACAACAGTGCCATCTACTGTTGCAGTAGCTTTGGCACCCAACAATCCCCTAGCAACAACTCTTCCAGTAACAATAACAACATGTACTTCTGAAGCAGCATCAACTTCAACAAAGAAAATAGAGGACTTAATCAAGTCCATGGAGGAAATGAAAATCCAAGCAACTGAGATAAAAAAAATTAAAAGAAATGGTTACTAGCTTGGAGCATAATTATGAGATATCACAGATTAACTACATTGAAGAAGAAAGAAAGAACAGAAAGACGACTGATAGAATAAAAACATTAGAGAATGACTTAACATTTGAAAAGCCCTTAAGAGATATCAAAGGGATTTTATGGACCAATATCATTGATTCCATCAATGATATTTGGTCTTATATTTAGATCATTTCTGAACAGATTGAGTTAGTTAAACTAGCTACTGAGGCCATACAAAATACCAAGGAAGAATTGGGAGACAAGCCTAAAGAGGCAACTTAATGGATCAATTTTTTTAATAGCAAAAGTAGGGAACAACTGGAACAATGGGAGATCGAGGATCAAACTGGTATTATTTTTGAAGTGAAGAAAGTCATTACTAAAAAGAACTTGATGCTTAACCTGGAAAGAAGATGTCAAAGTATTCAAGAGGACATAGATGATTTCATGGAAAAATTTGGCATTCTAATGAATAAAGGACTTCCAAACCCACTAGTCATAAATGACAAGTTGATGACTCAGGTAGACTACATTGATAAACTGCACCAGCAAGCCAAAAGTCAAGCCAGCTCTTCCACAGTGAAAGCACTACCAACTGGAAAAGTGTTGTATGATGGTTTAGAAAATCTCTTCTATATTGAGCATGAAGTAAAACACTTGTTCACAACCCAACCCAATTTTGCAAAGCACACTGAGGTTGATGAAATATACAAGAAATTGACCAGGATGAAGATATCCAATGAAGAATGGTGGACCAATATGCTCGAAATCCTATAATTTACTATGGTAATTTTGAGGTAAATGAAAAATATTCATTGAGGTAAAGTCTGGTAAATAGGTAACGATTATCAGGAACAGATAAAGAGTATCAGTAGGGAAAAGTGAACAAAGATCCAACACATAATCACCACAACAAAAATAAGAGGAAAATCCAAGCTTCAACCTCCAGCTCATGCATGAATAAAGGGATAGCAACAATCAGTTTTACATCTATCTCTATATTTTTGTAAAAGATATTTTGTATCTTTCCTAGAATAAGTCTCATATAGTTATGAGGTATTTTTGATGTAATTTTTGTATAAATACTTCTCCATTTGAAGTGGTGTGGGTGGATTCTATTACACTTATGTATATCTATGCTATCAAGCTGATAAAGCTCTTGTAATCAAACTTGGATTTTTTGCTGGAAAAGGATTGAAAGTTGAGGACATTTCATCAAATTCTCGTGCAGCATGATCACAAATAAGTATTCTATCCTTGTTATTTTATTTGTTTTCTATATGTTTCAATGTTTCATGCATCTAAAATCTAAATGGTAAAATAGTCAAAGTATATCAGAATTAGCTTTATTGCTCTCTCCTATCAACAATCTACCATTTATATGTTTTCTTCTAAACTATTTCGATAAAGGAATTCTTAATTGCTCCTTTATCCCTGTAGTTTTTCTCTAATAAGTCCCTGGTATAGGATTCTTAATTGCCCTCTGCTAGTTGACCTATCTTCCTTTCCTCTTTCTAATCCTAACTTGAGGATTCTTGATTGCCCTCTAGTTTTGAGCAGAAATATCACCCATTCAATCCCCAAAGTTTGTTTTTACTCTGTTATCCTGCCTATTGAACTCATACCTCAATAATTTGACTTAATCCAGTGAATGACCCCTGATTGACTCCATAGCCCAATGGCCTAAAGCCTAATTTTCACATTTGTTTCAAAACTCCACCAATATCAAACAAAACAACCTCCTTGAACATCAATACTAGCCTAAAATCTTTTCAAACATAGCTAAATCATAAAGAGAGAGCCCTCTCTTGACTACGTGGGCTAGCACCTAAGTCTAAAAGTTGGTTTGTAGTTACCTTCTAGATCCTTTCCTTCTTTTAAATAACTTCTAAGGAAAATCTGAGTGATAATAGACTCTAGTCAACTTCTTTGAAATTTTACAATGAAACTTTTAAAACTTGACTTTTACAATGCGCCTCTTGTAATTTGTCTTCTTCAACTCTAGCTAGTTAACTTTTCAGAACAACCCCCCCCCCCCCCCCCCCCTTCAAAGTAAAGACATTACATCGAGTTACAACTTTATCACTTCAAATATACAACAACAGAATAAATATTACACCTTATTACTCCAAATTTACAAAAAATTACATCATATTACTCCAAATATTACAAAATTCCCCAAAATTCAACTTATGACCCCAATATCACTCCAAGAAAATATTAAAATGCATATTTGTCTCTCCATTAAAATTACAAAATATACAACTTATTTAAAATATTTTAATCAAATTTTAATATCACTATATAAGAGTGATTTATAAAAGGGTAATTTAATGTTGAAATATCTATGAATGTATACGCATACCATAAATTCGTTGGAGAGATGGTTGAAAAGTGATATTGAAAAATTGAATGGCTTCTTTTGCGCTTTCTATTCTAGCTTGATGGTATGGTTCTTCACAAAGCTTGGTCTAGTGTATGTCTTCTTTGTAGGAGGTCTTCTACATAGATGATTTAATGTTGCTTCATGGTATGCAATGGTCCTTTAAAGCTAGTAGTCATTTACACACAATCCAAATAGATGTTTTTCAACATTGGGTCCTCTATGATAGTTATACAGTGGCTATACAGTGGTGGCCCATGTTTTAGCAGGAAAGTGTCCACGGGCTATCAAAGACATGCACTTTCACACAGATCCTCCAAGTTCTAGAGTAGGGCTTCACGAATTCTTCCACGCAACCTGGTATTTTCTGTGTGTTGAAATTGGCAACCAGGGAAAAACTTCATGTGGGTCATCTTATTCATGGCTAATAATATTTTTATTAGATTCCTCTCGTCGAGAGGTGTAGGATTGATATAAACATCATCCAATTCCGATAAGTATTCATGGAGATATGAATTTATTTTGATTATGGAATTATTATCAAGCCGACCTACAACTCATGTAGGCTCAAAAGCCCAACAGTCGCATCTATTCACCCACCAACGTTGTGTATAAATATAAGAGGACTTTTCCTCATTTGGACTCACTCATCTCATCACATCTCTCTCTCTCTACTCCTCAGATATGAGTCTCTTCTCTACTGCGCTGAAATGGGTCTCTCTCGCTCACAGATGTGAAGCCGGAAGTTGTTGAATTTGAAGCTGCAACTGCAGAAGTAAAGATTGACTTGTGTGGCCTAGAAGATCTCCTATTTGGAACTACGTTGTAGGTTCATCTGACCTCCTTTTAAAGCCGCAACTTTTGGTGGTGGAATGAAGTCAATCCGACGAATGGTTTGCAAGATATCGACTACCCTAGTTTGAAGCCGGAAACTGCTGAAACTGAAGCTGCAACTGCAGAAGTAAAGATTGACTTGCGTGGCCTAGAAGATCTCCTCATCTGAACTTCATTTTAGGTTCATTTGAACCTCCTCTGGAAGCCGAAACTTTTTGTGGTGGAATGAAGTCAATCCGACGAACGGTTTGTGAGATATGGTCTGCCCTAGTTTGATAATGAAGCCGCTAATGCTGATGCTACTAATCTAGAGTTTGCTACTGCTGATATGAATCAGATTTATTGTACTATTTATCTCTACTGAATTATTGAAGATAAAAGAAGATTTGATCAAAGGGTTTCCCCACACATTGTGGGGTTTGTCCCTGGCTAGCCGCCACATCTTGTGTCTCTTGTCTTGGCTTGTTTTCTGTCGATCGTTTAATGTTCTACCTGCACTTTACTTTATGTACATCTGATTGCTAATCGGTGGAATATAATAAGAAAAAGAAGTAAACTGTTATAAGCATAGAACATACCATAACTTAACATGGTATTAGAGCTGAGGTGAAGATAAAGCCCGAGCAAGAGCAAGAGCAATCATTGAAGAGAAGATTGGCAAGGCTATCCTAAAAGAACTATGGGGTCCTCAACACTCTTTCCCGCCGAAGACAAGCTCCGTGAGAAAGCTGACTATCACGGATGAAAAATGTCTATCGATCTAACCCTTGAAGATCAAGGAGTGTTGGACCATGTAAGAGACAATATTGTTGAGCCTTCATCAAATGCATCTGCTGCTGCCTGGAACAAATGGAAAAATGGAGAAGTCCAAACAAAGAAGATCATCCGGGACTCTATCGACAAGCGCTTCGTGGCCTACATCTCTGATCTAGACACCTCCAAGGAAATCTATGAAAGACTGATGAGTTTATCTAAAGTTAATGATGCAAATCAAGTTTTGTTTTTTAGAAATAAGCTGAGGGAAATCAAGAAGGGTAAAGATGAAAGTATGCAAGCATACTTCTTAAGAATCACCGAGATCAAGAACGATCTCCTATCTATTGGGGAAACTATTACTGACAGAGAAATGGCACTCACAACTCTTGAAGGATTACCATCTGAATGGTATGTGTTCAGGACTACTCGTCTGAACTATAATGTAATTCCTGGTTTCAAGGAATTAATGGCTAGATGCATTCAAGAAGAAACAAGGGAAGAAGTGTAAGAAATGCCCATGCCTAAAGGTCCTCCTGCTGCCTTTTCTTTTCATGCAAAGAAAAGAAATAATTTCGGAACTAAATCAAAAGGAAAGGCTGGACCGAAGGCTAGAAGAAAATGACGATGTTACATTTGTGATAAAGCAAGTCACTATGCAAGGGAGTGCCCTGATAGAAAGGACTCACTCTAGGACGATGATCAAAATCCCTCTAATGGAAATCAAAGGAATGACAAATTCAACAGCAAAGGTAAGAGGAGAGCTGGGAATCAAGGAAGAGGACAAGCATTCAAGAAGGCCAGAAATTCCAGGATGTATTAAATGCACCTGACCTCAAAAAGAACCTAGTGTCCATCTTGGGAACGGAAGACAAAGGCTACAAGGTAACCTTCAGTGATGGCAAGGTATGTATATGGAAAAATAATGTTAAAGATGCCTTTACTCTTGGGTTTAGTGTTGATTCATTATATCAGGTCAATGGAAGTTTGCTAGGTGTCATGTCTTATGACACATCTCTTCAGTCTGAACTTTGGCATCGGAGGTTTTCCCACCTTCATTATAAAGCTATACTCGGTGTAAGACAAATGGTGATAGGGATGCCCGAATTCTGAATAGAGAATGAAGGTGTATGTCCAGGATGTGCTGAAGGAAATCTCAAAAGGGGACCATTCCCCTCAAGCCAAAGCAAGACCTCTGATATATTACAATTGGTTCACTCAGGCATACCTGAGGTTGGCATTAAGAGGGAGACTACTACACCACATACTCCGGAGCAGAATGGTGTGGTGGGAAGAAAGAACCGCACGATGATTGAAGCTGTCTGGGCCATGCTACATGATCAAAGACTCCTGATGTTTCTATGGGCTGAAACTACAATCACCGTCGTATATGTACAAAATTGATGCCCTCATCAAGCATTGGGTTCCAAGACTCTTGAAGAAAAATTCACCGGTAAGAAACCTGATGTTTCTCATTTTAAAATTTTTGGAAGCCCTGTATACTTTCATGTGCCAAAAGAGAAAAGAAATAAATTGGGAGCATCTGGAAAGAAGGAAATTTTCGTGGGCTATGGTGAAAATACTAAAGGCTATAGAATCTATGTAGTCGGTCAAAGGGAAGAAATAATTAGTCATGATGTCACCTTTGACGAAGATATGGCTCTCAGCAAGGTGATCAATCTTCCGACTTTGAGGAGCTCTCAAGAAGCCGACACCAGGGAACCGAAAGAAAAGGATGATGAATCAATGCCTGATGTAGAAGAACCCATGGATCCGATTGATCCTCCTCCATATGAGCCTTCCTCTTCTAGGAAGAGGCCTTCATGGCTTAAGGGGTTACTTGATGATGCTGAAGGACATGCTGCACCGTGAGGAACCTTCCATCAAAGTAAGAAACTTAATAGGTATCAAGGATACATGGCCATCATGAGCACGATCATACAAAATGAGCCTTCGTCATTCTCAGATGCCGTTAAGCATCAAGTATGGAAGGATGCTATGACCAAAGAATATGAGTCTATCATAAAGAATGATGTTTGAGAAGTAGTTCCCAGACCCCAGGACAAGACTGTTGTTACTTCCAAATGGCTTTACAAGATAAAGCATGCAGCAGATGGAAGCACGGAAAAGTATAGGGCTCGTTTTGTTGCTCGAGGTTTCTCCCAAAAGGAAGGTATAGACTATGATGAGATATTTGCACCTGTTGCCAAATATACGACCATCCGCTCGATCATAGCCCTTGTCGCTTCACAAGGATGGAACATACATCAAATGGATGTCAAGACTGCGTTATTGCATGGCTCGATCAAAGAAGAGGTCTACGTGGAGAAACCCGAAGGATTTCAGATTTATGATCGAAAATATCATGTATGCAGGTTGAAGAAAGCTCTCTATGGGCTGAAGCAAGAACCCCGAGCATGGTATGAGAGGATCGATAGCTACTTGATGAAGCTGGGATTCACTAGGAGTGAAGCCGATCCTAACCTTTACTTTAAGGTTGAAGATGACAAGCCTCTCATACTGGTGTTGTATGTGGATGACCTCTTTCTAACAGGTGCATACCCTCTCATTCACAAATGAAAGAGGGAGGTGGCCTCTGAATTTGAAATGAAAGACCTAGGACTGATGCACTACTTCCTAGGACTTGAAGTATGGCAGAAGCCAAGGGAAATTTTTCCATCTCAAGGGAAATTTGTGGTAAAGATATTGGAAAGATTTGGTATGATGGACTACAAGCCTGTGACTACCTCGAGGATCTTAACTTTTAGAAGTTATATGGTAGCGATGTCGGACCAGATTTCGGAAATGCCTCTGAGTTTCATAAACTCATTCGCATTGATGTTCTTGGTGAACCTCCGTCCAAACATATTTTTTGCAGTTATCATTGTGAGCTCATATTTGGTTGAGCCTCACTGGATTGATGCCAGGAATCTTCTGAGATGTCTTCAGGACACAATCTCTCATGGATTAAGATACACTGCCGGAGATGTGAGACTACTTGGATATACTGATGTTGATTGGACAGGCAGTGTGGTGGACTGTAAGAGCACTTCTGGGTGCTGTTTCACCTAGGGATCTGCTTCGATATCCTGGATGAGTAGGAAGCAGAAGTCGGTGGCTTTGAGCACCACCGAAGCAGGATATATTGTTGCTAGCATAACCTCATGTGAGGTAGTCTGGTTGCGAAAGCTCTTCAGAGAGCTGTTTGGATTTACATTGGATACCACTGTGATTCTCTATAACAACCAGAGGTTGGATTCGATTATTGAGGAATCCTGTATTCGTCAATTGCTCCAGCAGATAGACATCATCTTGGATATGGTAAGTTGATGAGCAAGGAGGCTCCATCGCATTAAGATGATGTACAGGTTGATACACCTTGTCAAAGCCCCGAGGAAAGATCTAATCTGCGATTTTCCCAAACGACTTGGAGTCGGTAAGAAACCCTTGTACAAGAGTCCTACATGTTGCATATATTGAGCTCTGGGAGCTCTGAGGGCTTGCGGTTATTACTGGAGCAACATACGACCACAGGGTGACTCACCCTCCCCTGGTGGTGCACACTGGAACAAGATGATTCGCTCTCTTGTGGGACAAGATGATTCGCTCTCTTGTGGAACAGGATGATTCGCTCTCCTATGTAGCAGGATGATTAGTTCTCCTATGAGGCCTGGATTGATGTGTTCTCCATGGCGATTGTAGCAGGATTGATGTGTTCTCCTGTGAGGCCTGGATTGATGTGTTCTCCATGGCGGCCTGGATTGATGTGTTCTCCATGGCAATTGTAGCAGGATTGATGTGTTCTCCTGTGAGGCCTAGATTGATGTGTTCTCCATGGCAATTGTAGCAGGATTGATGTGTTCCCCTATGAGGCCTGGATTGATGTGTTCTCCATGGCAATTGTAGCAGGATTAATGTGTTCTCCTGTGAGGACAGGATTGATTAGTTCTCCTGTCGAGGCATCCTACCCATGCAGTCTGGGACTCATGGGAAGTACCTCTCATCTGATCAATGAGCAAGGAAATGAAGTTAGGGACCATAGTAGTACCGATGGACGCATCATTGTAACTACTGTACTCCCTACGCTAGGATGATCTCCATTGATCTAGGATCAATGATACTGGTCTGGGACCAGTGGTAGGAGTTGTACCATACTATGACGCTGACTTCGGGTCGGTTGAGACTGGTCTGGGATTAGTACTCTGAGACTGACTTTGAGTCAGTGGAGGATGATATGGGTCTGGGACCATTGGAGTTGTACTCACTATAACGCTGACTTTGGGTTGGTTGAGGCTGGTCTGGGACCAGTGGTACATACTCTGAGACTGACTTTGAGTCAGTATGATACATCCTCAATCATTTCTTCTTCATCATAATTCAGACAAAAGCAGAGTAGAACAGAACAATGCAAGAGCAGAGCATAACAAAACAAAACAGTACAGATCAGTGCAGGGAAAAACAAGACAAAGCAGAACAGGAAAAATAGCGTAGAGCAGGGCAAGGGTCAGGTTGTACAAGGCAGTGCATTTGATGGATGAATAGTAACGACCGATAAACAAATTGCAGATGAAGTTCTCCATGGTTGAGAGGGAGTGTTAAAATTGGAAACCAGGGCAAAACTTCATGTGGGTCATCTTATTCATGGCTAATAATATTTTTATTAGATTCCTCTCGTCGAGAGGTGTAGGATTGATATAAAGATCATCCAATTACGATAAGTATTCATGGAGATATGAATTTATTTTGATTATGGAATTATTATCAAGCCGACCTACAACTCATGTAGGCTCAGAAGCCCAACAGTCGCATCTATTCACCCACCAACGTTGTGTATAAATATAAGAGGAATTTTCCTCATTTGGACTCACTCATCTCATCACATCTCTCTCTCTCTACTGCGCAGATATGAGTCTCTTCTCTACTGCACTGAAATGGGTCTCTCTCTCTCACACATGTGAAGTCGGAAGCTATTGAATTTGAAGCTGCAACTGCAGAAGTAAAGATTGACTTGCGTGGCCTAGAATATCTCCTCTTTGGAACTGCATTGTAGGTTCATCTGAACCTCCTTTTAAAGCTGCAACTTTTGGTGGTGGAATGAAGTCAATCCAACGAACAGTTCGCAAGATATCGACTGCCCTAGTTTGAAGCCGGAAACTGCTGAAATTGAAGCTGCAACTGCAGAAGTAAAGATTGACTTGCGTGGCCTAGAAGATCTCCTCATCTAAACTATGTTGTAGGTTCATCTGAACCTCCTCTAGAAGCCGAAACTTTTGGTGGTGGAATGAAGTCAATCCGACGAATGGTTTGTGAGATATGGTCTGCCCTAGTTTGATAATGAAGCCGCTAATGCTGATGCTACTGATCTAGAGTTTGCTACTGCTGATATCAATCAGATTTATTGTACTATTTCTCTCTGCTGAATTATTGAAGATAAAAGAAGATTTGATCAAATGGTTTCCCCACACATTGTGGGGTTTGTCCCTGGCTAGCCGCCACATCTTGTGTCTCTTGTCTTGGCTTGTTTTCTGTCGATTGTTTAATGTTCTATCTGCACTTTACTTTATGTACATCTGATTTCTAATCGGATATAATAAGAAAAAGAAGTAAACTTGTCAGGCCAGGGTAACTCCAGCTATTGATGAACGCAAGACAGAACTGATTATTTCACATTAGATAACTATTATTTATATACACAAGAAACGGATCAGTTCATCTTCTAGATGACTGTCCGGTTTCACCTCATCCGTTTCGGATTAGGTGTCAACATTCCCCCCCTTAATCTGAAGGGATGTTGGTGAGTCCAAGCATCGTTCTAAATCTTTCAAGCTTTTCTCTTCCAAGCGCTTTGGTGAAGATGTCTGCAATTTGTTCGTTTGTGGAACAATGACGGAGATGGATTGTTTTGGCCTCAACATGATGTCGGATCAGATGATATTTAGTATTGATGTGCTTAGTACGATCATGGAACTTTGGATTTTTGGCCAACTTTATTGCAGATGTGTTATCAATCATGAGTGGAGTAGATTGTATTTGTTTTACTTGCAAATCTTCAAGAATTTTCCTGAGCCACACAATTTCTTTCGTTGCTTCAGCTGCTGCCACGTATTCTGCTTCTGTTTTGGAATCTGCTGGTACTGATTGTTTGCGTGATCTCCAGGAGACAGCTCCTGATCCAAGACTCATAGCATATCCTGAAGTAGATACCCCAGTTTCTTTGTCTCCATCGAAGTCTGAATCAGAGTATCCAATCAAGTTGACATCGTCCACCTGTGTATACTTGATTCCAAGGTCTTGAGTTCCCTTCAAGTACCTTAGAACTCTTTTTGCAGCAGACCAATGTCCCTCACAAGGCTTTTGCATAAACCTGGAGAGGATTCCAACAGCAAATGAAATGTCTGGTCTGGTAGTAGTGAGGTAGATGAGACTTCCTACAAGCTGTCTATACCTTGTTGCATCCTCAAATTCCTTTCCTTCAGTAGATGTGAGCTTCAAGTTTTGTTCCATTGGAGTAGAAAGGGGATTGCACTCTGTCATGCCAAATCTGTATAACAAATCTCCAATGTATTTCTTTTGAGAAAGAAATATGGACTTTGGATGTTGGGTTACTTCAATGCTAAGATAGTAATGAACATAGCCCAAATCAGTCATTTCAAAAAAATTTCCTAATTCTTTCTTTATGGATGCAATATAGCTTTCATTGTTCCCTGTCATTAAAAGATCATCTACATATACCACAAGATATACAACTGTTTTGCCAACTTTCTTGACAAATAAAGTTGCATCATCAAGATCAAAATGTTTGAAGTTGAGTTTCAGAAGATGCTCAGTTAGTTTTTCATACCAGGCTCGTGGTGCTTGTTTGAGGCCATACAAGGACTTCACAAGTTTGCATACTTTGTGTTCATGTCCTTTCACAGCAAATCCTTCAGGCTGGGACATAAAAACATTCTCTTTTAGATCTCCATTCAAGAATGCAGTTTTTACATCCATTTGATGGACTTTCCAACCGTTCTGAGCAACTAGTGCAAAGAGTGTCCGGATGGTGGCCCATTTTGCTGTGGGAGCAAAAGTTTCCTCGTAATCGACCCCTTCTTTCTGTGCAAAACCTTTTGCCACAAGCCTAGCTTTGTGCTTGTCAAGTGAGCCATCAGCTTTGTACTTGTTCTTGTAGACCCACTTGCAGCCAATTGCTTTGGTTCCAAATGGAGGATCAACCAGCTTCCAAGTGCCATTCTTTATGAGGACATCATACTCCTTCTGCATCGCTTCTTTCCATTCATCATAAGAAGCAGCTTCTTTGAAGGAAGTTGGTTCAAAATCTGTAGACAAGTTCAATTCACAATCATAAGTAACATCCATATCAACAGGTGAATTAGAGTTATCTACATCACCTCCATCTTGTCGATTTGAATTTCGGGTTCCTGTTTTTCCAATTTCATCAGGATGAACACTTTCAAGTGTCTTTGTCAGCCACTTTGGGGGACCTTTCTGAGATGGTCCAGGCTGTTCTGTTGATTGAGTTGGGTCTGAATCAAGATTGAGTCTCCCAATTCTATCAATTACATCACTTAAAGCATCATCCGTTGTTGGAGTGTCATGCAGGGGAGATTGTTCTTCAGAAGAAGATTCCACATGTTGATCTAGTATAGGAATCCCCCCTTCAAGATGTGGAATCTGATTATCAAACTCTTGGAATGATTTTGGTTTTGTGAATCTATCCAAGCGATCAAGTTGCCGCTCAACAACACTGTTAGATTTGGATGATTCAAGAAAAATGACATCTCTAGATAAAACAAACTTTTTATTTACTTCATCATAAAGGCGGTATGCTTTATATGTGTTTGAATACCCCAGGAAGATACACTTACGACTTCTAGCACCAAGTTTGTTTCTATGTACCTTTGGTATTAAATCATAACAGGTGGAACCAAATATCATGAGATGTTTTACCGAAGGAACATGTCCATACCACAATTCATAAGGAGTCTTGTTTCTTATAGTACTAGATGGACATCTATTCTTTATATATGCAGCACATAGAACAGCATCAGCCCAAAACATTGTCTTTACATTTTTGAAGAAAAGCATGGATCGTACCATATTCAAACTTGCTCTGTTCATTCTTTCAGCTACACCATTCTGTTGAGGATTATAAGGCACAGTTGTTTGATGTTTAATCCCATGTTGGCGAAGATAGTGTTCAAATTCATTTGATGTATATTCTTTTCCATTATCAGTGCGAATAGACCCAATATGAGATTGTGCATCATTTTCAATCCACTTATGAAAATTCTTAAATGTTTGAAAAGCATCAGATTTGTTCTTCAATAAGTAAACCCAACACATTCTGGTGTAATCATCAATAAATGTCATGATATATTTATTTCCATTTGCAGAAGGAACAGGCATTGGACCACATAAATCTGAATGAATAAGTTCAAGCTTCCTATGTGCTCTTGAATGTGAATCATGAAAAGACTGTTTGCTATGCTTTCCTAGAATGCAAGAATCACATTGTTTATGTTTTCTAGGAATTGTAGGCAAACCAGCAACACCATTTTTCTTCAACAAGCAGAGACTATCATAGTTTAAATGTCCAAATCTAGCATGCCATAATAAACTTGATGGAAGTGCACCTTCTTCATGATGAGAAATATATGAGAAATGATGTGCATGAGCAGAGGTTCCTTGCAGTTTAAGGAGTCTTTCTTCTTCTATACCCCTCATGACAAGTGAGTGGTCAGATGCCTTTCTAACCTCAAGCTTGCCATCAAACATGTGAATGGAGTGACCTTGCTGGCGGATGTGGACCAGGGACAACAAGTTTCTCTTCAGCTGTGGGAGATATAGAACATGATCCAGAAGAAAGTCTGGAAGACCAGGCAGTTTAAGCCTGATTGTTCCAAGCCCTGATGGCTTGATTTTTGACTGATTTGCAAAGTATACTGCTCCATCAACATTGTTAGTGAAATCTTCAAAGAAATCTCTCCTATGAGTCATATGACAGGTTGCTCCTGAATCAAGCAACCAGTCATTTTTCGAAGAAGCAAGTGAAGCATTAAACAAATCTTCATTTACTCCAATATTACATTGTGCCTCAATATAGTGTGCAGATTCAGGTGCTTTACCTTTGTCTGAGTCATCAATTTTACCTTTCTGCTGATTTCTTCTCTACTCAACTTTGTCCCATGGTAGCTTGCATGTAGAAGCATCATGTGATCCATTTCGTTTGCAGCGAATGCAATGCAGATCTGCCTTTTCTGCTTGAGAATGTCTGCCCCCCCTGCCTCTGAAGTATCTTCCTCTTCCTCTTCGTCCACCTCTTCCTCTTGCAGAATCTTGAGCAGGATGCTTTTCTTTGTGAGCAAGGCAAACAGTCTCTTCAGAAGATTCAGGGACTGTTTTCTTTCCAAAGACTTTCTCTCTTTCAGCAAACTTTTTCACAAGAGAGTCAAAGGTTATATCTTTAAGGTTTCCATTTGCTTGTAAAGACTCAAGATAATTGGAGTACGTAGGATAGAGTGCTTTGAGAAAGGCAATAAGAGAGATATCCAGCTCAACCTTAGTGGATTTTATATCATGCATTATAGACTTTATTTCAGATGCAAGAGCAAGAGGATCATTATTTTTCAGTTCAAGAGTGAAGAGTTTAATCATGAGCTGAACAACTTCAAGTGCAGAATGTGTATCATAGAGTTCTTTCAGCTTTTGTATAGCTTCAAAGGCAGTGGAATAGCAGGAAATATGACGACTTACTTCCTCATTGACAGATGTTGCGATCAATGCAAAGGCTTTGTTGTTCTTGTTTTCCCAAATGGCGAGTTCTTTGTCTGATGTGGGTTGCACAGGGTCTCTGTCTTCTTCTCCGACACACACACCTTTCCACAGCTCATTGTAGATAAGGGTGTGTTTTACCATCTGGGACCATTCAAAATAGTTCTCCTTGCCAGTGAGAACTATTCCGACCATAGAAATGATTGAATGCATTCTGTAAAAAAAATATCTCTGCCAAAAAACACTTCTGTTGCGAGGAAAAAAAATCCTTATATGATTGCCTTATGCAATTTTATTTTCTTCTATCATTCCAACAGTATATCACTGATCACATATCATTGTTCAAAAAAACAAGGGGGCTCAATACACTGTTCACTGCTCAAATATATCAAGCAAAGGGCGCTCAAATAGTGTTCACTGCTCAAAGACTGCTCACATATATCACTATATTACTGTTTTTTTTTTTTTTTTAAATGAGGGCGCTCACTGCTCATATATCAATATATCACAACAACTCATATATCAATATATATCACAACAAAAACCAAGGGCGCTCACTGCTCATATATCAATATATCACAACAACTCATATATCAATATATCACAACAAAAACCAAGGGCGCTCACTGCTCATATATCAATATATCACAAAAACTCATATATCAATATATCACAACAAAAAACAAGGGCGCACATATATATCACAGTTTTTGATGTTAAAAACCTATTCAACGCATAACTCCTCATTACTCTACGCAGCAACTTCAATAGTTACAGCAATATATACGCACCAACATTCAATATATATGCCTTACTGATCTCACTGCTTAACAAAGAATGAGGGCGCTCACTGCCCCTTTTTTATATATCAATATATATCACAGCTAGCATTCAACACGCAGCCAGCATTCAATATACCATGTATATACGCAGCCAGCATTCAATATATACGCCTTATTGATCTCGTGTCTCTTCATAAGACCGCAGCCACCAATATATATTAAGTAAAAAGAAACACAACCGCATTTACCATTACAGAAAACGCATTTTCAGAAAACGTGCCACCATTAATAATGTATATTCAGTAAAAATTGAACGCAGCCACTATTATATGAGACGCAGTCTTCATACCATAATGCAATCAGTCTTCTTCAAAAGAAAAACGCAGTTACCATAACTTGCAGTAAGTATGGGCCGAGGGTGGACTGATACAGGCAGCGGAGCACCTAATCTCAGAAATTCGTATGGAGCTCTATGTCACACAGACTTCGTCGACCTCCGCACAAACAGAATCTCGCTCAACGAAAATTCTCCAACGTCAATACAGAGTCCTCATGCAAGGAAACTGAAGCTCAGAGTGCTCAGGACAGAGGCAGCAGAGCCTGACATACAACAGCGCATTCCAGGGGCGCTCATGACAAAGGGCGCAATTATGGACAGAGGCGCAGAGACAAGTATGTCAGAGGCAGCGCAGAGAGCAGATGTGGCCAGCAGGAGTTACAGCTAATTTTGGGAACGGGGACCTGTGCTCTGATACCATGTCAGGCCAGGGTAACTCTAGCTATTGATGAACGCAAGACAAAACTGATTATTTCACATTAGATAACTATTATTTATATACACAAGAAACGGATCAGTTCATCTTCTAGATGACTGTCCGGTTTCACCTCATCCATTTCGGATTAGGTGTCAACAAAACTGTTATAATCATAGAACATACCATAACTTAACACTGTGCAGTCACTCCACATTGGTTCCTTTTAAGCACTTCCGAGTAGTTTCTTCCGTGTAATGGATTTACACTGGCTTTACTTCCCTATAATCTCCAAGATTCAAGCTAGATTTATTAGGGTGGCTATACCCTATAGTGGTGTGGGCTTATATTGGTGCTCAGCCCAAATGAAGTGGATTGAATTGGCTCAGCAAGAAAACAAAAAAAATATGTGGAGGGAATGTTGTAGGAGTGCAGCGTGGAAGGTGGCTCAAATGGAATGAGGGTTTTGGTCGTAGGAGTAAGAGCCCACACAGGAGTTTTAGGAGAATGGGCTTTCAAGGACCACCATGGCGAGGGTCAAAAGGAAGTCAATATAAAGTTAGGGTGTCTGAATTGTGTGTTCACTAGCTTATGATGCTCAAATAAAATTGTAATTCAAATAGTCCATGGATCCAGAGCTTATATTCAACAATAGATCCTTTTTTTTTTAATTGAAAGAAAGAAAAAATTTCAATTTTCTTTTCCTTAAGAAAATTGGGAAGTTTTCATACTATTCAACCACTAAACAATTTGATGGAGTTCTCCAAGAGCTTGCAGAGCTGGAGTATCCTCTTCACACCATTTACATTACCATCTACATCATTGAACTTTGATATTGTTGTCACTAACTACTTCACAAATTATTAGTCGCCTCAAGTCCCAAACAACAGTAAATTTGATGCCAATTTGTGAGCCACATAAGCTATCAAAACTTAATTGGTTGATCCAGGTGGATATTGGTAGCCACCTGACAAGTCCACTTGGACTCCCACCATTGTTTCTTTCAACTTTTTAGTTTCCTTAATTGTAGCACAATTTACTATTTTTAGCAATTTTTCAGGTCCTAAACTTCTGGAGCCATTTTGAGGCCCTAAATGAAGTTTTTTGGGAAAACTGGGAGAAACATAGGTCCATGGACTAACGTTGCTCTTCCCAAAGTTGTAATTCTTGGATAGATATTTCTAATGAGATATTGTGCACATCAAACGAAGATTGTATGCCAAAGTTACGACCTCAGGAAGTTGATGTACCGATTTACCCAACCAGGGCCCACAGTTTGGCACTTCATCTTCTAGGGTTATGTTTTTGGATGTTTAGGGTTTTCCATTGTTTCTCAACAATAAGTAGGCCTTCGAGCCTCATTTTAACGTAGTTCAGAGGCATGTAGCTGCCACATCTCTTCTTAGAGATAAGCTACCATCACCCTAGCTAGTTTATTTCCATTTCTGTTTGTAAGCATATTTCAGTATTTTACAATAATGTAATGAAGTATTATTTCTACTGCATCTCTATATGTATGGTTATATCTGTAATTTGCTGCATTCTTGTTTAAATCTGGGTCAGTGGTATCATAGCATTCTGGTCTTTCTCTATATTTCTTTGCATGTCCCTAACGAGGTCGGGATAAGGAGTTAGGACGTGAACTAGTTGAACCTTTACAAGACCAGCCTCAGAAATCTCGACGACCTCCCATGGCAGATGAAAAGAAATATGAGGGAATAGGATATGCTATCAAAATCTTGCTCGAAGAGGCCCTCGAGAGACAAAGGAACATGATGATGGACAACTTTTCCCAGATCCTTCAGCACCTACCCAGGGGAGACACATCTACTTCCAGCAGCTACTCTGGAAGCGCCACACCCTTTAAGGTACAAGTTAATTTTGACATTCCCATATTTGAGGGTCAGATAGATGCAGACGTCGTAGATAAATGGTTAAATCTGCTAGAATGGTATTTTTTTCATGATTTTTCCGGCCAGGAAAATATTACTTTCACTCTTCTCAAAGCCGCTCCCCACATCAAGGACTAGTGGAAACCTACTACAAGTAGAAGGATGAAAGTATGGCCTCACTATTTTCAACTGCACCCACTTGGAATTCATTATGGAATGCCATCAAGGAGCAGTACTACCCTATCAGAAGCTATGAGGATCAATACATACAGTGGACCACGCTACGGCAGGGAAGGGACCAAGATGTGCCAGAGTTTATCAATATTTTCGATACCCTTTGCACAAAGTTGGGTATCAAGGATTCAGAGTAGAATTTGGTACTCAAATGTCGTGGTTTCCTGTACAAGTACATCCAGGAAGAAATAGAATTCCTAAACATCTCCTCGCTTGGCATGACATACCAATATGCCATCAAGATCGATCAAAAGTTTAAATAGAAGAAGTGAGACTTTGGATCTATGAATTCGAAGCAAGGGAAAGGTACCCCAAAACTGTAGAACAAAGGACAAAGCCAAGGCAGGGTGGCCCAAGACAACCGGCCAAAGCTGCAAACAAAGAACAGCATCGCGAAGCCAAAAATGAAAATGAGAAAGTGGTGTGAGTTTCATAAGAGCTCCACTCACAACACAAGTGAGTGTCAGGCCAGGTAGTCACTAGTGGCCAAGCTAAAGGTTTCAAAATCAGATGCACGTTCTAACTCTGAGTCAAAACCTGATAAGGGGAATGACAAAGGGAAGGAGATTATGAATGCATAGCCTAATGCCACCGCTGCCACCATGAAGATCCAAAAGCAGGAACCCAAATATCTAGAGGAGGAGGAGCATCTCTTCCACTCCCATATGTGGGTAAAGGGCTCCCTGCTACAGTTCATTTTCGACAGTGGGAGCCAAAAGAACCTCATTTTGGTAGAGGTCATGAAGCGTATGGGCTTATCGACCACAACACATCCACAACCATACACCATTGAGTGGCTTCACCAAGGACGGGATCTTCGCGTGAGCTAGTAGTGTCACCTTCCATACAACATCAAGCCCTTCATAGATGATGTATTGTGTGACATTGCTCCCCTTGATGTTTGAGATGTATTATTACGACAACCATACTTGTGGAAGCAACATGCTAAGTATGAATCAAGGCCCCGTGTTGTTATTGTTACTTTGGGAAATAAGTTGTACAGGATACCGAAGGTAGCACCGCCTATCACCCTCTATTTGGTTACTGCAAAACAATGCAATAAGCTCATTTCCAAAACCGGGAAATTTTCTTTCCTGATAATAAGCCCTCAAGGAAAGAAGAAGATCATGGCCATGACCTCCAGACATGGCCCCTCCACATGACAACTACAGATGGACAAGGTCGTGGAGGAGTACAAGGACATATTCACCTCCCTCACAAGGGTTCCTCTGCACTGTCAAGTCAATAACTCCAGCGATCTGAACCCAGGCATGTCGTTGCCCAATGGACCAATATATCAGTGCTTCATTCTAGAGAATGATGAAATCAAGAGGAAGATTCAAGAGCTACTACAAAAAGGTCACATATGTCTGAGTTCATCACCGTGTGGGAGCCCGATCATGTTGGTACAGAAGAAGGATGGGACTTGGAGACTCTATTGACTATCGGGCACTGAACAAGATCATTGTCCGTAATAGGTACCCGATCCCACGGATTAATGACCTCCTAGACCAACTGAAAGGGGGAAAATATTTCAGCAAGATCAATTTGAAGTCAGGATATCACCAGGTACCAATCGAACCCTCCAATGTGTGGAAGATTGCTGTAAAAGCCAAGGAGGGCCTTTTTGAATGGTTGGTTTGCTATGGGGTGAAATGCACGATGTATAAAAGAGGAAATATACCCTCAAAGGTCTTCCTGGGACCTTTGATAGACCGTAAGAATACTTGCAACAACTATAAAGTTATACACATGTTTATCTATCAAAAATAAATTGATAAGGTATGGAAAGAAGATCACCTTGAGTTCCTTCTAGATTTGTTTGGAGATATCTATGCGGCAAGAAGAACACCTTCAAAGCCGGCTCCAAGATGATTCCTACACAAAGGACAAGGCAAACTAATCATAGCATACGCTCTTGAAAACTAATGTAAGAATGCACAATAAACATATGTTAGTGTATATCTTAACTACTCATCTCGACAAGTATCAAAATGAACAAATCAATGAACAATATTACCAATACTATGGAGTAGGAACACTGTTTCAATTCTATATTAAATAATGGAAGAGTGATTACAACCATCCATTGTATCAGTATTCCCTTGCCCCTTCTTCTTCTCTCTCTCTCTTCTAGCTCACTTCCTCAGATTTGAGTCGATGCTCAACAGCTTAGTGGGCTATCCTTTCAAATGCTCTGACCCCTTTCACAATGGCCCTCTCGCTGCTTATGTAACAATCGAATTAGGGCTGCCAAGCTCCTCCTAGAGTTCATTAGGGAAAAAGCCATGAACCTGCCCTATTTTCAAGCTTTTTCCCGTTCACCTTTATTCTCATATTGAAATTTCTCCAAATAGTTCGATTTTTGGGACTTTCTCTGCTTTTCTTAAGAAAATCTAGGGATAAATATCTATATATTTGTGAGAAGATTTGTTGGCTTGACCCATTGATTATCTCTTAGTTTCACTAATGCTTCCCCTGGTCTACCAACTTGAGTTAGCAGGGTGACTAACGCTCCTCTATGCTTGGTAACAAGCTTTATAAAGCAGGTTAGCAGTGCAAAACAAGCATTAGTGTGGATTCAAGGCCTGCAATCGTGGCCTCTGCTTCAGTCATGCTGTCTTTCACCTCTAATTTGATGAGGAGGTCATTTTGTCCTATAACAGATTCCCCCTAAAGTATGAGATCAGAGACAGAGATGATGGCCAAAATAGTTTGCTAAAACTATAATTTTCTGTTAAAATTTTTAGAGAGAGAAGCTTTGGGTGGCAAGGGAAAACCTTATACAAAAACATAAATATATATCAACTACTAAAATCATGTCCTGAGTCGGGCATTCCCATGCTTCGTAGCAATGTCAGAGTAATTTTCTCTTTTCAGATATAATAATGCTGGCAGCCGATAAGCACAGAGGGGATCCAATGTCATAATAGATCATCCTAAAATAGCTATCTCCAAAGAAAAAATATCCACATCTTGGGAGAGGAAACAAGTTTGAATGATGCAAGCCTCTTCCCAAGGTCTTTATTTCCACTTCACTGAACAACATAGATTGGTACATGTGATAAGATGTGTTGACGTCGAACATGCACAAAATCATCTGATTACCAGTAAATAATGGAGACCATTAACAGATGCGAGGAAGGCCACTGATAATGGTGATGGTCTCCAAGATGCACAGTGCAAACTAGCAAGTGTGAAAGATTTCTTTGTCATCGAACGCTCATAGAATCACTTAACCAAGAGCCAATAATTAAAACCTGTGATCAAACACAAGGTAACCTGCCACTAATGTCTGCAAGTACCAAGGCACTGAATGTGTTTCTGGGTTAACTTCCTAGATAGAGTGTTGAAGTCGATAGGAAGAAACCTATCGAAAGGTAGGCAATGACGTGTCCTACATCAATCAACACGAAACTAGACAATAATGAGTTTGTTTTTTGAGGAATATATTGAGCATTTGGGTCTAAAAAATGGAGGGCATGATGAAAGGATATGTATGATCAGTTGATAGAGGAAACAAATGGGAACCCTTGAACAATAGAAGGCATGACAATGGTTTTAACCAGACATCACTAGACTCATGAACACTATAGAGTGTTAGGATACAGAGATTCAATTACATTAGGGTATATAGGCTAAAACTCATAGGTTGGTAGGGTTCATATTGAGAGGCCATCAAAATGAAGGTTTATCTGAGGGAGTGCCATGTTCAAGGGAAAGATTGTTGCTAAACCACGCTTTCAAATATGGAATATAGTTGTGTTACCTACTTTCCCCATTTGATTTTTTAATGAGTCCAGATGGGTAAACTCATCAATCTTTTCATTTTTAAAGAGTTTGAAAAGGATCGCAAAAATAACGACTCTTTGCCTTATCTGATTAGTTTAATGAGTCCAGATAGGCAAACTCATCGATTTTTTCATGTTTTAAGAGTCTGAAAAGTATCATCAAAAGAACGACTCTATATCTTGTCTGTGTAATTTAAAGAGTCTAGACTAGACAACTCGGTGGTCTTTTCATGTTTAGAGAGTCTGAAAATATCATAAAGCGAGACTACATGGTGGTCCCTTTGTTATAGTTGTTAACCGGGTGCGACAAAAGATTAATAGTATACCCAGATCAGTTACTTTTCTCTCTTTTAATCTATTGAACCCAGATAAAGAGAAACCTTTTTCCAATAGATGTCAACCTCATTTTTTTACGAGTACGAGGTGATGGACTAAACACGTGTTGCGTCGTGAATTTTTAATGAGTCACGCGATGACAAACCCAATACCTTCATCAAAATTTTTAATGAGTTAGATGAAGAAAACTCAACGTATCTTTTTTAGTTTAATGAGCGAGAAAAAGAGGGAAAAGAACGGCTCATCCCTTCTTCATAGTTTTACGAGCTCGAAGGAGGGGAAAAACTCGGGGATTTTTTTATTTAAGAGCGAGAAATTGTCCCAAAAAGGAAAGTGCTCTTGCTGCTTCCGTCTATTTTAATGAGCCTGGTAACAAAAACTTGGGATTTTTCAGTTTTAACGAGCAATAAAAGGTACCTAAAAGAATGCTCATGTCATCTTTATTGAGTTTAACTAGACGAGAGACATAGCTTGGGATTTTTTTAGTTTAAAGAGTGAGAAAAAAGTGCCTAAAAAGAATGCTCCTTTGGTCTTTTTCTGTTAATGAGCTGGAAGAAGATCAAAAAAGAGTTGCTCAAAGCATCATTGGATGTATTTAACGAGCATAACGATGAAAACTCAGAGATGTTTATATTTCTTAAAGAGCAATAAAATATCACAAAAACTGTTCTAACTATCGTTGCATAGATTTAACGAGCTCAATGATAAAAAAACTCAAAGATGTTTATATTTTTTAAAGAGCAATAAAATATCACAAAAAGTTCTCTATTCTTTGTTGTAGTAGTTTAACGAGCCCAAAGAAGGAGACTCAAGGTTTTTCGGATTAACGAGCAAGAAAAATAACATAAAAAGAACGCTCAATCATCTTCATGGTAGTTTAACGAGCTTGAAGAAGGAGACTCGAGGATTTTTTAGATTAACGAGCAAGAAAAATACCATAAAAAGAACGCTCGACCTTCCTTTATCTCATGCTTCAAAATAGAAGGGTCTATGCCATGCATTTCCTCATAAGACTAAGGGAAAACATTGCGGAAATCCCTAAACAAGTAGGTGAAGCTCACAATTTACTCAAGATTGCGATTGGTTCCAACCTGTATGTTTTCCATGATGCTTGTCATGAAAAAAAAATTGATGAGCAATGTTTTTGAAATATTGGCCATGTTTCCTTCTGCCTCCAAAGTTTGGAGGATCGTATAGGTTGAGGAAATGATTTCATGTGCATTAAGTAATAGGATTTGAAGAGATATCATGTCCAAATCAAATATCGAAACATGATGGTGCGAGTCCTCCCAAGGTCGCTCTTCTAAACTCATGATCTCTCTAATAGCTTTTTTCTTAGGTAGGACTTGATTGAGTGGATCGGAAGAAGGAGTGTTTATGGGAGGGGTAGTGGTACCATTGGCCGAAACCAAAGTGACCAGAGATTCAGATGCAATTTGAATGCCTTCGCAGGCCAATTCAACTATTGATAGCGACATTTGTTCTCTGTATGTGTCAATACCTGAAGGAGCCAGTAGGATCCATGGATCAGCCTCTTCATGAGGAATAGATGAAAGCATATTGACCATCTGTGAAACCTTCGGTGGCTGAAGAGGAAAACAACCCATGAGGGAAGAAGCATTCAGTAGACCATTACCTAAACTGACATAAGAGTCAGTTCCACCTCCTATTAGGGGTATGGAGCAACTTGGTAATGGTGAATAATTAGGGGTGCAGAAAGGCAACTGATCTACTGTAAATACATTTCCATCCAATGGGAATTGGATGATACAAAAGATAGTAGAGACGACGACCCTCATGACATATGTCCAACTATGACCCAGAAAGAGATTATAGTCAAGTTTTCTATCTACGACTTCTATGTCCACCGTTACGGTTTTCCCAAATAAAGTGATGGGGAAACTGGCTAGGTATCCTTTTGGGATAAAGGTGTGGCTGTCGAAAGCTTTCAAGGAGTTTGACGACAGGGTTAGGGTTGGAGAACCCACGGTGAGCCAACATGACGCAGGTAGAAGCACCTTCGTCGATGACAGTTCTATGTATACCTTTACCTCTTGAGGTGATATGCACCTGGAATACAAGCTGGTGAGAAAGGGGAGGTTTACACTTTTCCATGTCAAAAATAGCAAGCATGGAATCCTCTGGGTTGATACCACCAATATCTGAAAGCAAAGATTTCCGTTGTGTTGGGCATGTTTGTAATACTCCGAGCGCCAACATAGCCGACAACGCTTGCACCAAATCCTCTATAATGTTGTAGTGTTGGGTGGCACGTGCAGATGTATTGTGCATTTTGCATCGAAGTGCCCCTTTTGGGGGTCAAATTACAAGGCCCTCAACTAGCCTTTCGATATGCAAATCGTTAGGCAGCGGTGGGTTTTGAACTGAGGATAGTTTTGCTGCAGGAGTGACAAGAACTCCATAAGATTTGGCTCTTGTGGCGAGTTCTACCATTTCAAATGTGAAAATGGTAGAAGATCCTTCACAAGCTGAAGGATGTTTTGAACCTGTTGATGCCTCGAAAATCGCTGCAACAACATAGGGGAAACCACCCGGTCCAGACCTTAGTACAGCTCCTTTTCCATTTGGAATAGTGGCTCCGACTAGGGATAAGGGGACCAGTTTCCCAGAAATAGATAAAATGGGATGGATGAGCGACTTATAGATTATGCTATTGATAAGCAAATAACTAAAACTATCGGCAAGAATATAATAACTATAATCTACCCCGGGGTTTTATCGATCTCTAAAGTGTAGCGTTTGATGATCTGAGCTTCTAGACAGGCATATAGATGACTCTGTCTCTAAACATAGATATTAAATTATTCAAGATTGTTGTGCATAAATAGTTACACAAAGCGATAACAGCGAAATTACTACACTTTATCATTTATATCATTGTTACATGCATGATTAAAGGAAAAGGCAAATCGCAAAACATCCAATAGTGGGCTGAGATAGAGATTTGTTGTTACAGCGCATACATGTATTCAACAATAGAAAGAATATATAACATAACAATTCATATAAAAGGAATGACTTCAGACGTAGATAAAAGTACCATATGAGCTGCGGAACATTCCCAAATATCAATCGCTATTAGCAGTTCTTCCTCCAACACAGAAATTGTCTTCAACAAAGGCAATAGTGCACAATTGCATTAAAAAATTTGATGTCAAATTCAGAACAACTGGTCCAATTTTATAAAAGAATAGTGACTGAAGCACAATAGTGCAAACTTCAGCCTATTAAGTCTGTTACAAAATTTTACGACCCTTTCAAAAACAATGAAAGGGTCTATAAATACTAATCTAATTTAAATATCTACTAAACAGAAATCCTACTAAGCTGGTATCAATAACTCTTGATCCTGTTTTGGTTGGCGATGTGGAAAGCGGGAGGGTGACTCATTAAGTCGGCTGCTTTCCTTTGAATCTGAGATGAATTATTGCAAGCATTGGCTCAACTTCCGGAGGTTTGTTGAGGCACGAACTGAGCTGTGCAGTGTAGGTGGCATCTTGGATATCGGGAATTATACACCCGATTGCGTCTGTAAGGCACTTTAGGGCAGATCTCTGTGTATGTGGCTTGATTAAAAAGAGCCAATATGCATCTGAGGTTAAGCTTTTAACTCCAGGGATTAATCTTCCTTTTTCCTCTAATTTAGGGTAGCATGTTTGCTCTAATGTATTTTTAGTTGTCATCTTTCCCGGTGTACATTGAGAAATCATATTGGCCAGGTAAAGAGTGTTATTGACTAGATCCACTAGAATGCTGGCGGTTGATTTACATCTTGAAGCCGCCCTTTATGCTTTCATCACTTGAGTGTGCCATTCTATGAAAAGTATATCTTTATGTGCTTCCATGATCCTGGGCAAATTTGCTGCTTTTCCCAAATCAGTATCTTGCCAATCAAGATATGCAGTAATGGCCTCGTCCGCTTGATCTAGTTCAGTCCTGGCCTTTTCTACCTGCTGATTTATTGCTGTAGTTAGCTCAAATAGTGGCTCGGCTTGAGCGATCTGTTGACATAAGAGTCTGACCTGAGCTATCAACGCATTATTTATCAATAATGCCTCTGATTTAAACTCTTTTACCTGCGACGCGCCCTTCATTTTTTCCAACTGCGATGATATTTGAGCAATTTGCTCATCTTTGGTCTTTATCATTTGCTCATTCGCCGCTCTCAAATTTTCCAATGCCTCCGACAATTCTTTTTGTTTCTGGATCGCACCCTGATCAATCCTTTGCCTTTCCGCTTGAAATTGCTGAGTCAACTAATTGTTCTCTTGCTGTTGCGCCAGTAACTGTTCTTCTGCTTGTGCTGCCTTTTGCTTTGTTTCAACCAGTTCTGCCTGTAACGCAAAGATTTCTTGTTCGTTATTCTTCAATAGAAGGCTCACCTCCAATTCTTTGTCAATTGTTGCCACCGAATAAGCGCCCGCATACTGTGATAGCTTTGTTAAGTCATCGGAGGGATCCAATTCCTCCTTCAATACTACATTACCCGTGACCGTTTGTTCTGGGAAGATAGAAGGTTGATCAATCCTTCGTCTCTTCCTTGATCGCTTTACAACTGCCCTGTGTCTTGGGCTGTAGAAAACATCCAATGGCGAAATATCTTCTATCTGTAGAATAACCTGGTCAGAGGGGCCTTTTGGAATAACTTCAACTTCCTTAGAACTTGGTGGGCCGCTGGTTCCACTTAGAACCTGAGGAGAGGTAACATCCTATGTATCATTTGTCTTAGAAGTGTCCCCATCTTTTGAACATTCCAATCCACTGATGATGGAATGAAATTTCTGCCATTCTTGTAATAATTTGGGGTCTATGGTAGTGTCTACATTGACATCGGTGGTTTGCTTCTGCTGCTCTTTCTCCTGCTCTTTCCTCTGCTGCTCCTCTTTTTCTTTCCTCTGTTTTTCTTCTTGTTCCCTCTTCTGCTTTTCCTCTAGTTCTTTCTTCTTTCTCTCTTCTTGTTCCATTTGTGTTCTCTGTTGTTTCTCGGCTTGTTCTTTCTTTAGCCTCTTGGCCTGTTCTTTTCTCTGTCTTTCTGCCTGTTGCTTCTTCTGCCTCTCTTCCTGTTCCTTGAACTGTTCCTGAACAGGTCCGCTTGATGATGTCGCTGGGGTTGTTGCCAGTAAATCCAGAGGCAGAGTTTGCAACCTCTGTTCTCTGAGTTTATTGAACTCAGTTAATCCCTCATCATTATATTGCATCCTAGCAAGTTCTTTAGCATGACCTATTGATTCGAAGGCAACGAACAGGTCATCAAACATATCTTCCTGATGCTCAAACCTTGTTAATTTGGCCTGTTCTAATGCAGTGTAAGAAGTCCTTTTTGGGTCGTATGGTCTGTTTGGGATCGTGGCCAGAGTTAAATACTGAAGCTTTGTGGCTTCCTTTTCTGCATGTTTAAGATCATGCAGAGTGTAAACACCACATCTGAAGGGAAAAGATGGCCATCCCTTCTTCTTTTCTCTTTTGAGAGTCTGTGTAGTACTCTCAGCCATGATTTGATATGCAACTTCCCTTGCTAGCAGCTTATCTGGAACATATAGAGGAAGAACATGTGGGTCGGCTTCACTGCCGAAAACTCTGATATAGGTGAAATTTTCTTCTCCAAACCAACTTGCTACTGCTGGTAAATCAAAGGAAGCTTGATAGGAAATTTTTGAAATGGGTTTATCAAAAATGGAATAGTAAATGGGCACCATAAAACCATTACAGATTTGATACAAGTGGTGTTTATAAGAAGACTTCCACAATTTTTGATGATATATATGAATGGGTGAAGGGTCCTGTGTAGTCCACCTCCACCCGAGAATAGGAAATTCGGAATTGAAACAAAGAGTGTCTAAGATATATGCACTATAGTAGAACGGGGGCATTTTCCTTTCTGAAACAACAGTCTGAGATCTAAAATCACGAACAGCTACTGCTAATTTATCCGAAAGAATAGTAGCCCAATCCATAGTCCAACTGTTTACTGCTGCGTCCATTAAAGGAACCATTTCAATGGTAAAATTGGCAGAATCATGCAATCCCCACAGCCTACACATCATAATTCCCGCATAACAATAAGGAGAAGCCAAAGAATCGACCGAGTACTTACCGGAGGATTCGTGCTTGTGCTTGTTGGGATTTTGCCTCCAATCCTTGATAGGTTCAGATTCAATCTCATTCTCGCTTGCAAACTTCTCCAGGAAGGCCTTGTTATATATTTTCTCTGGCTCGGGCAAATGATACATTTGCCTTAGTTCATCTGGCTTGAATGATCCGAAAATCCTCCCATCTCTGGTATTAAAAGTTCTGTCCAAGATGGGGATTGCTTCAATCGCCCATCGCACAACGTCTGTATAGGGAAGAATCTGTTCTCTGGCCGCTATCCTGTGAAGGAAAGAGTCGGCCAAATCTTTGAGAGTTGCATCAGACTTCTTGAGTAAGCCAACACTAGCTTCTGTCACTATCTTTTCTGGTTGCTCAGCTTCAATTAAGTTATAAGTGCCTTGCCAAGTAACTCTGGTGAGCCCCGTGCATGTAGTATCAGATATTAGGCCCTTCTTCTTGTTTGCGGCCGCTTGTCCTGTAATTGGTGTTGCGGAAGCACTTGCAATCTTCTTGGACTTCTTTCCCATCTTCTCAGGCCTAGCTTCTATGAATGAATTCTGCACAAAGAGGAAATTGGGCATAATACACAAATATAGCGATGAAAAACTCTTAACTGATACAGCACATATGAATAGATGCGTAACTGAAGGATTTAGCTTTTAAAATGGGCGCGGATACAATCTGTAAAAAGATTTTAGGACATGATCTTATTAATTAGCTGTTTTCAATCTGTCATTCCTTAAATCCCCATTATATTGTTATTTGGGTGAACGATTCACTTAAGCATGTAATGGACGTTTTGGTGGTTGAGCATAGATGAAAGATTGCGTGAGAGATCAAGCTTTTATTATAAATGAATTCTGCCATCCCATCACTTAACGGCTCTTCGTTGAAAACCTCGCTTTATCGGATCGCAATTGGGGGTGTGATTAGTGTGCTTTAATGGTGTGTATTGGATATCACCGATCGCCGAATGCGATATCGCATTGGCGAAAAGCTTTGAGCGCAATAAGACTTGGGTGAGATTGTCGCCGATACCCGATTCCCAATTGCGCATCGCATCGGGACAAGTCTTTGGGAACATCACAACTGTTGTAGCGTGTTGCCGATCGCCGAATTCGCCGAATGCGTATCGCGTCGGGACTATTGGCATGGGGCATTATAACATGTACATGGAATATCGCCGATCGCCGAATGCACCGAATGCGCATCGGCGGAAAACTTTGGGGTGCTTAATTATAAT
Organism: Pinus tabuliformis; assembly: GCA_031772625.1. Classification (NCBI taxonomy): domain Eukaryota; kingdom Viridiplantae; phylum Streptophyta; class Pinopsida; order Pinales; family Pinaceae; genus Pinus; species Pinus tabuliformis. Next base: position 23,867,752 of record CM062806.1, read on the forward strand.
TAATGCGTCATTGCGATATGCGATCTTGCGATCGCTTTATCACAATGACAAATCATTACATGATTTCTTTTTAAGGGTTTATCCAAAAAGTTTTCTAAAGTGCATTTATCCATTTATTGGACTTTTTTGGATTATAATAGCGTTGATACCAAATTAAATTCTAAAGGGACCCATTTCATATGTTAATATTTATAAGTAAAGATGATATGAAATGGGGGGTTGTTGTAGAGCACAACAATTGGCGATTCGCTGGAAGAACCAGTTATCTCTTTCAAAAAATAGAAACATTTAAGCTTTTTCAGAAAATAGAGTTTCAATCAATGGGGAAATTTCTAATATAACTAGATTTCAATATATTCTGAGAAAAATGAAACTATTTTGTTGACTTCCTCTTTTTTAAGAAAATAAAAACATTGTAAGCTTTGAAATAGGTCTTTATTGGTTTGTAATGATAAAATAGAATACTTTTCCAAATCAGCCTTTTATAGTAAACTCATCTGTCGTAGGTAGAGCCTCTGCTGCCAGCAAACATCTATATTTTCGACAGGGATACCTTTTAACCATGTGATTATCCATTGTCCCATCCAATTAAGAGTGTGATTTAACATAATGAATTCGAAATATTTTTTCATATTTTGTATTTCATTTCCTTTTTCTTCTTTTTCATTGATAAGATAAAAAGCCATTTTCCTGGTTTGGTGGCCAGCTGTTGACAATGCCACTCACTGATAGTAGTTTAACTGAACAAGCTAGCTCGTGATGAGACCCCTTGTCTTGTAATTTCAAGCCATTACCCTGTTTTGGTTTGCAGTATTGGTAATGTCAGATAAACTATTTCTCTATGAACGTGGTAAGCAAGCTTGTAATAAGACCTCTTATCTTAAATATCTTATATTTTAGAATTACACTCTGAAAAATCATAAACTTTAGTGAATGGGGTGAACAATCTTCTTCTTCAGAGTAATGGATGACAGAGTAAGAGTTGAAGATGCTGAGATTGGATTGATTCCTATCTTAGTATGGATAACCTTTAGAGACCAATTTAAAAAAAACAGAAAATGGTTTACAATATTTCTATGTTTTGAGAGGAGTTGACAAAATTTGAATTGTGGTTTCAGAATACAAAGATATCTAATTTCCTAGAAATTATCCTTTTTGGTTAAAAGTTCTATCATTTTAAAAGCAAATGTTCGTTCTCGTTCTATGGGGACAACTTTTAAAACACAACAAAAGGTCAATTGGAGATATCTCACAACCTTATTTCTTAAAATCCTACAAACTATAAAATCCTACTGAAATGAAAGGAGAAGGGGTTACCTCCTCAGTGAAAGAATTTCTTCAAGACAAGGCCATTAACAGGGAGAGAATCTCTCAAACCTGATAAATCTTGCAATATAAAGGTTGAATGGCCTATCTTCTCACAGATCTGAAATGGTCCAAGCCACAACTTCTGGAACTTGGAGTGTTTACCTTTGTCTTCATGGGCTTTGTCCCATTTCAGAACTAAATCACCGACTTGGAATTGTTTTGAACAGGATGAGACTGAATCAAAAGCTGCTTTGATTACTTGCTGATGTTTGGCATGGATAACCTTGGCTTTTTCTCTTTCCTCTTCTAATTTTAGGATCTGGTCATGTCTAAACTGAATAGAAGAGGAAGGAGTTTCCTCAATAAACTTCACTAGGGCTAAAGAAGGAAGAATAAGATTTGTGGGTAAGATTGCTTCTTTTCCATAGACAAGATTAAATGGAGAAGTTCCAATAGAAGCTTTCTGTGTTATCCTATCAGCCCATAATGCGAACACTAAGGATTTGTGCCAATTTCTCTGATTTTGTTCGATGGTTCGCTTAATGATTTTAATCAGATTCTTATTAGTAGATTCTGCTAAACCATTTCCTTGGGGATAATAATTAGCAGAATATTTTAACTTAAATCCTCTTTTAATAGCGAAATCAAACATAGCATTGCCTGAAAAGTAAGATGCATTATAAAAAACAAGAGCATTTGGGACACCAAACCTGGTAATAATGAATTGGTCAATGAATTCAATGATTGCTTCAGAATTTGCTGTCTTTAAAGGGATTACCTCAACTCACTTTGTAAAGTAATCGGTAGCAGTAAGGATATACTTATGCTGTTTGGAAGATGTTGGAGTAATCTCCCCAATGATATCCAATCCCCATTGCTCAAATGGTTGTTCAATGTTGATTGGTTGCAGGGGGAAAGCTGATTTACGTTGTCTTCCGCTGGCAGTTTGACAATTTAGACATTTCCTTATGTACTCGTGAGCATCTTTAAACAAAGTAGGCCAATAGTAACCAGCATGAATAATTTTGTGAGCTGTTGTGTCAGCTCTGAAATGTCCTCCTGCTGGTTTGTCATGTAATTCCTGCAAAACCTTTTTAGCTTCAGGTTTTTCAAGGCATCTTAACAAGATAGAATCATAATTCTGTCTAAAAAGCACGTCATCAATGATTGTAAAATTCTTTGCTTTTAATCAAATGGCCCTTTTGTTTTTGTAGGACAAATTCGAAGGTGCATAACCATTCTTTAGATAAAAGATTAAATCTACATATTGAGATCCAGAATCAGTAACACTTATATGATTAATTTCTTGAGTTTGATCTGTATCGCTTGATTCTGGAATGTTGGATGCTTCTGCCAATATCCTGCAAAAACCTTGGCCCCTGACAATCTTTGCTGGCTTAATTTCTAGGTCATACTCTTGAAGTGCTGTGACCTAATTTGCCCTTTTTTCACCCAGCTCTTTTTGGATTAATAGTTGCCTAACTGCCGGGAAAGGAACTATTATTTTTGTATGGGTTTTTAAAAGAAAGGGTCTATAATGTTTGACCACTTTAAATACAGCAAAGGATTCTTTTTCTACATCGGAGTAATTTAATTCGGCACCCTGAAGATTTGAACTGAAGAATGATATGGGTGCTTCTAAATTGTGAGCATTTGGCTGCGTGAGAACTGCAACATAAGACACATCGGACGCAATGGTATACAATGTGAAATGATTAGAAAAATTTGGAGTATTCAAGGCTGGGGCATTGATTATTGATTGCTTGATAACATCAAAAGCTTGCTTTTCTTCTGATCCCCACTTGAAGACTGAATTCTTCTTGATCATTGTCTGAAGTGGTAATACAATATGAGAAAAATATGGAACAAATCGTTTAACAAAATTAATCTGGCCTAAAAATGACTGCATCGAATTTTTATTGTGTGGGAAAGGGATTTCAGAAATTTCCTTGATCCGATCAGGATCAATATAAATGCCATCTTTGGATACAATAAAGCCTAAGAGTTTTCCTTGATCAAGAGCAAAGAAAGACTTCTTTGGGTTCAGAGAAATACCATATCTTTTGCATCGTTGAAAGATTTGATTTAAGTCATGCAAATGATTATATCTCTTTTTAGAATATACAGTAATATCGTCTATATAGACGACTACTGTTCGATTAATCAACCCTCTAAAGGCTATATCCATAGCTCTCTGGAATGTCGCTCCTGCATTTATGAGTCCAAAAGGCATTTTCTGATATGCATATGTTCCCCATTTTGTTCTGAATGTGGTTTTAGTTTGGTCATCAGGATGAACCAGAACTTGGTTATATCCTGAGAATCCATCAAGAAAGGACATCAATTCAGAGCCTGCTATTGATTGGAGGATTTGCTCCATAGTAGGTAATGGGAAGTTATCTTTCAAGCTCGCTTTGTTCAGGTTCCTGAAATCAATACAAATTCGAATGTCACCATTTTTCTTTCTGACTGGCACCATATTAGAGACCCAGTTTGAGTGTCGGATCGGAAAAATAATCTTGGCTTTCAAGAGCTTGTTAAGTTACGACTTTATCTGGCTCTCCAAATTTGGATGTATTTTTCTTAACTTTTGTTGAATCGGTTTCTGATCAGGAAGCATAGGAATGGTATGTTGGATAATAGATGTATCATATGTCTTCAAATCATCATACTTCCAAGAAAAGACTTGTTTATTTTTTCTTAACAGTTTAATAAATGCTTCCTTTTCTTCCAGGGAAAGTCCTAATCCTAAATTGATGTTTTGAGCATGGTCAGTACCTAGATTTATCAATTCAAACCTAAGGGTAGAACTTTGAAGCTTTGCATTAATTACAGGTTTAAACCTGTCTTTGATATCATAAAGGTCTTCGAGCTTTACCACTGGTTTAGGAATTGAATTTTCTTGAGGTGTTTCTTTCATCTGTAGATCATGGTCATTTTCCTCAATAACTTGATTGTCATAGGACTTTTCGGAAGTTAGAAACTGTAGGATATCTTCGTCATGGTTAAATACTCTCCAATTAGTGACATTGTCGGGAATTGAAGGCCTAAAAAGTAATTCTATGGAAAATCTATCAAGGCTATAGTCTTCAGAAGGTAAAAGTTTAGAAGCTACATTGGCTAGTAGGTCCGCTGCCGAGTTTTGTGACCTAGGAATGGAAGAAATGTTAAATGCTGAAAAGTGTGAGGTAAGATCATGTACTAGCGATTGATAATGCTTGAGGTGACTTGAAAGACAATGAATTGCATTCCTCACCTGTTTAACAATGATTTCCGAATCGCCGAATACTTTTAGATATTGCACTTTAAGGCTGATTGCTTTATATAATCCCTGGACTAAAGCTTCATATTCGGCTGTGTTGTTAGTGCATTCAAATTCTAACCTACAAGACAGCATTGTCTTTTCTCCTTGTGGACTAACCAAAATGCAACCTGCTCTTGAGCCCTCGCTGGACTTAGAGCCATCAAAATATAAAGACCAAAATAAAGGAGTATTAACAAAAATATTTACATTTTCCTCAGCATCATTAAAACATCTAGACTTATCAGTTTGTGAAAAAATTTCAATCTGAGATGTAAAATGATTGACTGAAAAAGGAGATGGTTGGGCAACAAAGTTGCCAAAGAATGACTCTGATGAATAGTTCCCCAAAATGTTGTTGTTGAACGCTACAGGTTGGTTTTCTTGCTAAAATTCAGTAACTGTGTGGGTCATATGCTTCTCTCGATTGATCCTTATTTGATTTGGCTTTCCCTTGTAGGGAAGCCACATATGTGACCAATCTGTGGAAATATACCCATGCAGTTTTTCGGACCAATCTCTGCTCAAAATTAAACCGTAGAATTTAGGTATGTCAGCAATTAAGATATCAATCCTCTGTACAACCCTGGGATCGACAGACAACCTGATGGTTACAGAATTAATTTCTCCCACAACCTGCACTTTGGTCCTGTCCAACTGTACAATATGAATAGCAGACATCTGGGGTTCAATGTTCAGTTTAGAGCAAACTGAAGCTAGCATTATATTAGATGATGCCCCTGAATCAATTAAACAGTTGTGCAGGTTTCTGTTATAAATTTCATAGGTCAGCAGGAAGGGTGGAGTATGAGAATTCGATCTATCTCCAATTAGAACTGAATCGGTAGCTTCAACCATACCTGAAGGAGGTTGGCCTGAATCATTGGCAGCTCTTGCACTGGGAAGGGGAGAAGAGGGAACAACATTCAATTCTTTAAGAAGTAATTTTTGTTGATGCTTTAATTTACTAAGCTCAAACATATTTATGTTTGCCTTAGTTTTCTTCATGTCATCAACAATGTTATATTCCATTGAATCGGATACCATTAATGTCTTGGATGTTGAAGGAGAATTAGAAGTTGAAGGCTGGTTTTGAGGAACTACTACAGGCGACTTCTTTGGGGGAACTTTTTCCTTTGTTGTGGTAGCACCTGCGCTCCTTTTCTTTGAAGTTGCCTGGGCAGGTTCAGAAGTACTTTTACTTCTTGTAGTAACCAGAAAGGCTTCTTCTTCATTCTCGGTATCAGAGTTTGGGAGTATAAAATCCCACATTCCGTGGCATTCAGCTACTTCTTCTTCATCATCGGTTTGTGAGGTTGTTTCCTCTTCCTCTTCTTCTTGCTCTGAATCTGCGTTAGATATAACATTGGGTGGCTTTGTTTCAGTTTTCTTGAAAGTCCTAAATGGTCTTTTGTTTGAGGTTTCGGCCACCTGCTTCTTTATTTCAACCATTTCGTTAGATAATGTTTTAAGGACTTTTTGTAAACCTTCCATGTCGTACGGGTCCTTTGGGGTTTTCTTCTTGGAATCCTCTTTAAATGAGAATTTTTTAGCTTTTCTATCTTCCAAAGCAGCTTTCTTCTCTAGAGCGTTGATGCACTTTTCAACAACAAGTGCTTCTCTCATGTTTTCAGCTAAGGTAGGTTTCCCAGCCCTGTCCACAAAAATAGCTATGTTGGCAGGTAGGGCGGTAATATACCATTCGCTTCGAATTTGTTCACTTGGTTTAGAAGCTGTAGGGATTTTATTCAGGAGTTTATTAAATCTGGCATTAAACTCCTTTATTGGTTCCCTATGCTCTATTCTCAGATTGGAGAGGTCGTTTATTAAAGTAGCTAAGGACCTATCATCTCCATATTTGGTAAGAAACTGCTCTTGGCATGTGTTCCAACTGGTAATTGAACCAGAGGGTAAGGAAAAATACCAGGATCCTGCTGATCCTTGTAAGGTGTAGGAAGAGTCTCACAACAACATCTTGTTCTGTCACTCCTTTTAAGTTAACTGCTAACATAAAATTATTAATGTGTTCTTCATCTTGGGTCCTGTCATCTGGGTTAAATTTAGGCAGCCATTTTTCAGGAGCATCGGGTAGATCATGCAATGGTGCAGGCATGTTGACTGCACCTGGCCTAGTCCATGGGTCTGCCATTATAATAGCGACAGTGGTTGACACTATTGTTGGGATTCCAGATGTATGGGAAGGGATTAATGATGAGGAGTGAACAGGTTGGGATGTTGAGGCTTCTAATCCCTGGTGCACGACAATATGTAATGGAGGAGTGGATGGTTGACTCCGCAGCGGGGAAGATGCAATGGAGGACGTGGATGAAAGCTCTTCACTATCATATCCTTCAGTAATTTTCTTCTCCTTTTTCCTTTTGGGTAAAGGGAACTCAGTGGGTTCAATACCGAGTTTTTCGCTCTGAAGTCTGGTGAGAGGATGAGTCAGATGGAACTACGAAGTCGCACTGCTTTGTGATGCCTCAGATTTCTATGGCGAAATCGAGAAGATCTGAAGTTTATGGATTAGAGACTGGACTTCAGGTGATTCAAGACTTAATTGATCTGGGGTATGATGGGTTTGAGCAGTGGTAGTTGATTCCCCTTCTCCTTGTTTAGATACCGGCGAACCAGTGTGCAAATGGGGAGGTCGAGGGGATTCGGAGGGAGAATTACTCTTAGAATGGCTTATAGGTTTGGACTTATGTGCTATTCACAGTTGAAGGCCCTCCTTCTAGCACCGATTATGTTGATGCCTCGAAAATCGCTGCAACAACATAGGGGAAACCACCCGGTCCGGACCTTGGTACAGCTCCGTTTCCGTTTGGAATAGTGGCTCCGACTGGGGATAATGGGACCAGTTTCCCAGAAATAGATAAAATGGGATGGATGAGCGACTTATAGATTATGCTAGTGATAAGAAAATAACTAAAACTATCGGCAAGAATATAATAACTATAATCTACCCCGGGGTTTTATCGATCTCTAAAGTGTAGCGTTTGATGATCTGAGCTTATAGACAGGCATATAGATGACTCTGTCTCTAAACATAGATATTAAATTATTCAAGATTGCTGTGCATAAATAGTTACACAAAGCGATAACAACGAAATTACTACACTTTATCATTTATATCATTGTTACATGCATGATTAAAGGAAAAGGTAAATTGCAAAACATCCAATAGTGGGCTGAGATAGAGATTTGCTGTTACAGCGCATACATGTATTCAACAATAGCAAGAATATATAACATAACAATTCATATAAAAGGAATGACTTCAGACGTAGATAAAAGTACCATATGAGCTGCAGAACATTCCCAAATATCAATCGCTATTAGGAGTTTTTCCTCCAACACAGAAATTGTCTTCAACAAAGGCAATAGTGCACAATTGCATTAAAAAATTTGATGTCAAATTCAGAACAACTGGTCCAATTTTATAAAAGAATAGTGACTGAAGCACAATAGTGCAAACTTCAGCCTATTAAGTCTGTTACAAAATTTTACGACCCTTTCCAAAACAATGAAAGGGTCTATAAATACTAATCTAATTTAAATATCTACTAAACAGAAATCCTACTAAGCTGGTATCAATAACTCTTGATCCTGTTTTGGTTGGCGATCTGGCAAGCGGGAGGGTGACTCATTAAGTCGGCTGCTTTCCTTTGAATCTGAGCTGATTTATTGCAAGCATTGGCTCAACTTCCGGAGGTTTGTTGAGGCATGAACTGAGCTGTGCAGCGTAGGTGGCATCTTGGATATCGGTAATTATACACCCGATTGTGTCTGTAAGGCACTTTAGGGCAGATCTCTGTGTATGTGGCTTGATTAAAAAGAGCCAATATGCATCTGAGGTTAAGCTTTTAACTCCAGGGATTAATCTTCCTTTTTCCTCTAATTCAGGGTAGCATGTTTGCTCTAATGTATTTGTAGTTGTCATCTTTCCCGGTGTACATTGAGAAATCATATTGGCCAGGTAAAGAGTGTTATTGACTAGATCCACTAGATTGCTGGCGGTTGATTTACATCTTGAAGCCGCCCTTTCTGCTTTCATCACTTGAAAGTGCCATTCTGTGAAAAGTATATCTTTATGTGCTTCCATGATCCTGGGCAAATTTGCTGCTTTTCCCAAATCAGTATCTTGCCAATCAAGATATGCAGTAATGGCCTCGTCCGCTTGATCTAGTTCAGTCCTAGCCTTTTCTACCTGCTGATTTATTGTTGTAGTTAGCTCACACAGTGGCTCGGCTTGAGCGATCTGTTGACATAAGAGTCTGACCTGAGCTATCAACGCATTGTTTATCAATAATGCCTCTGATTTAAACTCTTTTACCTGCGACGCACCCTTCATTTTTTCCAACTGCGATGATATTTGAGCAATTTGCTCATCTTTGGTCTTTATCATTTGCTCATTCGCCGCTCTCAAATTTTCCAATGCCTCCGACAATTCTTTTTGTTTCTGGATCGCACCCTGATCAATCCTCTGCCTTTCCGCTTGCAATTGCTGAGTCAACTGATTGTTCTCTTGCTGTTGCGCCAGCAACTGTTCTTCTGCTTGTGTTGCCTTTTGCTTTGTTTCAACCAGTTCTGCCTATAACGCAAAGATTTCTTGGTCCTTATTCTTCAATAGAAGGCTCACCTCCGATTCTTTGTCAATTGTTGCCGCAGAATAAGCGCCCGCATACTGTGATAGCTTTGTTAAGTCATCGGAGGGATCCAATTCCTCCTTCCATACTACATTACCCGTGACCGTTTGTTCTGGGAAGATAGAAGGTTGATCAATCCTTCGTCTCTTCCTTGATCGCTTTACAACAGCCTTGTGTCTTGGGCTGTAGAAAACATCCAATGGCGGAATATCTTCTATCTGTAGAATAATCTGGTAAGAGGGGTCTTTTGGAATAACTTCAACTTCCTTAGAACTTGGTGGGCCGCTGGTTCCACTTAGAACCTGAGGAGAGGTAACATCCTGTGTATCATTTGTCTTAGAAGTGTCCCCATCTTTTGAACATTCCAATCCACTGATGATGGAATGAAATTGCTGCCATTCTTGTAATAATTTGGGGTCTATGGTAGTGTCTACAATGACATCGATGGTTTGCTTCTGCTGCTCTTTCCTCTGCTGCTCCTCTTTTTCTTTCCTCTGTTTTTCTTCTTGTTCCCTCTTCTGCTTTTCCTCTAGTTCTTTCTTCTTTCTCTCTTCTTGTTCCATTTGTGTTCTCTGTTGTTTCTCGGCTTGTTCTTTCTTTAGCCTCTTGGCCTGTTCTTTTCTCTGTCTTTCTGCCTGTTGCTTCTTCTGCCTCTCCTCCTGTTCCTTGAACTGTTCCTGAACAGGTCCGCTTGATGATGTCGCTGGGGTTGTTGCCAGTAAATCCAGAGGCAGAGTTTGCAACCTTTGTTCTCTGAGTTTATTGAACTCAGTTAATCCCTCATCATTATATCGCATCCTAGCAACTTCTTTAGCATGACCTATTGATTCGGAGGCAACGAACAGGTCATCAAACATATCTTCCTGATGCTCAAACCTTGTTAATTTGGCCTGTTCTAATGCAGTGTAAGCAGTCCTTTTTGGGTCGTATGGTCTGTTTGGGATCGTGGCCAGAGTTAAAGACTGAAGCTTTGTGGCTTCCTTTTCTGCATGTTTAAGATCATGCAGAGTGTAAACACCACATCTGAAGGGAAAAGATGGCCATCCCTTCTTCTTTTCTCTTTTGAGAGTCTGTGTAGTACTCTCAGCCATGATTTGATATGCAACTTCCCTTGCTAGCAGCTTATCTGGAACATATAGAGGAAGAACATGTGGGTCGGCTTCACTACCGAAAACTCTGATATAGGTGAAATTTTATTCTCCAAACCAACTTTCTACTGCTGGTAAATCAAAGGAAGCTTGATAGGAAATTTTTGAAATGGGTTTATCAAAAATGGAATAGTAAATGGGCACCATAAAACCATTACAGATTTGATACAAGTGGTGTTTATAAGAAGACTTCCACAATTTTTGATGATATATATGAATGGGTGAAGGGTCCTGTGTAGTCCACCTCCACCCGAGAACAGGAAATTCGGAATTGAAACAAAGAGTGTCTAAGATATATGCACTATAGTAGAACGGGGGCATTTTCCTTTCTGAAACAACAGTCTGAGATCTAAAATCACGAACAGCTACTGCTAATTTATCCGAAAGAATAGTAGCCCAATCCATAATCCAACTTTTTACTGCTGCCTGCATTAAAGGAACCATTTCAATGGTAAAATTGGCAGAATCATGCAATCCCCACAGCCTACACATCATAATTCCCACATAACAATAAGGAGAAGCCAAAGAATCGACCGAGTACTTACCGGAGGATTCGTGCTTGTGCTTGTTGGGATTTTGCCTCCAATCCTTGATAGGTTCAGATTTGATCTCATTCTCGCTTGCAAACTTCTCCAGGAAGGCCTTGTTATATATTTTCTCTGGCTCGGGCAAATGATACATTTGCCTTAGGTCATCTTGCTTGAATGATCCGAAAATCCTCCCATCTCTGGTATTAAAAGTTTTGTCCAAGATGGGGATTTCTTCAATCGCCCATCACACAACGTCTGTATAGGGAAGAATCTGTTCTCTGGCTGCTATCCTGTGAAGGAAAGAGTCGGCCAAATCTTTGAGAGTTGCATCAGACTTCTTGAGTAAGCCAACACTAGCTTCTGTCACTATCTTTTCTGGTTGCTCAGCTTCAATTAAGTTATAAGTGCCTTGCCAAGTAACTCTGGTGAGCCCCGTGCATGTAGTATCGGATATTAGGCCCTTCTTCTTGTTTGTGGCCACTTTTCCTGCAATTGGTGTTGCGGAAGCACTTGCAGTCTTCTTGGACTTCTTTCCCATATTCTCAGGCCTAGCTTCTATGAATGAATTCTGCACAAAGAGGCAATTGGGCTTAATACACAAAGATAGCGATGAAAAACTCTTAACTGATACAGCACATATGAATAGATGCGTAACTGAAGGATTTAGCTTTTAAAATGGGCGCGGATACAATCTGTAAAAAGATTTTAGGACATGATCTTATTAATTAGCCGTTTTCAATCTGTCATTCCTTAAATGCCCATTATATCGTTATTTGGGTGAACGATTCACTTAAGCATGTAATGGACGTTTTGGCGGTTGAGCATAGATGAAAGATTGCGTGAGAGATCAAGCTTTTATTATAAATGAATTCTGCCATCCCATCACTTAACGGCTCTTCATTGAAAACCGTGCTTTATCAGATCGCAATCGGGGGTGTGATTAGTGTGCTTTAATGGTGTGTATTGGATATCACCGATCGCCGAATGCGATATCGCATCGGTGAAAAGCTTTGAGCACAATAAGACTTGGGTGAGATTGTCGCCGATACCCGATTCCCGATTGCACATCGCATCGGGACAAGTCTTTGGGAACATCACAACTGTTGTAGCGTGTCGCCGATCGCCGAATTCGCCGAATGCGTATCGCGTCGGGACTATTGGCATGGGGCATTATAACATGTACATGGAATATCGCCGATTGCCGAATGCGCCGAATGCGCATCGGCGGAAAACTTTGGGGTGCTTAATTATAATTCATGTGTCATTACGATATGCGATCTTGCGATCACTTTATCACAATGACAAATCATTGCATGATTTCTTTTTAAGGGTTTATCCAAAAAGTTTTCTAAGTGCATTTATCCATTTATTGGACTTTTTTGGATTATAATAGCGTTGATACCAAATTAAATTCTAAAGGGACCCATTTCATATGTTAATATTTATAAGTAAAGATGATATGAAATGGAGGGTTGTTGTAGAGCACAACAGAACCATCGTTGGCCCCTGGTGTGGGTTGTTGTTGGTTTTCAATTAGATTTTGCTGCTACCGAGTGGGAAAAGGATTCCTAAGGGCAAAGGGGGTCTTACCAGTATCCCTTTTGGCAAGGTAATCTATGCATTCTTGAAGATACGGACAATGCTAGGTTATGTGGTCTTCAACACAAAGTTTGCAAGGAAATATGGCAAGTGTATCCTTTTCATCAGTAGTAGGCACAACGGCCTTCTGTTTTGGGTCAGGCTACTTTGGTGACTGCTCTTCAAAAGGAGCAGTCTTTTTCTTATTCTTCTTGTTCTTGCCACTGGATTTTTGTGTAGAGTGCATAGAGTTTATCAAAGTGGCAGGAAGAGCAGTTGTATTGGTAGAGGGGTCCACTGACAACTTGGCAATGGAACCACTGAGTTTTTTTACAGCAGCCCCAGAGGTTGTGCTATCAATCCTGTCGGTGTGCACTCCGGGGTGTTGAGTGGCAGAAGCATTTGGGTTCCCAGGAGCATTGGGGATTATGTCGTAAAGAGTTACACACTGTGAATATATCAAATCTAAGTGTTGGGCACGACGTATGGATTTGTCTTTTGTGACTGCACCACCTAGAGCGACATCTCTAGCGATTTGTGGGAGTAAGGACTTGCAGAACCAGTCCATTAAGAGAAAGTCTAGGATGGGGGCTTTTACTAACCTCCGCCTACGTCTCAATTCATGAATATGATTGGAGATGTGGGTGGTGGTATCTTGATGAAATGAAGTGAGGAGCTCTGTCCCAGTCTTATAGAGGATTGGTAATTGGAAGTGCTTTAGGAATTCCAAAGGTGTTTGCTGACGCACGTGGTAACTCAATATACCATTTTGTTGCATTGCCAGTGAGGGTGTGGGGAAAAAGACATAACCAAACACTATCATCCACCATAGAGTTTGAAACACACCAGAGATGGTAGGTGGTGATGTGGGTTCCCGGATCCTCCCCTTCTTTTCCATCAAACTTTGGAATGTCCATTGGTATTTTATGCGGGATTGGCGGCCATTGTAAGTTGTGGTAGATGGGGTCGTTTGTTAGTTTGTATAAGTCAGGTATATCCAATGTTTGTAAGAAAGGCATAGAGTTAGGTGACCTCGACTCAGACCATGGGGATGACGGATGACTTGAGGAACTTTGCGCTCCTCCCATCTTTTGGTTCCCCATAGTGTACATGGGTTGCGTCGTGTAGCAGTTGCTTTTCAGTATGGTGTTGTAGAGTGGATTTCCATGGGGATTTTTATACTGGGGTATGAAATTGCCCCCAGTATAAGCGGTGCCCCCTTGACTTGTTTGAGTATGTGAGTAGGGTGCCCCCATGGACTAGTTGGGAACCCCTTCTGGATTTCCGCCCAACACGGAACTAACCATTTGGCCTAGATTGACAGAGGGGACACTTATGTCAATTAGTGATTGACCATGAATGCTTGAGAATGGAGGGGGAACTGTTACATTCCCTACCGGCATGTGCATATTGGGAACCCCCTAGGTATTTGAGTCTGGGGGTTTGAATTGTACATTGGCGGCCCACCATATTGTTGGTAAAGAACTGCACCCATATTGCCGCATTGAGTGTTGTATGGAGCATTGTATGTGGCACTTATCGAAGGTATGCATTGTGGCACCATAGGAGTGGATCCTGGCATCTGTTGGGTTTCACTTATAGAGGGTGCTCTGTGAGTTTTCATACCTGGGACAAATGGGATAGCGAGATTCCACATTACCGGTGTTGTGATGACTATCGACTAGGGAAGTGGTAGAGGACCAACAATGTCTCTAAAATTCCACAACCCGTGAGTCGTCAACTGTTATGAATATAATTCATAACAATTAAATAAAATAAATATTAATATTAATATTAAATAATTAAATATTATTTATGTTAAATAGTCATTAAATTAAGTGAAAAGGAATGTCTAAAAGACATGCGCTTTCATGAAAGGTCACCTGCTGAGGTATAAAAGCAAGGTCCTCATTGTACATTCAAATCATCTTATACATTTTTATGTAATAATAAATTATTATTTTTAAATACCTTCTATGTATTTTAACATTCAAGTTTTTAAGTTATCATTCCTTCGTGCTTCAGCAACAGTTTTTATGCTATAGTGGTATCAGAGCGATGGCACACGATATAATCATGTGGCCTTTTGAACATAGTTTGCCGCACAATGTGCCATTACGTTCACATCTTGAATCCATGGAGAATTATAATAAAATTCAAGAAGCATTTTAGCATTTATAAAAATCATTTGCATAAATTAAAGCATGTCAAAAGGAAATCAATAAGAGGGAAGTTGACAGCAACAGCGGAGAAATGAAACAAGATCAAGATGAGGACTATCTTGAGAAACAAGGAGATGTACAATATCATAACAATGAAGAAGAAGTCGTCAATGAAAAACTACCATTTGTGACTCCGGAGAAAGAGCAGGTTGTTGTAGATATTGACAATGAAAGGATATTAGATTTATCCTTGTTGAAAAAAGATGTTGATAAAAATCTATCGTTGGTGGCTCTTGAGAAAAAACAAGTTTTTGGAGATATAGAATCTATACAAGAGGATATAGTGCAAGTGCTCAGTAGAGAAGAGAGGAATTTGAATTGAGACCAAGAAATGGAGTTCTCATCTAGGAAGAGAAAGGTAGAGGAGAACAGCCCCGAGGATTTGAAAGCGGAACAAGCATGAAAGTTTCTAGAGATGACGGAAGAGTATTGCAGAGGTAATATTTGCAAGAAAAGCGAGTTTTATTTCAACCAAGTAATATTAAAAAACCAGGAAGACGTGATTGAAATGCTTCGAAACTGTAAAATTTTTCATCCTCTAGCTAAAGAAATGCTTATTGTAAACAACTGCATTGAGGCTATTTATATGAGGGTACTGATGGGCCTTTTTGAAACCAAAATATCAGCTAAATGAAGAGATTTTTGAGGAAAGTTGTGAGGACTGGTGGATAAATGATCTGTTGATGATTTCGTTTGATTATTTTGGACAAATAATCGTCTGTATTCGCAAGTGGGGTATGCTGGAGAAATTCATTGGTTGAGCACTATTGTTTTATATAGATTGTTGAATCGTTGACATTTTGACGGCCGGTGATTACAGTAGCAATTTTCATGATAAGTCTCTGGATTGCGAAGAAATTCAAGTGTTTTCAAGATCCAAAAGGAGAGGCATTATTGAGTCCATCGTAAGGCTTCTTACCCAGACAATGATGTTCTTCCTGTAAGCTTCTTATTTGTGATCCTTCATTGTGCTCTTGCTTGGACCGCCAGCTCGAAGTGTCAGGCTCAGCTAGAGGAGCTACACATCTGGAACAAGCTACAATCACAAATTTCCTGCTTCCATTAAAGACAGACGAAGAACAACTTTTTGCATCCAGGTCCGAAATAGACAGTATGCAACAGATTGTTTCTCATTATATAGCTAATTCATAGCAATCGAATATCAGCACGGGCAAGGACAATTTAGAATATTATTTCTTCAAAGATGGGATCAAAGGTAACCTTTGAAACATAAATCCTTGTGTTTCTATTGTTGCAAAGATTTGGGATGAATACCTTGACGAAACCACCTTTGATCCAACTCTTTCTCCATTCACATTTCTAAACCTTATTCAGACAGTACCATCATTAGCTCGCCTTTGGCATGATTGGCTCTACAAAGTAATTCATATATATCTCAAGACACATCCATAGATGTCGGACCAATAATGACAAAATATATGTAGAACGCTCAACTGCCAAAAGCTATTGAAGCAAATCTGCATTCATGCTGTTCAGAACAATCTGCTACCTCTTCGTATGATAGTCCAGGCATTTTTCATGCATCAATTGCATGCACATTCTACTTTCAACAGCTTCCAAGGTAATGATATCAACAAAGTAGACAGGAATTTACCTACAGTAGTGCCAAAGATTCCTCCCAAAGGCATCGACAATACTAATTTCTATGAAAATGAAAACGGTAGCTTGTCCGTTGGGTACACTATGAAGCGTAATGAAGATTTCCATCAGGAAAACCATTTGAATGCTGATTTTCACGAAACAAGCAGCAAACTAAGAAACTTAGAAGAGGAAATAGCTCAGATGAGAATCAACCTACAGGCTTCATTGAGAAAGAATAATTTTTATGATATGGACGACATTGGATTGTCTCAAAGACACAAACAGAAGAAATATGTTGTAGTAGATGAAACTAAAGAAATACCTCCCCAACTGTTTTCATTCCCTGTTGCACCTCCACCATCATTTCTTTTCGGCCGCCTTCTATCGTGCACCAGTAATCGCCGCCATAGCACTACAGGAGCCACGATCAACGAACAAACCATTTGGGTGCGTTATTTGATAAAAGCACAATCATATAAGGGTTACGCGTTCGTAATGGTCCAAAGCATATTCATATGGTTGTATGACGTTAAGCGTTGGTCACACTGTTTGAAAACGACCGGTCAGTAAATACAGGGGTTTGATAAAATATTTAGGTTAATATATATTTAAAAAAAAATCATTATTAATTAAAAATAAATAAATAAATAAATTCCAAGGTAATATTATTGATGAGATACATGATGAAATGATGCCTAGATCATATGCAAAGAAGACAACCACTGCAAAGACAATTGCCAACAATATAGCTTTAAGGACAAAGCTTCCGAAGGAAGAGGCTATGTTATGAATATAATTCATAACAATAAAATAAAATAAAAATTAATATTAAACAATTAAATATTATTTAGGCTAAATTGTCATTAAATTAAGTGAAAAGGCATGTCTAAAAGACATGCCCTTTCGATCCTTTCTCTTTATGAAAAGTGGAAACAACTACGGGGTGGCTCTTCAAAGGTATTAGGGCGTTATTGTTGAGCTAGGGTTACAGGCTTGCAGACTTTGTTCTCCATGGAAGGACGTAAAGGAGGGAGGTCCACTCCCTCCTACAAGTAGGCAGTGGCTAACAGAGGTAAAAAAACTAGTAGAAGAGGATAGGGGTCCTTCAGATGGAAGGAAAATAAACAGGGAAGAGGAGCAGGATGGCTCTAATTCTAGGGAGAATAACAACACTAAAGAAAGTGAGGAAGAGGACAAGGAACAAGGAACAAAACACAAAACAAAAAAGGGACCATGCAAACCCAAAATTGTAATCTCTCCCATAGTAGTTTTGAATGATCCAGCTCTGTAGGTGCATAGGGACCACATGCAAACCTATGCAATCATTTGTAAATTCATGGGCTTATGGCCCACTGAAAAAGCTTTACAAACTTGGATAAAATACCACTGGAAACCAAAAGGAAGCATATAACTACATCTTGGGTCAAAGGGATTCGTTACCATAGTCTTTGCAAATATTGAAGATAAGGAGAGAGTGTTTGAAGGAGGGCCCTACTTTTACATAGCTGCAGGCTTGTATATGCAACCATGGGTTATGAATTTTGTACAAGAACGTGAAACTTTTACCTCTGTCCTGGTTTGGGTTAGACTCTACTCTCTACCTCTAGATTATTGGCAACTGGAATCCTTATCTTCCATAGGAAATAAGTTAGGACGTTTTTTCAAAGCTTCTGAGGCCACTAGAAGGGGAAAATACACATTCTTTGCAGGAATATGTGTGGAGATGGATCTTTTTGGAGCTCTATCGAATGAGGTAATATTGGAAGTGTATGATAAAGAATGGGTGCAAACAGTGGATTATGAACACACTCCATTCAGATGTCGCAAATGCCATGAGCATGGGCACCTATTTAGAGATTGCCCTCTCAGTAAAATAGAAAACAAGAGTAAAACTAGCACCGTGAAATATATGGAAAGCTTTCACAAAGTGGTATATAAAGGAAAAGGAAGCAAAAGGGGATCGAAGCCACTTCAAACAGAATGGAAACAGGCCAGTCAAAACAGGTTTCAAGCACTAGAAGAGGAAGAGGTGACAACAAAAGTAGATTAGGCCAAGGGAGGTAGTCCAGTGGAGGAGGAGAATGGAGAAGATGATGAGAAAACACAAAACATCAATAAACAGAGAGAAGTTATGATGAGTGACGCAGAACTAGAAATGGACTAGTAAATGACCCAAAGTAAGAAGGAGATGGAAGACCATGAACTACAAGAGATTCTTGAGAAAGAGAATCTAGATCTAGAAGGATTCCTGAATCAAGGAACCAGGGAGGGAGTGGACTCGTTACCTCCAGAGGAGTTCAACAGAGTTCAACAGTTGTACATATGGAAAACTCAAACCATAGGGTTGGAAAAGCAAGGGAATAAGGAAAGGCAGGGCAACGAAGGGGTGAAAGCAATGAAAACCACACCAGGATTAGCACCCAGAAACCCAGGAAAGAAAAGAGGCAGGAAAAAGCAGAACGAGCTTCTGATGGAATGTGGAAAGCTAATGATAGACTCAGGTAAGATGAAAGACCTATCCAGTTACTCCTTTACAAATATTTAATAATGAAGTTTACTTCTTGGAATATTAGGGGTCTAGGCAGTAAAAGAAAACAAAGATTACTTAGTAATAGGATGAAACAAGTAGCTCCGGATGTGATCTTCATCTAGGAAACTAAATGTTCCATTCAAAAAATAAAAGAGATTCACAGCAAATGGCTCAATAGGTTTGAGTTTCTAGAAGTCAAAGCAAAGAATACAGCAGGAGGCATTCTCATGCTTTGGAACCCCCAAAAAATAGACATTATAGATGTAGAGGAATCTAGGGATTATCTCTCAGTGGTCATTCAACCTACATGGTCACGAATGTGTATGGCCCCCAAAGAATGGATGGCAAACTCAAGCTTCTAGAGTCCCTGGAGGATCTTAGGGAAAGACATGCAAGAATTCCTTGGATCTTGGGGGGTGATTTCAATATGATCAAATCGCTGTCGAAGAAAAAAGGGGGTACCATAATTCTAAATAAAAACTCTTGGGCATTTCAAACCTTCATAGATAATATGAAGCTAGTGGATATTGTTATGAGTAATGGTACCTTTACTTGGAACAATAAAAGAGGAGGAGAGTCTTAGGTTGCCTCCAAATTAGACAGATTCATAATTTCAGAGGATCTTATGCTCAAGGACAAGGGCATAGTTTCAAGAGTTCTCCCCTATGGAGGCTCTGATCACTGGCCGATGCAACTGGAAATTCAAGGCATTGGTACCCCCAGGAATAGACCTTTCAGATTTGAAAACATCTGGCTCTCCCACCCAGATTTTATCAACAACATAGCCAACTAGTGGGCAGAATATTTGAACTTAGAGGGCACAAGAATGTTCCTTCTGCAAAAAAGACTAAAACACATCAAACTCAGGCTCAAGGAGTGGAACAAGAAGGAATATGGCAATATTTTTGAAGCAAAAATATCTATTGAGGGAAAAATGAAGGAACTCAACCAAACACTTATCATTGAGGGTTTTGATAAAGATAGAAGTGATCAAGCAACAAAATGTCAT
Source organism: Pinus tabuliformis (assembly GCA_031772625.1). NCBI lineage: Eukaryota > Viridiplantae > Streptophyta > Pinopsida > Pinales > Pinaceae > Pinus > Pinus tabuliformis. The sequence goes on from CM062806.1 coordinate 23,887,629, forward strand.
CAAGAATGGGAGCACTTATGCAAACAAGAGGACATTTTTTGGAGACAAAAATCTAGAGTGCAATGGCTAAAAGAAGGAGAACGTAACACTAGATTTTTCCACAGATCCACTATGGTGAATAGATCTCACAACAAGATTTCCTCGATCAAGGATGAGAGAGGTAACCTCCTTAATTCTCATGAAGAAATAGAAGCAGTGATGGTTCAACACTTTCGTGGTATTGTTTAGATAGAGATCAATACATCAGGGTTATATCAAGACATATACCTAAGCTGGTTTCCAGAGAGGAAAATTTCAACCTTAATAGACCAATGTCGGAAGAGGAGGTTAGTGAGGTCCTAAAAGAAATGCAAAATGGTAAGGCACCAGGCCCGGATGGATTCAATGTAGATTTCTTTAAAGCTTGCTGGAATATAGTCAAACAGGACATTCTGAATGTAGTGGAAGACTCCAGGAGGGACAAAACCATATTGAAGGTGCTTAATACCACTTTTATCTCCCTAATCCCTAAACAGGATTTGGCTCAGACTCCTGATAGGTTTAGACCCATTGCCTTGTGCAATGTGGTCTACAAGATAATATCCAAAATAGTGGCCAACAGACTCAAACCTCTTCTTCCTACCCTGGTGTCGGTTGAACAATCTGGATATGTGGAAGGTAGGCAAATCCTCAACAACATCATTCAAGCTCATGAGGTGGTGCACTCACTGACAATCAATAGGAAGGCTAGAATGATCATGTAATTGGATATATCCAAAGATTATGATAAGCTAAGTTGGACCTATATCAGGAAAGTTCTCATTGCTTTTGGGTTTGATCACGACTAGATTAGATGGGTAATGGTCCTAGTTACTTCTCCTAGCTTTTCAATTCTTGTTAATGGCTCTCAATCAGAGACTTTTATTCCTTCAAGAGGCCTCAGGCATGGAGATCCACTCTATCCCTTTCTCTTTATTCTCATGATGGAAGGGTTGGGTCGATCTATCAAGCATCCTAAAGTGGCTGGTAAATTCAAAGGTCTCCAAATTTCTGAATAGGGTCAGGGCTTAACGCATCAACAATTTGTCGATGATACCATGCTACAGGGTATTGTGTAGCCTGAAACCTGCACCTTCCTATACACCCTCTCAGCCTTCTTTTTCCCACTTACTTCATCCATCAAGTTGTTAAATCATTGCATTATAGTCTAAAAAGAGCTTCTGACATGGTTTTCTAACTATGCTTATGACTATTGTTTGGTTTAGATTTTTGTTCAGGCAGCTACGGAAACTTGTCAGTTTCCGCAGCCAGCACAGGTTTCCGCATCCAGCACAGGATTCCACAACCATTTTGTTAAAGGCTATGCTACAGGTGTCCTATGAAGAAACGAGCCACATGGGCAAGCTACAGGTGACGGGTACATGAAACGTGTCCCTTCAAATCAGCCAAATCATCCATAGAAGTTCACGATCAACAAGGGTCAAAGGCAAAGCCAACCAAGGAATTTAGTGGTGGCACGTCTCTGGTTTGAGCACGTGAAAGTTTACGTGGCACAGTCCTCAGCCCACGGAGACATCGACACACCTGGAGATCATCCCCGTAACCTGAATCCAATAGCTACCACTCCAAAGATTTAATAGACATGATGACAGTTACGCTAGATCTCGGCTGAGGATATTTACGTGTCTTTGGCAACACAGTTAATAGCATAGGATTCAGTTAGTTAGTTTCAACACTTTTTCATTATAAATAATGCATTGATGAACGTTGCGGAGAAGCTTTTTGCAATGTAATTTTTGAACTGTTGCTATTATCACCCCACTGTACTCTGTTTTATATATTTTGTTGCTGCTTTAATACATGAGAAGACTACTTTTCTGAGCTCGTTCTTGTGACTGTTCGTTGACTGGCTGAGGTGGCAGAGGGCCCCTGCACACTAAAGCCCTGTATAGTTGTCATTTGATTTTATTATGTTTTTGTTTTCATAATCATTAGCTTGTATATAACATGTTGTTTTGATGTTTTTAATTCACTGTTGTTTACATTTTCACTTCTGTGCTCTTATAGCTGTCAGCCGATCAATGCTTTTCTACAGGTTTTCTTAGGAAGCCCGGGAAAATTTTTCATCTTTTTGATAACTATTGACATATGAGATCATCTTGTCCTTCCTGCTAATTTCCATTTTCTGAAGTTTAATTCCAACACTGTCCTTTTTCAAGTTGTGATTTGCTTATTTATTTTTTCGCTACTTAGACATCATATTACTCATTTGTTTATGGTTTCTTTCTATAGTCAAGTGACTCTATTAGTAAGGAATCAGAATATTACTTATTGTAGTGTGATTTAGTTATCATATTGCTTAAACTTATTCATGATTGCTTCCCATAAGGTAGATTGAGCTTAAGGATAAAGGATCAGAAGAGTTGAAGTAGTGTGATTAGTTTCCTTTATGCAATTTAATTTCTTGCAATTTAGTTATCATATTTCTTAAACTTATTCATGATTGCTTCCCACAAGGTAGATTGAGCTGAAGGGTAAAGGATCAGAAGAGTTTAGGTAGTGTGATTAGTTTCCTTTATGCAATTTAATTTCTTGCCATTTAAATATCATATTTCTTGGCTTGTTCATGATTGCTTCCCACAAGGTAGATTGAGCTGAAGGGTAAAGGATCAGAAGAGTTGAAGTAGTGTGAATTAGCTGCTTTGCTTTTAGTTTGAGTTACTTTAAGTTCAGTTTTTACTTTCTTTTTCATTCAGCAGCAAGGATACTGGGCCATTGTCATTAGTTCACTGTTTGATACATTTACTTCCTCTTAAGAATTGATTTCATTATAGTTGTTTTAAAGCTTTCTTTTTGAGCACTTTTAAGTTTGGAAAACCACTGTAGAAATCACCATTACCATCCATACTTAACTTTCATTTTCGCCATCACACACTAGGGAAAGATAAATCCAAAAACAAACTAAAAAACTCAAAAATGACAAAAGACTAAGGAAATGGTTATCTTGTACATATAGTACACTTCACTTCGTTAGTTTACGAATCCCAGATTGACATTTTAAATAGCAATTTAGAACACACTAAATTGACCAAACATTTTGGTGCCGTTGCCGGGTAAGTGAAATTAGGTAGCCAATTTCTTAAAAAAAAAAAAACAAGAAAATTTCAAGGAAGGAAAATTGATAACCTCTCAAAGTATGCTCTCCTCTTGCACTTAGTGTGATCTGGAGGACCATAAAAGAGAAAGTTATTGGTTTAATAGTTTCTTGAGTATGCTCTCTTCTTGCACCTAGAGTGACCTTGAAGATCAGAAAGAGAGTTATTAGCCTGACTTGAAGAAAAATAAAAAATGACATGCATAGAGCAAGAGATTCTAGGGGAAGGTTTTTAGCTAGAGCCAAGAGATCGATTTTTACAACTCCTTCTACCTCAAGGAATATACAAGAGACACCTCCATCATCTCCAACCTACACTCCTAGCCCTAGGATTCCTGGAATTCAAGAGACAGTAGTTGAGTTAGGAGACTCTTCCTCACCATCCATCGAATCTGAATTAGGAAAAGATCCTTTCTTTTCTTCTACTGGGAGACACATTGTAATTGAAGAAGTAGAATCACCTGAGGGAGAAGAGGGAGAATTTCCTCCTCGTTCGCCATTAGTAGAGGAACCAGAGGACTCTGAAATCTCTGAGAAAACTACCATGACAGAAGAGGGAGTTAACGGATTTGGTAGAGGTAGAGGTAGAGGAGGGGGAGGAGGAAATAATGGAGGTAGAGGTAACAATGGGGGAAATATGGATGGAGACAACTCATTTTCGTTTCCTATAGTCGATGAGGGTTCTTGAGCAACAATGAAAAATATTTCACCATCTTTCCTCCCAAACTTTCATGGGTTAAGAAATGAAGATCCTGAAACATTTCTATTTGAGTTTGAGGTCGTGTGTCGAACCTATGATTATCTGGAAGACTCTTAAGAACTCAAATTGTTTCCTTCAACATTGAAAGTAGCTACTTTGAAATGGTTCATGGGATTACTCACTCAATCCATTAGGACTTGGAATGATATGAAACAAACATTTTTGGATAGATACATGGATTATTGTATGCCTACCAACCACAAGGATGAAGTATTTAAAATGGTACAAAAAGAAGATGAAAACTTGGAGGATTTACTTGAAATATTCCAATACAATCTGAAAAGAGAAAAAATGAATAACTTAGATGAGGAGACCTTGAAAGCCCTTCTATTAAAAGCCATTAGAGATGAATGGATAGATATTTTGAACATGATGGGAAAAGGAGACATTTCTCAATTTCCACTTCATGACATAGCAGAACTGTGTGTCCATCTCTCAAGAGGGAAATCTAAAACTAGAAAAGGGCCTAGAGATCCTTCTCTCATCAGAGCAAACAAATCTGCAACTGGATCAGTAAGTAGGGCTAAGATTGGCAACATGCTTGATGAATTCAAAACTGATATCTTAGGGAGTCTTAGTGATCAACTAGACACTCTTAAGATCCATAATAAGCAGAAAGCAGAAGCTGAATCTTTAGCCATCTTTTGCCCAAAATGTAGAAAAAAACATGCTCTCAGGGAATGTCCCTTGGCTGCAAAAGTTGTAGAAACATGTGCGATTTGTTCAGAGAATCATGAGACCAAGGATTGTCCTTCAATTCTTGGGCTCAAAGCCGTCTTTCAAGAAGATCCAAATACAATTGAGTCTCTCTGTTTTGTTGCAAGGAGACCTTGGCAGGGGCAAAAAAATCAAGGGTTTAACAACTCTATGAACTTTCAACCCCCACCAAATTGGAATCCTTGGCAACAACCTTGGTCCCAACCTCAAAATCCTTTTCAATCATGGGTACAAGGTACGCAAAATCCTTATGGGAGATTTGCTCAATTTTATCAATATCCTCCATCTTTTCAAAACCAACAAGCTCCACAACTTCCAAATCAAAACCCACAACTATCATTTCCATTTCAACAACAACAACCCTCTCAACAAAACCCAAATTCTCAACTTTTGCTTCCATTCCAACAGAAGTCAAATCAACTTCCTTCTCAGCCATTGCCAAACCCCAATAATAAAAACCCTCAAAATGCTTCCATGATAGAAGGTCAACAATTTCCTGCCTATATGATTGTTCCTCTCAATGATGTACAACTCAGATCTGGTAGAGTTCTAGATAAACCTTCTATAGATGCCCAAAATCAAAGCATTTCTGAGGAAGAATCTCTTGAAGCCAATAAGGGTTTTGAAGCATCTCTTCAAAACCCAAACACTCAGAAAGAAAAAGAACTAACCCCTACAACTCCTATAGTTGAGAAACTTGCATCTTCATCCACACCTCCTTTTCCTGAAAGATTACAAATGGACAAAGGGGTGGAAAAACAAATCTTGTTGCCTGACTATGATTTTCTAGATGAACTGAAGAATGTCTGTATCAAGATTCCCTTGTTACAAGCCATTAAAGAGATTCCTATTCTAGCCAAAACAATAAAGGAGTTGAGTCTTAAAAGACCAGGAAGGAAACCTAGAGACACAAAAAGAATCCACCTGGTAGGGAAAATTGCAGACATCATGATGGGAAAAATTACTATGCAGAAGTATGTAGATCCCGGTAGTCCAATTGTCAAAACACATATCAATGGGGTTGAAATTCCAAATACTTTGATTGATTTAGGGGATGCTATCAACATTATGAGTAGACAGACTATGGAACAACTGAAACTTCCTAATCTTCTCTTTACACCTACTTTACTGCAACTTGCAGATCGATCGATTATTAAACCAGATGGTGTATTAGAAGACATTTCAGTCTCCTTAGACTCTTGGGAATATCCAGTGGATTTCATGATTTTAACTCCCAAGAGTAATTTAGGAGGACATCCTCTCATTTTAGGAAGACCTTGGCTAGCCACAGTCGATGCTTTCATCGGTTGTAGGTCCGGGGATATGTATATTTCTGATGGTAATTCGACAAAGAAATTCAATCTGTATCCTCCAGCAAAAGCAATCACAGAAATAGGAGATTATGAATGGATTGATGATGAAGATACTATACAACCTGTCTTTACCATTTCTGAAGTTAGTGAAGATAGTCAAATTCTGAACACATTAGAAAATTTTGAAACATCTTCAGAATATGACCACACACAATTTCAGTTAGATTCTGACATTGAGTATTTATCATCTAGACAAATGTCTCTTTTCTCTATGGAAAAACATTGAAGCCTTAGAAGTCCTAAATAGGCATATCAAATAGGAAAATGAAGCACTCAAAGAGCAAAGTAAGGTAGATAAGATTGTCCATGATAACACTATGCTCCATTTGGGACTGTGGCAAAAGAAAAACATGAAACTGAAGAAAAAGTGCAAAATGTTAAGCAGAGCATTGATTAATCTCAAGTTCAAATGTCTAGTCAGGAAACCAAGGATGATGTTAGCATCAAAGAAGAAGAAAAGAGGGCTAGATGTCCTAGCAGAAGCCTCAGAACATATGGATTAGAGGGAAATAACTAAATTTTGGTTGCATGAAGACATGCAACAGCTTTATAGTGGGGGTATGTTGAGCCTCAAACCTGCACCTTTCTATACACCCTCTCAGCCTTCTTTTCCCCACTTACTTCATCCATCAAGCTGTTAAATCATTGCATTATAGTCTAAAAAGAGCTTCTGACATGGTTTTCTAAATATGCTTATTATTGTTGTTTGGTTTAGATTTTTGTTCAGGCAACTGCGGAAACTTGTCAGTTTCCGCAGCCAGCACAGGTTTCCGCAGCCAGCACAGGATTCTACAGCCATTTTGTTAAAGGCTATGCTACAGGTGTCCTATGAAGAAATGAGCCACATGGGCAAGCTATAGGTGACAGGTACATGGAACGTGTCCCTTCAAATCAGCCAAATCATCCATATAAGGTCACAGTCAACAAGGGTCAAAGGCAAAGCCAACCAAGGAATTTAGCGGTGGCACGTCTCTGTTTTGAGCACGTGAAAGTTTACGTGGCATAGTCCTCAGCCCACGGAGACATCGGCACACCTGGAGATCATCCCCGTAACCTAAATCCAACAGCTACCACTCCGAAGATTTAATAGAAATGATGACAGTTACGCTAGATTTCGGCTGAGGAGATCTACGAGTCTTTGGCAATGCAGTTAATAGCATAGGATTCAGTTAGTTAGTTTCAACACTTTTTCATTATAAATAACGCGTTGATGAACGCTGTGGAGAAGCTTTTTGCGATGTAATTTTTGAATTGTTGCTATTATCACCCCACTGTACTCTGTTTTATATATTTTGCTACTGCTTTAATACATGAGAAGACTACTTTTCTGAGCTCGTTCTTGTGACTGTTCCTTGACTAGCTGAGGTGGCATAGGGGCCCTGTGCACTAAAGCCATGTATAGTTGTCATTTGATTTTATTATGTTTCTGTTTTCATAATCATTAGCTTGTATATAACATGTTGTTTTGATGTTTTTAATTCACTGTTGTTTATATTTTCACTTCTATGTTCTTATAGCTGTCAGCTGATCAAGGCTTTTCTACAGGTTTTCTTAGGTAGCCCGGGCGAATTTTTCATCTTTTTGATAACTATTGACATATGAGATCATCTTTTCCTTCCTGCTAATTTCCATTTTCTGAAGTTTAATTCCAGCACTGTCCTTTTTCAAGTTGTGATTTTCTTATTTATTTTTCTGCTACCTAGACATCATACTACTCATTTGTTTATGGTTTCTTTCTATAGTCAAGTGACTCTATTAGTAAGGAATCAGAATATTACTTATTGTAGTGTGATTTAGTTATCATATTGCTTAAACTTATTCATGATTGCTTCCCATAAGGTAGATTGAGCTTAAGGGTAAAGGATCAGAAGAGTTGAAGTAGTGTGATTAGTTTCCTTTATGCAATTTAATTTCTTGCAATTTAGTTATCATATTGCTTAAACTTATTCATGATTGCTTCCCACAAGGTAGATTGAGCTGAAGGGTAAAGGATCAGAAGAGTTGAAGTAGTGTGATTAGTTTCTTTTATGCAATTTAATTTCTTGCCATTTAGATATCATATTGCTTGACTTGTTCATGATTGCTTCCCACAAGGTAGATTGAGCTGAAGGGTAAAGGATCAGAAGAGTTGAAGTAGTGTGAATTAGTTGCTTTGCTTTTAGTTTGAGTTACTTTAAGTTCAGTTTTTACTTTCTTTTTCATTCAGCAACAAGGATACTGGGCCATTGTCATTAGTTCATTGTTTGATACATTTACTTCCTCTTAAGAATTGATTTCATTACAATTGTTTTAAAGCTTTCTTTTTGAGAACTTTTAAGTTTGGAAAACCACTTTAGAAATCACCATTACCATCCATACTTAACTTTCATTTTCGCCATCACACATTAGGGAAAGATAAATCCAAAAAAAAACTAAAAAACTCAAAAACGACAAAAGACTAAGGAAATGGTTATCTTGTACATATAGTACACTTCACTTCGTCAGTTTACGAATCCCGGATTGACATTTTAAATAGCAATTTAGAACACACTAAATTGACCAAACAGGTATCCCCACAGTCAGAGAAGCTCTAGCTTACAAGCAAATCCTGAGAGACTTTGCAATGGCTTTAGCTATGGAAGTTAATCTCAACAAATCTAAGATTTTTTTCTTTAATACTCACATTGCTATTCAGAGAAATATTTCTAGAATTTTGGGTTTCCAAAGGTAGATCCTCCCTTCAAAATATTTGGGAGTTCCTCTAACGGCCAAACCTTTACATAAGAACATCTGGGAGCCAGTGATCAACAAATTGCAAGATAAAATCAGGAAATGGACTATTAGATCTTTAAACTTGGCTAGTAGGTTAGTGCTAACCAAGGCTGTCCTACAATCAATCCCAGTCTTCATGTTATCAACTCTCCCAACACCTAAAGGAGTCTTGCATCAATTTAGAACCATACAAAGAGACTTTCTTTGGGCCAAGGGGGAGGGAAAAAATAAATGGGCCTTGGTAGCATGGGAAAAAATCTGTAAACCTAAAAACTATGGAGGGCTTGGTTTGGATGATCCCGAGATTCTAAGCAAGGTTTTAGGAGCCAAACTTTGGTGGTGATGGGTAAAAGACCCAGAGGCTCAGTGGGCAATGATTTGGAAAGAAAAATATGCCAACGCTTGGCAAAACAATGATCTAATCAGAATGTCTGGAAACATAAAGGGCTCCCACATTTGGAATAAGGCCTGGGATAATAGGGGCTTAGTTCAAGGTAACAGCTTCTGGGAAATCAGAGAGGGAAGCCTAGCCTTATTCTGGGAGGATAGATGGCAACAAGAACCTATTTTGTTAGAAGAAGACTTGAGGGATCTCAAGGAAGCGACAGATACCAAAGGGTTATCTAAAGTAAAATACTTTTGGGATCAAACCAACAGCATTGGAAAATGGAGAACCTAGAGGAACTTTGACTTTAGGGATGATAGCCCCCTGAAGGCTAAAGCAGAGGCTCTAAAAAAGTGGTAGAACAAAGGAAGATTTTGATGTCAGAGGGGCAAGACCAACTAAGATGGGGCAACAATAATGAGGGTGCCTTTAATCTCAAGGAAGCAAAACTCATTCTCCTTGACCTAAAATTACAAGCTCCAGATAAGATTTGGCAAGACCTATGGAGGCATCATGGCTGGATGAAAATTAAACTCTTCATGTGGCTGGTTCAGCATAGGAGAATTCTGACCTGGGATAATATTAGGAAGAGGGGTGTCTTGGGTCCTTCCAGATGTCAGCTTTGTGAAGCCCAAGAGGAAACTATGGAGCACCTTCTCAACAATTGCATTTTCACCTCTAGCTTGTGGGATTCATTTGCCTCCATCTTTAATCAATCTGATAGGGACAAAAGGAGTATTATCAATACCCTAAACAATTGGAGGAGAAACTTTTCAGGTAATGAAGTTCTTGGCTCAGCATGGGCCATCGAGCCAAGCTTCATTATTTGGATTGTTTGGAATAAAAGGAACAATAGAATCTTTAAGAATGAAAAGAGGCCATCTCAATGCCTTTTTGAGCAAATCTTAAAACAAATTAAGGAAACAGTCGGCACTATTGTGCGCACTCTCCCTAAGAACCCACCTTTAGTTGCTGATTTGAGAATTCTCAGTGTGTTGGGTTTGCAGGGACTTATTCCTCAGGGACTGGATAGGAAAGTAATCTCCCTGGATTCTGAGCAAGATTTCTGGCATCCTCCCCCTAAGGGCTTTTTGAAATTCAACATTGATGGGGCTTCAAAAGGCAACCCGGGCACCGCTGGTTATGGAGGTGTGTTAAGGGATGAGAATGGAAGTGTCCTTTTCATCTTCTATTATCATTTAGGAAGAGCCACCAATAACATGGTGGAATTGATGGCCATGGAGCAATGCCTGGATTTCCTAGAGTAGGATAATAGACAAAATGTGATTGTTGAAGTTTATTCTGAGTTAATTATCAAATCGGTTAAAAGGATTAGCTAGGGAATAAAGCCGAAAAAAATCTCAAGGAACTAGAGGATGATCCAGGGCTTTCAATGGATTCAACATCACCTCCAGAGCCTTCGTACAGTTAGCTTCAAACATGTACGAAGATCAGCTAATAAATTGGTTGATCTTCTGGCTAGTCAAGGTGTGATCAGCACAAATGTTATAGACATTTTTGTGCCTTACAGCATGAAGCATGAAATGTCAATAATCTAAGGGATCCAAAGTCCCTAAACATGTTGTTCCTACCCCTAGAGGAACAAGGTCAGCAAACCACAGCACTGAATATCAGTTCTCCACCTGAAAACACTCAAAAACAAGCTAATTCACTGGATCATGTCAACTGCTCCACTGAGCATCTGCGCTGAATGTCAACTGCTCCACTGTGTACCTGCGCTGAATGTCAACTACAAAGAAGGCTACCTGCGCTGGGCGAGTTTGGCCAAGTGGCGCAGTCATTCCTCAAGGTGTCAATGCCCAGGAAGCTTCCAAAATGACACTTGGATCAGACAATTCGACTGGTGATGAGTAAGAGGGTCTAGATCTCCAAGTGGAAGCAAGAACCTCCAAGTGGACTCAATAACTGAAGAATAACTGAAGTGAGAGAGGACACTAATCAGCTTCATGCCAGTCTCAAGCTGACTCATCCTTTCTCCAAAACTCCTATATATAGAGCTCTCTCATGAGGTCTAAGAGAGGCTGGAATCTTGTGAATGTAAGGAAGTGCTGTTGGTTTGAGTTTAGAACTATTGGGTGATTTGCTTTGAAGGAGGTGAAGAGGAGATTTCTTTCTGCTGAGAGGTGATGCTGGATTGGGCCTCTTATGGTTGTATCACTTCCTGAACTTTACTTCTTCCATTAATAAAGCATTTGAGGTTCTTCTATATGCATGTGTCTCAATGGTGTATTGTTATACTTGTGTATTTGATTTATTCTAATCCTTGAATCAATTATGAATGTATGCTTCTTGTAGTTTCCCTCTCTTGCCATTTTGTAGGATCTTGGTGTAGCTGGGCCAGTGAAAGAGCAAGGAACTGGGAGCAAGCAGCAAAGAGAGAAGATTGGATCAATCATTAGCGGAAGACATCGGTTAGTGGATCTCTTTCTCCCCTCTCTTACATCTCATAAAGAAGTAATCTCAAATAGCTTTGCTTTGATTGTTGCTGAGGTACTATCACCATTAGAGTGGGATAGGGTCATTCCGTATGGGATACTTTTCCCAACAACAAATTGGCGACTCCGCTTGGGATCGTATCTTGTTGGTTGTTTGTATTTTTTGCTATTCATTTCATAAACACGGGGAGTACCGAATCGAACTACATTTGGACCTTTCAAATGCAAAGTAGAGGGCAGCTACTCTAGCTCAGTTTCTGGGCATGTTTATGATTTGAAGAGCTGATCCACAAGGACTCTAAATAGCTCTTAGTGATAGATTTTCATCCTCCTTTTCATCCCTTAGTGTGTACTTGATTGATAGCTTCCGATTTGGCCAAAAACTGTGAATTTTTGAGCAATCTGTGACCCGGAAACTGAGAAAAACGAAAGTTTATCTCTTCATTGCAGGCACTCTGAAGGCAGTCTGCATTTCAGCGTAGATCCCGAAGGGGCTACCTGCGCTGAATGTCAAATTCACAGTGTACCACCTGCGCTGAACCAGTTTTGCCTTGTGCTACTGGGGTTCCTTGCTGTTCATTGCCCTGTTTTCATCCTTGTTTTTGCAGCCTGTTATCAGTCAATGTACCTATCGGAAACCAACTTTCCTTGCCACTATTCCGCCTCGGTTGTATAAAGAAACTGTATTTGTTCTTTGTGTATTTCTTATATCATTTGCAGTTTCCCATAACGAAAAGTGAACTAGTCTTGTTGTGGCCTCTTAGATCTAGACCTGTGATAAGTGTCATTTTGATCTTAAGGGTTAGTTTGTTTGTTGTTCATAGCTGATTGAGCTTTTTCTTTCGTCATATGGTTTGAATTTATATATTTCTAGTGTCGAAACAAGTAAACCTTAAGGTGTCTTTTGGTTTTGGACAAGCTTGTTTGCTTTCACTTGAAATTGAATTCGAAATTATACAACAACTTTCTTTTTGTAATACATCAACATTAAGAAAGAGAAAAGAAATACCTGCATTGTGCATGTGCATTTTGACAGCTTGTATGTTGATTTAGGGAAAAGTGCATTAGTGTGTGCTCTATGATCTGTGTGAAAAGATGATGTCTTTCTTTTCCCTCAGTAGTTAATATTTTCAAAGTTGAAATATTGAAAAGCTTTCTTATCATCTTAGACTGCATTTAGGAGTTGTACCATACATCTCGTGGTGATCCATAAAGGCAAACTGCTAAACAAGATCAACTTAAAATAAATTGAATTTACATAACAATGCTTTGAAACATAATGCAAACACATAGAGGTCTAAGGTAGAGACGTGTTCCGGCATCGTTAAACATAGTGACTGTCGATCTCGAAGAAGGTGGGTGATTCCTCCTGAGAGTCGGTGGCACTAATACGGACTTGTGCTCCCACGTACCGTCGCGTATATATTGGGAGACCCCTATAGGAACAAAGCCTTTATCCATAGGAAACCGTGTCGGCCGCCCTACTGATCGCAATGCAGTGAACACAGCATTCACGAAGATCGACCACCCGTACCGTAAAACGTATTCTGTGGTTTTGCGAAAAGTTTGGCACACCCTCTGCCTAGAACTCCATAGTAGTTTCTTTTGGCCTTTTTCAAACTCTATAACTGAAAAATTCCATCCGAGCATTTGTCACTTCGGGCTCATTAAAACATCGAAGGAAACTAGAGTCATCTTTAGCTTTTTCTCGACTCTTTAAAACTAAAAAAGCAAGTTGTGTCTAAAGCGTCGTTAACAATTTATTTTAAATGGAACAATCACCCTTTATTCCCGCGTTGATCTTCGAAGTTAGTCTACCTTCATCACAAAGTTCTTGTAGAATCGCTAGGAAATCTTTTGGATAGACTAAATATGTCTGAACAACCGTCAACATCCAGGACTGTGTCATCCGACACAGCAGCAGCAGAGCCTCCTACTGCTACTCCAACGATGTTCGCTAGTATACCATCTGTCCCGGCAAATTGTCAACAACAAGCTGGAGTCCAATCAAAGACTGTTTCGACGACATGGTTAGTTCCTATTTCTTCATCCGGATTGTCATCTGGTATTTCTTATGTTGAAACTCAACAACTTGATCCAATGTGTCTTCAAAGGACAATCTACCCTTTAAGCACTGAATTGCCACCATATGGAGGGCAGTATGCCTTTTCATTGTTCCCCCCCGGAGAACAACCATATGGGAGTTTACAACAAAGTTCAGGTCAAACTGGAATTACATCCAGCGGATGGGTACCAATACTGCCTCAACAACCAAGGGTTGCATATTCAATGCGACCAGTCCACCCTGTGTCGAATGTTGCCACTATACCTGGTATGTTGATTGTGTCGCAAGTACAAGCAATACATGTTGTATGTCAACCCCAAGTTTCTCAGGTTGCCATACAACAGCCTCTTGTCTCGACAACTCAATCACAACCTCCGGTTAGTGCCTCCTTTTCTGGAGCGACTCAGACTCAAACAAGTACTATGACTCCTCTACTTGGTCAATCATCCAGTATTGGACGACAGCAAATGGTCCAACAACCGGAGCTGGTTCAAACTCAACAACCGCAATTCCAGCAATAATATCAAGGACCCGAGCAACGAGTCTTTGTAAGTAATGGGCAACCGTATAATAACGGTTATGCCCATCAAACTTGTCAAAGTTGCCAGCATCAAATACATTATGCTGGTATGCAAAGACCCACTTCTCAGGCGATTCCATCTTATCCTGGGTATGCTCCGCCTAACTTGAATCAACAGTTGCCTTTTGTAGCAACTCTAGAATTACCAGATCTAAACCGGCTGACGAATGATCCAATTGCTTATGCCCCTTGGTGGCCATCGATTCCGCATAAACTTCCATCGGACATTCCTAAATTCAATGGAAATCCAGGTGAAGACCCATCGAATCACGTCATGACTTTTCATCTGTGGTGTTCGTCGAACACCTTGAACGATGATTCGATAAGGCTTCGCCTTTTTCAGAGGACATTGACGGGTCCAACGGCTAAATGGTATATTGAATTACCTAGAGCCTCTTTCGACAATTTCAGTTCCCTAGCCACGACTTTTTTAACCCATTTTCAATTACCGATAAGGTATTAAACTGGAACGGAAATCTTAACCAACTTCAAGCAAACGACGGCCACACATATATCCGATCATATACATGAGTGGCATCGTCGTCGCAGGATGGTAAAGACTTACGTTCCAGATCAGTTGTTAGCTAAATGGTTTATAAAGTCGTTACTTCCTGCCATAACGGAAGATGTGGCCAAGGGGGGAGTCGTAACGGAGGAGCAAGTTATTGCTCGTGCACAATATCTAGACTTAGTATATACTCAGTCCGGCACGCTCTATGATAAAATACCTGACGCCCCTAGACCAGAATTTTCAATTCCTCCTCCTCCTAAATCAAATAGTGACTCTCATGCCGGCGATGGTGTGATTGGCGCAACAGACATGAAATCAACAAAGGCTATATCTAAAAAGGCCCGTATGATTTCCAGTCAAAATGCAAATGAGGAACTTCTTGCCTCAGAAGTAAATGCCATGTCGATCGACAAGGGCAAACGACTGAAGCAACCAGAGGGCAAGAAGAAAAAGAAAGGGAGAAAAAGGAAACCCCCGGCAGGGTGTCATATATGCGATGAGGATCATTGAACGAAATATTGTCCACATATAGCTGAAGTTAAGAAACTCTTTAAGAGTTCAAAAACCCTAGCAGTATTGACTGATCCGTTTCCCAACCCAAGTCAAAATTTGGTTGCTAATCAAAATGCTTCCCGATCCCAAGTGCTTATGTTGTCTGTCTCGAAGCAGCAAAATGATGCTTTGACAAGGAATAAAGATTACGGGAATCCACGGCTGTCGAATAAAAAGGCTAATGAACAACCTAGTAGTTTGACGACAACTTTAACCAAAGTTGTGCCACCCAACATTCCTGAACCAATGATAAAGTCGCCAAAGGGAGTAGTACACAAATCGACATTTAATCCTCGTGCCAAAATAGCACAGAATTATAATATAATAGAGGACCTGGCTCAATCGTCGTCCGCTATGTCGACACTTGAGGTGCCGCAAAATTGCCCCTCCCAAGAGCAAGCTTTATCATCAGCAATAGGTGGGATTGGCCCAATGGATTCCAATCTTGTGGCCTTTGATCATAAAGGGTATGACCCTCAGTTACCAGCTCAACTAGCTTTCCTTATTCAAGTGAAAGCCCTCAACAAAACTGTTCATCGAACAATTATTGATGAGGGGGCATCTACATGCATTATGTCGACGAGTTGCTGGAAAACTTTAGGATCTCCAACCTTGTCGAGGTCTGCAACGACGTTAAAAGCATTCGACGGAAGGACATATACCCCATATGGTATACTAAATAACTTGAAAGTTGAACTAGAGGGAAAAACGGTAGAAATAGATGTTGAAGTCATCGATGGGAATCTTGATTACAACATCCTACTAGGAAGACCATGGATATATGCCATGGCAGCTATTGTGTCGACCTATTTTAGGAAGATTTTATTTCCCTTCCAAGGAGGAATTACAATCGTTGACCAACAAACTTTTCTCCCCAACAGTCCGCAAGTTACGGGAAGCATTCCAATGATCCATGGAAGGAATCATTCACTCCAAAATATTGGAGTAGGTCTCCTAAAAGACCCTGCCTTGATGGGTACTTTTGCCCTACCGCCTCCAAGTAATCTGGCGGAAGTGGCCACAGTGGAATATGAAACCTTCTATCTCTAATGGATCTAAAACTTCGAGGATAGTTCCTATCTCATGTCAACCTCGTTAAAAAATGAAATAAAGAGTCAAGAGGATAGTTCTTTACTGTGTCAACCTCATTAAAAAATGAAACGACCCCCTGGAGTCTAGGGGGCATGTGCCTCGTTTGCATTATTATGCTGGGGGCATGCAAAATTAATCGAGCAGTTTTAGCACATAGTTCATGCTCGTTAAAAAATAAACATAAGAATCGAGCAGTTTTAGCATAAAGTTCATGCTCGTTAAAAAATAAACGCAAGATCAGAGCAGTTTTAACGCGGTCTTCATGCTCGTTAAAAAATAAATAAAAGCAGTGAGCAATGTTTCCCCCAGAGTTTAAGCTCATTTTTCAATAAAAAATGAACCTATCCCGGTAAATAACCTCTGTGATCGTAAATTTATCAGCCATAAAAAGCCTTGGTCGTGTTTGCACCTGACACCTCCACCGTCATTTGGCCAATCGTTCACCTCCATATGATTGTTTACCTATTTTGAGGAATAGCTGCGAAGAGTGATTTCACCTAGCCATCCTTGTGACACTGCCGTGATTGGAAAATTCCAACCTGTACCTGGAATCTGCTGCTATCCCTGTTTATCACTCGTTCCTCAAAAGACGAGTCTTCTTTGAGCTCTTTTCATCTAACTCGTAAAATATGAAAAGTTTGCCGAGTTTTGGCCTTCCAACTCATTAAAGTGACCGGAAGAGCTATCCCTCCTCTAGATTTTAATCTTTTTGGACCTGAGGGATTATTGCACAAAAAGGTCGAGCGCTTGTTTTATTCGACTCATTAAAGTTATCGAAAACTCATCCCTTCTGTATTGTTTTATACTTTTTCAGACTTAAGGGATTAGATGACGAAAAAGGAATTTTGGAGTTAACTTTTTGTACCTTTTCAGACTCTCTAAAAATGAAAAGGACCGAGTTTTCCTTGTCGTTAGACTCGTTAAAATGATTAAATAGCGACAAACTTGTCTTTAGACGAGAACGAGTTTCCCTATCGCTAGGCTCGTTAAAACATAGCGATGGGCTTGCCCAAAGGGCAGGTTATAGAACAAGCATATGTTATCCTCCTCAAGCTTGACAAAAATAAAGAGGTACTGGTCAGAAATGACTGGGGAAAAATTGGGAGAACCTCAAAGCTTTAATGGTAGCAAGTCGCTCTTGAACATGACACTTTTCCTCTGTACCACATCGGGTTGGGTTGTTTCATTCACCGGTCTCATCACCATGGTCTCGCCAAACGATCCACATTTGGGGTAATGCTACCGATCCATCGCATCAGTGTCGTTATATGTTCAAGAGATGTCGTTTAGAAAGAGTCAACCGTGTCCCATCCACTGCCATACATTATCCTTCATCCACCCATGATCGCCACCCTGAGTCATATGTCACAGATTGTTTTCACCTCCACTAAAATCATTAGCTCCGTTCCGTGTCACTGATGTGGGATTCATTAAGGCCCTCCTTTGACGGATCGCTTCTTGTCGACTTCAGCTCATTATCCAAGAAGTTGATCTAGGAACAACCCCCTCAGTACTTTGAAGCTTGCATGCCTCAATGGCAAGTTTCTCACTTCCTGCGACAGGTATAAATCAATGACCTTCGACCAGAAGATTTTACGTGGTGTTCGACGCCAAGTCCTTTATTCACACCACGTGAATTGTACTGCAGTACCTTGAGGGTCATTATCATTATCGGTGATTCCTCTCGCGCTTGTTAACGGTTTACATCATTGACCGGTAATCAAGCGATGTCTTTCCATGTTCGACTTCAGCGCAATTCTCACATGGATCGACTTGTACTTAGAGTGAAGATCGAACGAGTTTGAATACCCCGGATCTAGTTTCATCCATCCGGGCTACGATATATATATTCATGAAATATAAAGACATTTGACATGTACATCATTACAGCAGATGATCATCCTACTCAAAGGATGATAATTTCAGCAGAGAATTATCAGTCTACCATCAGACGATCGTCTGTTCTATGTACCAAAATGAATTTATAAAGCTGAGCATGGGAATGCCCGCCTCAGCTAGATCATGAAAGCAGAATGAAAAATAATGTATTGTATTGTATTTTATTACAGGTCACCTCTCAACGATTGAATGAACTTCGGATCCTCCTGATAAAGCATTTCACCCGATAAACGACCTCATACTTTAGGGGGCAACTGTTATAGACATTTTTGTGCCTTACAGCATGAAGCATGAAATGTCAATAATCTAAGGGATCCAAAGTCCCTAAACATTTTGTTCCTACCCCTAGAGGAACAAGGTCAGCAAACCACAGCACTGAATATCAGTTCTCCACCTGAAAACACTCAAAAACAAGCTAATTCATTGGATCATGTCAACTGCTCCACTGAGCATCTGCACTGAATGTCAACTGCTCCACTGTGTACCTGTGCTGAATGTCAACTGCAAAGAAGGCTACCTGCGCTGGGCGAGTTTGGCCAAGTGGCGCAGTCATTCCTCAAGGTGTCAATGCCCAGGAAGCTTCCAAAATGACACTTGGATCAGAGAATTCGACTGGTGATGAGTAAGAGGGTCTATATCTCCAAGTGGAAGCAAGAACCTCCAAGTGGACTCAAGAACTGAAGAATAACTGAAGTGAGAGAGGACACTAGTCAGCTTCATGCCAGCCTCAAGCTGACTCATCCTTTCTCCAAAATTCCTATATATAGAGCTCTCTCATGAGGTCTAAGAGAGGCTGGAATCTTGTGAATGTAAGGAAGTGTTGTTGGTTTGAGTTTAGAACTATTGGGTGATTTGCTTTGAAGGAGGTGAAGAGGAGATTTCTTTCTGCTGGGAGGTGATGCTAGATTGGGCCTCTTATGGTTGTATCACTTCCTGAACTTTACTTCTTCCATTAATAAAGCATTTGAGGTTCTTCTATATGCATGTGTCTCAATGGTGTATTGTTATACTTGTGTATTTGATTTATTCTAATCCTTGAATCAATTATGAATGTATGCTTCTTGTATTTTCCCTCTCTTGCCATTTTGCAGGATCTTGGTGTAGCTGGGCCAATGAAAGAGCAAGGAACTGGGAGCAAGCAACAAAGAGAGAATATTGGATCAATCATTAGCGAAAGACATCGGTTAGTGGATCTCTTTCTCCCCTCTCTTACATCTTATAAAGAAGTAATCTCAAATATCTTTGCTTTGATTGTTGCTGAGGTACTATCACCCTTAGAGTGGGATAGGGTCATTCCGTATTGGATACTTTTCCCAACAACAACAAAGAACAGGGTGGCAATGAGATGGAAAGAGCTGCCTCAGAGTAGTTTAAAACCAAAATGTCATGACCAAGTAGATGAAGATAGGATCATGTTTCAGAGTAGAGCCATGGAGACGGAGTCCAGTTGATTCAAGAGCCTTATGTTTTTCACATTTTCCACTATCAGATCTTCAGTGGGTTGCAAGCCATTTTTGACCATTGTAACATGGGTGAACATTTTTTTCAGCAAATCCAAGTAGTAGCCAGACGGGTGGCTCGGGTTCATCGAAGAAAGGCAGGTTGGCAGGTGTTTCTTCTTTCCTTGGTTGTGGAAGTGAAGACACATCGAAAGGCTAAATCCCGGGCATTCTCGATTTTCCATCCATGAACGATATTCTAGGTCTGGGGCGGTTTTCTGATGATTGCGGGCCTCGTAAGCGGGATATGGTATTTCCGATTTTGAAGCGATTCCATACAGTGGGCTACACATGGTAGTGGGGTCGACTAGAATACTGCCCTCATCGCATGCTATTGTTCGGTGATATTGGTAGGTGCGATAATATCCTCAGCCGTCAGATCAAACGAGGTGGATCGACAGCTGGGATTGATCGTGCAGGTTGGTGGTCTAGGGAGTAAGTGTTGTGCTTCTCACCTTTGCGATTTTGGCCACAACCATTGGTTGAGGTCAGTAGGATCAATGGTGAAGATTAAAGAGGCTTGTCAGGAAGATGGCGGGAGCGCTATTACTCTTTATTCTTGGCGGGATGATTCTGTTCCAGGCGGGATATATTATGTTTGTTGGGGTAGGGGCTTGTTCTATGTTTGGTATTTTGGGTCTCTTCCTTAGTCCACAACTCCTCATGGATTGATGTAAATATTATATTTTATTAATGAAAAAAAAGACATGCCCTTTCATGAGAGGTCACCTGCTGAGGTATAAAAGGAGGGTCCTCATTGTACATTCAAATCATCTTATACATTTTTATATAATGATAATTACTATTTTTAAATACCTTATGTGTATTTTAACATTCAAGTTTTCAAGTTATCAGTCCTTCGTGCTTCAGCATAAGTTTTTATGGATAGATGGGAAAGTTACACCTACTGAAGAAGGAAGTACAAGTACCATGGGAACCACGATAGGGTCCACAGATTTGTGAGCAGAGTATTAAATTGAGGAAGAAATCCTTCCGTAAAGAAATCCTTGGGCAAACTTGAGTCATTGGTTGTCCACACAGATCCCGTGTGAGATTTAGGAGACTGAATCCTCGAAGATGAGGAATCCGAGTCAATGGAACTCAGCGGATCTTCCATAATGAGTGGAGGAAGTCCTAACAATCGTTTGGAGTGACAACGAGGGCCAGCTGTAGCCACGGTGATGGTTAATTTTATCAAATAAATTTTATCATGATATTATTTAAAGTCTCAAAAATGTTAGCACTTAGGTACCTAAAAATAAAAAATACACTAAATATATCAATCAGCAAACAGATGGAAAGTACCTTGTCTGATAAGCACCAATCACTGGAGATGAAACCTAGTATCTCATTGAATAACAGAGAAGGATGGACAAATGTATGGTTACAGTTACTCTAGAGCTTCACACGAGCCTCAAATTGAGGGGCCAAGTACTCTCGTGAAGATGAGCACCCTCCCAAAAACTGAAGACAGAGTAGATCTGTCTGTGTTAGGTACTAGGAGAGCCCATCCCAGTCACCTTGTGTAAGTACCTAGAAGTTTGGCCACTAGAGATACCTCAAATCAGAGACATTACTAGGGGGCACATTGTCGTAGACAGCATGCTATGTGGGCAAGAAACCTGAGTCCCCGACTTAGTTCTGAAATCCTCGAAGGGATCCCCAATACATAGAATGCCTAAAGGATTTGTAAGAGAAGGTGGGCTACCTTCAATTATAGTCTGATGTTGTCTCGTAGTTCGCTCCATTGTTAGTGTAGTGGTCATGGTAATATGAGTGTAGAAGGATTTTTCACTCGTTAACAACACTAGTTTTGGTTTTCAACCTTGGGCAGTTCACTCACATGCTTATCCCAAGATCCTAGCCTAGCTAATGTTGGTTTGCTCAAAAGAGTAACTGATTTATTTTAACGTAAATTTTAAGTGTACTTGATTATTTGTCTTCAGTATGGGTGTTGACGTATGGATATGGTGAGACTCTTGACTCAATAAATCATGCAGAACAATGCTCTTAAAATAAAAATAAAAATAAAACAACAATTTTTATGAAAACAAGTCTTATTCTGCATATTCATCTTTTCAAATATTCATAGATTCGTCTATGCATCTAAATCCATTCAACACTTTTGCATAACCAAAATATTCTTTTTCCAATATTTCCTAACAACTACTGAAAACCAAAATGAAGTAGCTTACAACTATTTCGATAGAAGGATGAATACAATTTATTAGTCTTTCTTTCAAAAAAAATGTATTTTAAGAGAGAAAAACTAAAACTTTTTCCTAAAAATATATTTTCAAGACACCAAATTTGCTAACACAATATAGTTGCAAATCTTACTTCGCCCATGAGAAACATTTCCCCCACTTTTGGTCCATAGACACTACTGGAAATCATGGAAATGGGAGACTAACGCTCTTTTTCAATGTAAACAGAGGTTAGTTGGTCCACTAATGCTCCTTGTACACAGGCACAGTGCTTTATAAAGCTCTGTTTAGCCCGGAAACCTGCGTTAGTGAGGGAAATTGCTCAAATATAGGGCCTTTAGGATCAATTTCTGAGGTGAATGCAAACTAGTAGGATGTAACAAGATAGATGGTGGATCAAAAAAGGATTTGAAGAAGTAGGGAGCTCTTAGAAGAAAGAGAAGAATTGAGAGGAGTCTGGGTAAACCGGGAACTGGATGTATAGTCCCCAAAATAGTCACCAAGTCTTATTTGGGGTAAAATGCACGGTGTATCAAAGAGGAAATCTACCCTCAAAGGTCTTCCCGGGAGCTTTGACAGACTGTAAGATTACCTGCAACAGATATCAAGTTATACACATGTTTATCTATCAAACATAAATTGACAAGGTATGGAATGAACATCACCTTGAGTTCCTTCTAGATTCGTTTGGAGATCTCTATGCGGCAAGAAGAACTCCTTCAAAGCCGGCCCCAAGATGATTCTTGAACAAAGGACAAGGAAAACTAATCACAACATACGCTCTTGAAAACTAATGTAAGAATGAACAATAAACATATATTAGTGTATAGCTTATCTTGACAAGTATCAAAATGAATAAATCAATCAACAATATTACCGATACTATGGAGTAGGAACACTGCTACTGCAGTTCTATATTAAATAACGAAAGAGTGATTACAACCATCCATTGTATCAGTCTTCCCTTGCCCCTTCTTCGTCTTCTCTCTTTCTCTTCTAGCTCACTTCTTCAGATTTGAGTCGATGCTCAACAGCTTAGTGGGCTATCCTTTCAAATGCTCTAGCCCTTTTCAAAATGGCCCTCTTGCTGCTTATGTAATAATTGAATTAGGGCTACCAAGATCCTCATAGAGTTAATTAGGGCAAAAGCCATGAACCTGCCCTATTTTCAAGCTTTTTCCCATTTGCCTTCATTCTCAGATTGGAATTTCTCCAAATAGTTTGATTTTTGGGACTTTCCCTACTTTTCTTGAGCAAATCTAGGGATAAATATCTAGATATTTATGAGCAAAATAGTTAGCTTGACCCATTGATTATCTCTTAGTTTCACTAATGCTCCCCCTGGTCTAACAACTTGAGTTAGCAAGGTGACTAATGCTCCTCTATGCTTGGTAACAAGATTTATAAAGTAGGTTAGCAATGCAAAACCAACATTAGTGTGGATTCAAGGCCTACGATTGTGGTCTTTGCTTTAGTCATGTTGTTTTTCACATCTGAGTTGATGAGGAGGTCATTTTGTCCTATAACATGGTTATGCCTTTCAGATTGACGAATGCTCTTGCAACCTTCATGAGGCTAATGGATGACATCTTGCGGCCGTTCACCAACTCATTTATAGTGGTATACTTGGATGACATCCTGATCTTCAGCTGGAGTTGGGAAGAGCACCTCCACCACATCTGACAAGTTTTCCAAACACTGCGGTAGCACAAGTTATGTGCCAATTTGGAGAAACGTACTTTTGGCATGACCTAGGTTTAGTATTTGGGATACATTATTGATGAATGGGGGGTGCATGTGGATCCAACCAAGATCCAAGTCATTTGGGATAGGCCATCTCCAACCACTCTGACAGAGCTCTACAACTTTCTAGTTCTTGCCAACTTCTACTTCAGGTTCGTGTTAGGATTTTCTCATATCACTTGGCCGTTGAGTCAAGTCACCAAGGGAGGAGTGAAAGAAAAATTCTTTTGGTCTAAATCTCAACAGAAAGCATTCAGAGGGTTGAAAAATCGCCTCTAGGATCCAAAATGAATCCTATAAAACCCTCTAAGTCTTCTTAAGATCAAAACTATCGCAAAAGAAGAGATCTTAGAAATGGCGAATTACACTATCAGGAGTGAAAAAACATGAAGAAATATTGGAAAATTAGAGTATTGGCGGTTTAAACAACATTTCATAGGAGCCGTCGGATTTGGCCAATCAATGGTCAAGATCCGATCAGCGTATCACAATCAGCGGAGGCTTTCAGAAGCTATCAGAGGCTACCATAGACTTATTGCAACGGCGATCAGCGCGGTCAACAAGGAATGTCGATCAAGCATGCAGATCAATGACCCAAGTTGAATCACAATATCATGTCAGCAAACCACAGGGAAGCGCTCATAAATAGCCTCGGGACTATGCAATATGCGATTGCGATATAATCGCATTGTAATATCGTGTAAGAGCATTACAGAGGAGAAGGGATATATATATATATATATATATATATATATATATATATATATATATATATATATATATATATATATATATATATATATATATATATATATATATATATATATATATATATGCGATGCGATGGGCAGACCCGACAGAATTATGAACCAAATTTAATACATATTGGGTTTCGTAAAATGAAATTTTTCTATGTATTTTCACTTTTTCGTTAAATAAATGAAAAGCAAAGGGAATGTGATGATGCAATGAAACTAGACCCGAAAGGGTTTTTAAATGCCACTGCATAATTATTTCAAGTCTGTCATAAAGCCATTTTGCGATATTTTCAGTGTTTTAATGTATTTTTCAAAAACAAATGGAAACCATGAAACAAGCGGGATTTCGGGCGAGCCCTAGGCAATAAGTGGTTTTGGCTAGGCTCAGCCTAATCCCATACACTGGATGCCACTTTTCTAGGTGTAGGAGAGAGAAAACCACCCATTTCGGGCAGTTAACCCCTATATGCATGAGCCGCCTGAAATAGATCTCAACTTTTCGATCAAGATCACTCAGATCAACAGTGGAGATGCGATAGTGATTACAAGCGGACCCGATAGGAATATAGAGTCATTTAAGGATATTTGAAATCCAATAAATAACAGTTTGGTAAAATTTTCCTGTGTTTTTAGTGTATTTCTCTATGTAAATAGAGAACACTATTTTTTGGGATTTCAAAGGCCCGATGGTCCCTTCTGTTGCAGAACAGGTGGCCACCTTCCATGAAGATGTTATGCCATGATTGCTAACGCTCAGAAGGGGATTTGAGCAGACAGAGGCTAGAAGATAGAGAGCCTAAGAAGAGTAAACGAACAGACAATTCTGATTGGATTAAAAGCCACAAAAGACAGAAGATAGAGAGAAGCAGTGCGGAGACGGAGAGAAAACAAAGACAGAGAGTCTGTGCACTCAGAAAGACTTGGGGGATTCAAGTAAAGCCTTGTTTTTTTGTATCTATTGTGCGAGACTCAAATGAGCTCACTTTTGTAAAACTCTTCTTCTGAAGACATAATAGAGAGGTCACCACTGAAGGCTATACCAGGAGACGTAGCCCAAGAGTTTTGGGTGAACTCCTTATTAAACTTGTTGTGTTATGTGTGTTTGTCTATTATGTTTCTTTAACTGCTTCATTGCCTATATTATTCTCAATCTTATCAATCTATTTCACTAAGTAATGTAGGCAAGTCCATGTTCATGAGTCTGTAATACCTTAAAAGTAATCTAAGATCTTCATTTTCATATCATGCTACCTTCTACTGCAGGTTCGTGTTGGGATTTTCTCATATAACTTGGCCCTTGATTCAAGTCACCAAGGGAGGAGAGAAAGAAAAATTCTTTTGGTCTGAATCTCAATAGAAGGCATTCAAAGAGTTGAAAGATCGCCTCTTCTCAGCACCAGTGCTCGCATTACTAGACTTGCAACAACCATTTGAGGTCGAGACAGATGCCTTTGACTATGCTATTAGGGTAGTCCTTAATCAACATAGGCATCCAGTGGCATATCACAGTGAGACACTTTCAGACACAGTCTGGAAGTATCCCACTTATGACAAAGAGATTTATTCCATTGTGCAGGCCTTCTGACAATGGAAGCATTACATTTTGGGGAAGGAAATAGTCATCCACACAGAACACCGACCCCTGCAGTTCATCCACACCCAAGGGAAATTGCAGAATTATTGCCATCAAAAGTGGTCCACATTTCTGCAACAGTTCCATTTGAATATCAAGTATAAGAAGGGCAACACCAATAATGTTGCATATTACCTCATTCGACCACCAATCAAGGCATTAACCATTGTTCTCAACTCTTGTGGGCACGAGACTTCTGGTTGGCCACTTCTCTACAAAAGCGACCCAGAATTCGGCCACACATACCAGACACTCTTGGAGGGTTAGCATGCTCCAGATTTTCACCTATAAGATGCCTTGTTATGCCACCTAGGACACCTTTGTGTTCCTTCAAGCGAGTGTGCCAAGATGATTTTGGAAGCACACTACAGTAGGGCTGCTGGGAATTTCGGGGTTGAGAAATTGGTAGCATTATTGTAGAAGTATTTCTATTGGCCGAATCTTCCACAGGATGTCAAGAAGTACATCAGATCATGCACTCCTTGTTCCATTGCCAAACCAACCATTAAGAAGCAAGGACTCTATACCCTGATGCCTACCCCTAGTCGACCTTGGGAATCCATCTCCATGGATTACATGTCTGGCCTTCCTTCTACTAAGCATGGAAATGACTGTGTTTTTGTGGTTATCGACAGATTCTCGAAGATGGCCATTATGGTGGCCTGCAAGAACAATATCATAGCATAAGCCATTGCTAAACTCTTCTTTGAATGAGTTTGGGTACACTTTTGGACCACACAGTCTATCATCTCAGATCGAGACATCAGGTTCCTTAGTACATTTTGGTCCAATCTTTGGTCAATGCTAGACACCAAACTCACTAAGTCCATAGCCTTCCATTCTCAAACTAATGGCTAGACAGAGGTTGTCAACATGATGATCGTACACATTCTGCACATGTACAACTCAAAGAATCCACACACATGGGATGAGAGCCTTCCTTATGTTCAAAAAAGCTACAACCAGGCTCTCCATAGCTCGACTGGAAACAAACCTTTTCAGGTGGGCTTGGGATTCCAGCCACTATGTCCCATTTATGTGGCCATGCCATTTGCAGCTACTCACATAGATTCAGGTCATGTCTAGTCCGAAACAGATAAGTCAAACAGCTGCATTGATCATATCCAACATATTCACCAACAGGTCCATGACATTCTAGAGAAATCAAATGCGAAGTACAAGAAGCGACATGATCAACATCGGGTGCCACACAAGTTTCAGGTGGGTGACAAAGTCTGGTTGCATTTGCAAAAGGAATGCCTTACCGGATCCTATTGGAAACTTCGACCACTCTGATATGGTCCTTACACAATTACCAAGGTTGTGGGAGATAATACAATTGATCTCACCATTCCCCCATTCCTTGGCCTACACCCAATTTTCAATGTGGACTGCCTTTGGCCATACTTTCCACCATTACTAGACACATCCAACATTGCAGAACAACTAACACCCATAGAGTTAAATCCAAATTGCATGGAACAAGGTGAAACTGATCAGATAATGGACACATAGATCAAGCACACTCACGAGCAGAATATCCATCTGTATCGATTTGTCAAAGTAGTCCAACTCCTTCACCAGGGCAAGTGGCTCACCAAGCACCAAGTTCAACAGAAGTTTCCTCATCTCATGGAGGAACTCAACGCAATAGGGAACATTGCTTCCTAAGGGGGGAGGAATGATCTAGGTGGATATTGGTTGCCACCCACCAAGTCCACTTAGATCCCCACCATTGTTTCTTTCAGCTTTTTATTTTCCTTAATTGTAGCACAATTTACTATTTTTAGCAGTTTTTCGGGTCTTGAACTTTTGGAGCTGTTTTGAGGCCCTAAACGACCTTTCTTGGGGAAACTAGGAGAAACATGGGTCCATGGACCGATGTTTCTCTTCCCAAAGTTTTAGTTCTCAAATATAACTTTCTAACGAGATATTGTGCACATCAAATGGAGATCGTATGCCAAATTTACGACCCCAGGATGTTGACGTACCAATTTACCAAAACAGGGCCCACAGTTTTGCATTTCATCTTCTAGGGTTAGGTTTTTGGATGTTTATGGTTTTCCATTGTTTCTCAACAATAAATAGGCTTTTGAGCCTCATTGTAACACAGTTCAGAGGCATGTAGCCACCACATCTCTTCTTAGAGATAAGCTACCATCACCCTAGCTAGTTTATTTCCATTTCTGTTTGTAAGCGTATTTCAGTATTTTACAGTAATGAAATGAAGTATTATTTCTACTGCATCTCTATTGTATGGTTATATCTGTAATTTGTTGCATTCCTGTTTAAATCTGGATCATCAGTCCCCCTCCATTGTGTAGTTCTTAGAAAGATCTTTCCAATGGTATATGGAATTCCAAAAATGGACTCCTAGAGCAGAAGTTAAGGCATTTGAAGTTTACCTTGGAAAAGGCCCATCAAACCAAGAAAATTACTAAGTGTGGAGGCAAATGAAAATTGAAGGATCTGGGGACCAATCACAATTGCAAATTGGTTATCAGTGGAGGCTAGCAGGAATGGAAGAATGATAGAATGAAAAGCAGTGATCGATGATTGTCGATATCACATATCGGCAGTCGGTCAGTCCGAGCACACCTTTTATCACATATCGACATATCATAGTCTTGAATGCCAATATCACATCCTGCATCCCACAGATCCAGTGAGCCATCAGTTACAAAACTCCAAAACTTTGCAAGGCCCGATATTGTGATGTAGTATTAAATTTCTGATCCCAAGCACATTTGTTATCGATGATCGATTATCGGCAGGGTCCTTGGGAACAAAAAAACTATTATCCGTAGTTCTCAATGTCAAATATCGATATCGTAATCTCGTGATATCAGTTATCGGCAGATCGACACGGTTCACTGTTCAAAAGAATCAAAAACTGTCGATCATGCAATAAAGTGGTGCATCGCCCGGGGGACGAGAAAACCAAATACAAAGGAAATGGTTAAGAAAACAAGGGTCGGGCCTCTGCTTTCTCTCTCCTCCACATGGTGAGTTCTCATATCCCAACAACCCTGCATCCTGCAAGATGGTCACATCGGTAGAGTTCCAAACTTGATAGACTGTGTGTGGGGGCCAATATTATGATTTAGTGCGAAAGTCCTGAGAAAGGCCGAAATTTGCTAACAAAGAAACAATTTCAAAACCAAGACCCGGCCAACCACTTTCTCTCTCCTTACAGGGGGAACGTGACAGCTTCTGATTGGTCCTCTGAGTTGACAGGGCAGCTGACATTAGCAGTAACGTGGAAATTATGGAAGATGATGTGGCAAGGGACATTGTCACTCATTTTGGGAGTTTTTTTGGGTCCTATGGGCCAATTTCTTGGTGCCATGTGTCACCACTCACAAGGTGACATGTGGTAGTGATGACATCACTCCGCAGATTGGTGATCACAGTAGTTAAGGGGAAAGGATAAAGCTGATGGAGCCAGCGACAGTGATAGGCGGGAAACCCCCGAACATAATAAAGTATTACGTTGTGATCTATAAGTATCCCTCATCTGGACTATCGGCCCATGCTATGGACAAAGAAAAGCTTAAGACATTGGCACAATATGATTGCGTTATGTGAGACTCCTTGTTATAGACATTTTTGTGCCTTACAGCATTGAGCATGAAATTTCCATAATCTAAAGGGATCCAAAGTCCCTAAACATGTTGTTCCTACCCCTAGAGGAACAAGGCTAACAAACCACAGCAATTCACAGAAGTTCTCCACCTGAAACTACTCAGAAACAAGTCAATTCAGGATCATTTCAGTGGCTACACTAGCTGTCTGCGCTGAATGTCAAAGCAAACACTGGCTACCTGCGTTGAATTTCAACTGGAACAAAGGCTACCTGCGCTGAACGAGAGTGGACAAGTGGAAGGCTCATTTCTCAAGGTGTCAAGACCCAGGAAGCTTCCAAAATGACACTTGCCTCAGGGAATTCGACTGGTGATGAGTAAGAGGTTCCATTTCTCCAAGTGGAAGCAAGAACCTCCAAGTGGACTCAAGAACTGACAGAGGGAAAGGACACTAGTCAGATCTCAAGCTGACTCATCCTCTCTCCAAACATCTATATATGGATCTCTCCTCCATGAGATCTAGAGGCTGGAATTTTATTATTGCAAAGAATTGCTGTTGGTTTGAGGCTGGAATCATTGGTTCCTTAATGCTTTGAAGGGGCTGAAGATAGGAATTCCATTTGTTGGGAAGGAGATGCTGGATTGGAGCCCTCTGGGTTGTATCTTTTCCTGAACCTTGTTATTCATCAATAAAGCTATCTTGGTTTCTCCTATATGCTGATGTATTTTGATGTATGAATGTATTAGTATATTTGGTTTATTTCTAATCCTAAACTAGTTATGAATGTGAGTATCTATCTTTGTGTAGTGTTCTTCTCTTGTCGCACGTAGCTGTTCTCTTGTGATCTTGCAGGAAGTTGTAGCTGGATAAGCAAGAGGGCAAGTAGCTGTGAACACCCAAAGAGAAGGGAGATTGGATCGAGGGACAAACAGAAGACACCGGTAAGTCTATTGATCTCTCTTCTTTCACATTTCATAAAGGAAGAAACCAGTGTAGCTGTACTCGTTTGTTGCTAAGGCACTGTCACACCTTAGGTGGATAGGATCGTCCTGCATAGGCATTTTTCCCCACAACAAATTGGCGACTCCGCTGGGGAGGATTTGTTTAGTCGATTTATTTGTGTTTCTATCATTTGTTTACTTCATAGACTTGACAACAACAATCGAACTGCATCTTTCCCGGATGCAAAGTAGAAAGTTGCTGCTTTGATCCAGTTGCTGGACTTGTCTATGATCTGAACAATGGGTTCACAAATGATTTGATGATCCTTGTGATAGATCTTAGTAGCTTTCAAAGCATCCCTTTGATTATACCTTGCTTGTGTTTCTGATTTGGCCTGAAACTGTTGATTTTTGAGCAATTTGTGACCCAGAACCCAGGAGAAATGAGAGTTTCTCCTTCAGCGCAACTGCTGTGAAGGCAGTCTGCATTTCAACGCAGGTCCCGTGAAGGCTACCTGCGCTGAATGTCAAGTCCTCAGTGTTGAGGTTGCGCTGAACCAGTTTGGCCTTGTGCAGCTGGGGTTCTCTGCTCTCTGTTGCCCTGTTTTGATCTCTGTTTTTTGCAGCCTTTAACCAGCATAGGTACCAGTCAGATAACTCCTTTTCTTTGCTTAGATTCCGCCTCCTTTTGTACAAAAAGACTGTGAGTGTTTTTATGTGTTTGTGGCGTCATTTACAGTTTTCCTTTGCATGAGTAAAATAGTCATCCTGTAGCCTTTGATTCAGATCTGATTGATTGTGATCTTAGAAGAGAGTTCATTGGCTGTTTGCATATTGATTATACATGTACTTTTGCTTATTGGTTTGAATTTGTCTCTTTTAAGTGTCGAAACAAGTCTTTATTTCGAAAATCGTTAAGTAGTGTAATCTCTTCTATCTTCTCTAATTTCGAAAAATTGAACTTGTTTGTATTGATCATTTAAAAGCAAATTCAAAATTGTACAAAAAAGCTTTCTTTGTAGGCATCAATACTAAGAAAGTGGAAAACAAACACCTGCATTGTGCATTTTTCATTTGATAGTTTGCATGTTGGATTTAGGAAAAGTGCATTGGAGTGTGTTGATTTCTCTTTCAGAAAATATGGTGTCTTTCTTTTCCCTTAGTAGCTAGGATTTTCAAAGTTGGAAAGATATAAAGCTTGCTTATCATCTTTAGACTGCATTTAGGAATTTGTATCATACATCTCGTGGTGAACCTTGAAAGGCAAACTTTAAAAAGATCAACTTAAAATAAACTGAATGAACCTAACAATGCTTTGCAACATAACGCATAACATAGAGGTCTAGGCTAGAGACGTGTTCCGGCGTCGTTAAGCCTAGTGACTGTTGATCTCATGGAAGGTGGGTGATTCCTCCTGAGGGACGATAGCGCTAGTACGGATTGTGCTCCCACGTACCGTCGTGTATATATTGGGAGACCCCTATAGGCATAAAACCTTTATCCTTAGGAAGCTGTGTCGGCCGCCCTACTGATCGCAATGCACTAAACACAGCATTCAGGAAGATTGACCGCCCTACCCTAAAAAGTATTCTACGGTTTTGCGAAAAGTTTGGCACACCCTCTGCCTAGAACTCCAGAGAAGTTCCTTTTGGCCTTTTTCAGACTCTATAACAGAAAAAGTCCATCCAAGCATTTGTCACTTCGGGCTCGTTAAAACATCGAAGGAGACTAGAGTCATCTTTAGCTTTTTCTTGACTCTTTAAAACTGAAAAAGCAAGTTGTGTCTAAAGCGTCATTAAAATTTATTTTAAACGGAACAATCAGCCTTTAATTCCTGCGTTGATCTTTAGGTTGAAAGATGGAGCACACCAACCAAGGAATTCCCCTTGGTGGAAATCCTAGTCCCTTCTCCTCTTGGGGAGATGTTGGTGCACCCCACATGGCCACATTGTCGCTTCCAGGACTGACAATTGGCCTGCCAATTTGGCTCTTTTCAACCAATGTCGTTCAGAACACCACCATTCCTGAACAGTCAAGTCAACAGTTAGATCAGACCAGAGTCGCCCACCAGCCTTCTACTTCATCTTCCTCTCCTCCTTCCTCTTCGCTTGACGGAACTGGTAAAACAAAAAACTAGGTTCCTAAGGAGAAGAAGGAAAAGAAGAAGAAAGAGAATAAGAAGAAGGAGCCAAAGGCGACTGGGGGCAAACAAGTGTCGTTTGACAAAAATCCACACACAGCACTGACAAGGCCTAAATCGCCATGCGTCATATGCAAGGGAGACCATTTCCATAGAGATTGTCCCTGTATCCCTCGAATACTAAGGGACTGGTCTCCCCGTTTGCACAATTCGGTAGCATCAACCTCTGATAGCCATGTTGACTGCTCACCGTCGACTAGTGAAAGTGAAGCCACATGACAGAGAGGGAAACTTAGATTTCCCTGCAAACTGTGTGAAGGCGATCACGCCATCCACAGTTGTCCCTTCTTAGACGAGGCTAAAAGAGTTCTGGAAGATCGCCTGATTTTACGACCGCAACTTCCTCCTGGATATCAAAAACTCCTGCCAAGTCCTTCACTAGTTGAGAACCCAGCCGACCCACCCATATGGTCAGCCGAAGCACCTATCATTGAAGATGAACCGTCTGGATCCATGCCTGACGAAAGTCAAAAGGTTGATACGGCAGTTGACCCAGTTTTGCCTTCAGAGGCTCTATCTTCGAATGATACCATCACAGAGGAGAATAAAGACGACACCGTCCAAATTCTCTTCATCAACACTGACTCTGATGAACAAGGGGGGAATGCCCCCATTCCTTTATCGCAGAAAGGAAGTTCGTCAGAGCGATATCCGGCCGTTTATTCGGTCCCACCACCAAACAACCTGGTTGTGTCCTTTGACTGGAACCAACTAGGCAGACCCCGGTTGCCAGCAAGTATACCATTCAGAATTATTGTTCAAATATATAGAATGGTAATGGCTGGCACTATCATTGATGAGGGGGCATCTGTGAGTATCCTTTCCTCTATTACTTGGAAAGCGCTTGGTTCGCCAGCGCTTTTGCTTGAGATGAGAAGTCTATCAGGCTTTGATAAAGGAACCAGTCAACCTTTAGGGATCCTCCCCAATGTGCCTATAACATTGAAAGGGAAGACCGTTCGAATGAACGTGATAGTCGTTCAAGGACCCTTGGATTATAACCTACTCCTTGGACGAGACTATATATATTGCATGGGAGCTATAGTCTCCTCACTCTTTAGAGTAATGTGTTTTCCACATGAAGGAAGAGTGGTCAAGCTCGTAGACCAACTTTCGTTTCCCGGATCACGCATCGCAAATAGTCATGTACCATCCCTAAATGGTCTATTCATGCAAGAAGTGTCTCAACCCACAGTCCGTCCTCCTGATGAGCGCGAGTAATCCGGGAAGATATGACTGGAACCCAGGGGGCATGCGTCCTGGTCTGCTTCGGCAGGGAAACTTTGGGTATAGAGTAGGTTTCCGCGGGAGAATATGACTAGTCTGTACCCCGTCCATAGAGGAAGAGGGGTTATTCTAGAATAAGATTCTTTTGTCAAAGTTATGTAAGTTGACAAGAGTCGTCACTCACCTTTGTCTATTTCGGTAGACACTGCCGAGGAAGTGTTTTGTTTGAAAGATTAACGAGACAATCTTTGGGTAACCTGAAAGAGGTAAGCCTCTCTCGTTAAAACAAAGGTTTTGACGGAAGAGAAGTAGAGGTAACCTTGAAACTCTGTTTTATGCCTGGGGGCATGCAAACCTTTTGGAGTGCAAGCAAGGGGCGTCTATTTATTTTTTAAATTTTTAGGACCTCTAACCCTTTAAACTCGTAGGATTAGTCGTTTCCAAACTTGCATAAAGAAAGGATAAGGAGCAAAGCTTAGTGAGATGAAGCTCCATAAAAAATAGAATCTTGATGAGACACTCTAATCATATGACTGGGTATTCGAGCAGTTTCAGCACAAAGTTCATGCTCGTTAAAAAATAAACGCAAGATCCGAGCAGTTTTAGCACATAGTTCATGCTCGTTAAAAAATAAACATAAGACCGAGCAAATGTTTCCACCCGCGTTTAAGCTCGTTAAAAAATGAACTATCCTGGTAAATAACCACTGTGAATGTAATATCATCAGCCGTTAAAGCCTTGGTCATGTTTGCACCGTCACCTCCACTTTTCATTTGGCCGATCGTTCACCTCCATATGATTGTTTACCCATTTTGAGGAACAGCTGCGAAGAGTGATTTCACCTAGCCATCCTTGTGACACTGCCGTGATTGGAAAATTCCAACCTGTACCTAGAATCAGCTGCTATCCCTGTTTATCACTCGTTCCTCAAAAGATGAGTCTTCTTTAAGCTCTTTTCAATTAACTCGTAAAATATGAAAAGATTGCCGAGTTTTGGCCTTCCAGCTCGTTAAAGGACAGGAAGAGCTATCCCTCCTCTAGATTTTAATCTTTTTGGACCTGAGGGATTATTGCACAAAAAGATCGAGCGTTTGTTTTATTAGGCTCGTTAAAACTATCGAAAACTCATCCCTTCTGTATTTTTTTATACTTTTTCGGGCCTAAGGGATTAGATGATGAAAAAGGAATTTTGGAGTTGACTTTATGTACCTTTTCAGACTCTCTAAAATGAAAAGGACCGAGTTATCCTTGTCGTTAGACTCGTTAAAATTATTAAATAGCGACAAACTTGTCTTTAGACGAGAATGAGTTTCACTATCGCTAGGCTCGTTAAAACATAGCGATGGGCTTGCCCGAAGGGCAGGTTATAGAACAAGCATATGTTATCCTCCTCAAGCTTGACAAAAATAAAGAGGTACTGGTCAGCAATGACTGGGGAAAAATTGGGAGAAACTAAAGAAAACTTTGATGGTAGAAAGTCGCTCTTGAACATGACACTTTTCCTCTGTACCACAATCGGGTTGGGTTGTTTCATTCACCGGTCACATCACCATGGTCTCGCCATACCATCCATATTTGGGGTAATGCTACCGATCCATCGCATCAGTGTCACCATATGTTCAAGAGAAGTCGTTCAGAAAGAGTCAACCGTGTCCCATCCACTGCCATACGTTATCCTTCATCCATTCATGACCGCCACCCTGAATCATATGTCACAGATCGTTTTCACCTCCATTAAAATCATTAGCTCCGTTCCGTGTCACTGATGTGGGATTCATTAAGTCCCTCCTGTGACGGATCGCTTCTTGTCGACGTCAGCTCATTATCCAAGAAGTTGATCTAGGAACAACCCCTTCAGTACTTTGAAGCTTGCATGCCACAATGGCAAGTTTCTCACTTCCCGCGACAGGTATACATCAATGACCTTCAACCGAAAGATTTTGTGTGGTGTTCGATGCCAAGTCCTTTATTCACACCACATGAATTGTACTGCAGTACCTTGAGGGTCATCATCATTATCGGTGATTCCTCTCGCGCTTGTTAACGGTTTACATCATTGACCGGTAATCAAGCGATGTCTTTCCATGTTCGACTTCAGAACAATTCTCACATGGATCGACTTGTACTTAGAGTGAAGATCGAACGAGTTTGAAGACCTCGGATCTAGTTTCATCCATCCAGGCTACGATATATATTCAAGAAAGATAAAGACATTGACATGTACATCATTGCAGCAGATAATCATCCTACTCAAAGGATGATAATTTCATCAAAATTATCAGTCTACCATTAGACGATTGTCTGTTCTATGTACAGAAAAATGTATTTATAAAGCTGAGCATGGGAATGCCTGCCTCAGCTAGATCATGAAAGCAGTATGAAAAATAATGTATTGTATTGTATCTTATTACAGGTCTCCTCCCAACATTGGATGAACTTCGGATCCCCCTGATAAAGCATTTCGCCCGATAAACAGCCTCATACTTTAGGGGGCAATTGTTATAGACATTTTTGTGCCTTACAGCATTGAGCATGAAATGTCCATAATCTAAAGGGATCCAAAGTCCCTAAACATGTTGTTCCTACCCCTAGAGGAACAAGGCTAACAAACCACAGCAATTCACAGAAGTTCTCCACCTGAAACTGCTGAGAAACAAGTCAATTCAGGATCATTTCAGTGGCTACACTAGTTGTCTGCGCTGAATGTCAAAGCCAACACTGGCTACCTGCGTTGAATGTCAACTGGAACAAAGGCTACCTGCGCTGAACGAGAGTGGACAAGTGGCAGGCTCATTTCTCAAGGTGTCAAGACCCAGGAAGCTTCCAAAATGACACTTGCCTCAGGGAATTCGACTGGTGATGAGTAAGAGGTTCCATTTCTCCATGTGGAAGCAAGAACCTCCAAGTGGACTCAAGAACTAACAGAGGGAGAGGACACTAGTTAGATCTCAAGCTGACTCATCCTCTCTCCAAACATCTATATATGGATCTCTCCTCCATGAGATCTATAGGCTGGAATTTTATTATTGCAAAGAATTGTTGTTGGTTTGAGACTGGAATCATTGGGTGCTTAATGCTTTGAAGGGGCTGAAGATAGGAATTCCATTTGCTGGGAAGGAGATGCTGGATTGGAGCCCTCTGGGTTGTATCTTTTCTTGAACCTTGTTATTCATCAATAAAGCTATCTTGGTTTCTCCTATATGCTGATGTATTTTGATGTATGAATGTATTAGTATATTTGGTTTATTTCTAATCCTAAACTAGTTATGAATGTGAGTATCTATCTTTGTGTAGTGTTCTTCTCTTGTCGCAAGCAGTTGTTCTCTTGTGATCTTGCAGGAAGTTGTAGCTGGATAAGCAAGAAGGAAAGTAGCTGTGAACACCCAAAGAGAAGGGAGATTGGATCGAGGAACAAACGAAAGACACCGGTAAGTCTATTGATCTCTCTTCTTTCACATTTCATAAAGGAAGAAACCAGTGTAGCTGTACTCGTTTGTTGCTAAGGCACTGTCACACCTTAGGTGGATAGGATCGTCCTGCATAGGCATTTTTCCCCACAACACTCCTCCCCCAAATGCGATAAGTTATGAGTTGTAATTTAGAAAGAGATAGAGTCCAGGAAATCAGCCGATGAGGGACTTCTATGTTATAAAGAAAAAGCGCCCCCCCCCCCCCCCCAATGCATTTATTGAGAGTACAAGAAGCGACATGATCAACATCGGGTGCCACACAAGTTTCAGGTGGGTGACAAAGTCTGGTTTCATTTGCAAAAGGAATGCCTTACCAGATCCTATTGGAAACTTAGACCACTCCGATATGCTCCTTACACAATATTGTCCCCCACAATTACCTTGGAAAAGGCCCATCAAACCAAGAAAATGACTAAGTGTGGAGGCAAACGAAAATTGAAGGATCGGGGGGCCAATCACAATTGCAAATTCGTTATCAGTGGAGGCCAGCAGGAAAGGAAGAATGATAGAATGAAAAGCAGTGATCGATGATTGTCGATATCACATATCGGCAGTCGGTCAGTCCGAGCACACCTTTTATCACATATCGACATATCATAGTCTCGAATGCCAATATCACATCCTGCATCCCACAGATCCAGTGAACCATCAGTTACAAAACTCCAAAACTTTGCAAGGCCCGATATTGCGATGTAATATTAAATTTCGAGCCCAAGCACATCTTTTATCTATGATCGATTATCGGCAGGGTCCTGGGGAACAAAAAAACTATTATCGGCAATTCTCGACGTCAAATATCAATATCGTAATCTCATGATATCGGCTATCGACAAATCGACACGATTCACTATTCAAAAGAATCGAAAACCATCAATCATGCAATAAAGTGGTGCATCGCCGGGGGGCCGAGAAAACCAAATACAAAGGAAATGGTTGAGAAAACAAGGGTCGGGCCTCTGATTTCTCTCTCCTCCACATGGTGAGTTCCCGTATCCCAACAACCCTGCATCCTGCAAGATGGTCACATCGGTAGAGTTCCAAACATGATAGACTATGCGTGGGGGCCAATATTGTGATTTAGTGCGAAAGTCCTGAGAAAGGCCGAAATTTGCTAACAAAGAAACAATTTCAAAACCAAGACCTGGCCAACCGCTTTCTCTCTCCTCCAGGGGGAACATGACAGCTTCTGATTGGTCCTCTGAGTTGACAAGGCAGCTGACATTAGCAGTAACATGGCGAGTACAGAAGATGATGTGGCAAGGGACATTGTCACTCATTTTGGGAGTTTTTTGGGGTCCTATGCGCCCATTTCCCGATGCCATGTGTCACCACTCACAAGGTGACATGTGGTAGTGATGACATCACTCCACAGATTGGTGATCACAGTAGTTAAGGGGAAAGGATAAAGCTGATGGAGCCAGCGATTGTGATATGCGGGAAACCCCCAAACATAATAAAGTATTACGTCATGATCTATAAGTATCCCTCATCTGGACTATCAACTCATGCTATGGACAAAGAAAAGCTTAAGACATTGGCACAATATGATTGCGTTATGCGGGACTCCTCCCCTTAATGCGATAAGTTATGAGTTGTAATTTAGAAAGAGATAGAGTCTGGGAAATCGGTCGATGAGGGACTTCTACATTATAAAGAAAAATCCCCCCCCCCCATTCCCCATGCATTTACCCATGCATTTATTGAGAGATTTAACACCAAATACATGGGCCTTTGGTTCTAGCCCCTTGTCATATAAGGAAATTCATAAAATGGGCTATAAATAAAGGGTGCATAAGAGTTAATTGAAAATGTCTACCCATTCATCTATTTTCAAAAATTTAAAGGCCTGTGGCACAGTACATCAATAGCATTGTACAGAGATTTAAATGGGTGGATCGATTGGCAGTGGTGATATTAAATAAAACATGGTGCAGCTGTAGATCCGTATGGGGAGGAATCAGGAAGTCTTAATGGAATGACATGGTGCTCCACTCCATCATGAAGAAAATGACCACTCAGGCACATGAATTTCACACTCCATCACTTCTCCATTCACCAACTCACTCATACAGTTAAGTCAAAATGAACAGAAATTGACTGAGCAATAGTGAGAAGCATTATGATAGTAGGGACATGGCTAAATCAGGGGGGTCCACTGAAACATCAAGGGGACACCTCCTCCATCCCCTTTTTGTTTTCTTTCTCTATGCATTTATCTTTGTTTATTTCCAAGAAAATGATTTGATCCCAATTATAATCTTTTTCAAGGCAGCAAAGCCTTACACTGACCGAGATAACTAGTCTAACATGACAGCTAGGGCTTGGGCTCAGATATTTTGTAAATTGTAATTCCATCTCCCCCTCCTCTTATAAATAAGGGGAAGCAATATTATGCAGGGGTTCTGTAATTCCTCACCCACAAGGGCTGAACTCTGTGATACCATTTTGGCTCATAACTCTGTAAGTGGATGACTGTTGTTTGAGATTGTATTACTTCACACATGAAAATCTATCATATTATCACATAAATGATGGTGATTCCTCCCTCTTAGCATTAAAATATGTTTTTTCATCTATTAACTCCATTTTTTTTATATTCTTTTCTGAATTCATGTGATTACTACTGTTAGAAATATCTCAAGACCTCCTCACAGACTCGCTCATATCAATATGTTATGCATGTGGTTGTAGTTCCTCACGGATCCATTTGCATCGACATTGTTAATGCTAGTGCCTACTTGGATTATTGAAATCATACCTTTAACAGTTTCTCTTCATGAATCACAACATCCATCCTCTCTTTAGTCCATTATTTCTACTTGTGACTCAAACAAGTGTAGAATTTCCCATTGCTTGCAACTCTATGTGTCCAATACGGAATGTGTTAGGTCCCTAAAATACTAGTGATTCCCCCATTACTATTGTCATTGTATCCCTTATTGTTATTATTATGCCCCATAGAATCCCACTATTGTTATTTTTGTGCCTTTATATTATTATTGTTAGGTCGGCTTGGTTATATTATGATCTCTTAGACTCCTATATATAGAAAAGAGGATTTGTCATTTGTATCATCCAAGAATTGTTCATTTGTGTAATGTAAAGGAGGTTGTCCCCTCGAAGAGACTAAATTCTAAGGCGTTGATCTATCTTTTATATATTTTTGTGAGCTGGTTTCATAACATTTGGTATCA
Organism: Pinus tabuliformis; assembly: GCA_031772625.1. Classification (NCBI taxonomy): domain Eukaryota; kingdom Viridiplantae; phylum Streptophyta; class Pinopsida; order Pinales; family Pinaceae; genus Pinus; species Pinus tabuliformis. Next base: position 23,928,360 of record CM062806.1, read on the forward strand.
AAGCTTTGGATTCTAGGGTTTCACTGCTCCAAATAGGTCATCATTGAATTTTTGTTATAACTTTTTTTCTGCAATGTTTCAGAAGAAACAAGCAAAACCCATTTGAGATGAAATCGTGTTGAAGCGTAGGTCCAAATTTCAGATATTGTCTTCCTATATTTTCAAAGATATGATCTAAGGAAGTTAGGGTTTTTGAAAGATCCGGAATTTCATCTAAAATAGTTCATCGTAGAATGTTCACTAGAAGCTAACCAAAAACAAAATGAGAAGAAATCGGTCTGAAACTCGGCTCTGAATTTTAGATCCTGTATCACTATATTCTCGAAGATATAATCTGAGGAAGTTAGGTTTTTGCAGACCCCCAAATTACATTCCAAAGAGGTCACCTTGGGAAAATTGTCATAACTTTATCTCTGAGCATCAGATTGAATTTTCATAAGAAGTTGCATAAAGAGGACGAACTGTAGTTTTTTAGGTACCATTTTCAAAACCTAAGGTTGAAAAAGTGACCCACGACATGTCGTACAAGTTCGCTCTACTCAAAAAGTCTATACTCAGGTCATCATGGGAGATTTGGCATAACTCTTCATTGGAGAATCCAATCTTGATCAGACTTGTGGAGTTAGCAATATTACTCAAAGGGTTACCACAAGAAGAAATTTTAGACCTTGCAGATAGAAAATTATAGAAATACATCATAGTCAATATCAAGCTCCTTCAAAGTGAAAAACAAGTGTGAAGTTTTTTTTTTTTTTTTTGCATAAGCTTGGTTTAAAAAATTTGTTTGAAAGAATTCAAAGGACATAGTGAAGAAATATTATCGGTAATTGATGCCCCGAAGAAAGAAAATGGAAACACCTAGTAAGAAACCTAAAATCTCTAGCATGACTCAAGAAGAAGAGGAAGAAATGCAACATGATATATCAAAATTACGAGACCAAGTGCAATAAATGTCACTCGCACAAAAAGTAACAGAATCTAAGATGGATGGTTTAAAAAAAGACGTAGAAGCTAAGATGTATGGCATGGAAGCTAAGATGGATGGTTTAAAGAAAGTTGTGGAAGCTAAAATGGATGGTTTAAAAAGAAAGGCGTAGAAGCTAAGATGAATGACGTGGAAGCTAATATGGATGGCGTGGAAGCTAAGATGGACGGTGTGGAAGCTAAGATGGACGATTTGAAGAAAGATATGAAGACAAGCATGGAAGATTTGAAGACAGATTTGACAAAGTTTCTACAAGAAATGCTTACTAATGGAAAAAGGGTAGTAAAGCAAACTCATGATGAAAACAAAATAAATGTTAATCATGATTTCATCGACTCTAACATTGGATCAAAGAACCACCATGTTCCAAGGATCGATATGAGAAAGTTTGATGGCAAGGATCCCGAAACATGGATACTACAAATCGAGCAATTTTTCGATCTCCATAATGTGCAAAACACACAAAAGGTACGTGGTGAGCACCAGTATTGCAGCAATAATGCTACAACTCCTCGGGCTTCCTACTTTACTTTTATCAACCCAGTAGTTCGTAACAAACTTGGAAGCGACGATGCTTTATGCACAAGTAGTAGCTCTTACTGCAGGCTGTCACTTGGTCAACTAGCGCAAGATCACTAGGAGCTTAAGCCAACTTCTATGAATTCTTAGAAGAATCTTTTAACTGTGATGAAAGAAAGCTAACTCTATGGAGGCTATTATATTTGCATAAAGAGAAGGAAGACTGAAATTTAACACAAACCCTATCAAACCCTAATTTATCCAACTAACCCTACTTTTGCAGAAAAACAGATGGAAACTAATGAAATGAGTGCCATTGACTACTAAAAAGGTAAATCACATTTACTTAAGCTATTCCTAGAAGAAAATAAGAAAATAACATCTTTTTGTATTTTTTGAGTGTTTTTATGTGAAATTATTATGCTTGCAATTTATCAGATTGTGATTGTGCAGAGGTTTGGTGGCAAAGGAAGATGGACTTGGTTTTTTTAGAGGTGGAGGAAGGTGTGGAGAGGTCTTAAGAAGCCCGTAGTACCCTTCTGAGGACTTCCATTACAATCGAATTTCGAAAAACCACTTATAGGGAATTCTACAGGAGGCTGCAAGGGATCTATAGGAGGATCTATAGGAGGATCTACAGGAGGAGGCCGAGAGCTATTTTTGGAGGTTTTGAAGGTGGAAAAATGATGGGAAAGGGTAACTAAAGGCTAGATGAAGGTGTTGAGGTGTCTGGAGTTTATCAAGGAAGATCAAGAGGGAACATGATGGTTGGATTTGTTCAAATGGCAAGAGGGAAGCTTATGGAGAAAAATGCAGAAATTAGGGAAGATTGGTGAAATGTTGCGAATGACTTGGGGAATCTATGAGAAGTGAGAAAATGTTGGCTGCTTTATGGATGTATGGTGAGTTGAGGTGTCCCGCAAGAGATCTGAACATCTACTTACAAAAACTTATCAAAGAAAGGACTAACTATACCATGAAAACAGAAATTTCTCTAGATTGACCTAATTTCTGATCTACAAACACAAAATGTTGAACAGTAACCTTTGAAAAGAAAATCATGTAGAGAGATCTATTGTAAAAGAACAGAAAATGATCTAGGCAACTGAATCCAAAGAAATACATTAATCTTTCCAAATCAAGTCATCGCACTAGAAATTGCATGGGAGGGAAAAACAGTGTTTTTGGTGGTAACACTAGTGCCTTGACCTTGAATCATAGTCCCAGAAAGAGAGAAAGGAGATCAGGGCTAGCTGTTGGCATTTTTGAATCTTATTTTGTTACTGCATTTACATACTTGAGAAACTAAAACAAAAACAACTATGCAAACCATCAAAAGCAACCTAATTTAAACAAAGTAAAATGAATCTATGTAATAGAAATTAACTCATGAACTGAAGAAAAAACATATAAGTACAACGAAAGAGGTGTTGGGTAACTTGGGTTGGGCCCTAACCCAAGAGCTTCAACCCTCTGAAAGAGATCAGTGCTGGCTCAAAAACTATTTCATCTCCATTATCAAAAGTAAAAGTCACATTACATGAACTGTTCTCAAAAAGGAAGCTCGAAAATGATCTAAACAAGTGTTGCACAAAAGTGAGAAAATTCTACTAATGACTGGCTAACCTACTGAGGCTCCAATCCCCCTATTTATACAAATGGAGTCCTCCAACAGTCCTCTTAAAATCAAGGAGCTCGGCTTCCCAGAACTGGGGATAAACAGTAGTCCTTCTTTACTTGCTCGGCTGCCCCTTGGATGCATCAATGTGGACCTTTGTGCTCCAAGTTGTTGATGGAGAATTTTAGGAAAGGGGTCATAAATGAAGGAGACACCCCCCTACAAATTGTGCTCCCTGTTTTCCTCGAGTATTTGCTACCATTTGCTCATAAATCCCTTGATTTTGTCCAAAATTGACCAAAAAATCTGCATAAAGCACACATTAGACTACATGGCGAAATGACTAACCCCATTCACTCTATTAGCATAAATATATTCAAATTCATGCAATAAACTAATGAGCATGGTAGATTAAATCGAATTAAGAGGCAAAATGAGCCCACATAATTACCCATTTCTGGGGCTCATCATCACCCCCCTACTGAATGGGTTGCTCATCCTCTGAGAAACTAGTCTAACTCTTCATCCTTGATGGCTCTAATAGATTCCCTGACATCCCATGCTTCTGATGTGATATCTTCCTCTTTATCATGGAATCCTGCCTTTCTATCCACCTCTTCCCACTGTTTCTATTCTTCCTCCTCTTTTACTCCTTCCAGCAGTCCTAGCAGTAGTGGAGGACTGAATTTGAGGCCAATCCAATTGGCCTTCAAGCTTTGCATAGAGTGCTTATATAGTGGCACTCTCCTCATGGCTTCCCTCATCCTATTTGGGGAGTAATACTCTTGGATCTGTAGGCTATGTGGCAATGTGTTCCACCTTCTTATGCAGGCATGAATGCAGTCATCTCCAAACAATCTCTCCATGTCCCTGAAATGTGCAATAGCCTGGGCCTGCTTATCAACATATTTGGGGACACTTTTAGGATTAGCTTCAAGGTGTTGGTGGGCATAGATGAGAGCCATGGGATCTTCTGGCTCTGCTCTAATCATCAGAGGTTCATTCAGCTCTTTTGCCATCATTTTCTAGATTTTTGTTGCCCTTTTCTTTTCATGGCTCATCCAAAATGCCATGGCCATCAATTGCAAGTCTTCTAACACAACATTGGGATCCCATAGGTTCATATTAGTAAGGGCCATGTTTTGCAAGTAAAACTCTACCAGCTTTGCTTTGTCCTCAGCTGAACTGTGATCACATAGATTCATGAACTGGCCATAATCCTAAAACGGTATTGTGCCCCTATGGGCCAGTGTCTTGATCTGAAATTGGAGCCACTCATCCTTGAGGTACACTGCATATGATTTGGCTAGCTACTTGCATTGTAATGCCTCCATATCCTAGCTGGCCATGCAAGCTAATTGAGCTTCCCTTTCCTGTAGTAGCCTTCTCATGATCAATACCTCATTTTCTTCCTACGGTTCCCTTTCCTGTTGTTGTCTTATTAATGTCTCACTGTTTTGCTCCTCTGCTTGCTTACCTTCCGTTTTTCCTGTGGAAACCTTTTTTTGAACTATCTTAGGCTTCTTCCTTTCAGTTCTTGGCCTCTTCTTTTTCTCTATTGTGGTTTTACCCTTTTCTGATTTTGATTCTTTCTTCTTCTCTACTTTAGGCTCATCTTTGGTGGTGTCATGTTTCCCTTTTTCTATCTGGTTTTCTTCTTTTCCTGTGTGGGGTTCCTCTTCTTCCATTTGAGTGTTCTTTTCTTCTTCATGGGTTCCCTTCTCAGCTTCTCCTTTTTGTTCTTTCTCTTCACTTTCAGACGGACTAAGGTCATAGGTGAGATTTTTTATATCATCCTCTTTAGTCATGTTTCTAAAAATCTCCCAATCTGTGGGGATTATGAAAGTGTGGAGGGCATCCTCCACCAACAATTTAATTAACCCATGGTGAGGCAATTGGTTTGGAACCCCTACCTTCAATTTGGTGCTAGATTCTATTAAGGATTGGAGGAGAAAATATGGAATAGTGAGTATTTTGGATGCAGGAAGGTCCATGCAATATCTGAGTTCATGTAACAGTCTGAAATGGTACCCATAAACTATGTTGTCTCTTCCTTCACAAGAGATGTATTTCATAATCTGATAACTGACCTCATCCCATGGGTAAGGTATACTTGTTCTCCTGATGCCATTCTTGTCCTCCACAGGATGTTCATTAGGCTGGAAAAAGGTCTTCTTGGCAACTTGACCCGGTGGTTTTTCTTCCTTGCTCCAGGGTAGTCCAAGTGGGAGACTTGTAATCCTGATAATGATCTCTGGGGTGGTTTCTATAGTTAGACCCTTGAAACTGACAGTGGCATGGATTTTTGAGTGAGGTTTTAAAGACAATATAAATTCCTCTGTGACATCATCATCATACCCATGCAACTTTTCAAGGAAAGCATCCAATTTTCTCTAGTGAAGAGGGCTACCACTTCTGGATGTTCATGTAGCTTAGTTGAATTTAGAGGCTCCTTCCTCATAAATCCCCCTATCATGATGTTTTAGATTCCGCTGGAATATTTCAGTTGAAGAGGGAGGCAGCACATTTCAAATCCGAAAACAGAGGAACAACTGAGGTTTCCTTTCAAGAAACAAGGAAATAGTTTTTGTGTTCTTTTTTCTTTTTTTAAACAAATTTCAACTTTCCTTCCTTCAAAAATCCGTTCTCTAGACTCACATTACTTCTTTGTTTGTTTGAGGGAAACAATATCTTAAAAAAACAGAGAACATGCAGAACTATGTTTTTTCCTTTTTCAAAAGAAGCAGATACCCAACGCAAATTCACTCTTTACAGGCTTGATTTTCTAGAGTTGCATCATTTATTTACATAGGAGAATACCACAAAGGAGAAGGAGATTGTCTTTCAGTGCAAAGAGAAAATGGAGAAACTGTATATATATATATATATATATATATATATATATATATATAGATATATATGTGTGTGTGTATATATGTATATATATAGAGAGAGAGAGAGATATATATATATTTTAAAAACATAGGCAGACTCTGTTCTCACTTTCCTTCCCTTTTCAACTCAATACCTCGCTTGGAATCACACCACCTTTTATATATATATGGAAATTCAAAGTGGGTTTTACTGAGACTACCTTTTTTAGCCCGAATTTGTCATGAAATCCTGAGTTTTCCTCTGTAGTGCTGCTCACTGGCCATCCTGTAGAAAGGCTCCTGTAGGACTATGTTTTTTCTCCTGTAGAGCTCGATAAGTGGAAGGATCCTGAAAATGATAGAGATCGACTGTTTCAAGGCTCTAGAGGTGGTAGGTAGGTTTCTACAGTCGAGAGTTCATCGACACAAATGAGAACAAAGGTGGTGAAGGTGGTCGCCTGTAGTGTACTTAAGCTTACAAGAGCGTTCTGCGGTGATGAGGTGAGGTGGTAGGAAGGGTACGTTACCCTCATCTCGACCGTTGGTCCCTACTTAGTGTCATGATGAAACCTTTATGCCACCTACCGCAATTATTTCCACCATTCCTGTTAGATGCCGCCACTACCTGTTTTGAGATTTTTTTCGAGTTGACTTACACACATGCCGATTGCACCCACTGAGCATTGTTTGAACTGGATGAGGGTGGCTAGTTAGTTGGCCACTGATCTCATTTAATTGCAACCATCTCACTTGTCCATGCAGTTTTTAGATTATACTCATGTAATAGAGGAACGAGTTTAGTCACTTACCTGTTAGTCGAGAATTGTGTGCTACCGCGCTATTGCATGCTCAGAATTTGGCGTTCTATCCATGGATTTCTACTGTTGGTGCCCGTGGCTTTTGAATTGGTGGCTCAGCTATCTCATATTGGTGATCTTCAATGAGGACCGGGCTCTTTGTGCATTTTATACATCTGTGGCTTCACTGACCCTACCTCTGGAACTCGATTTTTAAGGGGATCAGTTGCTACAGGAATCCTGCAGGATTTCCTGTAGCTACTTCTCCCTCTAAAACTTTTGGTTGAGGCTTGAGTAGGGACTGGAGAGGTAGTTGAGGAAGGTTCTATTAGTCAAGGAAAAGCAGCTGGTATGCACTAGGTAAGAGTTAATTTAAGGATTCTTCTTGTTTATTCTTCATTTTCCAAAAAAAACAAAAGAAACAGGATTTCTGTGTTTTATGTGCAGGGAAAAAAGAAGCGAGTGGAAATGCAATGGTGTAGGTATGTAATGGAGAGTTAGGAGGATGAATGGTGGTAGGGGGGTCCACAATTCTTCTGGACATGTTTCTATCCCTTTGATCTTTTTCTTGACTTGAATTCAAGCTCTCCGTGATCTCTACAGGAGCCTCCTGTAGAATGCACAGAGCCTCTTGTAGGATGCATAGTTTTCCAGAACAAGTGAGACTAGGGACTAGGAAAAGATAATAGAGATGGAGAAATGGTCTATCAGAGGTGTATTCAGCTCGGTCGTGTCCCTTTTTCTTCTGTGGCCCTCCTACAATCTGCAATTCATTCAAAAGGAGTTAATTTTTCTGTTGCTTTTTTTTATTTTTTCTCTCCTTTTTTTTTAGAGACAGTTAGGGCCCCTCCAGGAGGTTTTCACCCTCACTGCCTGTCCTAGGCACCTCCAAGGGGAGGTTTTCACCCAGGGATATTTTATTCTCCTCATTTTTCTTTTCTGGTTGTTGTTGTTTTTTTTTTTTTTTTTTTTTTGTTTAGGGTGTGGGTGGAGTGGAGGCAGAGACTTTCTCCACTACCAACATTGTTTTACTCAGATTCTCAATGAATTCTTGCTTGGAGAGGAGCTTCCTGTAAATTTTCAACCTATGCCCATTGATAAGCATGGGGATGGATTCTTCATCGATGGTCCTGATCAGAAATGAACGATTGCCATTGCACCTTTCTACTGTGTACAGTCCCAGCCGTCTTGTCCTTAGTTTTCCCTTGAAATCTTTATACCTTGAATCATACAGCAATGCCCAGTCACCTTCCTAGAATTGTTTCTCTTTGAGGTGTCTATCATGCCATATTTTTCTTTAAATCTGGACTACCTCTGAGTGGAGAAGGGCCTGCAATCTTTGTTCATCTCATCCATTTAGGTGGAGTAACCTTTCCTTTTTTGCATGGCTGAGATCTAGGTCGAGCTGAGCTACCATCCTTAGTGTGTTATATTCAAATTCTATTGATAGAAAAGCCTTCTTCCCATAGACCAACTCATAGGGTGTGAACCCTGTAGTGGTCTTCCAGGTGGTGTTATAGGCCCAGGTGGCCTCAACCAATTGATCTGCCCAATATTTTCTACTATTTCTCACTACCTTGGTCAAAATCCCTTCCAAAGCTCTGTTAGTGACTTCCACCTGTCCATTTTCTTGTGGATGGTAAGGGGTGGAAGTTTTGTTCTTTATTTTGTGATGTGTGAGTAGGTCTTCAATTAGATTAGAGGTAAATTGAATCCCTTGATCTATGACTAATTCTTTTGGATATCAAAACTTATAGAATATATTCTATCTTAAAAACTAGACTACTTTTTCTTTTGTTGCTACCTTGATCACCTTTGTTTCTACCCATTTTTTTAGATAATCAGTGCACACGATGATGTAATATTTCTACTTTGAAAGAGGGTTGACAGGACCCACAAAGTCCATGCCCCACTTCTCAAATGGCTCGAAAGTCACTTGAGGTTGTAGGGGCATCTCATCCCTTGGAGTAGGTTTCCCCATCCTTTGACACCAATCACATTGGCTGATATATTGCCTTACATCTTGATGAAGAGTGGGTCAATGGTAACCTACTTTTAGAATTTTGAAGGCATTCCTCTTTGCTACAAAATCGCCCCCACAGGGCCCATCATGACAGGTCAGGTGAATGTCAAAAACTTCCTCCTCCCTGACATATCTTCTCAAAACCTGATCTGGGCCAAGTTTGAAGAGATTGCCCCCAATCCAAGTGAAAGGGGCACTTCTCCTCACGATCTTTCTCTTCTATTTTAAGGATAGGTGTGGCGGAAACTGTGTGGAAACCAAGTAATTTGCTATATAAACAAACCATGGAGAGAGTAATGAGATAGAAAATAGGTGTTCATCTGGCATTTGATCATCCACCATTCCTTCTTCACTTGTAGGCGGATCTATTCTAGACAAAAGATCAGCAACAACATTTTCCTTACCTGGCTTATTAACAAGGGTTAAATCAAATTGATGCAATAAAAGAAACCATCTAATAATGTGAGCATTTACATCTGGTTTGTTCATTAAATACCTAATTGCAGCATGATCAGTGTGTACAAATGTTTGATAGCCGGTGATGTAGTGTCTAAACTTATTTATGGAATGGACTATAGCTAGGAGCTCCTTTTCGGTTACATTGTAGTTTAATTCTACCTTCAACAAGTTTTTACTTACCAAATATATGGCATAAGGGAGATTCTCATCAACTTGCCCTAAGAATTCTCCTATCACTTTGTTTGAGGCGTCTATATGAATATGGAAAGGCAGGGCCTAGTTTGGAGCTCTCAAAATTGGGGCAATCACCAATTTACTTTTCAAGGTATCCAGAGCTTCTTGACATTTGTCAATCCATATGAACTCAACATCTTTTCCCAAAAGACCAAACAATGGAGAGGCTAGCTTACTGAAATCCTTAATGAATCTTCTATAATACCCTGTTAAACCTAGGAAACTTTGAACATTTCTTACCTTTTGAGGAGGTGGGATCCTTTGGATGATGGAAATTTTGTTGGAGTCCACCTATAATCCTTGTTGAGAGAGTATATGACCTAGCACGGTCCCTTCAGTCATCAAGAATTCACATTTTTCAGGACTGAGGGATAGGTTCATTTCAATACACTTGTCCAAAACTTTTCCCATGTTAGACAAAGCTTCCTGGAAGTTAGAACAATAAGGAGTAAAGTCATCCATATATATTTCCACTACATCATGAACCAGTTCAACAAATATACTCAACACTTCTCTCTAGAAAGTGGCAGGAGCATTTCACAATCCAAAAGGAAGGAAACAATATGCAAAGGTACCCCAAGGACAAGTGAAAGTGGTCTTATCTTGGTCTTCTGGGCTAATTTGGATCTGGTTGTACCTGCTAAACTCATCTAAGAAGGAGAAAAACTTCTTCCCTGCCAGGCCATCTAACACTTGATCTATGAAAGGTAAAGGGAAATGGTCCTTCTTGGTGGCCTTGTTTAGTTCCCCATAATTGACATAGATTCTCCACTTCCCATTTTTTTTGGCACTAGCACGAAAGGAGAGAGCCATTCACTGTCAGAGATAGGGTAGATGAATCCTGCATCCAGTATCTTTTGTAGTTCTTCTTTGAAAATGTCCTTAAGGTTTGGATTCATCCTCTTTTGAGGATGCCTGACTGGTTTGAAATCTTCCTTAATGTAAACGTGATGAGTACAGACTGAAGGGTGCACTCCCTTCATCTCCTTATAGCTCCAAGCAAAATCATCCAAGTAGTTTCTTAATAAGCTTCACAGTTCTTTCTCCTGAGAGGTGGATAGCGATGAGTTGATTTTCAAGGTTCTTTCTAGGCCGAATTCCATATTCTTAACTTAGAGAGAGGTCGGGTCAGCCACACAGGGATCAACTAAAGGATTGGCTTGGTTTTCTTCTTCTAGCTCTTCTAATAGCAACACCTTGGGGGGTGGATTCTAAATCAAGTTTTCAATAAGATCATCCTCGGTTTGTGGTTTCCCCCCCCCCATGGTAGCTTCCACTGCACATAATGGTGTCGAATAGACTTCATTCTCACCTTCCTCCTCCAACCAGAGAGGTAAATCATGTTCTAACACAGGTTGGACAGGAGGATATAGGACTAGTTATTTGGAAATATGCCCATTCTTGATTGTGATGTTCCCAGCTTGAAAACTAATGTAGGCATCTATAGTAGCCAAACAGGGTCTGCCCAAGATGAGAGGATACCCAGTGAGCTTTTCTTTTGGTTGGATAATCAGGAAATCAACAGGGTACTCCCAAGAATCGATGGAGACCATTACATCTTCCACAATCCCTTCAGGGGTCATAGTGGAGTGGTCTGCTAACTAGAGTACTATTGTGGTCTTTCTCAGGGAGCCCTGAAGGTTGAGCTTGAGCATAGTGTCCTTGGTCATCACATTAATGGCAGCCCTAGATCAATCAGGGTATGGGGAGTTATGGTGCCATTGTTATGGACATCAACTATAGGGCTTCTAGTGTCTAGATATCTCGGACAGATTACCGGCCTCAACATCAGGTCGGACAGTTGTCCTATGACATTGATAGTTGGGCCATCTCTCCTGTGCCTACCTGGATTCCTGAAGCACTTCTCTTTGTTCATCTTGTTGTGTATAGGCACATCCTCTATGGCTTGGAGAAGTGGTATCTTTACACATGATTGCTTCAATTCCCCTAAAAGTTCAGTTTCTTATGGCATAGGTTGAGTTGTTCCAAATAATCTCTCATGAAAGGGTGGAATGACTTTTGGTTCACTTTCCTCTTTTTCTTCCTCATCCTCCTTAGGGGGTGGCTGGTTATCTAGGAGAACCTTCCCAGATCATAGGTTAATCTCTTGAATCTCCACAGCATAGATCGAGCATGATGGTTCCCCACTATATACCTACTCGGCCCATCTGTTATTCGGGTTCGGGTTCGATTGAGGAGGTATTTGGGGTTTCCTTGGTGGAGCAGGAGGAAATGGTTGTGGTTAAGCAGGTGGTAGAGGCAAAAGAGTGGAAGGAGAGTGGTACCGAGGCCTCCACCCCTGGTGAGGTGCATTCCACTGAGGTTGTGGCTGAGCATAAGAGTGAAATGAATGAGCGGCTAGTTGAGAGTGGTATTGAGATGGATATGACCAAGGAGGGGGTGTGGACCAAGAAGGATGAGCAGGGGGACCATAAGGAGGAATGGAAGTGGCTTGATTGGGGTTGTAATATGTTTGGGATGTCCCTTGCATTCCCTGCTCATAAGGTCTGGGTCCATGTGGCCTCCTTTGGTTCAGTGGCTCCTTCGCCCCCCTGGTATGCAGCTTTAAGTCTAGGCAAGGAAGGGCACTAATTCGTAGAATGGTCTTCTTCATAGACTGAACACACTTCTATAGAGTTCAATGGACATTCATTCCTAGGATGCCTTCTGGTGCATCTAGGACAAAAAATGGCCAAGGCCCTTTCTGATTCTTCGTGTTTCCTTTTTATATGCAAGGTATCCATTTGCATGGCAAGAGTCTGCATCATCTCGCTCTTGAAATCTTCCAGTAGATTTCCAAATTCACCTTTAAGGGATGAACTAGATGAGGATGTACTGGCTAGGGGTTGACTTCCCCTACCTCTCTTTCTGGATGCTCTAGAGTGGTTTCTAAACATAGTCTTTATGTCTTCATAAGGTAGTTAGTAGATGTCCCCCCCCAGCCAGCAAATTGAGGGTATCTAGAAGGTCTTCCGAGACTCCTCTTAGCAGGACCTACTTTAGAGATTCGGGGTCAAGTGTGTACCTGGCCCATTTATAATTGAGCTAAAACCTCTCTTCATAATATTCCAAGGATTCATCGCTTCCCATGGTCATTCAGAAGATTTCTTCCTTGGTATCCTTTGACCTACACTAGTCTCGTTATTTTTTATTAAAGGCTTGTTGCATCTAAGCCCAAGTTGTGATGTTGCTACCAGGTAACCCCATGAACCAGTGCAATGTTGCATCCTTGAGGGTAGAAGGAAATAGTTTCAACTTCTACTCATCTTTTGCATAGTCATAGGTTCGACAGATAACAACAAATTCAAACAAAAAGGTATCAAGATCTTCGGTAGTCAACCCATGGAAGTGGGGTAAGGCTGAAGGACTTATGTTCTTCATTTTAGCATCCCCATTGGTCTCTCAAATGGGAAATGTACCCTCTACACTTTCCCCATTCCCTCTAACGTTTCTGTTTTCAGCCATGATCTCAAGAGGGATGGTTTCTTCCTCTTCTTTTGCTATAGAATCTTCGTATATATCTAGTTGTTCACCTATAGGTTCTTCTGGATCACTGCCACTGAAGAAGAGAGAAGGGTGAATTTGTGATGTGGTGGGGGTGTTTGGCAGGAATTTCCCTTAATTATATCTATTCCTACAAGGCATGAAAGGAAATATCCTTTTGGGTGATTTTTTTTTTTTTTTCTTGTACCTGCAAAACTGAAATTGATTGAACAAACAAATTGTAACTAACTAAAACAAACTTGCTGAAATTAAATTGCAGAATTGAAATGAAAGCAAGGAAATGACTAATCTACTTTTGTTGGAATGGAAATTGCAGAATTGAAATGAAAGCAGGGAAATGACTAATCTACTTTTGCTGAAATGGAAATTGCAGAATTGAAATGAAAATGCAGAAACTAGAAGGAACAATTACTCTACTTTTGCTTAAATAAACTACTTAGCAGAATGTTGCAATAGAAAATAGAAGAAAAGCGGTAATCACAAATTACTTTGATGCTTCCCCGAAAATGGCACCAAAAAGCGATGAGCACCAGTATTGCAGCAATATTGCTGCAACACCTAGGGCTTCCTACTTTACTTTTATCAACCTGGTAGTCCGTAACAAACTTGGAAGTGATGGTGCCATATGCACAAGTACTAGCTCTTACTGCAGGCTGTCACTTGGTCAGCTGGCACAAGATCACTAGGAGCTTAAGCCAACTTCTATGAATTCTCAGAAGAAGCTTTTAACTGTGATGAAAGAAAGCTAACTCTACGGAGGCTATTCTATTTGCAGAAAGAGAAGGAAGACTGAAATGTAACGCAAACCCTAGCAAACCCTAATTTATCCAACTAACCCTACTTTTGCAGAAAAAGAGATGGAAACTGATGAAATGAGTGCCATTGACTACTGAAAAGGTAAATCACATCGACTTAAGCTATTCCCAGAAGAAAATAAGAAAAGAACATTTTTTTGTATTTTTTGAGTGTTTTTATGTGAAATTATTATGCTTGCAATTTATCAGATTTTGATTGTGAAGATGTTTAGTGGCGAAGGAAGATGGACTTGGTTTTTGCAAAGGTTGAGGAAGGTGTGGAGAGGTCCTAAGAAGCCCCTAGTACCCTTCTGAAGACTTCCATTGCAATCGGATTTCAAAAAACCACTTACAGGGAATTCTACAGGAGGTTGTAGGGGATCTACAGGAGGATCTATAGGAGGAGGTCGAGAGCTATTTTTGGAGGTTTTGAAGGTGGAAAAATGATGGGAAAGGGTAATTGAAGGCTAGATGAAGGTGTTGAGGTGTCTAGAGCTTGTCAAGGAAGATCAAGAGGGAACATGATAGTTGGATTTGTTCAAATGGCAAGAGGGACGATTATGGAGAAAAATGCAGAAATTAGGGAAGATTGGTGAAATGTTGCGAATGAGTTGGGGAATCTGTGAGAAGTGAGCTAATGCTGGTTGCGTTATGGATGTATGATGATCTGAGGTGTCCTTCAAGAGATCTTCACATCTACTTACAAAAACTGATCAAAGAAAGGACTAACTATACCATGAAAACATAAATTTCTCTAGCTTGACCTAATTTCTGATCTACAAACAAAAAATGTTGAACAATAACCTTTGAACAGAAAATCATGTAGAGAGATATATCGTAAAAGAATAGGAAATGATCTAGGCAACTGAATCCGAATTAATACATTAATCTTTCCAAATCAAGTCATCACACTAGAAATTGCATGGGAGAGCAAAACTATGTTTTTGGTGGTAGCAGTAGTGCCTTGACCTCGAATCATAGTCCCAGAAAGGGAGAAAAGAGATCAGGGGCCTTTTTGAATCTTATTCTGTCACTGCATTAACCTACTTGAGCAACTAAAACAAAAACAGTTATGCAAACCATCAAAAGAAATCTAATCTAAACAAAGTAAAATGAATCTATGTAACTAAAATTAACTCATGAATTGAAGCAAAAAAATATAAGTACAAAGCAAGGGGTGTTGGGCAGCTTGTGTTGGGCCCTAACCCAAGAGCTTCAACCCTCTGAAAGAGATTAGTGCTGGCTCAAAAATTGTTTCATCTCCATTATCAAAAGTAAAAGTCACATTACATGAACTATTCTCAAAAAGGAAGCTTGAAAATGAGCTAAACAAGTACTGTAAAAAGGTACGAAATTCTACTAATGACTGGCTAACCTACTGAGGCTCTAAGCCCCCCTATTCATACAAATTGAGTCCTCCAATAGTCCTCCTAAAATCAAGGAGCTCAGCTTCCCAGATTTGGAGATAAACAATAGTCCTTCTTTACTTGCTCGGTTGCCCCTTGGATGCATCAATGTGGACCTTTGTGCTTCGAGTTGCTGATGGAGGATTCAAGGAAAGGGGTCATAAATGAATGGGACACCCCCATACAAATCCTCTTCCCTATTTTACTCGAGTATTTTCTGCCATTTTCTCATAAATCCATTAACTTTGTCCAAAATTGACCAAAAGAACTTCATAAAGCACACATTATACTACATGGTGAAATGACTAACCCAATATACTCTATTAGCATAAATATATTCAAAAATATGCAATAAACTAATGAGAATGGTGGATTAAGTCTAATTAAGAGGCAAAATGAGTCCATATAATTACCCATTTCTGGGGCTCATTAGTACGCATTGCAACTTTATATTTGGAACCAAATCAATTTGTATGGTATCAATGGCTTTGCTCTCATAAAAAAATTGTCACTTGAGCTATTTTTATAGATGAAATGATAGCACATTATGAGGATACGAAAAGAAACACTTTTTCTAGCCAATTGATAAATCTCAAACAAAATGGTTCAATGATGGAGCACATTGAGGACTTCCAAAAATTGAATATAAGGGTAAAAGATATTCTAGAGGAGCATAGGATTGATGTGTTCATAGGGACTTTAAAAGATAACATCCAACATGAGGTTCACCTTTGGGAACCAAATTCATTAGAGAAGGCATTCAAGTTGGCAAGAAGAATGGAAAGCCAAATTATGGCAACAAGGAAGCCTACCACTCACAATCATAAAAATGGAAGTGTTTCTACCCCTAGCCATCCACAACCTACAAGGTTGACACCACAACAATTGGAAGAAAAAAGTTAAAAAGGGCTTTGCTATAGTTGTGATAAAAAATACACTAAACGTCATAAGTGTTCCAAGAAGAAATTATTTTACATAGATTGTGAAGAGGAGGAAGAAAAGGAACAAGAAACGTCGAAAGAAGAGGATATACACCAGGGACAAACCCTAGAAAAAGAAGAAATGAATCCGACCATATCTTGTAATCCATTGGCTGGAATTACCACTCCTCAAATTATCAAGATAGAAGGGCATATCAAGAAGAAAAAGGTAATAGTGTTGATCGATTTGGGAAGTACCCATAATTTTATTCATTGTAAGATATCCAAGGAATTGAATTGCTTCCTATATCCAACATTAGAGTGTCAAGTGATGATTGCAAGTGGAGGAACCATAAATTTCTTAAGAAAGTGCCATAATATCAAGCTATCCATGTGAGAATATGTATTTAATAGCCCAATGCTTTCCATTCCAATGGGTGGTGCTGATATTGTACTAGGAGTCCAATGGATACAATCCTTGGGTACAATAGCTTTCAATTTTCAAGAAATTTTCATGAAATTTTCTTTAGAAGGAAAGGAAGTTGAACTAAGGGGCATCGTAGGGAAATCGGGAAATATAATCAGCTCTAATGGAGTGACAAAGCTTCTAAAGAAATAATAATGAGGCATAATTGCACAATTATGTTCACTAGAGGTTCCCACATCGAAATCATCCATTTCTCCAAATCTCCAAAAAGCCTTGGAAAATCATTCCAAGGTATTTGAGACTCCCAAAGGCCTCCCACCTATTCGTGATCATTATCATGTTATCAATTTGATTCCACAAGGTGTTCCTCCAAACATCAGGCCTTATAGATATCCCTATGTACAAAAGAGTGAAATTGAATGTATGGTTGCAGAAATGCTAGAGGCTGGTATAGTTCAACCTAGTCAAAGTTCTTTCTCTTCTCTAGTAGTATTGGTTCACAAGAAGGATGGATCATGGTGCATGTGTCCATAATATAGGGAGCTCAAGAAGCTCACTATTAAAAAATGGGTCACAAAGATGTTGGGCTATGAATTTGAAATCATCTACAAAAAAGGAAAGCAAAATGTTGTGGCAGATGCACTCTCAAGAAAGGATGAGGATGTGGAAGCATTTCTTTGCGCCATTTCTATTATCCAACCAAATTGGATAAACGAAGCAAGGGATAAATGGAAGAATGACGAGGAAGTGTGGGCACTCATTCAAAAGATACAACAAGATCCCAGTACATCTGATACATTTAGCTGGAAAAATGATTCATTATGGTACAAGGATCGGTTATACCTATGTAAGAATTCCCAACTCAAACAAAACATTCTTATGGAATTGCACACCTCTGCCTTACGAGGGCACTCAAGATTTCTAAAAACCTACCACAAGGTTAGGAAGGATTTTTTTTGGGATGGCCTTAAATCAGATATTCAAAAGTTTGTGGTGGAATGTTGGGTTTTCCAACAAAATAAAGTTGAAACAATTAAGACCCCGGGACTATTACAACGTTTATCGACTCCAAGCCAATGTCGGGAGGAGTTTTCAATGGATTTTATCATAGGTTTACCCAAGTTCGAAGGAAAGAGTGTTATCATGGTGGTAGTTGAAAAACTTACCAAGTATGCACACTTTTCTTCATTATTTCATCCATTTAAAGCAAGTATAGTTTATAATGCATTTATGGAAACAATTCAAAAACTACATGGAAACCCAAAGCTTATTTTAAGCGACAGAGATCCCATTTTCACTAGAAATTTTTGGACATAATTATTTTCTTGTCTTGGTACTTAGTTAGTTCATAGCTCATCTTATCATCCTCAATCTGATGGGAAAACTGAGATAGTAAACAAATATTTGGAAGGATATCTTCGCTGCTTTGTATCTAATAAATAGACACAATGGGTCAAATGGTTGCCTCTGGATGAATGGTGGTATAACACTTCCTTCCATACTGCACCAAAAGTGAACCCATTTATGGCACTTTATGGATATCATCCACCATCCATCACATCATATTTAAGAGAAAATTCTAAGGTTCAAGTAGTGGAAGATCACACGGAGCATTAGCAACAAGTTCTCCAACTCTTAAAGGATGACCTCACCTTGGCGCAAAATAGAATGAAACAACAGGCAGATCAGCATCACAGTGAAAGAAGTTTTGATGTATGTGATTGGGTATTCCTATGGCTACAACCATATCAACAAATTTCCCTCAAGAAATCCAAGAAGGATAATAAATTATCACCGAAGTATTATGGTATGTACAAGGTGTTGCAAAAGATAGGTACTATGGCATACAAATTGGAGCTTCCTGTAGCTTCCCGAGTGCACCTAGTTTTCCATGTTTCATGTTTAAAGAAGGTTATAGATGACAAGATTTCAGTTCAAACAATATTTCTAGAACTTGATGAGGAAGGAAAAATCATATTGGAACCTAAAGCAGCTAAAGAAACGAGAAATTGACAGTTATGAAATGAATCAATTTCATAATATCTCATCAAGTGGAAGAACTTACCCGTTGAAGATTCCACATGGGAGGATGATAATTTTATACAGAAGCATCCAGAACTACTCAAGCGTTGAGGAGAACACTTTTTGAAGGAGAGGAGCATGTTAGGTGATCCGAATTGGATCCTTAAATCCTCTTAAAGTTACCCAAACTCTGTAAAGAAACTCATGCCAAAGTTTAAAGTCTTGTGAATGTCGAGCTTATCAGAAATAACCTCTAAAAAATGGCAATTTTTTGTCAGCAAGGAACAAGGAGGACCCTCGACCAAAATGCACAGACCATTGGCCCATGTTGACAGCGCAGTGGCACAAATTGGCAATCGGGAGGCCAAATCCAAAAAAAGAGGCAGTTTATGATAAAGTGCTAATTGCGTATCGCAGGGCATCCCCCTCAGTGAAGGAAAGCCCAAAAAGAGGGCTACTATTAAAATTCACACAGTGATATAGCTTGCATGGTGGTGAGCAGAAATAGAAAGATGGTATGACTATCACAGTTTTCAAATTGAAATTTAAACTATGTTCAAAAGGTTTAACAAAATATGCTTAAGCTTACAATAGATGCTAATGATTTTATGATTTAGAGGGAATTAATAAAACAAACAGTTTATATAATGCATTCTCTTTATAGATGATCACTTCAAAAGCTTATAAGAATAATTGAAACACAATGACTCCTACCTAGTTATCTTTTAAAACATAAGAATATGAAGAAAACACTGTGAAATAAAACAAGAAAAACTTACAGAAAAACGAAATTGTATGAATCAGAATTCAGAATCCATTTGCTTTTGTATTAATGATTCAGAAAACTCAAGCACATTGAATGTTTAGAAATGTTTCTTCAAGGGTGCAACCTTTAATAACTCATGAAAGAGAGTTATTTATACAATCTGATAACTGAGAAAATATCTTAAACTTCTTTACAAAAATAGATAATTACAAAATCGCTAACATAAACTGCTAGCTGATTTGGCACTATTTTGGTGCTGAGTTGTTGATGATTGTTGCTAAAAAAATTGAGAACTGATATACTTGTGATGATTGTTCTTGTAAAGGCTGAATGTTTTTTGATCACCCTCTAGTCAAGTAAATCAATTAATTCTTCCCAGTGTTTCTTATCTGGGATAGATATCTTGGTTACCCTTCTGTAAACTTCATCCATCTCTGTATATTTTGTAAAAGTGGGTTTTACTAAAAATATATGTCTGACTTCATTTAAAATGAAGAAGGTGTCCCTGAGTGCATTTAGCACCACTCTTGGTGTTGCTGCACCTCTTATGTTTGAAACTGAAGCTACATTGGTGCCTACCTCTATAAGATTTCGAACATAATCCTCAATAGGAATTAATTTTTCATTTATCACAAGCATAGATGGCAAACCCTTGCTGGTCAAGGGTTCTAACCTGCTAAAAAATCGTTGAACTATTGTATTCACACTGCTGCACTTTTCTTCCAACTGAAGGATGAGGTTATTCTTGGTAATGATCTTCTTTACTTCTAGTATAGTTGTTGTCCTATCATTTATCCCTAATTCTTCAAGCTCATAGTTGTCTTTAGAATTGAGGAACTTGATTATATCAAAAGAAATTTCTGGCATATCCTCAAGCTCTTTAGAAATAGTTTCAATAGCTTGTTGAGCTTTCTCCAAGAGGTCTTTTTGATCAAATACTATCTTGATATAGGGCCAGATATCCTTAATTGATTCAGTAATTTCTTCCCACAGAATTTCCCTTGCCAAACCCAATTTGTTTCCAAGGTAAGATTCTTTAAGTTCCCTCTATAATGTTTCAATCTGACCTTTTTCTCTCTGCAACTCAGTTGCATTTGAAGTGTCTGCAATTGTTTTCATATGTTGTAGCTTGTTGAGTTCATTTTACAACTCCTTGATTTCTCCTACCTGAATAGACAGGTTCTGAACAGCTTCAGCAAGTTGTTCAACTCCTTCTACTCTACCTGTAGTTGATGTTGTGGCCGAAGTAGAAACCCTGGTTACAGGGATTACTGCAAGGGGTACTACATCCATTAGAGTTTGAGCTCTTTTGACAAATTCCTCTTTCTCCTTGACCAGTTTCTCCATCTGCTCTTCCATCTATTATATTTTCAGATTTTGTTCCATGATGAGTTTCATCATGTTAGATTTCTAAGTTTCAGTTTCTTCAATCTCTTTAGCCATCGGGTCCTCAGAAGCTGGAAATTTGAGCTGCTTCTTTAATGCTGCAACTTCAGTATTTTTCTTCTTAATTAGTTCTTCTGCAGCATTTATGTTGGAGGGATCATATCCCATCTTGAGCACCAGATCTTCTAAAGATTTTATCTTTATGTCCTTTGCCAATCAGGAGACTTTCTCCACCTTGAGTTGTGACTATGTGTTTGCTAAGGTGACCTACAAATTTGACAAACTCACGGCATTTTTAGTCAAATTGGAAGAAATCAACTGACCAGTTTGTTTGTGCATCTCAATTTGATCAATTGGATGCACATCCTTTACATTAAATTCAAAATAAGTATGCTTCTAATAATGTGCAGCAGTCTTACGTTGTGGAATTTGGGCTTGCAAGAAATCCATCTACATCTTTCCCTTCTCATAGTCAAATACTGAAAGAAGTTTGTCTTGAGAGCAGGAAGAATGGTTCCAGAATTGGGTATAGGTGTTCAACTTCAATTCTTCATTTCTCTTTTTAATCTCACTGAAAACATGAAATATTTCCTCCTCCTTGTCCTTCTGAATCCTTCCACTGGTCTGAATTTCTTGTTGTTCCTGAGAAGTAGTGGAATGCGTTGGGGACTGGGTAGCCTGTCCACTAACTATGTATAGAGCATAGTTTCTCCAAGTCCATCAAATGTGGTTTTCTAAGACTCATGTGTTGCACCAACAATCACAGAGATCCTAGGTCTCTTCTTTCTATGCACAATCCTAAAGCCCTGGCTTGATGCTTCAGTTATAGGGGAAGATTGTTCTTCCCTTCCTCTTTTGGTTGTCTTTTCCTATGCAAGTGGAGTTTGTACATTTGAAGTAGAAATTGCCTACTCTTCAGCTTCTTGGAGGGTGTTCTCTGTCCATTCAAACTAATTTTTGTATTGTTTTATTTCAGTCCTGGTTGTGTGGTGATATGCAATAAAATTATTTTCCACCCTAAGTTTAGAAATCACTCCCATTGGGTCAAAAGACCAAGTGAAATTAAGACCAAACTTCATTTCCTTTAGTAACCTATTTGCTTCTTCTCCTGCTGCTCTGGTATTGCAAATGAATGGACCAACCTGAGCTTTTAGGTTGAATTGAGATTTCTTCTTTGCTGCCACAAAGTGTACTTCATCTGCATTTAACCTTTGCCTAATATATTCCAGTGAAAATATTCTGATGGGGAGGTACTTTTGAAGTTTGTAGGGTGGAAGCTCACAACCATAAACCCTGATTTATGTGTAGTTTTGGTAAAGATAGCAATCTCCTGTTGTGGCTTGATCAACTAGTTGCAACACTTTCACAATTTCATCACTGATTCTTGGTACTGGAGTGTTGCTCATAAGATTAATAGCTATATGAATAAACAATTCTATGAATTTTTTATACATAAACTCTTCTTTCTCCTTCATTCCCATTGTATTCCAAAATATCAATAATTTCTGGTTTCCTTCCTTGTCTGGATTCTGTAAGGTAAATGGAAATTTGTCTCCCTAAAAATATATAAAATGGTATACAAGTACTGAAGAATACTTGAATACTTCTTCAGTATTAAACTGGACAAATTGCTTATGTATCGCTTCAGCTAGGAATTGGTTGAAATTATAAATAACAGTGGGTTTGGAATCAGCAGAAAAGATAGACAAGAAACCTAGGATGGCATCATTAACATATTGATCAGAGTTATAACCAAGAAGATAGGAAAAAATAGTGGTGATTTGATTGGTTCTATCAAGGAACATGGATGAGTCATAAGGAGGGTTTCTTTTAGGCAGAGCATTGTCTATAGCTAGGAAAAGTTCAAGAGTCTGGGATCTTTTAGTAAAATATAGATTTTGATGAGCTTTTATCAGGCTTTCATGAGAAAAAGGATGAGTTGTGTAATAGTAGGGGCTTGCAACATCTTTTCAGTGGACTCGGCATTAATTAAATAGAGGATTTCTCCTGTGGGTGAAATGATTGCTCTTTCGCTGGGATCATAGGATTTGTTAGTGTCAGCCTTTGTAGCCTTCCTCCAGTCATCAAATATTCTCTTACAAAGTGATTTTAAGGTGTCAAGTTCAATTTTGTCATTTCAAAGAGTCTTAAAGCAAAATTTGGTCACTAGGCATTAGGTCTAGGGTTTGTTTTCACTCTTTTAAAATTTGTCCAAATGGCAGTCCATGTCATCATTCAGCTGAGTGTATCATCATTCAGAGGGTTATCATCATCATGTCAAGTTTCATTGGGTCATTTTACAGCTTATTCATGCTTCAGTTGTGCCTTGGTAAGGTCCATTTCCCTCTCCTAGGGTTTTGGAGGTAATTTCTCTTGGATGGTCAAATCATTGAAAAAATTTGTATCATGATGTTCATACACCTCCCCCTATCATTAATTTACCTTATTAAACACTTCCCATCACTGAGATTCCCAAAATCCCTCATTTTTCCACAAACCCTAGTTTCTTGCCACAACTTGGCAATTTTCTAGGCTAGGCCTGTGTTTTTCCCTTTTGGACCCCTTCCCCTCACTCGATCTCTGAGATTCCACTTTACCCTACTTCCTAACATCCCTCCCTACTTCCAAAAATTTCCCCAAGAATTTAGAAGCCCCTTATCCCCTTCATTTCGCTTCATTTTGACAAAATCCCTTGTTTCACACATCGGGATAGGTTTCACTCAAATGATGTTTCAGAGCAATAAAAGATTAATTTTGGAAAACTGAGCAATTTTTTTGTTCTAAACATGCCAAGGAAGAAAAACCTCCTTCAATTTTTACACAGGTTTCATGGTTTTAGACAAATGTCAAAAATACAATCGCCTCGGGAGAATTGATGCACCTATGAAGAGACCTTGGGGAAATCAATTTTTCTCCTAGCTTGGTTGGCCAAATAACTTTCTTGATGAGTCAAAGGATACTAGACAACAATATATTTCCAATGAGCTATCATGAGCTCAATTTGGAGTTGAGGAAGGCATTCAAAAGTTGACTGCAACAACACTCTACCTTGAGGCAGCCTCATTTGGCACATTTTGACCAGTATTGGGAGATTTGATTTTTGACAAGGAAACTGAGCTCAAAATTGAAAAATTACAATTTTTGTGGAAATTAGACTCAAATACCTTTCCAACGCGCTATCTTGCGCCCAATTTGGACACCGGGAAGGCCTCCAAAAGCCTCCTGCAAAATGGTGCTACCCATATAAGGGGCACTACACATATAGCTTCCCCTGCCTTTGCAAAATAACACGGGTGCTACGCATATAAGGAGCGCTACGCATTGGGCCAGAACACAAAATTTTTGCCACTGCTCTTCAAAATTCAAATTCTCTCAGTCTCCTTTGCCTCCTGTAAGTTTAAATCATCTTGCTATTATCTTTGGTCAGTGTTTGGAGTTGTTTGAAGATCGGTTGTAAGAGTATGAATGTTGAAAAACACAAACCCTACTCTCTTGTAAAGAAATGCCTCTTTAGGGTTTGAATTTGAAGTTTTAGAATTTGAATTTGGTGCCAAAACATTCCATATCTCACTTGTATTTTCCTTTCCCCACTACTGTCATATCATCATACAATGCCTCCCTTTTCCCTATTCCCTTTAAAATCACTCATATCACTTCGTCCCTCTCCTATTTCCCTATATCCCATCCCTAACACTTGCCATTTGTTACCACTTTCCATCCTTCATATCAGTTATATATTCCAAAATTCCATACAGTCAAGTGACTGTGCTCACATCCTTAATTTCACTTGACTCAAGCATATTTTCTTCACTTAATTGAATCATGTTGTTCCCATAGCTCATTTTCCCACAGTCCACTATTCACACGGCCCTATTTCCCACAGTTCCTCCCACATTTGGCGTTTGAAACAAAAGAAAAAAATCCTCATTCTTCATCTCATTTAAGCCAACACAGATTTTGCAACATCATGGAGGCGTACAACAACACATCATACAACCAAGACAGAGATTGCACCACTGAACTGCATACACCAGGAGGACACTGAAGCGCCGTGAAACACCTAATCCACTCTAGATTTTGGCCAAGGCTTTGCTGGCTTGGCATGATACATGATGGATGGTCTTCGCTCCGAATTTGAGCAAATTCGGAGAATTTTTTGTCATTTTGAAATTTTTTGGTCCCAAAACAGATTTTTCAGCTATACGAGTAGTGCGTCGACGCGCTCGCTTTTGATTGGGACACTTGCTGGAGGGAAAATTTATATTTTTGGGTTTTTCATGGTAATTTATGCATGCTCAAGTATTTCCAAAGCATTTTATCAAGTTCTGGATGATCAAAAGGCCCAAAAATACCATGAAAACCACCTTTCTGCCACCTTTTGCACCAGCAGGAAGTACTTCTGGGAGAATGAAGTTTTGGAGGGGCAAATGAGCTCCAAAGTGAAAAATTCCACTTGGGTTGGATAGCCAACATCCAGGGATTTCCAACGAGCTATCACGAGCTCAATTTGAATGCTGGGAAGTGCCCCAAAAATATGTTGAAAGCCACACTACGCGTATGGCTCAGGGGCGCTACGCATACAAATTTTGGGTTGATTTCTCACCTTCTAGCTCATAATTTCGGCCAGTTATGACCAGTTTCACCTTCTGATGTAACATTTGACTTACCTTGATGTAATTTGATGTATATGATGTAATTTTTGCACTTATTTACTTGTTCTAGAAGATTCATTCACGAAAGAGTGAAAATTTAATGAATGAATCAGTTTCCTAGCATATAGGGGTTAGTTGTTTGACTACCTAAATTTCAGTTCCTTGTTTAGAATTGGTTGAAACAGCTCCTAGAATGATGAGCTCGAACCCTAGAGGCAAGGAGATGGGTTGGCTTGGTCTATATTATGTAAATTTTAAGTCAGTAGCAAGGGCTAGACTCTTGGGAAGATTTTGGCACACTATTGTACATATTTTTCATATTTTGGCTAAGGAAAGATTAGAGGTTTTGCAGCACCTGTTGGGATTCTTGTGGCTTTCAGTTCTTGATGGTGTTATCTCTCAGTTTATTGTAAGTTCATTCATGTTTAATGTATTCCATTCCCTTCTTATGCTTCTGAAAGTAAATGAATGAGTAAATGAGGTTGAATCCATTGTTTACAGTGCTCTGCCTTTAAATTTGTTTAGTTTTACATGTTTTCGCCAGTTTGGAGAGGATCCATGTTCTCCCTTGCCCTCTTTAGCTCGTTGTTGTTCTGATCCATCCATACACCTGATCAAAGGCATCAAGACTACTGCCTACCTCACCCCAACTCGAATTCTGCAAAGATCTGGCCTTATCCCCGGACCCAAAATTGTTTTTTCCCGTTTCTCCAACAAAACCCCAAAAATTTTAAATCAAACCTCCCTATCCATTTACTAGCCTAAAATCAATATCCATTATAAGTCATCTCAGCTCCTTTGAAGATCTTTTGCTGAGATAGACCCGGAGAGAGCCCTCTCCTGTCCTCGTAGGGCTAGCTACGAGGCTGAGCGTGGTTTGATGTGGCCTCGAGTTTTGCCTTCCTCAGCCTGAGGCAGATTTGAGCGCTTACATAGTGGCAACCATACTGGGGAGAACAAATGGTTTGCTTGTTAATGTCATTTTTTTTATAAGCTACAGACGGAGCCTGAAGTTATGTCAGGTAGCCTTCGAAACACTTTTGCTTTACATTAGCGGAAGTAGATAAACGTTGCTTCAGTCAATCTCCGGTCTAGCTTGTAAACGTGACATTTAACTTGTTAATTACCCCAGTACATGTATCAAGTTCAGATATGATTGTTGATGGTGGACAACGATCAGACACTGGCAAGGCTGAAATCATTCACCTGGCGACTCTAAATCAGTTTCGAGATCAGATCCAAAGACTCCACTGGAGGATGATCCTGACCAGCAGAAACATGAAAGGACAATATGGACAGATCAGGTATTCAAGTTGGAATTTCATCCAAGACATTTTGTTCTTTGTTATAAATTATTTCTTCTCTTTTCCGGAGAACATTAACAAGGCTTTGCAAAATATACTATGCTTGAGAAAAGATCCCAGGCCTGCATTTGATCCCTTCCCTTTGAAGATGGTAAATACCAAAGATTTGCATACCTTTGAGCTTGATCAAGACCTTTCTTCTAAATCTTGTGATGACCGTCTTAAAACTGATGAACCTCAAGAGACCAAGACTGATTCTATACCTGCTGTACATACCCCTACACCTTGTAAAATTCCAGATCGGTATAAACCTCTTGTTTTACCTTCTGTTCTCCATGCTTTCCCCAAAAACTATGATCTATACTTGCCAAGGTTTGATGGTGAAAGTAAGAATGTCAACGCTGAGCAACATGTGCAGAATTTTGAGTCTTTTCTAGACCTTTTTGAAGTTGATAGTTGTTAGGGTCCCACCCTAACCCCCTTATTTATGTCTTGGGATCACGTCATATTCAAGAGTCAATAAAGCCCATATTAATATTTGTAAGTGGTTAACCCGCAATTAATGACGAGACCACAGTTAGTTGCAAATGGGTGGAAGTATTAGATAGATGGTAAATAGGCGGTAGTATTAGATAGATGGTATTAATAAAACCCACGATATTGGCTCGTGGTATTGCATGTATGAGTCATATATAAAGGATAGAGACTCCCTGCGAGGAGCATTGTGTCTTGTTTTGTAATCGAGCTCTGCTCTATTGGAGGTTGCCCCCTCGAAGAGGCCTGTGAACATTTCTCTCTGAATAATAAAATCATTGCTATTCTGTGTTCTGAGTATATTTTCTTCGCATATTTTGTGTTCTCGGTATCTTTTCTTCGCTTGGGTATTGATTTGCAAGTTAAGAGCATAACAAGTGTTATCAGAGCACTTTCCAGGGCTCGGTGGGATCTCCAAATTTTAGCAAACTTTTTTTTGCCTAGAGACGTGTTCCGGCGTCTTTAAACCACGGGATCTGTCATTAAGCGCATAAACCTGCGGATTTGGGGAGGCATGCACGCAAGAAATACAAGAGGTGGTCACGTCTGTTGGACTCCCTTGTAAACCCTGTGGGTACCCCTTCGAGTAGTAGCGCATTAGACAGAACCGTGCACGGACTGTCTTCCACGTACCCTCTGGTTATATAGGAAGCCCCCTAGCTCCCTTGAAACCTTGCCATAGATAAACCTTCGGCCGTCTTGTTGCTACAGTACACCGAGAACAGCACTCGGAGAGATTACTCGCCCGTACGATAGGGTAGTCGGGTTGTACGGCTAAGGGTACGGTCGATCCTCCTTAGTTAGAGCCCTGAAACATTGGGCCGAGTACTACTGTCAGACCCTTATGTATATTGCGATCTGTAGCACCTGACACTCCCCAAGACCATAGTTCCCTTTCTATCGGGGGATCACACATCATCTATTCCAGATTAGCAGCAGCAGTTGTTCCACCATTCAAATCTCTCAGATCCACCAGATCGGATATTCCAGATCAGCAGCAGCAGTTGTTCCACCATTCAGATCTCTAAGATCCACCAGATCGGATATTCCAGATCAGCAGCAGCAGTTGTTCCACCATTCAGATATCTCAAATCCACCAGATCGGAGTAGTTGCGAAGGTTTCCTGTACCTAGATATGATTTTCGCAGGACTTTTGGCGACATTGACAGTTTGAGGATTTAGCGACTGCAGTATTGATCAGGAAGGAGTAAAACTCCGTTAGGAGTTTTCCAAAAAAAAAAAAAGAGTATGAGATCTTCCGAAGTGCTTATTTGTGACCTAGCCCATCAGCATCAGGACAACGAGCTGAGCACGGTGGTACCATTCAATTTCTTAGAAAAAAAAATTTGGCGGTCCCAAATTTTCATCAAGTTGGTGTATGGTAGAAACTAGAGCTCAAGCAATGGCCAATGAAAGACTAGACAAACTTGAAACAGATATGAACGAGCTCAAAAATTTGCTTGATGACCTATCGAGCATGGTACGGCAAGCACTCGCTAAGGGCAGGGAGCCAGCTCTTGAGGTACCCTATAATGACCATATACACCATGAGGGTGAGTCTAGCCACTCTCCTCACGTCTGGCACACCCATCCACCACCTCCTAAGTTGGATAGTCAGTGACCTCCCAAGTTGGATATACAGAAATTTGATGGTTCTAACCCATTCGCATGGCTAGCACAAATGGAATAGTATTTCAAATTGAATCATCTCCAAGATGATTGGACAAAGATTGGAGTGGGGACCATGTACTTGGACAATGAACGATGGCAATGGGCAGAATGGCATCAACGTCGCAATGCACCTTTTTCGAGTTGGGCCCAATTTTCCAAAGCTCTTCGAGATCGCTTTGAATAGGGAGACTCCTTTTTGGGCCGTCTCACTAAGCTCCGACAGATGGGTACAGTGGATGAATATATCACCGCTTTTGAAGCCTTGGCCTTCCGCACTGACCATCTCTCAGATGAGTTCTACACGGAATGTTTTATCAGTGGTCTTAAAGAAGCCATCAAAGCTCAAGTTCTACTCCACCACCCTCCCACATGGACGGAGGCTTTCCAGGTAGCCCGTACGGTGGAGCGTGCCATAACAGCCCAATACAGGCGCCCCAATTTCCCCACTAAAGATCGTCCCCCACAAGCTCATACCACGATTCAGACACTTAAGGTCCAAAAGGTGTCACCTCAGGAAATGGCCGAGAGAAGAAAGCAAGGACTATGTTACTACTGTGATGAAAAATATTCCCCTGGGCATAAATGCAAGGAGCCCAAGTTTTTTCAAATAGATGCCACTGACTACAGCTCCACCGAGGAAGATCCACCTCTTGAGGAACCGGAGGCAATCGAAGAAGACAACCAAAAGGAGATTGTATCTGATGACCCAGTTATTTCGCTCAATGCGTTGGTAGGAATCTCTTCCCCTCAAACTCTCAAAATCAGGGGTTTTCTTAAACATCGCCTAGTAATAGTCTTGATTGATAGTGGAAGTACCCATAATTTCATCCATCAAAAAATCGCCGAAGCAGCGCATTGTTATGTACGGGCAGTCTCTAACTTCCAGGTCCAAATTGCAGATGGGGGCACAATGAAATGTGAAGGCCGCTGTGAAAATTTCAAACTTCAAATGGGGGATTATCAATTGAAAACCCACATGTTTGCCATACACATGGGGGGATGCGACATTTTCCTAGGTGCTGAATGGCTCCACACCCTTGGGCCAATCACAATGGATTTCCAGGAGTTATATATGAGTTTTAAGCAGAACAACTCCACACATACCCTCCGTGGACTTCAGGCAGGAGCACCCTCTATCATCAGCTCGCATACGATGGAAAAATTGTTAAAAAAGGGCCATCATGGAGTGGTAGCTCAATTTAATGCCATCCAGGTAGTAGACACCATGTCTCCGCCAGTTCATCCTGAGATGCAACAGATTTTAAATAAACATCGGACGGTCTTTGACAAGCCTCATGATCTTCCACCCTCGCGAGGGGAACATGATCATAGCATCACGTTGGTTCCAGGGGCCCAACCCCCAAATGTGCGGCCATACAGATATTTGTTCACCCAAAAGAATGAAATAGAAAAAATCATCAAGGAATTGTTGGAAGCAGGTGTCATTCGTCCCAGCATTAGTCCTTATTCATCCCCAGTGGTCATGGTCCTCAAGAAATATGGGGAGTGGCGGATGTGTCCCGACTTCAGGGCCCTCAATAAGTTAACAATCAAAGATAAATTTCCCATCCCAGTGGTTGATGATTTGCTGGACGAACTCAATGGGGCTCAATTCTTCACTAAGTTGGATCTTCGCTCAGGCTATCACCAAATTCGCATGAAGGAAGTCGACATTCCCAAGACAGCTTTCAGAACTCATGAAGGCCATTATGAGTTCCTCGTCATGCCATTTGGTCTCTGTAATGCCCCCTCTACTTTTCAGAGCCTTATGAATCACCTCCTCAAACCATATCTCAGAAAAGTTTTCCTTGTCTTCTTCGATGACATCCTCATCTATAGTGGCACTTGGGCGGCACATCTTCAGCATGTAGATCTACTCTTGCAACTGCTCCGAACACATAAATTATTTGTCAAGATGTCTAAGTGTTCGTTTGGCATGTAAGAAGTTGAGTATTTGGGCCACATTGTGGGGCGCGAAGGTGTCAAGGTGGACCCCAAAAAGATCCAGGCCATGCAAGACTGGCCTCAACCTAAGACCTTGAAAAGCTTGAGAGGATTTTTGGGTCTCACTGGCTATTATCGTAAATTTGTCCACAACTATGGCCGCATAGCGAAGCCCCTAACGCAACTCCTAAAGAAAAATTCCTTCTTCTGGAATGAGGAAGCACAACAGGGATTTACCGCTCTAAAAACCGCCATATGTTCCACTCTTGTCTTAGCACTACCGGACTTCACCAAATCATTTGTCATTGAATGTGATGCTTCGGGAATAGGTATTGGAGCGGTCTTAATGCAGGAAGGGCGACCATTAGCCTTCACCAGCCAACAACTAAGTGGGAAGAATCTGGGCCAATCTACCTACGAGAAGGAAATGATGGCCATCTTACATGCAGTCGAGACCTGGAGACCTTACTTGTTGGGGCGACGTTTCCAAATCCGCACAGATCATCACAGTCTTAAATATTTTATGGAGCAACACCTACCTTCCCCTCAACAAAATAAATGGTTAGCCAAAATGCTGGGATATGATTATGAGATCATTTACAAGAAAGGGAAAGACAACAGGGTAGCAGATGCATTGTCGCGCCAATTTGAGGAGGAAAGTACTTTGCTCGCAATTTCCCTCCCCATTCCAGACTGGATTGAAGAGGCTCGCAGGGAATGGTTTTCACATCCAGGGCTCTCCCAACTCATTTCTCAATTGCAGGTAGATCCTAATTCCAACAAGGGCTACTCGTGGCAGAATGATATTCTTCGCTACAAGGACAGAGTCGTAATATCACCAACATCCACCCTCAAAAGTCGCATTTTGGCAGAATTGCACTCATATCCCATTGCAGGACATTCGGGCTTTCAGAAGACATATTCTCGCACCAGAAGATCATTTTTTTGGACCGGCATGAAACAGGACATCCTTACTTTCGTAGCAGAATGTGACGTCTGTCAACGCCACAAAGGGGAAACCGTCAACACACCAGGCACATTACAACCATTGCCCATTCCGGCGTCAATTTGGACAGAGGTTTCCATGGATTTCATTACAAGTCTTCCAAAGTCTGGGAACAAGTCAGTCATCATGGTGGTTGTGGACCGATTATCGAAGTATGCTCATTTCTGTGCCCTACCCCACCCATTTACACCAACCTTGGTTGCTCAAACTTTCATGGATCAGATCTTCAAATTGCATGGCATGCCCACTTCTATTGTATCCGACCGTGACCCAATCTTCACCAGTAATTTTTGGCAGGAGCTCTTCAGAATACAAGGCACTCAACTCAAACTCAGTACTTCATATCATCCGCAAACAGATGGTCAAACCGAAGCCGTCAGCAAATGTCTAGAAACCTACCTTAGGTGTTTCACTTCAGAAAAGCAACACCTTTGGGTACAGTGGTTACCTCTGGTGGAGTGGTGGTATAACACCAACTATCATGCCACCACCAAAATGACTCCCTATGAAGCAGTCTATGGACAACTTCCGCTTTCCCCTACTTCTTATCTCACGGGGTGCTCCAAAGTACAAGTCGTGGATCAACTCCTACAACACCGCGCAACCATGCTTGCCCATCTGCGCGAGAATCTTCATCAAGCTCAGAACCGTATGAAGCAACTGGCTGACCAACATCGCTCAGAGTGCCAATTTCAAGAAGGGGATCAGATCTTTTTGAGGCTGCAACCATATAAGCAAACCTCACTCAAAGACAAGGGTTGTCAAAAGCTCTCCCCAAAATTCTATGGACCATACCAAGTACTTCAACGCATTGGAGAAGTGGCTTACAAGTTGGCTTTGCCACCTACAGCAAAAATCCACCCAGTTTTCCATGTATCGTGCCTCAAGAAAGTGATTGGGAACAATTGCCGAGTTCAAACTAGTCTACCTGAATTGGACGAAGAAGGATCAATCTGGCTTCAACCAGAACAGGTTCTAGACACACGAGACAAGCACCTGCGCGGCCGCATGATTAAGGAGGTCCTCGTCAAATGGAAAGACACCTCTCCGGAAGATGCAACTTGGGAACCAGCCACTATTCTTCAGCAGTTTCCACAGCTTCAGCCTTGAGGACAAGGCTAGTCTTAAGGGGGAGGGCATGTTAGGGTCCCACCCTAACCCCCTTATTTATGTCTTGGGATCACGTCATAGTCAAGAGTCAATAAAGCCCATATTAATATTTGTAAGTGGTTAACCCGCAATTAATGACGGGACCACAGTTAGTTGCAAATGGGCGGAAGTATTAGATAGATGGTAAATAGGCGGTAGTATTAGATAGATGGTATTAACAAAACCCACGATATTGGCTCGTGGTATTGCATGTATGAGTCATATATAAAGGATAGAGACTCTCTGCGAGGAGCATTGTGTCTTGTTTTGTAATCGAGCTCTGCTCTATTGGAGGTTGCCCCCTCGAAGAGGCCTGTGAACATTTCTCTCTGAATAATAAAATCATTGCTATTTTGTGTTCTGAGTATATTTTCTTCGCATATTTTGTGTTCTCGGTATCTTTTCTTCGCTTGGGTATTGATTTGCAGGTTAAGAGCATAACAATAGCGAAGATGTTAGTATAAGTATTTTTGCTCTTTCTTTGCAAGCTAAAGTGAAGAGTTGGTTCAAAGCCCTGCCTGATACGAGCATCTCAGATTTCTGGCAGTTCGTCAAAGTTTTTCTCGACAGGTGGATGATCAGGCAGAACCTTTTCTTGATTGTAGAAGAGTATAACCAGCTGAAAAGACTACCAGGGGAGACAGTACAACATTTTTCGGCCAGATTGAATCAAGTTTATTATTCAATGCCAGTTGAGATAAGGCCTACTCCTAGATCTACTCTCTTGCACTATCCGAGTGCCTTTGATCCGGAGATGGAGTTTCAGCTGAGAGAAAGGGATATTGCAACACTTCACGAGATGAAAAATAGTGTAGTAAATGTAGAGGTGCATCTGTTGATCCGACAGGCAAGGTTGAAAGAAGAAGAGATGAAAAACATAGATCCGGCTGAATCAACATCTCTAGAGGTGAAGCTTGACATTTTGGTAAGTGCAGTAGAAGAGATGATGCAAAGGATCACCCCAAGGAATGATTATGATGTTCAAGCCCATGGCTTGTTGATTGAAGAAGAACAAATGGCCGCTCCAAAACATTTTGTTTCTTATCCTAGTTGTCATAGATCTGATAATGATTGTTTTGTAGATCACCTTGGCAAAGAAAGAACTGTTGATATGACCTGCATGCTTGATGATATGTTTTACACTGATGATTTGCCTCAGTTTGATCAGTATGATGATGATTATGTTCTCCAAACAGAAGCTAATCTTACAGACAAATCAGCAGCTAGTTTGTGGGCGGAAGAAGTTCACTTACAGCAGCTCGAATACAGTGATCAACCGATGCATATCAGCTATGACATTGACGAGGAAAGTGCAGCAAATTTTGAAGTAAGTGAAGGATCTTTACCTTTTTTCTTTGATTCATGTCAGTTCATCAGAGCCAATTTCCATGCAATCAGAAATCAGCTGTCAACAAGTCTTGATCTGGACCATCTTGAAGGCAATAAAAACCTTGTTCAAGACTTCTCATATTCAGCTTTGCAGCCCCCGAATGCCATTGATTGTCAAGTTGCAGATGAAGGCATGGAAGCTGACACATATGATCAAATGATACAAGAAGGTTCCCTACCTTTCTGTTTTGAATCATTTCAGCTTTTGAAGGGAAATTTGCATATTACATCTTCAGTGAAGAATGAGCAACATGTAGGCAATCATGTAATTACATTGGAACCAATAGAAAATGGTTTGCAGCATTCTTTTCAAGTTTTTCATGATCCAATAGCTGATGTTTTGGATGAGGTTTGTAGTCAAAGTCTTTCTCCATTGACTGTATGTGAGCTTGAAACGTGTATTGATACAACTTTGATCTGG
This sequence comes from Pinus tabuliformis, assembly GCA_031772625.1. NCBI lineage: Eukaryota > Viridiplantae > Streptophyta > Pinopsida > Pinales > Pinaceae > Pinus > Pinus tabuliformis. The sequence goes on from CM062806.1 coordinate 23,963,163, forward strand.
CAGCCGGTTTCTTTGTCATTTTCAGCAGAGGTCTCGTCACAAGGCTCAGATAAAAGTTTTCATTCATGGTATGAGGAAAAGAGAAGTAATCCATTGGATGAGCGAAGTTCCAGTGTGCTTGAATTTCAATATCCTTATGCAGTGTTTTTGGAGGCGGATAGAGAATTCATATCATTCAACGGATCTGTTTCTAAGTTATCATGGGAGTTGCCTTTCAGTAGTTCTCTCTTGTTGTTCGTAAGTGAGCACTTGCGGAAAATTCGAACAGCAGATGGAATATTTACTTGGTTTCACTGTTTGTTTCATTTCACTTGATCAGGTGATGAATGAAACTGTTAGAGTAGGTTGTGATGAATAAGCTCCCCTTTGAGCATCATTTTCAGTTTGTCAGTTGTGTTTAAGTATCGCGTCAGTTTTCAGTTGAGTCATGAGTCATTTGTGAATCAATTTTCAGTCTTGTTGTTAACTTAGTTTGTCTTGGTTTTCAATCATGCATTTCAGCTTGATTTTTTGACTCCATTGCCCAAAGGATGAAGGCACTGGTCTACTCTCCCAAAGATCTGCCGCTCTTGGCACCTCCAAGGAGATACCATCCCCATTGGAGCCAATGTTAGTGTCAGCCTTTGTAGCCTTCCTCCAGTGATCAAATATTCTCTTACAAAGTGATTTTAAGGTGTCAAGGTCAATTTTGTCATTTCAAAGAGTCTTCAAGCAAAATTTGGTCACTAGGCATTAGGTCTAGGGTTTGTTTTCACTCTTTTCAAAGTTGTCCAAATGGCAGTCCATGTCATCATTCAGCTGAGTGTATCATCATCATGTCAAGTTCCATTGGGTCATTTTACAGCTTATTCATGCTTCAGTTGTGCCTTGGTAAGGTCCATTTCCCTCTCCTAGGGTTTTGGAGGTAATTTCTCTTGGATGGTCAAATCATTGAAAAAATTTGTATCATGATGTTCATACGCCTCCCCCTATCATTAATTTACCTTATTAAACACTTCCCATCACTGAGATTCCCAAAATTCCTCATTTTTCCACAAACCCTAGTTTCTTGCCACAACTTGGCAATTTTCTAGGCTAGGCCTGTGTTTTGCCCTTTTGGACCCCTTCCCCTCACTCAATCTATGAGATTCCACTTTCCCCTAATTCCTAACATCCCTCCCTACTTCCAAAAATTTCCCCAAGAATTTAGAAGCCCCTTATCCCCTTCATTTCGCTTCATTTCGACAAAATCCCTTGTTTCACACATCGGGATAGGTTTCACTCAAATGATGTTTCAGAGCAATAAAAGATGAATTTTGGAAACCTGAGAGAGGTTTTTGTTCACAACATGCCAAGGAAGAAAAACATCCTTCACTTTTTACACAGGTGTCATGGTTTTAGATAAATGTCAAAAATACAATCGCCTCGAGAGAATTGATGCACCTCTGAAGTGACCTTGGGAAAATAAATTTTTCTCCTAGCTTGGTTGGCCAAATAACTTTCTTGATGAGTCAAAGGATAACTAGACAAAATGATATTTCCAATGAGCTATCATGAGCTCAATTTGGAGTTGAGGAAGGCATTCAAAAGTTGACTGCAACAGCACTCTGCCTTGAGGCAGCCTCATTTGGCACATTTTGACCAGTCTTTGGAGATTTGATTTTTGACAAGGAAAATGAACTCCAAATAGAAAAATTACAATTGGTTTGGAAATTATACTCAAATGAATTTCCAATGAGCTATTCTACGCCTGATTTGGACACCAGGAAGGCCTCCAAAAGCCTCCTGCAAAATGGCGCTACCCATATAAGGGACGCTACGCATATAGCTTCCCCTGCCTTTGCAAAATAACACGGGCGCTACGCATATAAGGAGCGTTATGCATTGGACCAGAACACAAAATTTTTTCCACTACTCTTCAAAATTAAAATTCTCTCAGTCTCCTTTGCCTCCTGTAAGTTTAAATCATCTTGCTATTATCTTTGGTCAGTGTTTGGAGTTATTTGAAGATCGGTTGTAAGAGTATGAATGTTGAAAAACACAAACCCTACTCTCTTGTAAATAAATGCCTCTTTAGGGTTTGAATTTGAAGTTTTAGAATTTGACTTTGGTGCCAAAACATTCCATATCTCACTTGTATTTTCCTTTCCCCACTACTGTCATATCATCATACAATGCCTCCCTTTTCCCTATTCCCTTTAAAATCACTCATATCACTTCGTCCCTCTCCTATTTCCCTATATCCCATCCCTAAAACTTGCCATTTGTTACCACTTTCCATCCTTCATATCAGTTATAGGTTCCAAAATTCCATACAGTCAAGTGACTGTGCTCACATACTTAATTTCACTTGACTCAAGCATATTTTCTTCACTTAATTGAATCATGTTGTTCCCATAGCTCATTTTCCCACAGTCCACTATTCACATGGCCCTATTTCCCACAGTTCCTCCCACATTTGGTGTTTGAAACAAAAGCACCAAATCCTCATTCTTCATCTCATTTAAGCTAACACAGATTTTACAACATCATGGAGGCGGACAACAACACATCATACAACCAAGACAGAGATTTCACCACTGAACTGCATACACCAGGAGGACATTGAAGCGCCGTGAAACACCTGATCCACTCTAGATTTTGGCCAAGGCTTTTCTGGCTTGGCATGATACATGATGGAGGGTCTTCGCTCCGAATTTGAGCAAATTCGGAGAAATTTTTGTCATTTTGAAATTTTTTGGTCCCAAAACAGATTTTTCGGCTATACGAGTAGCGCGTCGACGCGCTTGCTTTTGATTGGGACACTTTCTGGAGGGAAAATTTATATTTTTGGGTTTTTCATGGTAATTTATGCATGCTCAAGTATTTCCGAAGCATTTCATCAAGTTCTGGATGATCAAAAGGCCCAAAAACACCATGAAAACCACCTTTCTGCCACCTTTTGCACCAGCAGGAAGTACTTCTGGGCGAATGACGTTTTTGAGGGGAAAATGAGCTCCAAATTGAAAAATTCCACTTGGGGTGGATAGCCAACATCTAGGGCTTTCCAACGAGCTATCATGAGCTCAATTTGGATGCCAGTAAGTGACCCAAAAATAGGTTGAAAGTTGCACTACGCATATGGCTCAGGGGTGCTACGCATACAGATTTTGGGTTGATTTTTCACCTTCTAGCTCATAATTTCGGCCAGTTATGACCAGTTTCACCTTCTGATGTAACATTTGACTTACCTTGATGTAATTTGATGTATATGATGTAATTTTGGCACTTAGTTACTTGTTCTAGAAGATTCATTCACCAAAGAGTGAAAATTTAATGAATGAATCAGTTTCTTAGCATATAGGGGTTAGTTGTTTGACTACCTAGATCTTATTTCCTTGTTTATAATTGGTTGAAACTGCTCCTAGAATGATGAGATCCACCCCTAGAGGCAAGGAGATGGGTTGGCTTGGTCTATATTATGTAAATTTTAAGTCAGTAGCAAGGGTTGGACTCTTGGGAAGATTTTGGCACACTATTGTACATATTTTTCATATTTTGGCTAAGGAAAGATTAGAGGTTTTGCAGCACCTGTTGGGATTCTTGTGGCTTTCAGTTCTTGATGGTGTTATCTCTCAGTTTATTGTAATTTCATTCATGTTTAATGTATGCCATTCCCTTCTTATGCTTCTGAAAGTAAATGAATGAGTAAATGAGGTTGAATCCATTGTTTACAGTGGTATGCCTTTAAATTTGTTTAGTTTTACATGTTTTCGCCAGTTTGGAGAGGATCCATGTTCTCCCTTGCCCTCTTCAACTTCTTGTCATTCTGATCCATCCATACACCTAATCAAAGGCATCAAGACTACTGCCTACCTCGACCCAACTCGAATTCTACAAAGATCTAGCCTTATCCCCGGACCCAAAATTGTTTTTTCCCGTTTCTCCAACAAAACCCCAAAATTTTAAATCAAACCTCCCTATCCATTTACTAGCCTAAAATCAATATCCATTATAAGTCATCTCAGCTCCTTTGAAGATCTTTTGCTGATATAGTCCCGAAGAGAGCCCTCTCCTGTCCTCGTAGGGCTAGCTACGAGGCTGAGTGTGGTTTGATGTGGCCTCGAGTTTTTCCTTCCTCAGCCTGAGGCAGATTTGAGCGCTAACAGGATTCATGGCATTTCTTGACAAATTCAGGTTCTCTATGTATCTGAGGGAAAATATAGTGGGGAAGGAAGGATTCTCAAAGTCCTGTTTCATCTGTCTAGTCAATTAACTGATCTTCCATCCAGCAGTAAATTTCATATAGATCAAATTGAGAAGAAGTCTCAATGATTTTACAATCTCTGTTGACCAGGGGGGTATGATGGAAGTCAACCTGTGGATGTACAAGAGGATTTGGGATTTCTACAACTTCCTTTCCCTTAGGAGGCATTTTATCAAATGAATTTGCAGACTGAAAATGATAGAAATGAAAAAATCAGTCTAACATATAGTGATCACAGTACAAAAAGTATGATTGAAAAAGAGACAAGTGGACCTGGATGTCGATTTTCTTCTGAACATGACAAAATAACTGCTTAATTGTCGAACCATCATTGAGCTGTAAGGAGGAAATCTTGAATGATCAATTTAGTTACAGAAATGCATTGTGTAACTGTTTTCATGGAGGAACAGGGATTTTAATGGAAAAATTGGAGCAGAGTTGTTGAATGAATGGTTAAATCTGCATTAATTATCCAACAGGATTAATTAATGGGTCTTTGGGACATAAATTCACAGGAGTTATGAATTGAATGAATAACGGATAGGCGGCAGTTGATTGGATGGAAGAAGTGACATGGAGCAAACGTGGACTTTGACATGGAGCACCGATAAACAGTCACATGTAAACCACATTCGGGAGCAACTTGAGGCAGTAAGTTTTTTCGGGATTTTAAGTCCTGAAAGACTAAAATAAGGAAAAGGTGGTTTAAAAATACAGTTTCGGAAACTGCCCATTTCGGATGGAAAATGAGAGCCAAGGAGGGATGTGGACCATCGGATCTCGAGGGAGCATGTGTGATGAAAGGTAAGGTGGAAGGGATTTAACATGTGAGGCGGAAGTGATGGTGGGGTCACGATTTTATGGCAGATGTGACAATTTTGAGTAATGGGGGAATAAATGAATGAAGTTAGGGTTCTTGCCAAATAACATTGTTGCTTAGAATTCATAGTTAATATAAAATAAAACATCGTATGCACGCATTATCCAATGTTACAACTTAGGATAAAATCCTTTCATGCTCAATTATTTTTCATATGTATACCTACCCTTTACACTTCTAACATTTTCATTTATTCATCCAAGTGCATTTAGGCTAGCAACTCAATACTTCCTTTTATTGACTAATCTACCTCTATCCCTATTTCCTCCATCAGCTCAGATTAAACTGTTCAGCCAATTTTATTTGCTACCTATTAACAAACAATTTAAATCAAATACAATCACGATTAAATCGTACAATTGGATTGTATGAACTTAGTGTGTCATTTAAACAATCTGCACACAACCTTTATTTGCAAAAACAAAATTCACTAAGAGTAGTGGCATTTGGCTTTGCAACACTTTCAGAGTTTATTGTTTTTTCTTTCTAACTTAACACTTTATTTTTACCTTCATTTTTTAGGGCATCTACTCTAACATTTTATTTGATATGGACTTATTCATCAAATATCCCTAACATTTTTTATTTGATATTCTTTTTGTCCATATCCTGACTTAAAAAAAATTCAAATATATTTTCATTTTTTGACTAATTGATATTAACTTACTAAAACCAAAAAATGCTACAACATCCCCATTGGTTTCCCTAATGGGGAAGGCACCCTCAACTCTCTCTCTCTAATCCCTTTGCCATTTATGTTTTCAGCCATTGGCTTGGTAGGAATGGATTCTTATTCTTCTTCCTCCCCTATAAGTTCTTGAAATATGTCTAGTTTCTCACCTAAGGGTTCCTCCAGTTCACAACCACCAAAGAAGAGGGAAGGTTGGTTGTTTGATGTAGTTGGCGTACATGGAAAAAATTTCCCTAAGTTATCCCTATTCCTACGAGGCATGAAAGGAAATTTTTTGGTTTGGTTTTGGGTTTATTTCAAACTTTGGGAAGTACTTTGCAGAACTGAAATTGCAAATTGAATGAAAACTACTGACTAAATGAAAAAATAATTTTTGAATTGAAATATTGCCTGCAAAATGGAAAGGAAACCAGAGAGTGTAGAATGAAAAAGGAAGCAACTAAATTACTTTTGCATAATGAAACTAATGGCAGAATATTAGAAACAATAAATATAAGAAAGAAAGAAGTATCACATATTACTCAAACACCTCCCTGGCAACAGTGCCAAAAAGTGATGAGCACCAATATTATGGCAAGAATGTTGCAACTCCTGGGCTACCAGTTTTACTTTATCAACCTGGGGTTCGTACAAACTTGGAGGTGGCAGTGTTGTATACACAAGTAAAAGTGATGGTTCTACCTTTTGTCACTATTCAACTAGCGAGAGACCACTAGAGTTTTCCAACCAGACTTCTATGGATTCAGAAGAAGCTTAGTTCATTGAAGAAATAAATAGAAATATACTCTAAGAGAGACTTGATCTACTATAATAATGAAAAAGACTGAAATTCAATGCTAAGGCACACCATTTCCTAATTAACTGCTAAGAGATATGCTTTGTAATAATGCTAAATTAACATGAACAAAATGCTATTGTCCTAAGCATGGAAGTTAAAAACATCAAATATCATTTTTATGCATGTAAAGGGCTGTAATAAATATGTTTTGTCTTTTTATGCTTTTCATGAAAAATCAAGTATGCAATCTAATCTCTTTTGGTGATGTGGCAGGTGGCTTAGGGATGCTAGTGGATGGATGGAGGGTTCACGAGATGGTTGGAAGGTTTGGGAGACCCTTGCATGACCTTGGGTGGCTTCCTAGAGGTTTTCCCTAATTCGGCCTCAAAACAGGCCACTACAGGAAAACCTAGAGGATGTGCTAGAAACCTATAGGATTCCCTGTATTTCTGCCGAATACAGCCGAGAGACAAATGATGGGTGTTGGAGGTGATGGAAAGCTTAGGGAAGGTGGTTGATGGGTGGAATGGAGTGAGGAAAGGCCTAGGATCACTCAAAACCCTAAACCAAGTTTAGGAGATGGTTGGATTCGCTCAACATGCTTGGGGGAATTTCTATCTAAAATGATGAAATTGGTGAAGTTCTTAATGAAATCAGGGAATGCCTATGGGTAGATGAATTTGGAAGGTGGTTGCTTGCTATGAGATCTCTTTCTACTTCTAAAGCACCTGCTCTGCATCAAACATGTGTAATTTCCAAAAAGTCATGTAAACAAGAAGAATTCTCATGAGCTAGAAAAGAATAATTTAATGAACTAACTATCTACTAGTGAGCGCCAATATTGCAGCAAGAATGCTACAACTCCTAGGCTACCAAATTTACTTTTATCAACCCAGTAGTTCATAACAAACTTGGAAGCGTCGATGCTATATGCACGAGTACTAGTTCTTACTGCAGGTTGTCACTTGGTTAGTCGGTGCGAGATCACTAGGAGCTCAAGCCAACCTCTCTAAATTTCAGAAGAATCTCTATGTATGATGAAAGGAAAGAAATATTACTCTACATATGTTATTCTAACTACAGAAAGGAGAAAGACTGGAATGTAAAGCAAAACCTAGTAAACCCTAATTAACAAGCTAATTCTACTTTTGCAAAAAACACTACGAACCATGAAAGAAATGTCATTACCTACTCAAGGAAGTAAACAACATCTAACCATGCTATTTATGTAATTAAATAAGAAAAAAACATATTTTTGGATTTTTATGTGAATTTAACATGCATCTAATTTATTCTATGTGAGTGTGGCAGCGAATAGGTGGCATTAGAGGGTGGTTTTGGAGCTTGGGAGGATGTAGGATGGTGTGGATGGGTCCTAGGAGGTCTTAGGTGGCCTTTTGGAGGCCTTTCCAACACTTTCCTTCAAAAGAAAGCCTACGGTAAAATCTACAGGAGGACACAGGAAAACTACAGGAGGAAAACAAGGAAACTACAGAAGGCCTACAGGAGGAGGCCAAGAGCAATTTTCACTCTTTTCTGGATGTTAGAGTCAAGGATAATTTTAGGGGCAAATGTTCGCCCTTTGGCGAAATTAAGGGGTTTTAAATTTTTAGTGGGCGAATATTTTGTATCATAGTACATTTTTCCAAATCACCTCAAATAGCCCACCTTATTTTAAGGGAGAGGGTAAAAAAGGTAAATTTAGCCCTTGAAATTAGGACTTACAACCTTCCATTCACCCATTTTCAAGAATAGGTTTTATTTAAGTGAATCCATTCGCCCATTTTCAAGAATAGGTTTTATTTAAGTGAATCCTATGGGCCAAATACCATATTTATAAAAGATGGTAAATTAATAAAAATATAAATAAATGAGGGGTATGGTAAATAAATAAAACATTTTTTTTATTTACGCCATAAGTCACCTTATATACATGTAAGGGTGTAAACAAATAAAAATATAAGTAAAGTGGAGTTATGGTAAATAAATAAAACGTTTTTTATATTTACTCCATAAGTCACCTTATATACATGTAAGGGTGTAAAAAAATAAAAATATAAGTAAAGTGGAGGTATGGTAAATAAATAAAACGTCTTTTTATACTTACTCAAAAGGTATGGTAAATAAATAAAAATATAAATAAACTAGACGTATCGTAAATAAATAAAACCACTTTTTATATTTAGTCCATAACCCTCGTTCTATTTATGAAGGCTCAAGAAAGAGGTTTTATTTAAGTGAATCCTGTGGGCCAAATACCATATTTGTAAAAGAGGTATGGTAAATTAATAAAACTATAAATAAACAAGAGGTATGGTAAACAAATAAAACATTTTTTTATATTTACTCCATAAGTCACCTTATATTTACCAACACTCAAAAAATGGGTTATATTTAGGTGAAACCTATGGCCAAAATACTATGGGACAAATACCATGGACTAGATTGTTATTAATACCATGAAAAAAACCATTATTAGCCCTAATATTAGAATTAATAAAAACAAAAATGGCACATGGTATTGACCCATGGTATTCACCAAAATGGCACATGGTATTGACCCATGGTATTCACCTAGAATGTAGCCTATTTAAATGGGGGAATTAAACCAGCATGTAGCCTATGCTAAGATTCACTAGGACTTTACAAAGTTTTATTATTTAGTGAACGACTCGCCAAGATCTTACAAGATTTTATAATTGAGTAAAATATTCGCCATGCCTGGTGAGAGATTCGCCAAAAAATTATATATACATATTATATTATTGATAAAATCGCCTTCTATTTTTCCTATATACCATGGAGATTCGCCCATTTATTATATTTATAAATTTAGGGGGGGTTCTTAAAATTTTCCCTGGTGAGAGTGGGTAGGAAATGTGGATGAAGGTTGGAATGAGGTTTTAGGGCACCTAAGGTCTACCATGAATCACCAGGAGAGAGAAATATGATTGGGTTTGCTCAAGGAGATAAGAAGAAGTTCTATGAAAATGAAGGAAACTAGGGCAAAATTGAGGTGAGGTTTGGGAGACCTATAGGGCATGGATCAGATGGAGGAAGTGATTACTGGTAAGCTATCCTACTTCTAGAAGAGATATGCTACATAGAAACTGACAGTCAACCAAGAAAATCAAGCAACCAATGAAATGAGTGCATCATAGGAAAAACAGAGTTTTGCATTAAAATGGCCTAAACTATGATGTATAGAAGGAAATGTTGGGAAATGTTGCAAGAAATGAAAGAATGCAAAAGGAATATTAAAAATTAGAAGGTGAACATGATAAATAAGATCTAAGGCAAAGCAAAACTGGACTATCAACCTACTAGAGAGCTGTAAACACTAGAAGTCCTAGGAATGAGGAAAATATGTGTTTTTGGGGCAGCAAGAGAGTCTTTGCCTCAAAATATGGTCCCATAGGGAGGAAGAGAGGCCAAGGCACTATTGCTAGCCTTTTTAATCTTCTTTGATCACTGCTTAACCTACTACAGAAAGCACAAATGGAAGCAAGCTACTAAATCATCAAAAGCAACCTATTCTTAACCATAAGAGAAACACATCTAACAGCAGACTAATCTACAAACTGAAGTAAAGAATACAAATACAAGTAAAGAAAATCTTGGTTTCTTGTATCGGGCCCTAAACTAAGACCTTCAGCCCTCTTAGGTAACTCAGTGCTAGCTCAAACAGGATGCCATCTTCATTATCAAAAAATAGCAAGATTACATAAAACTATCATAAAATAGTAAGCTCGAAATTTGAGCAGAGTTTACACAAGCAAAAAAAAGTTGACCCTATTGAGGCCCTAGGCCTCTCTACTTATACATCAAAAGCTACTAACAACTTCGTTAAAATCAGGGAGGCTTGGCTCCCAAAACTCAAGATAACTATCAATCATCTTCCACGTACTCGGTTGCCTTCTAGTGCATGATTCGATTGCTTGTACTCCGAGCTAAATGAAGGGTAATTCAAAGTGAGGAGAAATAAATGAGGGGGATTCCCTCCTATAAGTCCTCTCCTCTATCTACTTCGAGTTATTCCTGAAATTTGACCACTAGATCCTTGACTTTGACCTCGAAATCCATCAATAATCTGCTTTAAATACATGTTAGGCCACATGGCATAATAACTAACTCAACTCACCCTATAATCATAAATATAATAATAAAATCATACAATAAGCTAAGAGAATGGCTGATTTGGCTAGGTTAGAAGGTAAAATGAACCCATATAATTACCCATTTATGAGGCTCATCATCACCCCCCCACTGAAGGTGTTGCTCATCCTCTAAGCAACCTAGTCAATCTCTTGGTCTTTCATGGCCCTGGTGGCCTCCCTAGCATTCCAAGCTTCTAATGTGGTCTACTCATGTTCTCCATAAAATCCTGCCTTTCTGTCTATGTCCTTCCACTACTCCTTCTCTTCTTCTTCTCTTCTGCCTTCCAGCATGCCTAATATGAGTGGAGGACTCATTTTGAGGCCAATCCAATTGACCTTCAGCCTTTGCATGGAGCGCTTGTACATTGGCACTCTTTTCAATGCCTCCTTTAGCCTCATGGGGGAATGGTATTCTTTGATCTACAAGATGTTGGGCAGGGTGTTCCATATTCTCATGCATGCATGCACACAGTCATCCCCAAGTAACCTAAGCATATCTTCAAAGTGTGCAATGGCTTGTTCCTAATTGGCTAGATATTTAGGGGCAATCTGAGAGTCATTGGCAAGCAGGTTGTGTGTGCTGATGAATGCCATAGGATCTGATGGCTCGGCTCTTATCATCAATGGTTCATTATGCTCTTTTATTAACAATATTTTCATTTTTTATGCCCTCAATTCTGCATGGTTCATCCATGACACCATGGCCATTAATTTCATATCCCCTAGCTTGGCATTTGGATCCCACACATTCAGGTCTGTGAGGGCCATGTTGTGTAGATAGAACTCTGTCATCTTTGCTTTGTCCTCGGAGGTGCTTTGGTCACACAAATCCATGAACTGCTTGTAGTCTTGGAAAGGCATTATACCTCTTTGTGCCAAAGTTTTTATTTGGAATTGAAGCCATTGATCCTTTAGATAGAGGCCATAAGATTTGGCTGGTGTTCTACATTGTAATGCTTCTATGCATAATCTAGCCATGTATTCCAAATGAGTCTCTTTCTCCTATAGCTACCTCCTTAGTAATTCATTCTCATTCTCAAGGTGGCCTCTTATAATGGCTTTTGTGTCTCTGAGAGCACTCAATTCCCTGCCCATTTCCCTGAGTCTGTCTTCCATGTGGCCAATATCCTCAACTCCTTTGGACTTGGCTATCTGCATCCACATATTCGTTCTCACTCTCTCTTTTTCCAATTCGAAAAACAGTGGAATTGCAAATTTCTATGGGATTATCTTGCCTCCCTCAAGTAGTCTGTAATAGGAGTCAAGATTACGATGGGGTTCAGGTTCTTATAGCTATTGTGCTTCCTTTTTCACCTCTGGCGATCCTCCTATCTTTTCCTCAAGTTTTTCTGTCCCCTGTATTTTGGACAGTGTCTCCGGTAGGACTGTTTTAGCCTCTTGTAGGTCTGGTTTGGGGTCTTGTAGAATTTCCTTTCCCTTCCATGTAGAATATCTTGTAGTACTCATTTCATAGTTTATGGGTGTCTTGGAAGGATATTCTTTCACCTTGGCAGATGGTGAATCTTCAATGTTAATGGGAGTCTTTGATGAGGGCTGAGGTTTGCCTGTTTTCATTCTGGTACACTTCCTTTCCCTAAAATACATGGAGGTTTTTTCTTTTCCTCTTCTGCTTATGCTTAATTGGTGCACTAAGGGCAATGAGGGAAACTGCTACTTCTCTTTCAAAAGTTTTAGGGGACTCTTCTCTTTTCTCTGCCCTCTTTACCTCCTTTTCTCCCTCTTCTGTCTCTTTTTCCTCCTCCTTCTCTATCTCTTTTTCTACCTCATGTTCTGTCTCTTGAACTCTCCCCTCGTCTATTTCTTTTCTTTCCTCCTTCCTCTCTTGCTCTACTATGTCACCATTGGCTTCATCTTCTCCTCCTTGTTGTTCTCCCTCCTCACTGACAGTAGAACTGACATCATAAGTTAATTCCTTGATGTCATCCTCAGCTGTCATATTTCTGAAAACTTCCCATGCTATAGACATTGTAAGGGTATGGAGGGCTTCTTCTATTGGGATCTTGATTAGGCCATGGTGAGCTAGTTTTTGTGAATTTCCTTCTTGTACCTTGGTGCTGGAGTCAATGAGGGTCTGAAGGAGAAATTAAGGGATACTGAGCTTTTGATGTGTTGGGGTATCCATGCCATATCTCAATTCTTGGAGGATTCTGAAATGATATCCATAAACAATGTTGTGCCTCCCCTCACAAGAAATGCATTTGATCACTTGGTAGCTAACCTCATCCCTGGGATATGGTACACTAGCCCTCATAATTCCATTTGTCTTCAACAAGGGTTTCATTATCTTGGAAAAATTTCCTCATGGCAGCCAGGCCAATTATTTTCTCATCTTTACTCCAAAGCAACCTAAGAGGAAGGGTAGTGACCCTACTAATCAATTCAGCGGTTATTTCAATGGAGAGGCCTCTAATGGTTATAGCAGCATGAGTACTTGTGTGAGGGACCAAAGAGAGAGAAGATTCATGGGAAATTTCATCATCAAACCCTCTAAACTTCTCAAAGAAATTCATCCAATTTTCCCTTGTAAATATTTCCACCACTTTAGGATGTGCATGAAGACTAGTGGAGTTAGTGGGCTCTTTTCTCATAGACCCCCCTGTCATACTGCCTATACTTCTTTTGAAAAACTAGATATCGAGGTGGAGACAAAGAATTTTGAGTGAAATAGAAAAACAGAGGGGACTGTGTTTTTTTTTTTTTTTTAACAGAAACTTTTTTATGTATTTCTACCCTCTTAAAGACTCATTTTATCTTCAATTTGAGACCAACTCCTTCACATTTTGATATTCAACAAAGGGAATTCATGAACCCTACCTCTTTAGACTGAAATTTGTTCCAAAAATCACATTTCCTTCCTTCAAAATGACTCACTGCCCCTCCTATAGAAGTCGTTGTCCCTCCTGTAGATTTCCTATAGGTGCTCCTATAGAAAACCTTTAGGGCTCCTGTAGAAGATGTCGAGAGCAAAAATATGGAGGAAATCGATGGAGGATGGTGGATACGAGGTTGTGGAGGCATAAGAAGATTGTTGTGTGGCTGAGTTACGAGGAGAAACTGAAGAAAAGGTGGTGAGAATGCGTGGGGAGGAGTGCTCATTACCTTATATGGTTGTTTTCAATTATGAGTGTTGAGCTAGCAAGGTGTACGTTGCCCAGATTAGGACCATTGGTCCCCACCTACTTGGTCATCATGACCCCCTCGTAATCATCCCCTCATTGCTACATCGGAGTTAACTCTTCCTCCCACTACCTATCCTTCGCATCTTTTGCTTGAGTTGATTGTGCGCACGTGTGGGTGACATCTCGGTTAAGTGGAGTCAACTAAATGAAGGTGGCCAAGTTAATTGGACACCTTTCCCTCTTTCGATTCCAACCATCTTGTTTCCTTCATATGATTCCTAATTACACAAATGCAGATAGAGGAGTGACTTAGCTACTTACCTGTAATCCAAGTGTATTTGCTGCCATCGACTATGAGGTGTTGTGGCTTTCTCTGTTGTGTGCCTTCATTTTCCTTCATGCATGTTGTCTTTGCTTGCTGATGTGTTGTTGTGTGTTTTTGTAGGTTCTTCTTTTGCTGGAGCTTAGCTGCATGTGCCTGGTGCTAGACTTCTATGGGATCAGTTGCTACAGGAATTCCTACAGGAGCTCCTGTAGCTGCTTCTCCCCTTGAAACTTTAGCTATTTCCCTGTGACTGGAGCTCGATAATGATGCTAGAGGTGGAGATGAATGATGGAGGGATAGTAGGTAAGCTTCAGGTAACGTTAATGGTGCCTTTTCCTCCTTTTATTTTTATTTTTTTTTCAAAACTGAAAAACTATTTTTTTGTGTTTTTTCTTGGAAAGGAAAAAAAAAAATGATGCTTGGAGTGTGATCTAGGCTTGGAAATGATGGAAAAGAGGTTTGAATATGATAAGATGGATTATAGGTTCCTCATGAAGCTTTTCTTGTCCCTCAAACTGCCTCCTGTAAGCACTTTTGGCTCTCTATAATTCCTACAGGAGCCTCCTGTAGAAAACACAGTTTTGGAAGAAGAGGTAAAGTGGGGTGAAAGAGATGCCAAAAATTATGGAGGAAGGCGTGGAGAAGATGAGATGGATTCTGGTATGAATGTCAGGGTCCCCTTGGCACCTTCTTCTGCTCCCTGTAGTCCTCCTGCAAAACCTACAATGCAATAAAAATTCATTTTTCTCCCTTTAATTTTTTTTTTTTTGAAAACAACTAGGGTGCCTCAGAGAGGTTTTCACCTCAATTGTCTGCCCTGGGTGCCTCCAAGGGAGGTTTTCACCTAGGGATCTTATTCTTTTCCCTTTTTTTTTACATCCATAGGCCGCCTCAGAAGAGGTTTTCAACCAAATGATGGGACTCAAGTGCCTCATGGAGGTTTTCACTTGAGTCCTTATTTTTTTCTCTTTTTCTTCAGTGAGTGGGTGAAGTGGAAGCTAAGACATGCTCCACTACTGTTGAGCCCCAAACTTGCATCTTTCCTATACACCTTTCTAGACTTTTTCCATTTACCTGGACCTCCTAAGCTGTCAACATCATTGCATATTAGTTTAAAAGAGCATATAAAGTGGTTTCCTAACCATGTTTTGTGTCTGTTGTTTGAATTAGAGTTTTGCTCATTGAGCTGCGGAATCTTGTCACTTTCTGTAGCCAGTTCAACTTTCCGTAGCCTTTTTGTTAAAGTCTATATTGCAGGTGTCTTCAGGTAAATCAAGCCACATGGGCAAGCTGGAAATGACGTGGACATGGACCGAGTCCTATTGGCTCAGTCGAATTCATTAGAAGAGGCCATCGTCAACGGGGGTCAAGCGGTGGTCAACAGAAGAGTCTTATGGTAACAGGACTCCGTTTTTCACCACATG
Source organism: Pinus tabuliformis (assembly GCA_031772625.1). Taxonomy (NCBI): domain Eukaryota; kingdom Viridiplantae; phylum Streptophyta; class Pinopsida; order Pinales; family Pinaceae; genus Pinus; species Pinus tabuliformis. The sequence goes on from CM062806.1 coordinate 23,978,783, forward strand.
AAGACTTGCGAGGCTGTTCCTAGATCTCTGGGGACATATCAACACCTGTGGACTGCTCCATAAGGCGAATCCAATAGCCACCCTCAATAAATTTAATCACCACAACAGCCATGATAGTATATCCCTGGATGTCGTTGTTCACGTGTCCTCTATCAGCGCAATTCTTAGGAAATCAGTTATGTAAATGTTTGCTATAAATAATGTGTTTCCATATGCATAGTAGTTATCCTTTGTAATGTAGTTTTGACTGTTAACGAGCCCATTGTGTTGTGACATTATTTCTTTGTTATGACTACGTTTTGAATACATGAGAAGACTCTGTTCATAAGCATAATTCGTGGTTGATAGTTGTTGCCTGAGGTTATGCAGAGGGCCCCTACACATGCCAAAGTTTTGTTTATTGTTGTATAGTTTCATGCTTTATTTCCTTACATTAATTATGCCATAGTTATTCATGTGTATATATTGCATTTCTTATGGTATTAATGTTTGATTTTTGTCCATAATTTTTCATGCTTTATACTGTTGTTAACTGATCAGTGTCTTTGTTCCAAATTATAGTAGGCAGCCCGGGCATTTGCACATAGTTTTGCAATGACTAATGACATGGAATCAGTCTTGTCCTTCTGCTGATTTATTTTTCTTAGTTTTTAATTCCAGCACTGTTTTATTTATTTCAGCTTTGTTCATTTGCTTTATTAGTTAGATTGGATATTGAATTTCTCATGTCATTTTCAGTTACCTCCGAAAGCCATAGCGAGACTAATGGTGAGGGATTGAAGTATGAGTGTGTAGTTTGATATTAGTTTATTTTTCTGCAAGTTAGTTATTGAATTTCTCATGTCATTTTCAGTTACCTATGAAAGCCATAGCGAGACTAATGGTGAGGGATTGAAGTATGAGTGTGTAGTTTGATATTAGTTTATTTTTCTGCAAATTAGATATTGAATTGCTCATGTCATTTTCAGTTACCTCCAAAAGCCATAGCGAGACTAATGGTGAGGGATTGAAGTATGAATGTGTAGTTTGATATTAGTTTATTTTTCTGCAAGTTAGATATTAAATTGATCATGTCATTATCAGTTACCTCCGAAAGCCATAGCGAGACTAATGGTGAGGGATTGAAGTATGAGTGTGTAATTTGATATTAGTTTTATTTTCTGCAAATTAGATATCAGATTGCTCAAGTTGTTTATGATTACCGCCGAAAGCCATAGCGAGACTAATGGTGAGGGGTCAGAATATGAGTTGATGTAATTTGATTCGAGCTTTACTTTGCTTGCAATTTTTGGATTTCTTTGAGTTCAGTTTCTTTTGTATTTAGACAATAGCAAGGATAAAGGGTTTCATGATCAATAGTTCATTGTTTGTTTAATTAGAATAGTGGCACATTTTCATTCTCTTTTAGGAATTAATTTCATCATTGCATGTTTTAAGACCTTTTTGAAAAGTTTGATGTTTTGGAAATCATTTTAAAGGACATCATTTCCTTGAAAATCTATATCCATACTTGTATTTTAGAATTTCCATCTCACATTAGGAAATCAATAGAGATAAACCCAAAAACGACAAAAAGTAAGAAATAGGTTATCTTGCACATATAGTGCACCACACTTCAACAGTTTACGACTCCCGGATTGACAATTAATATAACAATTTAGGACACTCTAAATTGACCAAACAACTACCATCACTGTTTTATTCAAATCTTCAATAAACTCTCACTTGGAGAGGAGTTTATTATAGACTTTCAACTGATTTCCAATGACAAACATGGGTGTGGCTTCATCATCAATGGTTCTGATCAGAACCGAACCATTGTTATTGCATTTCTCCATAGTGTAGGGTCTCAACCATCTTGTCCTCAGCATGCCTTTGAAATCCTTGTATCTTGAATCATAGAGTAGTGCCCAATCTCCCTCTTGGAATTGCTTCTCCCTAATATTTCTGTCATACCATATCTTTCTCTGAAGCTGAGCTACCTCTGTATGGAGAATGGCTTGCAATCTATATTCATCCAATCCATTGAGCTAAAGTAATCTATCCTTTTGTGCATGGTTGAGGTCTAGGTCTAGCTGACTTGCCATCCTTAGGGTATTGAATTCAAACTCTATTGACAACGAAGCCTTATTCCCATAGACCAGTTCATAGGGTGTGAACCCAGTGGTGGTCTTCCACGTTGTGTTGTAGGCCCAAGTGACCTCAACTAATCTGTCTACCCAGTCTTTTCTGCTGCTGCTCACTACCTTGATTAGGATCCCTTCCAATGCTTTTTTAGTGACCTCCACTTGCCCATTGGCTTCTGGATGGTAACGGGTGGAAGTCCTGTGCTTGATCTTATGATATGTGAGCAGGTCTTCAATCAGGTTGGAAGTGAATTGACTGCCTTGGTCTGTGACCAACTCTCTCGGATACCCGAACTTATAGAATATGTTTTCCTTCAAAAACTCAGCTACTTTTTCATTTGTCGTTGCTTTGATTACTTTTTTCTCTGCCCACTTTGTCGGGTAGTCGGTGCACACAATGATGTACTACTTCTGTTTTGAAGGAGGGTTGATAGGCCCCACAAAGTCCATGCACCACTTCTCAAATGGCTTAAAGGTCACTTGAGGTTGCATGAGAATTTCATCCTTTGGAGTGGTTTTATCCATCCTCTAACACCGATCACACTGGCTCATGTATCTCCTCACATCCTGATGAAGAGTGGGCCAGTAGTAGCCTACTTGCAATATCTTGAAGGCGGTTCTTCTTACTACAAAATGACCTCCACAAGGCCCGTCATGATAGGTCAGGAGGATCTCAAAGACTTCCTCCTCCCTGACACATCTTCTCAAGATCTGATCTGGGCCAAGTTTGAAGAGATTGCCTCCAATCCAGGTGAAAGGGTCACTTTTCCTTACTATCTTGCTCTTCTCATTTGAGGATAGGTGTGGTGAGAACTGTGTTGAAACCATGTAGTTTGCTAAATCAGCAAACCATGGAGAGAGCACTGATATAGAAAATAGTTGTTCATCTGGCATTTGGTCATCCACCATTCCTTCTTCACCTGCAGGCAATTTTACTCTAGACAAAAAGTCAGCAACAACATTCTCTTTACCAAGATTATAAATAATGGTCAAATCAAACTGTTGCAGTAAAAGCAACCATCTAATAATTTGAGCATTTACATCTGGTTTGTTCATTAAATATCTAATCGTACCCGAGGTAGCAGCAGAGGGTGATGGAACTAGGTTTCCACACCCTAGGGATGTCTTGGTGTCGTCTTGGAGGTTCACACACTGGTTTACAGCTCCGCACTGTTCGCACTGCTCCAGAGTGATTATATTTTTCTTATTACTCCATTGTTCTATTTTTATAATTCGGAGCTATTAAACAGCGTTTTTAAGCAAACATTTAACTAACATAATCGATTCACAAAAAAATGAAACCAAATTCGCATACACGTACCACATTTACATTAACCAGATATAGAAAGGTAAACCATAAAGACAGATGAGTGATAACACAGAATTTACAGAAGAAAACTTATCTTTATTACTATTCTCCACCAATACATCCAGGTCTACCCTGCACACTCAGGTGTAGGGGTCCGTGCACATAGCTGCGGACTTTCCAGGCCTCTGCGCACATAGCTGCAGAGGTCCGCGCACATAGCTGCAGACTTTCTAGGCCTCTGCACACACAGCTGTAGAGCCTCTATCTACTACCCACCCCTCGACTTGGACTTACAGACACTTTTAGACTATCTTCTTCAAAAACCCATTACATTTCATCCCTCAAAAGAACTGCCTTTCCCTCATAGAGCTGCACTCTATTTATACCCTTCCCTGGCTCGCGATCCTTGCATGGGCCGACTCTATTTACATTACTTTTTATTATTTTCAGGCGGACTACCCTTTGTCTCAATCTATTATGCTTCGCACTCTGCATACTTCGAAGTTTTTACAATATTTTAATCCTAATTCCTGGGATTTCTGCCCCAAAACCGTTACGCGAGACCTCTGCTACCCAGGAATGTACACAAAGGTTTGATAGCCTGTGATATAATTTCTAAATTTGTTTAAGGAATGCATGATAGCTAGGAGTTCCTTCTCAGTCATTGTATAGTTTAACTCTGCCCTTGACAAGTTTTTTCTTATAAAGTATATGGCATAAGATAAATTTTCATCAATTTTTCCTAAGGCGGCTCCGGTTGCTTTGCTTGAGGCATCTGTGTGAATGTGAAAGGGTAGGGCCCAGTTTTTCCCTCTAATAATTGGGGCAGTCACTAGCTTGCTCTTCAAGGTATCTAGGGCTTCTTGAAAATTTTCCGACCATATGAACTCAACATCTTTTCCTCGGAGGCCAAACAAAGGAGAGGCTAACTTGCTGAAGTCTTTAATGAATCTCCTGTAATATCCAGTTAAGCGTAGGAAGCTTCTCACATCTCTCACCCTTTTGAGGAGGTGGGACCCTTTGGATGATGGCAATTTTGTTCGGATCCACCTGTAGTCCTTTTTGAGATATTGCATAACCTAGCATGGTCCCTTCAGTCATAGAAAATTCAAATTTTTCCGGACTAAGGGACAGGTTCATCTCAATACAATTATCTAGAAATTTTTGTAGGTTAGATAAAGCTTCCTGAAATTCAAAGCCATAAGGAGTAAAATCATCCATATATATTTCTACTACATCATGAACCAGTTCAAAAAATATACTCAATACCGCTCTTTGGAAAGTGGCTGAAGCATTGCACAAACCAAAAGGAAGGACCCGGTATGCAAAGGTACCCCAAGTACAAGTGAAAGTGGTCTTATCTTAGTCTTCTGGGCTGATTTGAATCTGATTGTACCTGCTAAACCCATCTCGGAAGGAGAAAAACTTTTTCCTTGCCAGGTCGTCTAACGCTTGATCTATGAAAGGTAAACGAAAATGGTCCTTTTTAGTGACTTTGTTCAATTCTCGATAGTTGACACAAATTCTTCACTTACCATTTTTCTTTGGCACTAGCACCAAAGGAGAGACCCATTCATTGTTAGAGATGGGATAGATGAATCCTGCTTCAAGCAATTTCTACAGTTCTTCCTTAACAATATCTTTAAGTGTTGGGTTCATCCTCCTTTGAGGCTACTTGACTGGATTGCAATCTTCCTTGATGTATATATGATGAGTACATATTGAAGGGTGCACTCCCTTCATCTCCTTATAACTCCAGGCGAAGGCATCTAGGTGTTTTCTCAATATGCTGCATAGCTCCTTCTCCTGGGAAGTAGATAGGGATGGATTGATTTTCAATGTTCTTTCTGGGTTGAACTCTATATTTTTAACACAAAAAAAGTTGGGTTGGCCACATAGATATCAGTTG